>OY728164.1:372875470-374125470 GCA_963277665.1 Viscum album | reverse complement strand
TGGAAGGAATGAAAAAAATTACTACAATATGATTATAAATGTTTGTTAAATGTATTTACATTTATCCAATTAAAATTTAGAGGCTTAAAATAGGAATAAATCTAATTTTAAAGAAAATTTACATTAAAAGGCCGATTTATTTCCTTTTAATGAAAAACCCTTTTTAAATCTAGTTTTGGTCAATTTAATACACTCTATATGACCAAATAAAATCCTTCTTTATAATGGGGACATCAAAATTTACTTTTTGTAAATTTTTTGAATTTTTCCGATAAAGTTCATTTTTTATGAATAATGAAAATATTGTATTTTAATTCAAAACTATGTTATAATATAAATTATTTTTATGATTAGATTATATTTTTAATTGGTTTTAAAGTTAAATTAAAATATATTTTTACCATTAAATCCAATGTTGGTCATTGGAATTAATTTCACATTGAAATTGGACATAAACAAGTATCAATCTTTTGATAGTTATCATTTCTTAAAAACACGCTATTTGTTTTGATAACGGGAATTAATTTTAAAATTAATTAATTCCACTTCTATGTTTTGAATTTGGAAAAATAGACATCATTTTTGAATTTGGAATATCAAATATTTCTTAGGCTGAATTTTTGGTATTTTTCTGAAAATCATCAATTTTTGATGAATAGAGAAACAACATAGTAGTATTTAAAAAATAGACCTTTTCATTTAAATGAAATTTAACCACTTCTGTGAATTAAATTTCAAAAATCTGACATACATGGTTGTTATGAATAAGTAAATTGTGGTTCAATAAGATTAAAATAATTTCTGGTGAATAGTAACTTTTGACTTTTATTTACCGCGGTTAAAGGTAAATAGGGTAATTCAAGGTAAAAAGAATATTATAATAATTAAAAATTATCTCAACACTTGTCCATACATTATTGGTGGAGTAATTAACGATCCTGGGCATATTTGGGTAGATTTTGGGACCCCATTGAGCCACTTGGGAGTGAAAATGACAATTTAGATTAATTAATTTAATGTGAATACAAAAATCACATTAACAAAAATATTTTAGTAATTAATTTTTATATGGTGTTGTTTAAGTCATATTTTAGACTATACATATTCTTTGTAAATATATTCAGATTTCCTACATCATGGTATTTTTTTAATAATTTTTAGACATCAAATAAATTAAATTATTTATTACACAATAATGATACAATATTTACCTCATTAATAAATAATTTAAATAAATAAAGTTATAATGATGAAATTATTATCCAAAACATGTCCAATTCTGATTGGATGGTTTTATTTAGAATATTAGTCACCTTATCTTTGACCTTAATTATTTTTGGACAATTAGAAACCGAATATCATTATATTATAAAATTATATTTTCACACTTTCCTAAAGATCCCCTCCTCTCCCTTATAAAAGGAGACCACTTCTAACCAATTCCTCACACCTCTCAAGCCATTTGACTCGTCCCAAATCTGACCAATTACACTCCCGACATCCCTATCCTCCTCATAGAAGCCTTACTATAGGAAGAAGGCACTTGAAGAAGACCTTTGGTTCAAACCAAAGGTAGTTACCCAAATTAAAGGTAACGATTTCTCTTAAATTGTTTTATTTTATTTTACTTCTCCAACCCCTAAAAACTTTTTACTGATTTCTTATGTAACAACAACATTATACTCAATATACTAGGATGTTGTTATGAGAAGTATTCAAACTACATTCACACACACCTTCATCTAATGGATGAAGAACATAATGGTTCTGTGGATGGAAAACTAACGCCTCACGAAACTATGATTGTTCAATTAAATCTTACCGCCGTTCATGGTATCCATTATGATGGAAATGTATTTATATATGATATATATTATGTTTATTATTTCATTATTCTTATTTAATTCCTATTTATAACAATCCTTTATGGTTTCCATAGTGGGTAAATACGATAATCTCATTAGAGGAAGTGCGAACTACCGCCCCCTCAAAGTGATGTGATTTGTTAATGCCATATATGGGATGTATAAAGGATAGGGTTGATGATATTATGTATGATATTATACTGGAATTATAATATAACTCTGTATCAATATGTTTTAATTCCATTATAATAATAAATAGAAATGAAATTAGCATTCATGCATACGTACGACTTACCGTCTCCATGAACGATGCATTTCATTTCATACCACAAAATGTTATGTACTATTATAAAAACTTGTATATGATATATATATATATATGATATTTATGATATCCAAATCATGAATATCATTCTATATATAATTATCATTTTACCACATGAACAACATTTAATTATAAGAAGTCCATTTTTGACTCAAGTACAAAATATTGAGAAAATGAACATTTTTAACTTAAATGAGTAAATAATTTTTATAACATGGTAATAAGTGATATAAAAAGGAATAATAAACATGAAAAAGTTCTTATTAATTTATAAATTATCTTTAGTTTATTATTTATGAGATTAAAGAACGATCGAGTCAAGTCGGACATGAGGTATGGGATCTGACCTCTCTCTTTCTTTTCAAGTACTCTCTTTTATATCATTTCTTTTATGCTCCATGTTCTTTTGTTGGAGGATGTTCCTTTATATTCACCATAATGTAAATTTTATTTTCATATTATGAGAGGCCCCCTATTACTTTCATCAATTCATTTAAAAAAAAATTGTGGCGCTGTTAGGCTACCAAATTGTTGTAAGGTATTTTCTTATCTCACTTTTAATTCTGTGAGATTTTCATTGTTCTCCACTTATTAATTGCATGTGGGGTATTTTAAACTGACATTTGATATATATTATCATTATTATAATTATATTCATGGTATTCTATGATTTATTTTATGGTTATTAACTGTTGGTCATATAACTCAATTGATTACACCGTGGTAAATGGTTTCGTCTCACTTTTTATTCCCGTTAGATTCATGATATATTTGCCACTATTTCCTTTTGTGTGGTGTATGTACTGCCCATGATTGTAATAATTATGTAATATAATTTCATTTATGAGTATTCAAATCTTCATTGTACGATCCTTCTTTCATGAGGCATATGTTTTGTAAATTACCAAATCTGTAAAGCAACCATTCACCCTCCTCTTTATAAAAGACTTCTTTTTGTTATGTCTTTTAATATACATCTTATTATGTTGGGATATGTTCTTCTATATCCTTATTGATGTAAACTTTATATCCAAGTGATGATATTACCTTATTTATCTCATCAACTAATTTTTTAAATTTTAAAGTGACATCGCTATGATGTCGAATTTTTACAAGGGAACTTCTTAACCCAATTTCGAATTCATTGGGTTCAACATGTAGTTATTTAATATGTCATCATTTGAATATGTGTGAATGACCTATTATTGTTTTACACTTAATTTACACAAATATTGGGTGTATTTATATTTGTCACACATAATTATGAGATTGATTTATCCTTAATTTAAGGATACCATCTTTAGAATGGATTTCATCTCAATTTGCATTTCCATTGAGACTTCATTGTTGTTATGCACCAATTCACTCTTATATGGTGTATATACTATCCTTTGAAATATTATATCATGAATCCATTTATTCTCATGATATTATAATGTTTTGATTAAATTATATTCCACAATTATTTGTATTCAAGGGTCTCTCATTTTTTTAAAAACTCTCTAAAAAATATCATTTTCAATTGTTTAAAGATTTATTATTCTAAATATTTATTTTTAATGTCCATTTTATAAAAATGGGTTTCATTATTTCTTCATATGGACATTAACATTTTAAAATAATAATTCAATTAAAACCTTCAAAGTGTAATGTGGCACATTGATTCAAAAATATGTTTTTTAAATGGGTTTTGAAAATGGATTGATTATTTCAACATCTGGAAATTACTTCTTGTGATTTCAAATGCAATGTTATTAGTGAAATGTTTAAATTTGAAATATTTTATGTTTTATGATGGTACTTGGACATTTTACAGATGGCTACGTGATAAACCATATGACGGGTGGTGCCGTGAATACCAGGACGAGTGGTTACGTTATAACCTCCAATGCATTGGGTATGGAAGTCAGCCGTATGGATATTCCATTTTGTGATATGTGTGGAAGTTGACCGTATGGTTATTCAATTTATGTATTTTTATGTCCCAAGTTACCTTTATATGTTATGTGTTATTTATATGTGTTTTATGGTAATATTTTGGTTAGAAAAGGGTACATAATGATCTATTATTTAGTAAAGAGTATTTACTACTTCATAAAGGTGAAAAGTATTACTTATGTTAAAGTATTCATGGTTTACTTGTTGGTTAGAAAAACTAACAATTTTCCTTCTTTGTGTATCCCTAACTGAGATTTTTATGCTCACCCCATGTTTTTGAATTTTTTTTCACATGAAAAAATGTGGGATAGGTTCAATGATGGGATCAAGGAAACGTCATGCTATCTTAAATATGGAACTAGACATGATACTTTTTTTAGAGTTCATGTTTTGAAAAAAAATGGATACTGGGTAGAAGTGTCTAATTTGTAATTTTTTTGAGGTGCAATAGTTATGTCCTAATTCTCTGAATCTCTAAACCTGAAAATATCCTCAATGTGAATTATTCATTTAATTCAATATTATGGTAAGGTTTAAGGTCGTGTCATTATAGTTGGTATCAGAGGATGGTTTAGAAAACATTAGGGATTAAGAATTTTGGTTAGGCATATGGTTAGTCCCTATATATTATTTAATTAAAATAATTGTTTTATAAATTTTTCAGATCAAGGAAATTCAGGTACAAATTGAAGGAGGAGGATCTCAAACGACATTTCTATCTCTTCCTGATGACATGCTTGCAATAATTATTTCAAAGTCATGTTCGTATGATTTTGAAACTTTTTCTAGAATACAAATCACTTGAAAGTAGTTGTTTGAGATATCAAACACCTCCACTATACCTCAATATCATCGTGGGTCATGGGTTGTATTAAAAAAAACCATATTTTCATAATATTCTCATATTTTCAAGAAAGGTAAATATTATCAAGGCATTTTCAAATATTTTACCTTATCACAAGATTTTGAAGCATATTATGATTTTAAAAAAGTTGTTGAGGAAGGAGACCCTTGTGAAATCTATTTATATTTCATTTTATAATATAGTCTCTATGAACATTCGTATGGTTTTTTAAAAGGACTGTTAATTGAAATTTTCAACTCAAATTCGGTTCGATTGTTTTATAGAAATCTTGTTTTATCAGATATTTTGAAATTATACGTCATACAAGATGATTTTCCAAAACTGTTTTTCTACGAACACCCATATGACCCATGTTGTACAAGGTGTATTTGGATGGGGGAAGAAAATGATTTTTAAGGATCTCTAAATCATTTTTTCAATGCATGGACCTTCTACCGACGTGAATAAGATGACGATGAAACCAAATGGACACCATGATCAAGGTATGATGTTCTTCATTTTGGGGATTGTTTTATTTTATCATAAGGTGGTGAAATAAGACTTCATGAATTAAGATGTTGAGATCATAATGAATTTTGATGAAGATGATATGTCTAAGGAAACCTTTTAGGTTAAAAAAAGTTAGGGTTATTTTTGAGTTTTATAAAAAGGACAACTCATAGGATGGGTGACAACCCGTCACATCCGGAAAGGCTTCAAGAATCAAACCCACAAACGAAGGGCAACAAGGGCGTAATGCCTACCACTAGCATACTTGAAGTACCTGGTTAGTATGACTTCTAATTTTCGTAAATTGTTTTTATTGAATAATAATAACTAGATTTTTTGAACTTATATTTTATCAAAATGTATATACATAGTATTGAAAAATTATTTATTGATTAAGTGATAAAAGGTAGTTGTGGAAGACATTCTCTCTTTTGAGGAAACACTATATGCCTAAAGAAGATATAATTCTATGGTATTTCAATTATGGAATAATGGTTAAAATTTTAGTTTGGAAGAATCTATGTTTTTGTTATAGACACATGATGTTTTTAATTATTTATGAAAATGATTTACCAATCACGGAGAATATGTGATTAGGTTAATTACTTTTCAATATGAGACATTATGAGAAACTGGTGTTACTTAGAGATAAATGTGAAGATGTATCTTGGAAGTTAATGTAATTAAATCCTTTTGAGATTTGGGTTACAATAAAAGTATGGATTAGTTTTGAATAATTTTTGGGACAATTTTTTATTGAATGGTCTTTGTGGAAATTTGGGTTTTGTTAAGACAATGTTCGGAGATTAAGAGTAGTTTCACTTTATGTAAAAGTTTATCCTTTTTGGGGATTATCTGATCTTGTACTAAAATTTTTGGTTTTAGTTAATATCTAAAGACAAGGAAAATATATAGTTTATCTTTTATTTGATTCACTAATAGTTGATATAACACTTTTAATGTAAACAAGTTATCCAGAATACTCATAGAATGGAAGAAATATGAGTTTGTGTTAGAAATCTAGTGAAGGATAAAAGTATACATAAAAATTAATTGTGTTTCCTTATGTTTTTAGATAAGATCATAAATAAATTCCTAAATTAAAAGTAACTTAAAACAAAAACCTTGTCTGTTATCTTTTCCTACTGGGAAATCAAATACTGTTTAACCCATCACAAGTTTGTGATTATCTCATGGTAAACATTATCCTAAACATTATTTATATCACTCTCCATCAGAACTTGATGGTTTGATTTCTACTCTATATCCATGCTTTCATATAATACTAGTATCTTTTGTCTCTGGTAACCTTTGTACTTATCTTCCTTTATTTTAATGTGATAGCTTTATTGACTCTTTTTCCGATGTGGGGATTTTAATGATGTTTCTAAGCCCAGTTTTAAAATTACGAGGACACAATTCCCCAAAGGGGGGAAGGATGTAACATCCACAATAAATAAAAAATAAGGCACTTTTAATATTTATTAATATTTTTTGAATTAAATATTAATATTACATTAAAGGGGATGCTTTGTTCGATAGTGTACCCGATACAAAACAACATGTTTCTTTCATATCTTACATTGCACACTAATAATATAATATTATTATTCTAAATGTTAGTTAACTCATATATTTTTTATTGGTAGGAATGAACAAAAATAAAAAAATATGATTATACATGTTTTTTAAATGTATTTACATTTATCCAATAAAATGTTAGAGGCTTAAAATATGAATGGATCTAATTTTAAGAATAATTTACATTAAAAGGCTGATTTATCACCTTTTAATGGAGAACCATTTTTAAATATATTTTTGGTCACTTATATGAATTATATATGAACATATAAAATCCTTCTGTATAATGGGGACAACAAAATTTACTCTGTGTAAATTTTTGGAATTTTTCTGATAAAGTTCATTTTTTATGAATAGTGAAAATATTGTATTTTAATTGAAAACTATGTTTTAGTCTAATTTTTTTATATTGTTAGATTATCATTTTAATTGGGTTTAAAGTGAAATTAAAATATATTTTTACCATTTAATTCAATGTTGGTCATTGTAATTAATTTCACTTTGAAATTGGACATAAACAAGTATCAATCTTTTGATAGTTATTGTTTCTTAAAAACACGCTATTTGTTTTGATAATAGGAATTAATTTTCAAATTAATTAATGAAACTTATATGTTTTCAATTTTGAAAAATAGACATAATTTTTTAATTCATAATATCAAACATATCTTAGGTAGAAGTTTTGGTATTTTTCTGAAAAACATCAATTTTTGATGAATAGTGAAACCACATAGTAGTAGTTAAAAAATAGACCTTTTCATTTAAATGAAATTTTACCACTTCTATGAGTTGAATTTCAAAAATCCGACATACATGGTTGTTATCAAAAAGTAAAATGTTGTTCAATAAGATGAAAACAATTTTTTGTGAATAGTAACTTTTGACTTTTATTTACCCCAATTAAAGGTAAATAGGGTATTTCAAGGTAAAAAGAATATTATAATAATTATAAATTACCTTAACACTTGTCCAAACATTATTGGTTGAGTCAGTAACGACCATGGTCATCTTTGGGTCGATTTTGGGACCCCATTGAGCCACTTGGGAGTGAGAATGACAATTTAGATTAATTAATTTAATGTGAAGACAAAATTTACATTAACAAAATTCTTTGAGTAATTAATTTTTATATTGTGTTATATAAGTATTATTTTCGATGAAAAATATTATTTGGAAATATAAGAATATTTCCCAAATAATTTTAGTTTTTTTATAATTTTTATACATCAATTAAATTAAATTATTTATGACACAATAATGATGCAGTTTTTACCTCATTAATAAATGATTTAAATAAATAAGGTTATAATGATTAAATTGTTATCCTAAACATGTCCAATTCTGATTGGATGATTATATATAGAATATTATTCACCTTATCTTTGACCTATATGATTTTGGGACCATTAGAAACCGAATATCATTATATTATAAAATAATGTTTTCACACTTTCCAAAAGAGCCCCTCCTCTCCCTTATAAAAGTAGACCAATTCTAACCAATTACTCACACCTCTCAAGCCATTTGGCTCGTCCAAAATCTGCCCAATTACAATTCGTACATACCTATCCTCCTCTTAGCAACCTTAACATAGGCATGAAGGCACTTCAAGGAGTTGTTGGTTCAAACCAAAGTGAATTACCCAAATATAAGGTAACAATTTCTCTTAAATTGTTCTATTTTATTTTAATTCTCCAACCCTAAACTCTTTTTATTCCTTTATTTTGTAACAACACCAGTATCCTCAATATATTATTATGTTGTTATGTGAAGGATTACATCTACACTTACACACACCTCCATCTAGTGGATGAAGAACATAATGTTTCTGTGGATGACAAACTAACGCCTCATGAAACGATGATTGTTCAATTACATCTTACCTACTCTCATGGGGGAAATTATGATGGAACTATATTTACATATGATATATATTATGTTTAATATCTCCTTATTCCTCTGTACTTCCCAAGTATATCAAGCCTTTATGGTTTTCTTTCTGGGTAAATACGATAATCTCATTAGAGGAAGTGCGGACTACCGCCCCCTCAAAGTAATGTGATTCGTTATTGCCTTATGTGGGATGTATAAAGGATAGGGATGATGATATTATGTATGATATTATACTGGAATTATAATATACCTATGTATCATTATGTTTTAATTCCATTAAAATAATAAATAGAAATGAAATTAGTGTTGATGCGTATGTACGGCTTACCGTCTCCATGAACGGTGCATTTAATTTCTTACCTCTAAATGTTATGTACTATTATAAAAATGAGTATATTTTGGATATATATGATATATATGATATCCAGATCATGAATATAATTCTTGTAATAATTAAACTTTGACCACATGAACAACATGTAATTATAAGAAGTCCATTTTTGACTCAATACCTAATATTGACAAAACAAACATTATTAACTTAAATGATGACTTAATATTTATATCATGGTAATAATTGACAAAAAAGGACTAATAAACATGAAAAGTTTATTAATCAAGTATAAATTAACTTTAGATTATTATTCAGGAGATTAAAATTGATCGAGTGAAGTCGGACATGAGGTAAGGGATCCGACCTCTCTCTTTCTTTTCAAGTACTCTCTTTTATATCATTTCTTTTATGCTCCATGTTCTTTTGTTATAGGATGTTAATTTATATTCACAATACTGTAATATGTATTTTAATATTATAAGAGACCCACTCTTACTCTCATCATTTCATTTTAATAATTTTTTTGTGGCACCATTAGGCTCACGAATTTTTGTAATGGATTTTCTTATCTCACTTTTAATTCCATGAGATTTCCATTGTTCGCCACTTATTCATTGCATGTGGTGTATTGGGTACTGAAATTTGATATATATTATCATGATTATAATTATATTCATAGTATTCTATGATTCATTTGGTGGTTATTAAATTTTTTTCATACGACTCTGTTGATTACAACGTGGTAAAGGGTTTCGTCTCACTTTTTATTCCCGTGAGATTCATGCTATATTTTCGACTATTTACTTTTGTGTGGTGTATGTGCTGCCCATGATTGTAATATTTATGTAATATACATTCAATTATGAGTATTTACATCTTAATTGTATGATCCTTCTTTCATGTGGCATATGTTTTGTAAATTATCAAATCGGTAAGGGAACCATTCACCCTCGTCTTTATAAAAGAATTCTTTTTGTTATGTCATTTTTTTTACATCTTATTATGTTGGGATACGTTATTCGATATAATTATTGATAGAAAATTTATATAAAAGTTATTAGATTCCATTTTTATCTCATCCACTCATTTTCTGAATTTTAATGTGACATCGTTATGCTGTCGAATTTTTACAAGGGAACTTCTTAACCAAATTTTGATTTCATTGGGTTTAACTTGTAGTTATTGAATATGACATCCTATGAATATGTTTGAATGGAATCTGATTGTTTTACACTTAATTTCCACTTATATTGGGTGTATTTATATTTGTCACACATAATTATGAGATTTATTTATCCTTATTTTAAGGATACAATCTTAATAATGGATTTCATCTCAATTTACATTTACATTGAGACTTCATTGTTGTTGTGCACCAATTCACTCTTATATGGTCTATGTACTATCCTTTGACATATTATATCATGAACACCTTTAATCTGATGATATTATAAAGTTTTTATTAAATGATATTCCAAAATTATTTGTATTCATGAATCTATCATTTTGTTAAAAACACTTTAAAAAAATTATCATTTTTAAATGTATAATGATTTATTATTCTAAATCATTATTTTTAATGTCTGTGTTTTAAAAATGGTTTTTATTATTTGTTTATATTGACATTAACATTTTAAAATTATAATTCCATTAAAATATTCAATGTGTTATGGGACACTTTGATTCAAAAATATTTTTTTTAAAATGGTTTTTGAAAATGGATCGATTATTTCTATATATTGAAATTACTTATTGTGATTTAAAATGAAATATTATTAGTGAAATTTTTATATTTGCAATATTTTATGTGTTATGATGGTACTTGGACATTTTACGGGTGGTTACGTGATAAACCATATGGAGGGTGGGGCCGTGAATACCAGTACGGGTGGTTACGTTATAACCTTCAATGTATTGGATAAGGAAGTCGGCCGTATGTCTATTCCATTTAGTGATATGTGTGGGAGTCGACCGTATGGTTATTCCGTTTAAATATTTTATGTCTGAAGTTACCTTTATATGTTATGTGTTCTTTATATGGGTTTTATGGTAGTATTTTGGTTACAAAAGGGTAAATAATGATATTTTATTTAGTGAAGAGTATTTACTACTTCATAAAGGTAAAAAGTATTACTTATGTTATTGTATTCAGGGTTTACTTGTTGGTTTGAAAAACTGACAGTTTTCCTTCATTGTGTATCCCTTACTGTGCTTTTTATGCTCACCCCATGATTTTGAAATTTTTTTCACATGACATAATTGGGGATATGGTCAAGGATGGGATCAAGGAAAAGTCATGTTGTCTTAAATATGGAACTAGACAAGACACTTTTTTTAAGAGTTCATGTTTTGTAAAAAAATGGACACTGGGAAGAAGTGTCTACTTTGTAATTTTTATAGATGTAATAGTTATGTCCTAATTCTCTAAAACTCTAAACCTAAAAAGATACTCAGTGTGAATTATTCATTTAATTCAAGATTATGTTAAGGTGTATAGTAGGGTCCTTATAGTCATAGTTACCATCATACATCCTCTGGGAAGAATGATATTCTCCATACCTTCATTGAATATATTAAAATCATATACAGTGGATATACATGTTTGTATGGGCTCAATGCTGGTATCCCCTTACTATATTGTCCTGGAATCACTTTATGAGAGAATGGGTGATAACCATTGACTGGAGGTAAACTACTCCAACTAAATCCACAATAGATAACTGTAATGAGGCAAACTACTCTATTGTCTGGTTCATCAACTGTGAATGTGATCTTTTGGTGTGAGAATCTATTTCCACCATCCACTTCCACAGAGTATATACACTTTTTAATTCATAATCATTGAGGAACTAAATCCCTCAACTATCTCCAAAGTTGATATCATTCTGAGAGAATATATACATGAGAATATTTTGATTGGAGTAGACAATAAACTCATATCCCATCATGATATGTATCCATATCTTAAAATTTGAAACTACAGATGATAGATAAAGATCACATGTCATGTATTTTTTCTCAAGTGGTCACAACTAGTGTAAACCAAATGAAATCACCACAATATTCTACATCAAAACATAATCACAACTGGTTCTTGATGCATCATAGAACCCTACATAGTCGACACCATCATCGAGGAATCTGAAGATGGTAGTGCTCATAAAACCCCACCTTAACTACTGAAAAGAATTATTGAACTTATATATTTACAAGAAATGTTGTCCCTTTTGATTCAAGGATATCATGGATGGTGATATCCTGAATAAATAATATAGGAATCTATGATAATATACTACAAACCCTAATAATCATTGTACATATTTCTTGCTATTGCGTAGCTCCCAAGATAATATTACCTCGACATTGGCTGGGTCCACTTCTACTCCATCCGATGAGATAACATGTCTTGAAAAGTGTACCACCCATATCATAAAATGGTACTTTGAATGAATATCCAAAAATATAGTTTTATCAGTGTTTTTTGAGAACCTTCCTCATGTGAATCTTGTTCTCCTCTTTATACTCCATGTACACAAGGATATGATCAATGAATACTGCAAAAAACCGGTCTATATAATGTTTACAGATCTGTTTCTTGAGTCTCGTGAAAAATTCATGGTATTTCATCACAGCAAATGGAATCACCATGTGAGCATAGTGAATATTGAGGCATATGAACGTATCCTTCATTATATCCTAATTATATTCTCCCAATTAATTATATCATGATCTAATATCATCCTTCTAGAAACATAATTCTCTTCTGAATTGATCAAATAGGCCATCAATACCCATTAGTGGGTACTATTTCTTCAAGATCATATTATACAGGTTTTGGTTATCCATAAAAAACCTCAAGATCTTGTTTTTCATTTTGGTAAAATTAAATGAAGATACACAGTGTAAAATACTGGATCAACCAAACCCCTTTAACTATATGTCCTCCATATATACCCTCATCTTACTTAGTTCTGCGGGATCCATATGATATGATGGTATCAATATCGATACATTCCCCGGTTGTATGTCAATGATGAAAACAAATCATCAGTGTGGAGGAAAACCTATAACATCTTCGAGGAAGAAAAATTCGTACATTGTCAGCACTACAGGAAATTGGGAACTCACAAAATCAACTACATGAAGGGTTATACTAGGAAACTGATGATTAATAATATCAACCCTCCTATTCTTGAGCCCATCATTTTCTATCAAGGTTTCCATTTTATTAACATAAGGTAACTAGGTACTATTACTATGGAAACATGACAACATTCACTGAAAAAGTCATTCTGGCCATAAATTATAGATAACTATTTGATACTATGATTTATGTCATAATGCATTGATGATGATTCCAAGAGATTCCAATATAAACTGTCACCTCTAAGTTTCATGTCACAATATTGACATAAGTTTGTGATCACTCAGTCATTGTAGTTTGAGTCTCCAAGTGTAATGGTCAAGTCAATGGTTAAACCATAATCTCTAAGACGCATACAAGGTATGTGGGAAATCAATTATGACTATAAACTATATCTATTTGTACTAAATCTATTAGAGAAAATAAATAGATTAAACCTTTAATTTTTCATGTAGCCTCTAGGTTGTATGCTTCGAACGCAAGCAGTTATTTGTACCCCAATCATCTAGCTCCCTGAGCCTAGAATGGACCACCTTTGGGTTTGATGGTAAAGTGTAAAAATTTCCACCGCCTCCTGCTACTCTTCTAGTTACAATTCCATGTACTCCACCCTATAGTATTTTTTTCTCATTTTGTTTTCTCTACCTCAGTGGCTTAGCCACAATCTCCCTCTCAGTTTTACGGTGGGTCGAACAATATCATGCAAGATGTCCACTAACATCACATGAGTATCACTACATCTCTATGGGTGACATGACTCCAATGTAAGCCATAAACCGTATATCCTCTTTCAAGAGAGATCCTCCTAAAATGAATATCATGTCTAGGTCCCAGAGTTAGTTGTCAGACCCCTATTACCAATATCACTTATCCTGCTTGTCAACTGGTAAAAAGCACCAGCTGTATCTACCCAACCAAAAACTCTCTACCACAAAATTTCAATATACCCCCCCATCATAAGTATGAATTCGTATATTGATTAGACTAACTTACACGTCTCTACATATTCCTTTCCAAATGGTACGATCAATAAGGATATGATCCTAAATAATATTGATTGAGTACCTAGAGAGGTCAGTAATCTATGAGGAATACTCTTCAACTATCACGCTACCCAACATGAGCAATTGATGCTATTGAAAACATATAACCCTTATTGTATCTGGTGATAATTATTCTCTGAAAACGTGTAAAAACTCTATCCACAAAATAGTTTCCTCATCAAATGACTAGGTAACAAAACCCTATTGTCCCTCTGTTGAACTGTGAAGAAGGTTTACTGGTAGGACCACCATATGATCTACTAGTGTCCTGACAAGAAGAATAACATGGGTCACCACCTAAATAAATTACTCAACCGCCTATAAATATGTTTATCCTAAAAACATATAAGGGATATTTTTTTAAGGCTCATGATATTCTCTTATCTTTTAAACCGAATATTTTAGTATTGCGGGTACCATGTCCAGCTCCATAAGAGGTTCTTTGGATTGTTCACCACATGGAGGTAACATATTGGGAACATGATCCTACATCAATTCCACATCACTAAGGGGATCATCCACTTGATCTTAATGTATCATCCTAGTTGGCATAATTCATAGAGTCATCTTGTAAAAAAACTAGATGTTCCATAGTTGATGAGTATAACTAGAGAGCTAACTTAAGAAGGTCACAGAATCCACAATAAATTCTTATATGATGCATATACCTTTGTTTTACCTATAACTAGTATTTGCATGTGGTATGTATAATATTAGGTTATTAGAGTCTTGTTGTATAGATATGTCAGTCATCCCACCAACACTAGAGCCTCTGGCCCAAATGCTGAACTATAAACCCTGAACACTATTTCAGCAAACCAATCTCATAGGATCAAATTCCTAAATTAAAACTCACCCCTTTGATACAACTCTACCACAACAAGTCCTAGTGGAAAACATGTTGTGACTCTACAAGATCACGTATAATAGGTCAATGGATATATATTAGTGTAGAGAAGTCATATCACAGAGTTGGGATGACTTATCCTATGTACCTATACATAGACACACATCTCTATTCCCATACAATGCTGAACTCTAAAAAATGAAAAATATGAATTCATTCATATAAATATCATATTTGGAGTACTAAAGAAAGTAATGGAGTGTAAATGGGGAAAAATACAATCCCGTCACAACTATCCCAAAACACTTGTCCCACCATAAAGAAAAGGGAATGATGTCAGAAATCGGTGGGAAAACAGATCGTTCGGTCTGGTTTGACTAAGCTCCATCTAGTCCTGGTCTTTTAAGGACTCATTCAAATGGTTGACCATATACAAAAGACATGACACAGATGGGAAAATAATATGTAGGGTTTATTATAACAATAATCAATAGGAAAACCAATAAACAAATAACATATAGAAAAGTAAATACATTCATCTCAAAACAAGAATATGTCAAAATCACATATAACAATAATATCTAAATATAGTCAACAAATACAAAATATCACATGGTAAGTCAAAACCCCAGTTTAGCAGCCTAGGAATCTAGCTGAAATATTCCACAAAGTAATTGTCTATGAGAACATACTATTGGGTAGGATAACATTAATGAAGTCCGTCTTTTAGGTACTTCTCACCGGGTTTCATAATGAGAAAAAACAAGTAAATAGTCCAAAGAGAATAAGATACATAGATAAGGATCAAACCCGTGGCTATGGGGCGATACCAACAAGCCAATCTGGACTAACCGATTCATTAGATGATTGGAGCCCAAAAAATGATGGTCATGTTGATACCAAGAACTTTACATAGGGAATAAATATGTATATAGGATCTCTCTCTAGCCCTTTTATGTTATTCCATCGACACTATACAGAATGTCCTACTGAAGGGATTATAGTCCTACGAGTAGGAAACAATTACTTACTAACCCTCAGGGAAAGTATAATTGGAACAAATCATAATGAAACATTTCAAAAATATAGGCAATACGATATCCATTCAATTTATAAAATAGTACATGGTGGGTAGCAATATTAAAAAATCATGTCCCTAGACCTTAATTCATTCCCTTGTAAACTGCATGTGTCATCGAGTTGTATTTTTGAATCACTATTTGGTGTGTAGGTTTCCTGTGTATCCTACCCATGTTCCAGTACCGTTCTCCACCCCCCTTTACATGAGCTCATGTACAAGTACATGGCTAAGCCTGGGTACTTGGTCCAGGACATGTTTTTATGGGGATGTACACGACATGCTCCAACCTGTGTAGCCACCACATGTTTGTTTGTTTTCTAATTTAAATGTCGAGTTCAATAGGGATGGGAAACAAGTTGCATAATAGGGGTCATACATTGTGTTATAATTTTCAATCTATGGAAACCCTAGTCTCCACCAAAGGCTCCCCACATGTCGTGTAGATATAAATGATATGTAGTGGTTTTTGAGATTTTGCAGAATCCCAGATCTGCTACTATAGTTCATCTAGTTCCTCTACACTTTGATCCAAAAATAATTTCACCATGAGATCATAGATCCTAAATCATCCGAGACTCAGTGTCAATGAAAAACATGTCCCTCTATTAGATCTTCTCAAAAAATACCTCAAATCATGATTTATCATTGTGTGAAGAACAAACATGAAAAACAAAACATTAGGTATCCAACATCATTTAAATTGATCTGTTTGCATCATTCCACTTACACCACGTCATTTCAATCCCATATCATAGTTATTAGCTCGGTATTCTATGAAAACAATATTCAATGATCGATTTTGATGATTTTTGGAGTTTTGGGACAAATTAAGAAAGCCCTTTATGAAGGAAAGATTGGAGGAAAAAATAACATGAACAAATATGAGTAACGAACCTTGATTGATGTTTTTCTGGATCTAGGATCATTTTCCATATAATGACACTCAAAATAGGACAAATAAAAAATAAATAATTCCCTAAAAACCCATCAAATATACCCATAAGAAATTATGTTCAAATTTCAGATAGATGATTTAATTGATTAATTCATGTTCATTGTAGACATATAGAGAGGAGAAGAGTCAAATAAAAAAACTCTTTAACTCAGTTTAGATTGATTTATGTTAAATAAAAAATATGCATATCCTTCATTTATGAGATCCTTTGAATATGATGCAGGTCGATATTCGATCAAGGATCTGATCATCATTCTCCTGAGATAATTATCCAACAGTCTATCCTAGGGTTCTCCAATGTCTCCAGGGTTATGTAGCTAACCCTATAATTATAATACCACAATAAATTTATAGAATTTAATCAATGTGTCAACACAAATAAAATATAATAATTTATTATAATTATTTTATTCATTTTCACACCCACAATGATTTTTCAACAAACGGAATTTCCGGACTAATGTTAAGTCTCACAAAGGGTAATATTCACATTATAAACCCAATAGTTCCCTCAATTTTTTGATCTGTGAAATTGTTTAGAAGGTATTCAACATTTTAAAAAAAAATATCCATGCAAACGTTTTAATATATTTAAAATATTTTAAAAAATTATGTTGGGGACAATGGGCCTCAAAATTGCACACCTTCTTAGAAAATGGTTTGGAAAAAAATCCATAAAATATACAAAATAATATATGGAAAATCCGAGTCATTATTGAATTGATCATCATAAAATAACCTCCATTCCTCGGTTTACAATATGTATATAATGCTCCTTGAATGATACATATACTTGTATATTAATCTCATCCCGGTGAAGATTAAGATATGTTTCTATTTGATAATGGTATAACTAAGAGAAAAGAAGACGTTGTTTTTGTCTTGGTGCATGTGAGGTTACAAAAGAAGATAAGGTACTAAACATATTATCTCAAGAATCTCAAATGTCTCAAATATCAAGTTGAAATATTACTTTGTATTTGAATATGATTGTGCCACATATTGAGTGAGATAATTAAAAAGAACTAATCCTTAACCAGGAACTCTTGAGGATTTTATTGATCTCATCTTAGGAGGTCTATTAGGGGTTTATAATATCCATCCTTTTTCAGATCAACTAGAACATCTCCAATGTCTCCATTTAGAGATGTTTTCCAAGAATCATAACCATTGTTACCTCTACAAATCATAGAGGTGATCAGATTGGTATACCATAAAATGCATTATAATGATCCTTATTTATATTCTATAGATTGATGTTGTTGTAGGTGAATTCAATGAGGTGTATATGCAAATAGAAATATCCCCTAAAAAAGAGGACTCATACACTATTAATGCCCTCTAGAACCTGTATAATGTACTCTAATGTGAAATCAATCTGGGGGGGGGGGTATTTCAGGATAATAATCACCTATCTACCCAACTCCCACTAATTTTTTTTCTAAAATATATACGATAACCTTGAATCCTTATCGAATACAATGGTACGAGGGACCCATGATGATGAAAAATCTCATATATATATATAAATCCTCCCAAACTCATGTATGGAAAATGTCCTCAATAATAAGAAGGATATGAGAAATCTTCATGATCCTATCCATACCATTTCATATAGTATCACAACCTTGAGGTGACCATGGTATCCCAATCATTAAATCCATTGCATCATTATACCATTCTTAACATGGGTTGGAAAACTTATATAAAATCACTACTAGTCATTAGTTATCCACCACCATCTTTTGATAGGTCTATACCTCAACAAGAAACTAGATACCTCATATTTTATACCCAACCACAAAAAATGTAGCCATAAATTCTAATACATATTGGTCACACTAAGATATACTACCCAACATGAGTATGATATTACATCATTATCTCCTCACATATGTCTATTGAACCCCATAAATGACCACATACACGTATAACTTCATCCCCACCAATGGTCCACCCAAAATGTGGGTCCTCAGCATCCACTCTCTTCCGTAGGACTAGGCCTTCATAATATGATAGTTATCTCAACTCACCCTATCATAAAGGGTGGAATTCACTACCAATGATGATAGAAAAGTCCAACTCTGAATATCCTAAACCTCCGTGTGCATATTTGAAAATGAGGCCATAATATTCCACTCCGTACTAGCCTATTAATCTATATGTATCTATGTTAAACTACTCATTACATTTGCAATGACATTTCCCATACTAAGTGTATAAGAAATCGTGAAATCCAATTACTATAGGAATTCAACAATAGTTTTTATTCCTTAGATTAAATTCATGCTGTATAAATAGGTAAATGAGGATTTTCTGGCCCATATATAGAAAAAATTTCTCTCCCACTAAACAATGCCTTTAAAATTGCAACGTAAAAACAACAAAAACATTTCCAATATCTTGTTTTTTGTATTTAACCAGGAGTGGTCTCAACAAATGAGACATGTACACAATGACTCAATCCTTAATAATAATAACTACTCATAGACTAATTCCTGATGAATCACAAAACACTGTATAGATTCATTCCATCTCTAGAAGATCAATACAACACCTGAATTTAGTCTACATTAAATCTAATGATCGGTTATCTAATAGGTATCAGAGCCACAAAACATCACACACTTCTTAATCAATATCATAAGTGGCGTTCTTAATAATGATAAATCATATATTAAACACCTATAATAACAATATATCCCAAAAATAATATATATTTTAGTGACATTATAAGGTTGTTTAAAAAAAAATTAACCCTACCCTTCATTGGTGAAATTGGAACTTCAGCGACAAAGATAATATGACATAGGAAGTGAACCTTATCCATCCAGAAGTAGAACATTGTGATGAAATCATATAACGGAATCCATCTCAATATATAAAACTTGATATAATGTTGCTTGTAATTCTATTTTTGAGTCCAAGAATTCAACAAAATATAATCAATGAAAAACAACAAAAATTAATCATATTAATGAAGTAAATTTCATTTTATTTGTCCTAAGAAAACATTTAATGCGTTTAAGATAGAATGACTGAACCAGATAATCATATAGACCAGATAATCTATGAAACTTTGTATGATGAATTGTTATAGGTTGAACACACACCGAATGATAACCCACCCTAAAAACAATTTTTGAGAATACCCATTATCCTATTATCTGGTTGATGAAATCAATTATATAGGGTAATGAATACCAATTCTCAACCCTCAACTGATTCAATTTTTGGTAATACATATAAATCATTATGGTTATATGATCCTTTTATCACAAAAATGACATAATAATCCCATGATGAAGTTTAGGGTCCTATATACCCTTTTTCTTTCATGTTCTGTAACTTCCTTTTGATCTCCTTCATTTTGGTATTAGCTATCCTATAATGAGTAATGGATACCAGTGAAACTCCTATAACTAGTTTGATAATGAATTATACATATTTATTAGGATTTAAACTAGAAAATTCATCAAGAAATAATTTCCATGGAATAATTAACCATTAGAGGGGAGTACACCTAACATGATCTTTGATCATCCTGATATAAGCTTGCAATCATGGATATCATCCTACCCAACCCATGATGCTCTGATACAGCTATACATTAATGGACATACCATTCCCCCTTGTGAATAAAAAATAATCCTTGTAGTGATTTGAAGGACAACATTTGACTATAATAGTCTACATATGCATGATATGATACTAGCCAATACATCCTGATCATGAGGTCAAACCATATATTCTCAAGGGAAAAAATATTTTGTGCAATGTGACACCCCTATCTCATTGGTGAAATCTATGCACTAGAATTAGTCATCATTTCATATTCCCAAATTAGTATCAAGAATTATAACACCATTAGAAAACATGATATTGAGTCTAAGAATCCCCAAAATAGGACTATATGTTAAATAATTATATGAAATAGTTTTGAAAACAGAATGTTCAATAATAAAGGATAATAAGATTGTATATCTCACCACAGATTCCCTAGATATCCTCTCTTCAGGTATAAGATGTTTAAAATATATCTAACATGACCTGTGGCCTAGTTGGACAATATCACAACATGGATAAATCCCACTATGCTTCCAAAATACAATTGGTTTCATTCTTCCTCGTCCATGGCCACCACCTCAGCTTAAATGACCTTCACTACTTCAACTCCCATCCTAGTGAGGATTTGTGAATCACAATCATAAACCTAATGTCCTAGTGGAACCCTTCCAATAACATCTAAAGGGATGGTTCGGATGAATCACTATATATGTTCAATCCTACCACAAGCTCAACACTTGACTAGGTCAATATCATAGATGTTCTTTATAAGTCCTTGTATACCACCCTAGTGATAGAAGATAGAGATACCAATTTTCACATGATGACTAGTATTCTACTCATGAGAATTGGTAGAACATATGTTCCTACCAACTAACTCAGATCCATTGGGTTGAGAAGCTACACTACCCTTCGATTGGCCCCTTGATTCTCCAGAATTGGGTTTAGGAATCATTTATAGTTTAATATCATAGATATTATATTCAACCAAAAAATTTCACCTTTGACAAAACAACATGGTTGATACAATCCTCAATGATTATATCTTTAAATGTATCATTATTATGATATACAATTGTGTAGTTCTAATTCCCTATAAAGTTAAATGAATACCCCATAAAGGGAATCATTCCATTCTACAGAAGCATAAATTTGTTGTCCTGTTGATCAAATAGTGTCTTAAGAAATTAAAAGTTGTAAATGAGGGAATTTATATCTCTACCGACTATATCCCAATCATTATCAGCATGATTCAAAACATCCCACCAATGCATGATTGATTCCTAAAGAATATAGTTCTCAAGATTTACTGTCTACTCTGGAGGAGTGTTTAAATGATATATATTAGATAAAACATTCTCAATCCATAGATCAATATATTATTGAATTTCATCCCTTGATAAAATGGGTGTTTGTTTCTATTAAAACACATGCATCAAATCTTCCATAGACAAGGAATTCTATGGGGCTCCCTGAATAGCCTTAATAATATTTTTAAAACTCTATCAGAACTAGTAATCAACACAAAAATAAGGAACACCCATTTTTTACACAAGAGAAAATGATGGAGGTATACTAGTGGACCAGTTACCAAAACCTATAGAGAATAACCATTTCCATCCTCATGGTACTCGAATAAAGGCCATCATGGTGGAATATCTATAAATTTGAAACACATTCCTTAAAAATGATTTATTAACAACCATATCATAGTATAAGACAAGTCAATGCCTTTATATAAACAATCAAACCCTCTATTCCTACTCCAAAATCCCATACTGGGTAGTTATAATGATTTCAATATATCACACAAGAGGCTACCAATAACCTAGAAATATGTCGTCTCTCAGTCAAACTATCTATTATAAATCATAGGATCAAATATATTGAGTATCACATGAATAATATTGCTAAATATCACCATTTAAATTACACTTTGCATCCGTATTCGATGAATACTATCAATTTATAATTTCATTTCATTTATGTAGTTACTCAATTATTTTGAATTTTTCTCAGAATGGTTGAACTATATGGATCCCCAATTTCAATTTTCAATATCCCAAACATCATATAAATTTACATGAGGAATAAATCTAATCCCAAAAACTCATTAGTACTGTGATTGAATGAAATGTTAGTCGATAAAAATTATACAACATAAGGTAAAAACAATAAATTTCATACATTCAGGAAATGAATCTTATATAGAATGAGATTATACATGGTACATGAATCACATAAGGTTCCCAAAATGATGCATGATATTTCATGTCCTCATCTTAGTAGGTCGAGGGTAAAATAAATCCACAATCATACTAATAAGAATATCACAAATGATGTACATCACCCAGAAGTGGAATCAAATCAACAATAATAGGAAAAATAACAAAATTAAATTACAACCCATGTAATTTGTTTTTTCTTCTATGTGGGTAAGATACTCCCCAAAAAACTCATTACCAAATTCTAAACCCATCCTAATTATCATGTCTAATTTTTCCAAATGATAAGGAAATTGAAATTAATGTATCTGATAAAAATTGGTAACGTCCTTTCTCATGATCCATGAAACGATACCAGAAATTGGTTGGTAGAATGGCCTCAAGTGTGCCTATCTATATGCCAGAGGCTACTAACATGGAGTGGGGGTCTATGGTGGTTTAGGGTTTAGAATATATCCTACAAATCAAATCAATATACTGGATTCAACAAATGAATTATTAAGAAGAATCATAATATAAATTAACGACAACAAATGAACATACTAACATCAATAATATTTCTTAGTCCATTATAAGTTTCATATAAAATATGAAAATCATTTCAATTATCTATAAAAAATTGAAGGAAATATATGGAAATAAGAATCCCAAAATAGTACAAGAATAATATAAACAAAATGAACCCAAAGAAACTATCTCCATATATCATTACATGCATATCTTAGTCCCAACCGACCCATATACTATGTATTGATTAAATCATGAGTCATAACGTGGGAATTTTTCCCAATCCTGACATGAATCCATGAAGTCATTATGGGTACCCAACATCATCCCTAACATGGTGTGAGATATCAATATAGGCCACCACCAATGGTGTCTATATTAAATCCATCCTAAATAATATAAGTTGAATTAATGTATAAAATATAATATTAATATAAATGAATCAAATGATGTGATACAACCCAACAAAAAAAAGCTATCAATAAAAAATGTGAACACATGCTAACTATAAATAATAGTAAACCTACACTACATCAAATAATGAGTAACCTATTATCAGACCCCATGTGCAGGATCGATGGAAGAGAATGTCCAGGGAATCCTCATTATCCATTTTAAGTAATGATGATTCAGTCCCATGACTGAATCCAATGTATAAATAAAAAGGCATCCCCATGTAATATAGATCCATTGTGTTGATGTTTCCAGTCCATACAATATAATTTTAAATCAATGGATTAAAAATTTACTTGCTTATCAATGTAGTTGTGAATCCATTTAGTAAAAATCTCCATTGATAGAGATGTAATCATAATTCAGAAACTCAAGGGATAGATCCAAACTGTAGTAATTTCTAAGGAATATAATTAATATATCAATACATTAATTGTTTCATAACCCATTTAATATTCATAAATAATACAAGAATTTTTCCTACTCATTTCATGATTTCCATATAATAAATTTAAAATAATTTAATAACATAGAAATTGAGGATTAATCCATCTCTAAATATCTCATTAATTAATTACACTTCACACTAGGATATATATCTCCCAAAAATACACAACAGTGTGTTAATTCATGGGGATGATACATAAATACACCTCACTAGTGGTCTAGGTTGAGGATGAAATCCTCTAACCATCATACAATACTTAGTGGGAAACAGAAAAGGAATACAATAATTTAATCATGGTGTTTAATTATTTTTAGGAGAAATGTCAAAAGTTATAGCATGATTAAAAATGACAACAAGTTATATAAAATAGAATATGTAGAAAAAGGTATAAAGAACATGTTGTATACCAGTGTTGTAAAACTCATCTTATATTTGATCCTAGTGTAGCCTAGATCAGAACAAAAATATGAAACAAATGAAGTACCTTGAAATATGGCATATTATCATTTACCAAAATTACTCAACTGATGATATTACAAGAAAATAATGGTTCCTAAAGAATGAAGAACTCAATGGCACGGATATAATGAGATAAAATTTTCTTGAATCAGATTCGTTATTATGAATCGACACCAAATACATTGTTATTCTTGGAGAAGCTGTCCAATGGGAGATGAAAAAGACCCCAATAAAGGATAATAGAGAAAATAAGAAGTTTTTTTTAAACATTTAATGAAATATATGAAAATGATTATTTTACCAAAAAACATAGGGTCACGTGTTTTTGAACACCATTGGTCAAACCAATGACCCACTTTGTGCCTTTAACTATCTCCATATAGAAACAACATGGGTCATGAACATGGTTTGGAAAACAGTTTAAAAAACATGCCACATTCTACTTTTCAATATACACCTCACATGGGAATGGTGAACAATTTGAAAAACTATGAGTTGACCATGTGTTTTCCTCTACTAAAAATCATATTTACTCAAACAAGGGAATATGGCTTCGGATTCACAATTAGGGAATACATTTTTTCATCTAATGCCTTCATAAATTCCTCTCACGGGATGTAGTAACAATGAGGCTTGGTTACTATGGTTTCTAATATCCCTATTCCATGATTATTATTCCAAAAATAGTGCCTCAAGAGTTCGAAAAATTCTTAGACACCCCCAAAACTCTAGTGACATCATTAGACATTACGACTAATTAAAAAAAAATTAAACTGAAAATCAAAATATCCTTAACTCATAGAAAAGTACACGAAAATACATCACAAATTAGAATTCAATTTTTTCCATGTATTGTATTTCTAATTCCTAATGTTATAATACTTTTGATTTTATAATTCTGTAAATAATAAATTTGTTAATATTATATATGAAATGATCAAATAATAGCATGGAAAATCATGAAATTATGGTTTGAGCATTATAATTTCCCATTTTATGACTAAAAAAACCATAAAACAAAACAATTACAAAAAATTAGATAAAAAACAAAATAATAATAATTGATTTTATAATTAAATTTCAATAAATATTTAGAAATTATAATTTTTAATTTTATCATGATTTTTTTCTAATTTTCAAATCTTGTGAATTTTTGTAAATAATATAACACAAAATATAAATTTTTACCATTTAAAAATAGGTAAGTTAATTTATTTACAATTATTTAATTATATTTATTATGAAATCATAAATAATGTTTCAAAAATATTATAAAAGTCATATTCAAAAAATATATAAAAAACATATTCTTTAACATCACTGAAGCATTACATATGGTTGTGAAAATGAAACTATAATGAATAATTTTGAACATAATATTTTATATCACTATTATTACAAAAATACTCATCATTGTCATTTTTTTGATGTTTTATAGAATATTTTTAATGTTTTTGATCCCATGAATTGTATGGATTAATAACTTGAATAACATAAAAAGTTTAAAAAAAATAATATTGTAAAAGATATTAAAGAATAGAATACTATATTAATGTAAAATAAATTCTTGTAAGATAAATATTAAAATATGTTTCATCAAATGAGAAATTATTTTTAGTTATAAAGGATTCATTATTTCGATCTTAATTGATATAGAGAAAATATTTAGTACAGAAAATTTTTTATTTATTATGTTTTTCTAATTGAATTACTGTCCAATTTTATAATTAATAACATATGTTTACTAATTATTTTTGAAATTATATAATATATAATCCTCATAAATATTCATATATATTCCTTAAATTTGAGCTAATGTTAAATAGGGATGATTAATGTTTTGTGTGATATTGAAAATCATGAGTTTTGTTCATTTTTCTAAAACAACCATCTCATAATTGAAATAAATTTTTATCTACAAAAATCATATATTATAGATAATATATTAATGTATAATAAATTTTCTATATTTTATAATTAAAATAATATGAAATTTTACATTTATTCAATTAATATTTGATTTCCAATATAGAGTGATGAATATCTGTTTGAGAAAAACTAAACAAATATTAATGTATATAAAAAGAGAATCTTAATAGTTGTGAATATATTTATGAATCAATCGCCATTTTTATTTCGTTGCTCAATTTTAATGACTTTTAAATAAATGTTTTACATTCTATCATAATACCAGCATTACATGAATGTTTCTGGACTTTATCCTCAAGTCTTCAACATCTCTAAAAAATTTCTTGTTAAAATCTATTTGATTGTCAATATATATATAATTTCTTCCTATAGAAGATATTATAGAATAATAATTGGTAAATATCCCTACCGTCCTATAAATTTCCTTATTATTATGATATTAATTAATAAGAAGTCATATTCTCATTAATTGCAATCATAATATAAAAAATAATCAATCTTAAAATCATTTTTTCCTTCATTATTTTCTTTTATATTAGCGGTAAAAATATATTTTCATTCACCAAAAAATGAATCGATTTCACTTTCAATATCATAATTGTTAATCTATCTATTTAAATATTTTAAATGATATATATATTTTACCTGGTATGCACTAATAAATTTTATATTTTTGCTTAAATTATTCTTATTTGATAATTTATAGACATATTGAAACATTATTTATCAAAAATTACCTTTACCATTTCATACATGTTAACAAAATATGATTAATAATAACATATAAGATAAATATTATAGGATTAATATAATAAAATGTGGTTTTTGAGTTTTAAATTTTTTTAAATTAATTCAAATTATCATTTGGAAACAGCATTTATTTCAACGCTATATAAAATTTGGAAAATAATTTACTTTTGTATTTAACATTTTCGATATTTTATCATTAAATGAGAATGAATTTACCTTATAAGTTTAATGGAAGGTGTCACATGACTTATCATAACTACAATCATTGATTTTTTATCCAGTTGAGATATTAAACCTCCATCGAGTCTAATATTTTCTTTAATAATTATAATAAAATAAATTTTAATTTCATACTCCATAAATCCACCTTATCAAAACTCCAAAAAATGTATGTAAAATAATTTAATTTTTACCGATGTTCTATATAATAGTTTTTTTTCATTAAATAGAAGTGTATTTTTTCTTCTTTGAGTTTTGGAATTATATTAGACATTAATTTTCCTAAAAAGTATCCATTAACTATATTTTATCCACATATATTTATTTAATGTTTTAATTTTTATTTTCACACCATAAATTAGAGGAAATTTAATATAAATATTTTCTCCTAAATTATTTGAGATACATAGTAAAAAAATCATAAACATTTCTTTCCACCAATTTGAGTTACAATCTCGATATCTCTCTTTTTATTTTGATTAACATCGACAGTTTCTTCCATATGATGTCTAATTCAAAAATTTATTCTCTCAATTTTTAATCAATAATAAGAAAAAATTATTTAATAATAATTTTTTATATCCATAAAAAATAATATTCCTCTCCAAAAAAATCAGGAAATTTTTTTAATAGAATAATAATACATACCTTGGTTGGGAAAAATATCTTCATTATTTTTTAAATGTTATATTATAGAATTTTTTCTACACTAAATCATTTATATTAATTATAGGTATATATATTATTTATTTTCATTATATTTTTTATGTTCTTTTAAATTTTAAAATTGTTTTACATTAAATTTTATATCATTATTTTTAGTAAATTCACTTTTAAATCCCGTTATACATGTTTAATTTTCAATAAAATTTGATAATTAAATATATTTAATTTTTGATTATTTAATGAATTTTTTATTTTTACACTAATCATTTATAACATTATTCAATAAGTTAAAAATCACATCCATAATTCATTCGTCAAAAAAATGACTCAAAAATATATAAAATTATCATGAAAAAATAAAATATATCATTTATTCCAGAAAATGAAACAGATAAACCACATGTTTAAAAAACTGAAATCTAAAAAATCCTATAACATTTAAGATTTATTTATATATATATATTCGAATGTATATTTAATTTGAATCATATTTCCATTTTATGGAATTCATTAAGTCCCATATTTATTTAATTTTTCTTTATTTAAGTTTAAAAAAGATTATTGAGAATGTTAAAGGTGATACTTATGATTGTATATAAAGGGTAAACCTTTTATTTTCCTCCTAATTTAATATTGAATCAGGAAACAAAATTTATCATTGATTTTAGAATTTTTTTTACCATTTGAGTACGATTTCATTGTATTTCTGGTTTAGTTGGATATTTTAGTGTTGGAGGAATCTTGTTGAATAAATAATAATTTTTACATACAATGTGTTGTTATGTATGAAAGAGAGTTGTGTTTTAGATATTTTAAATAATATAGGTAGGTGAAAAATTTCAATCATGGGGTGGTACAAAAAAATTATTATAACACTCATAGTTTAGCACTAATATTGACAATAGTTTTATCTGAAGGGCCCTGTTTTATCAATGAATTACCATAAATTTTCCATTTATTATATTTTATTTATATATATATTTTAACATAATAGAAAATTGGTTTGGGAAGTGTTATTGATTGAATTAAATAAAAATTTAAACTTCCATTTGTAGTATATTGATAGAATTAATTAAAAAAAAGTTGATTCTCGTACTATAATTTGTATGAGTGAACGTTCATTTCCACTTTTGTAGTCTCCATCATACTCAATGATCACAATTCATCAAATGTGTAGTAATTATCTCATACCAATGTTGTGATTATGAAATTTACCTAATGGATACCAAGAACGCAACTCTTCCACTACCTATTTGGTTAGTAGGATAGAGGGATCCTTAATCAAGATAACCCCTAACCCAACATTTAGGTATGTATCCGACAAATTTTTTACTAAACCAACATGGATATACCATATTACATGATAATTTTATGAAGTATGACAATATAGTCATATAAGATAATGTTCATTATAATATTTCTAACTATTATATCACAAATACAATCGTCCAATTTTGAATGTCAATAGAAGAACCTTATGTTTATATTAAATTGTGAAACACAAGAAAATAGGGACTCAATTACATTAATGAATTTTCCTAGGAGAGACCCCTTATATAAATACTACACTATAATAAAATTTTGATGAGTTTAAAATGGAGAATATAAGAAAATGGAGGGAAAAGACAAAACACTACTAATTATTATTAAAAAATTGGAAAAACAATTACCAAAAAGAAAATATACAAAAACATATACTAAAATAAAAAGGTCAATTGAAAATAAAAAATATTATGTTCAGATAAATTAAATATTTAGTAGATAGATTCAGGGTGTGAATTTTAAAGACCCAGTATTTTCATGGAAATTTTTATTCATAAATACTTTGGAATTTTATGAGTCTGCGGTTTTTGACGTCACTTCATTCCAAGGCCCGATGTGCCCGGAATTAATTATTGAAGTTTTGTTAGGGTACGTTCAGTAAACGTACGTGTGGGTTTTTCTATATTTTGAACTGGTGCTCAGAATCGAAATCTGAGGGCACTAATGAACTCACAGTGCCGGTATTCGCATAAGGGGACCTTTACTGCAGTTTTGTTTTATGCAGGTTGAAAATTAATTTTCGGGGATTTAGAATAAAATAAATATAATTTTTAGTACAGAATTTTAATTATGGATGGTGGTTATTTCCCCCCAAGGAGAGTTAGAGGTGTCTCCCACACTCATATAACCTCCCATGAGAGGAATTAGTGTGGTGGGGCCCACACGAATCCAAACCCTTCACCTTCCCTTAACTACCCTCTTTTATTATGACAACTACCATTTTTAATTTGATATCTTCACCTCCCTCTCTCCATATTAAATTTTCCCATCACATTTCAATTTTTTAAATGAACTCTTCAAATATTTATTAAAAGAGTTTGATTTTTGAATTGCATGTTTGAATAAAATAATATCCTTAGCTATTATTTTGGGGGTACTTGTTATGTTGGGAGGACCTTGAGAAAGCTCTGGAGAATTAGAGAGAACAATTTTCTTCAATGAAGAACAACTCCGATGAAGAACATGATCGACCTATCCATCGACACATCCCTTCAGACGCACCCCGACGTGAACAGAATCGATGTCCGTAATCCACGATGCCTGATCTCTGTGACACTTGTATTCTGCGAATCATTTATGTGCTCCTCTCTTGAGACCAATGTAGGGGTATGTTTTGATTGGATCAACGTTGAATATTCTTTCCATCTTTTATTGTTTCTCTTTAACTGCCTACTACCGAACTAATACAGAGAGATCATGACAAACTAACACGGTCCGAATCCTCCGCCATTATTGTGATTGTTGGTGGTTCGTTGTGTTCTTCAAGGGGGATGAACAACAGATCGTTATGGGTTCATTATGCGACGCCATGTTCCCAAAATTGAAGACTCAATATCACGGAGTCCTAGCGGGGGTGCGACGACGATAGCGGGAGATGGTTCAGACCAGAACAGGATGGACTGTTCCTCGACCGTTCTTCGAGCGGGAATTCAAAACGTGTTTTCTAAGCCAATCGGAATCTCGAAAACAACGGAAAAAACTTCAGGACATCGGGGTGACCTAGAGTCTAATGTTTTGTGGCAAATGAACTGTCGGAATGATGAACGAGAATCATGGAAGGCACACTGGACAGAGGAATCATTTCTGGAAACTTCCTAGTTACACGACATGTACTCTTGGAGAACACGCCATGTAGTTAGGGCATTATGTGGCTACGGTTTCAAACGTCAGATGGATAACACGCGATGTGTTACCTCTGTCACATAGCGTGTACTCGCCACACAACAAGGAGGTGGTAGTTACCCGAGAGTCGGCGTGTATTTTGGTAAATACGAGGACACAGACAGAAATACACGGCCAAGAGGCATGATGTGTACTCTCTACGCAGAATGGCAGAAACGGCTTCGCGATACTCGGTGTGTATCTCCTGGATACACGGACACAGTGTGGAGTACACGGGCATTTACTCTAACACACGGCAGACATGGAAAGTGGTACGGGCTAACCCGTGTACCAATTACACAGGATAGAGAACATGGGTTGAGGCCGTGTACGAGCACATGGCCAGTGTACACGAAGCCGAACCCAGATGTTTGGACATGGCGTGTCACTATACCACATGCCATGTACTAACTTTTCAACATGACCAGCCCTTCGACACAAGCTGTTGCACAAGGGCAGTACCCAAGGTCGGACTTCACGGCTTGTACCGTATACCAACATGTCGTGTACTTTTTGGTAAAAGGCTTGTTCGTCTTATACACAATATCATGGATACGTTTTGTTTGGATTATCCCCCAATGACATGGAGGACCTTCGGAATACATCAACTTGAGACTTCGTGGTAGTTGAGGTATTGTAACACCCCATGATTTTATGAAAAATATTCTTTTAATTTCATTGATGTCTTCTATTTTACACTACACCATGTTTAGCTTGTACTATACGCAACAATGTTTAAGCTTGTAGAATACGCAACACTACTCTTGGCTCGTGTTACACACAATTTCAAGTTCATTTTGTAGAAATTATTCTACGCAACATTAAGTATAGTTTTGGTTTAATCTGTAAATGAAATATGTTTTGATTATGTTATGTGAAACACCAAACGGTGCTTTCACTACACACAGCCCTAACTTGGCTTGCATTACACGCAATCAAGACCTTCCTTGATAGTGTGTGTAGTACGCAATACCGAGTATCACTAAATGAGAAATTATTATAATATTCTTATGAACTAGCCGTTATGAATAGTAATACTCAATTTTTGAAATTTTATAAATCTTATTTTTCAAAATGGACTTCATTTTTGGATTTGGAATATCGATATTAGCCTAGAGTGAATTTTCGGTATTTTTCTGAAAACTTTCAATTTTTGATGAATAGTGAAAACAATGGGTTTCTATTTAAAAACCGAATTTTTATTTAAATAAATAATTATTTTATTTAAATTTATTTTAGGTCAAAATTGATACATTATACCTATATATGTTTAATTTAATTCATTGGAGTCTTTTTATAATAATTTTCACTATATAAAAATTTTATTGAACTTTTCACCGTATTTTACCTACCTCCTAGGAGATTTTTGCAAACTTACATAAAACATAATTTTACCGCTTCTGTGAGTGGAATTTCGAAAATCTGAGAGACATGGATAATATGAAGGACTAAAATGTGGTTCAATGAGATGAAAATAATTTTTGGTGAATAGTAACTTTTAACTTTTTTTAACCACGGTTAAAAGTAATTGGGTAATTAAGGGTAAAAATGTTATTATTATTACCCTAAAACATGTCCTAATTCTTTTGGATAAATGTAGTTCGACCAAAAACAACCTTATGAATAAAATATGAACATATAGGTCCACATGGATTAGATTAGGACATTTATTATTAATTTATTTAAAGAAGGGTTAAAATATGTAAAATCAAAGTTTAATAAATAAATCATTTTTAATATAGAGTCATACATAAGATAAATTCGACAATAAATAATAATTGTAAAGATAATAATATTTCCTACATAATGGTATTTTATTTATAATTTTTAGACATTAAATAAGTTAATTTATTTATGACACAATGATGATTCAGTAATTACCATATTAATGAAATATTAACATAATTGATGTTATAAATACACAAATAATTGTAATTTGAGACTTTTTATGAATTCCACTAATTTTAAAGGTTAATATGTAATTTTAGTATTTATTTAATTAACTTTTTTAGAAATAATCATGCTGTTATGAGTTTCCCAAAAATCAATTACCAAATAGTGTCAAAATTGACAAAAAATAGTTTTTAAAATAATTATTTTATTAATAATTGTTATTATATTCCTAAAAATCTAAGCTTCAGCCAAATGACGTAGATAAGGTTATATATATTAATAATGAACCACTTGGGGTTGTTTTGGTTTGTTATAGTAAATTTATTAACCATATAGTGTAGGAAAACAAGAAGAACATTGTAAAAGTTAAATTATTTAACTTAGAGTTAAATCTAAAAGATAAGGTTAAATTAGTTACCTAAAATTGTCTAAAATCTATTGGTTGAGAGGATCTCGACCCATCCCAACCTTAGATTCTAAATAAATCAATTTTGAGCTATAAAAAACCGAATATGACTTTATAATAAAATAATATTTTATGTTTTTCCTAAAGTGACCCTCTCCTCCCATATAAAAGGGAACCTCCTCCCTCTCCTCCTCACACCAATTTGAGCCTTGAAGCTCATCCAAAACTTGCCCATTTCTCTTCACCACTTCCCTAGAAACATTATGGAGGTTCTGGTCTTCTAAAAAGGCCAACTCTACTTCCTTAAGAGAAGGCTAAAAGGAGGTGCGTCGAAGAAGAAGAGGTTCAGATACATACGAAGCATACCAGACATATGGTTAGGGATAACTTTGCAAATATCATTTTTATCCTAGATTACTTATACCTAAGTATTTATTGGGGTAATTTTTATCATCCATGCCCATGTTTTCTAAAAAAAAATTCATGTATTTTTAAAGTCCTTTTTACCCATTTTTGAAATTTACCACATGTTATGAAAGGAAACTTACTTTTGTTTACCACACGGGGAACTTTTTGACTTTTCTGACAAAAGTATGAGATGACTGTTATTTTTAACTTATATAGAGTGAACGGATTTTTACGGTTTCATAACGCCTCATTTTCATGAAGCTTACTCTCAAGATTTTAGGACTATTTTCAAAAAAATACTCTTCTTTTAATATTTCAATGAATTTTGTGAAAATAAAATGATTTTGAAGAAGAAAGGATATTTTTCTCAATAATTCATTTCAAGTGTTTTATCAAAACCATTTTCCATCTAAGATGACATTATTTCATATGTGTTTCTTTCAAGTATAATTTCTCTATGATTTACATGGTTTCACTTTTCTTATGATTAAATATCCATTATTTTTATATGGATTATGCGACGATGGGATAATGTTTATGAAACCCATTTTATTCGTTGGGTTATGATAAATGTTTTAAGTTTATTGTGTGGTAAAAGTAAGAATTATTTCATTATGAGATGGGTGGGACCTATATCTCCCTCCAATGCATTGGGTAAAGATTTATATCTCATGAGATAGACATGGATGGAATGGTAAGTTAATCTGGTTCAGTAATACAGGACTAGAACAAGGAGTGATCTCGATTCAGAAAGGGACGTTGTCCACTAAGATGGTTTTGGCAGTAATTCCTTGGCTACTATAGAAATCATATCATGTTCTTAATGGTTTCTACAATCACTTGTTTTACTCCCATGCTATTTTATCATGATTAATGTTTCTTTATGATCTATGACTTATGTACTGCCAGGTTTTACGTCATTTCCCATGATTTTGATGTTTAGAAATTATGTTCATATTTTTAAGTTCAAATGTATATGATTTGTTATATTTTATACATGCTTACCCATACTGAGAATTTGAGCTCACCCTTTATATGTATTCTTTTCCCCAGTATTTAAAGAAAGTGTTTAGGTAAGAAAACCAAAAGGGGAAGATCTTTATGGGAGATGTTGAAGATCTTTCACCATGACTAGAAGATTACGTTCCTAGTTTCCAGAGACACTAAACTATTACTTTCCTTTGGTGTTTGTTTTTTTTATGTATTAAGTATTCCGCAAAAGTAATGAAATGTCCATGTACGTCAAGCTTTGGGTCTCTACAGTTGGTATTAAAGGAAATGTTTAGTTATCCTTTGGAAACTAGGATAAAAAAACATTAATGAGATCCCTAAGATTTCTAAGGTATGTCTAGGGATGTCCCTAAGGTTAAGTATACGTATAGGTTATAGTCCTAGAATTATTGAAACGATATTATAATTAAACCTAAGATGTTAGATATCGAAGGTACTCCCCCTTTATTATGTTGTTTTTTCTAGCATTATTTTTTCCTCTCACACTATTTTTTTGGGTTTTAGACGATGGTTGGAACCCGAAGGAACCATGTTGATCAGTGTAATGGACAATGCAATGATTTTCCTCCTGAACAAATAAATGTTATGAGCAATGGAGTGAAAAATCTTATTGTTATACTTACACAAGCTATGAGTCATTCTGGAATTCCAAATGAGCAGAGAAGGGAACAATATTCTATTGAGTCCTTCATGAGGCAATGTCCACCTTCTTTCAGTGGGTCTTTTGATCCACTTGTTGCTGAATAATGGATTAGTACCATTGAAAAGATATTTTCCATACTTCTCTATTCAGAACATGAAAAATTAATTCAGGCTATTTACCATTTAGAAGGTGAAGCAGATCAACGGTGGAATCTAACTAAGAATACAAGGCCCCGAGATGAAATTGAATCCATGGAATGGGATGAGTTCAAAAACATATTTTTCAATATGTACTTCCCCCGTATTCTTCGAAAAAGGATGGAAAAGGATTTCCTTGAGCTTAATCAAAAGGATGATGAATTTGTTGGTATATATGAAGTGAATTTTACAAGGCTTTCAAGGTATGCATCTGGATTTATCATCCAACCTGAAAGTAATGTTTACCGATTCTTTAGTGGCTTAAAACCAAGTCTGTGAAGGGAATTATCTATAAGAGACTTTAGTATCTATGAAGAAATTTTGCATTGTTCAATCAAGGTAAAAATGGAAGTTGATGTTACATATCCATCTCATGGTTTAGAAAAGAAACGAAACATGGAGTTCATGGAGAAATCTCAGAAAAATGGTGAAAAGAAGATGACTGTTTCTTTATGATCAATGTGTGGAAAGAGGCATGGTGGAGATTGTCTTAAAGGGACTAGAAAATGTTTTAAGTGTGGAAAAGAAGGTCATCGACCAGCTGAGTGTTGAAGGAATGGAAAAAGGGTTTCTAATGATGTGAATAAAGAAATGATTGTAGAGAATGCACCACCAACACTTCAATGGTTCAAGTGCAATGAAATGGGGCATTATTATAATCAATGCCCTAATCCAAGGGTAAATGGTGATCGACGTGAGAAACCACTTAAGGAAATGGAAAACGTGAAGTCACATGCAATCACTATTGGCGATGTTGAATATGACAACGATGTGGTGGAATGATTAAGTGTTTATGTAATGGGATTCTATAATAATGTTGTATATAGTATCATGGAATATTGTAATATTTATGTATTGGTCTATTGTGGTTTTCAATAATTTTATGGTACCAGTAACCATGGAAAGTGATTGAGATATTTTTGGAAAGAATATGATATGCGCATAATGAAGGGATAAGGAGTAAAAGAAATGTGTGAGAGTATTAATGAGCTCATGACTAATATGAGTAAAAAGGTATATCATGGTTTGAGTATATAGAATTTTTGGGTTTTGGTATGTGGAAAGAGTTAACTTTTGACAGCATTCATGTTTTCACTAAGATTAAATGGGTATTCATTTTTCAAGAGAATGCATGACAAAGGTATTCACATGTTTGGAATGTGACCAAAAAGATATATCTTATATGGGGGATAAATGATGGTATTCACATGCTCGGTAGATGACATTTCTAATTATTGTTTTTATTATACTATGAGCTTGGGCAGAAGTATTTTTCATAAGCCTAAAGATTGGAATTGATTATGTGAGACATAAGTTAGTATTATATTAGGCTAGATATTTTTTCGATATTATTTGATGGGATTTTATAGTAATTTAATTTTAGAAAAAAGGACAACCGGTAGGACGGGCGACAACCCGTCACGTCAGACAAGGCTGTGAGAATCGAACACACAACCGAAGTACGGCATACCTTTATCGCCTACCACTGGCCTAAAGAATGTCCTTGGTTAGTAGAAACTAGTTTTATTATTTTATTCATTATAATATATGATGTATAAGTCCATTTTAGGAACCATATATGATTAATCTCACTATAGATGGACTTATGTATTTTTTATTACTTTTTCTAACCTTTTGTTTGAGACAAATGGAATGACCAATCAATCTATCACATGATCTGCTAACACATAACGAATGACAAATTCTACTTCATTTCTTTAAGAGATGAAGTGGAAATTGTCCAAGGAATGACCAACGGTGAGATTGTACCAAAATCAAGAGGGTATTTCTTCTAATTCCAATTTCTTCAACTGTAGGGAAATGATCTTGAAAACAAAAAAAATGTTTCCCTAGTGTTCTCATATCAGATGAATCAGATGGTACATGAGATCATCAAAAATTTATGGATTTGTGATGTTGGCTTTTTCATATCCATGTCCTCTACCACTCTTCATCAGAAGTAGATGGTTATATTTCTCTTCCATATCCATATTTTCACCTATGTTCTACTATGTGAAAACCCAGTGATTAGTTAATTTGGGTAACCGTTACGTTTCATACTTTAGTTTTAAAAGTCAATTTTTGGTATTATTTTTTACTATTTGGGTTTCTATTAAATAAACTTTCATGTAGTAAACCATTTATAACCTCGACGAATTTCGAGGACGAAATTCATTTTAAGGGGGGTATAATGTAACACCCCGAGATTTTATGAAAAATATTGTTTTAATTTCATTGATGTATTCTATTATAAACTATACCAAGTTTAGCTTGTACTATATGAAAAATTGTATTAGATTTTAGTATATGCAACACTATTCTTGGCTCGGGTTACACACAATTTCTAGTTCATTTTGTGGAAATTATTATACGCAACATTAAGTATAGATTTTGTTTAATGTAAAAATGAAATAAGTTTTGATTATGTTATATGAAACACCAAATGGTGCTTTCACTACAAGCAGCTCTGACTTGGCTTGAATTATAGGCAATCAAGACCTTCCCCGATAGTGTGTGTAGTACGCAATACCGAGTTTCACTAAACGAGATATTATTATAATATTCTTATGAACTAGCCGTTATTAATAGTAATACCCAATTTTTGAAATTTTATAAATTTTATTTTTCATAATGGACTTCATTTTTGGATTCAGAATATCAAAATTAGCCGAGGGTGAGTTTTTGGTATTTTTCTGAAAACATTCAATTTTTGTTGAATAGTGAAAACACTGGGTTACTATTTAAAAACTGACTTTTTTCTAAATAATTATTTATTTTATTTAAATTTATTTTAGGTCAAAATTGATACATAATACCTATATAAGTTCAATTTAATTTATTGGAGTCATTTTATAAAAAATTTCAATATATAAAAATTTTATTGAACTTTTCACCGTCTTTTACCTACCTCTTAGGAGCTTTTTGCAAACTTAAATAAAACATAATTTTACCGCTTCTATGAGTGGAATTTCGAAAATCCGAGAGACATGGTTAATATCAAGGACTAAAATGTGGTTCAATAAGATGAGAATAATTTTTGGTGAATAGTAACTTTTTACTTTTATTTACCATGGTTAAAAGTAAATAGCATAATTAATGGTAAAAATGATATTATTATTATTACCCTAAAACATGTCCTAATTCTATTAGATAAGTGTAATTCTTCCAATAACAACCTTATGAATAAAATATGACCATTTAGGTCCACTTGGATTAGATTAGGACATTTATTATTAATTTATTTAAAAAGGTTTAAAATAGTTAAAATCAAAGATTAATAAATAATTGATTATTAATATAGGGTTATACATAAGATAAATTTGACTATAAATAATCATTAGAAAGATAAAAATATTTCATACATAATGGTATTTTATTTATAATTTTTAGACATTAAATAAGTTAATTTATTTATGACAAAATGATGATGCAGTAATTACCTTATTAATGAAATATTAACATAATTGATTTTATAAATACACAAATAAATGTAATTTGAGACTTTTTATGAATTCCAAAAATTTTCGACCCATCGACACCCAAGCTTTGAAATAAATAAATTTGGATCTATTAAAAACCGAATATGACTTTATAATAAAATAATATTTTAAGTGTTTCCCAAAGTGCCCCTCTCCTCCCTTATAAAAGGGCACCTCATCCCTCTCTTCCTCACACCATTTTGAGACTTGAAGCTCAGGAAAACCCTACCCATTTTTCTTCACCACTTCCCTAGAAACATTCTGGAGGTTCTAGACCTCTCAATAAACAAACTCTACTTCCTTAATAGAAGGTTAAAATGAGGTGAGTTGAAGAAGAGGAGGTTCGGATACATACGAAGCATATTAGACATAAGGTAAGGGATAACATTGAAAATATAATTTTTATCCAATATTACTTATACGTAAGTATTTACTGGGGTTATTGTTATCATCCACGCCCATTTTTTATAAAAATGTTTTCATTTATTTTTAATGTCCTTTTTACCCATTTTTGAAATTTACCACAAGTTATGAATGGAATCTTACATTTATTTACCACATGGGGAACATTTTCACTATTCTGACAAAAGTACGAGAAGAATGTTATTTTTAAATTATACTGTGTGAACTGATTTTTACCATTTCATAATTCCTCATTTTCATGAATCTAACTCTACAGGATTTTATCACTATTTTAAAAAAATACTTCTCTTTTAAAATTTCATGGAATTTTGTGAAAATAAAATGATTTTGAAGAAGAAAGGATATTTTCCTCAAGAATTCATTTCATGTGTTTTATCAAAAACATTTTCCATTTACGATGACATTATTTCATATGTGTATAATTAAAGTATAATGTATCTATTATTTACATTTTTTCACATTTCATATGATGAAATATCCATTTGTTTTATATGGATTATGCGAGGATGGGATGATGTTTATGACACCCATTCTATTCATTGGGTTATGATGAATTTTTTACGTTTATTTTGTGGCACAAGTAAGAATGATTTAATTATGAGATGGGTGGGACCTATATCTCCCTCCAATGCATTGGGTAATGATTTATATCTCATGAGATAGACATGGCTGGAATGGTAAGTTAATCCAGTTCAATAACATAGGACTGGAACGAGGAGTGATCTCAATTCAGAAAGGGAATTTGTCCACTAAGATGGTCTTCACAGCAATGACTTGGATACTATCTAAATCATATCATGTTATTAATGGTTTCCACAATCACATGTTTTATTCCGATGCTATTTTATCATTATTAATGTTTCATTATGATCTATGCCTTATGTACTGCCATGTTTTATGTCATTGCCCATGATTTTGATGTTTAAACATTATGTTCATAATTTTGAGTTCAAATGTATATTATTTTATTTATTTTATCCATGCTTACCCATACTGAGAATTTGAGCTCACCCTTTATATGTTTTCTTTTCCCCAGGATTTAAAGAATGTTTTTAGGTAAGAAAACGAAAAGGGAAAGATCTTTATGGGAGATGTTGAAGATCTTTCACCTTGATTAGAAGTTTACATTCCGAGTTTCCAAAGACAATAAACTACTACGGTCCTTTGGTGTTTTTTGTTATGTATTAAGTATTCTCCAAAAGTAATGAAATTTCTATGTACGCCAGGCTTTGGGTCTCTACATGTATCTATCCCTTGGATCGAGGAGCGGACCCTCCCGGAATCAAGTGTGCTGTGTGTGGGAACCCTAGAGCTGGCTGCGGCTGCAACGTCTACCATACTGGAATCCTCTGTGGGTTCGGTGACAATGACTACCGTACTGGAATCCTCTGTGGGTTTAGTGACGAAGACTGCCGTACTGGAATCCTCTCTACATTCGGCGACAATGAATACCGTTCTGGAATCCTCCGTGGGTTCGACGACTATGAATACTACTCCTCTATCTTATGTGGGTCCGAAACATTGACTTCTGTTCTAGTATCGAACGTTGGTCTGACAGAGAAGCTGGTCTAGTATCCGACGTGGGTCTGACAGCTTAGATGAATCAGTGGCTACTTCTGATCATCTTTATCACTTTATGAACGATGTATACCTATGTGTGTTGAGTCTTGAATTTCAATCATTACCATCAGTGTGATTGACTTCTTTCCTATGTGGACCGGGTTGTGAATGGGCTCGATAGTTGGGGGCGAAATGGAATTGATGACCTAGGTATATGTATGACATATACCTAAGTAAATTTGGTGGATACATAGTGATTGTATCTTTTCTATGTGGTTTATCTTTAGGGTATTCTGGGAGACCTTAGGGTGTCTCGAGGTCCCTACTGAGTATCCTTATACACACCCATGCATGGTCAATGCCCGCAGTATGTTGTGTTGGATGCAGATGAAGGACGACGCTGATCATGGTAGAGACTTGTAGAGCTAGACAATACCTGGAGGTGGACCACTTAGCAGGACATACACAGAGCGGACGAACGGACCCGAGGTGTCGAGGAGTCAATATGTTCCCATCCTACAGGTGGGATTTCTAGAGGACAACTCACTGGTTTCATCTTTACTTTACTGCTGTTGTACTAGACTTTCAGTTGTACTATACTTACTGTTGGGCTTGTATTTCCGGCCCCATTCTTTTCAGCACTTACTTTTGTAAATAGTTTTACTTTGTGCATACTTCTGTTGCATACTATGTTGTGTTTTTGACAACTATAAATGAAATTTCTTCCCTTATGAATCAGGATTTATGCCTTTGGTGCTAGATACCATCCCCTGGCCTATGGAAGGCTGTCTTGGGGTAGTCACGGCACGGGCCCTGAGGACAGGTCATGACAAATTGGTATTAGATGAGTCAGTTATACAGCAAAAATAAAGACTCTGATTATTCTTCTTTGTGAAGCAATAGTGTTAAGAGTATTGAGTGTGGTAATCAGTTCGGGGAGTCTAGTGTTGGTGCGGCGGCCGACGTATCTATACACCAGGACCCTGACCTATTATTTCCGACTCGGTGCACTAAAACATTGATTGCATGTGGGTTTCAAATGTTTTCTTTGTGATTACTTTGTGTCAGCTCACCATGTATATTGTCTAGATTGTGGCACACCTGTTTCTTTTAAGGGTGTCCCCATGAAGGTATCCAGCTAGGATTCCAAGTGACGTGCGGGATGGTAGCCCACCGAGCGATGAGGATTCGATGCAGGTCCCATAACAGCAGAGGCACCGGTGGTACCACTACCCGCTGGGCCACCGATACCACCAACCCTAGAAGCAGAGAGTGCACGCCACCTAAGTGCACTGCACGAGTTCCAGTGATAGAGGCCGCCCAAGTTCTGTGGAGAGACGGACCCTCGGGCTGCTAAGGATTGGATGGAGTCTATCGTCAGGGTATTCAGATTAGTGGGAAAACCAGCCGAGCTTATGGTGGTCCCTTCCACGAGTCTCCTACACGCAGAAGCATGTATATAGTGGAGCCTGATGCTCCAGGTGCCTGATGAGGCATATTTACTATGCACAGATTTCGAGTGTCTATTCTGCTCGGAGTTTATTCCAGCAACCCTTCGTGCAGTGTAGATTCAGGAGTTACTTCATCTGCGGTAGAGGATCATGATAGTATCTCAGTACTCAGGGAGGTTTACCAACCTCTCGCGCTACTCCACAGACATGTTACCGGGACGCATTATTCAAGGTCTGGACCTTTTAAGAAGGACTTAGACATGAGATCAGGGCTTCGATGATCTCCCTCAGCATTACGATGCAGGTGGGAGTACTGGAGCGATCCCTTCTTGTGGAGATCTTTCTCGCTGAGCCGACACCAGCAGCGAGACCCACTGTAGGGAGACATGTAGCAGAGTCTTCTATAGCTGTCAATAGATAGTTGATGCAGAGGTCCATGTGGACCAGGCCATCAGGTGGGCGACCTCAAGATACAGGTTCGATTGTGTGGGGCACACAGAACATAGACAGCTATATGAGGATAATATAGTGCTATTCATGCGGTGGGCAGGGTCACATGGCTCGGGCCTGCCCGACCCACCATGCAGACGAGTAGCAGACAGTAGAGGGACCTCCCGTGCAGAGCCGGAGGTTCGACCGTGGAAGTCCGTAGGGGTCAGGTGGACAAGGAAGAGGAGATGGACAAGCAGCGGGTGGTGGAAGATTCTTTGAGGCTCTACCACCACAACCACCAGAAGGACCACCCCGACCACAGGGAGCTAGCAGACAGGGGCAGGCTCAGCTCCAGGAAGTCGAGGCCTATGACCACGGCACACCTGAGAGGATTTTAGGTACTATCTGTGTCTATTCTACCCATGTTGTAGTATATATAGACACATGTGTGAGTTATTATTTTATTTACGCTGTCCTTTTTCAGATCATGGAGATTCTGATGGAGTCGTTGGATCGATCCTTATGGCTAGAGACTCTTACAGTAGTAGACTCGATGATTACGCACTAGTTTCGGCAGTATGAGCTTACTCTAGGAGGTGAGATCTTCAGCTGGGACCTTCTTTTAGCACTGTTGAGGCCCTACGATGTCATCTTTGGTATGAACAGGTTGTCTATAGTCCATGCTCAGATCGACTGCATTAGGCCCAAGGTGCGGTGTATCTGCACGGATGGGAGAAGGTTCACCATCACCGGTGAGAAGGGAGCATTTGCAGTGAAGGATGTAATTTCGCAATGGAGAGGGAATCCGATCACACATTAGTTGGCTATTCTTATCCTTGGAGCAGTTGATGTGAAGAGTCTGATATTTCCTGTTGTGGTGGATTAGTATGCAGACATTTTTTCTGGCGACATTCCAGGATTACCTCATCATAGAGAGGTAGACTTGTACATTGACATGTACCCCCAGATAGCATCGATATCTACTCCATCATATCAGATGGATCCTGCTGAACTTCATGAGCTGCGGGTACAGCAGGTGGACTTGTAAGGAAAGGGATTCTTCTGACCCAGTGTTTCACCCTAGGGTTCTCCGATTTTGTTTTCCAAGATAAAGGATGGGAGCTTGCGACTATGTGTCAACTAACAACGCCTGAAACAGGTGACTATGAAGAAAAAGTACCCACTCTTGAGGGTTGACAGCCTCTTAGATCAGGTCAAGGGAGTATGATGGTTCTCGAAGATAAAACTCCGGATAGGCTATCATCAGCATAGAGTTCGAGAGGAGGATGTGCAGAAGACGACCTTCAGGTGTTGGTTGGGCCGCTACAAATTCTTGGTTATGCATTTTGGCATAATCAACGCACCAGCAGTATTCATGAGTCTCTTGAAAAGGATCTTCCAGCCTTACCTCAATCGTTTCATCGTAGTATTCATCTTCGACATACTCATTTACTCGACTACTGAGTAGGAGCATGCCTACCACTTGCGGGTTGTACTGGATACACTCCGCGAGCACCAACGTTATGGTAAGATCTCAAAGTGCCTGTTATGGATTCGAGAGGTTCACTTTCTAAGACACATCATCTTGGAGGTGGGAGTTTCAGTGGATCCAGCGATGATCGAGTTAGTACTTGCTTGGGAGCCACCCAGGAGTGTGACGGAGGTGCGGAGTTTCCTGGGTCTGGCTGGGTACTATTGGAGATTTGTGCCAGATTTCTCTAGAGTTGTTGTGCCGCTTTCAGCCTTATAGAAGAAGGGGAAACCCTTCGTGTGGTCAGATAGATTTCAATAGAGCATTCATGAGCTAAGGAAGAGAATGACCAGTGTGCCCATATTGAGGCTACCAGAGGAGGGAGTTTGGTATGTAGTGTACTACGATGCATCAGGGACCTGACTCAGGTGTGTCCTGATGCAGGAGTGAGCAGTTATCACGTATGGTTCATGGAATTTGAGACAGTATGATCAAAACTATGATACCCTTGATTTGTAGTTAGCAGCAGTGGTCTTGGCCTTGAAGATGTGGTGAAATTATCTGATGGGTGAGAGCATTATAGTTTACTATGACCACGAGAGTCTCATGTATATCATCTCCCTAAAGAAACTGAACCTGAGACCATGGTGATGGCTCAAGATCCTACAGGACTACGACATTGAGATAGTCTATACTCCTTGGAAAGGGAACGTTGTAGCTGATGCTCTCAGTAGGAGATTGGGGAATCAACAACTAGGAGAGGCGATGTAGAAGCTAGCTGTGTTGCAGATATCCTTTGTAGATAGAGATGGAGCAACTTTTCTATAGTCACTCACAGTCACTCCTCCACTCCTTTAGTGAGCCAGATAGGCACAACGTGGGGACGTTTACTATGTGAATCGACGTGATTAGATACCCACAGGGCAGGCGCCTGATTGAATTTTTGAAGGAGTGGAGCACGTCATCCCTTTCAGGGGACGTACTATGGTACCATTTTCACTGCAAGAGGAAGTGCTGAGGGATTTACACACTACCCCTATAGAGGTACATCCAAGAGTGGCAATGATGTATCAGGACCTCAGACAACAGCACTGGTGGCCGGGAATGAAGAAGGTTGTAGTAGAGTTCATTTGACGATGCCTCATTTGATTGCAACTGAAGGTAGAGCACCAGGTACCAGGAGGCTTGGTACAACCCTTATATGTCCCAGAGTGGAAGTGGGAAATGATATCCATGGATTTTATTATGGGGCTTCCACATACATCTTAAGGAAACGACTCTATCTGGGTGATCATAGACCGACTCACCAAGTCGGTCTAGTTCTTACCGATCAGAGAGTAGGGCTCAATAGAGAGTTTGGGATGCCTCTACATTCAAGAGATCGTACAGATTCATGGTGTGAAATCTTCTATCATTCACGGTTGAGATGCTTGTTTCAGTTATAGGGTATGGAAGGGGTTACATGAGGATTTTGGGATGCCTATATGTCCGAGCGCCGCCTTCCATTCTCAGATGTATGGCCAGACTACGAGGACCATTCAGACTCTTGAGGACATGTTCCATGCATATTTCCTTGACTTTGGCCATATCTAGGAGGATCACCTACCCTTGGTGGAGATTGCGTACAACAACAACTACCACTCCGCCATCGGGATTTCAACTTACGAGGCACTGTACGGCCGACCATGCAGATCACATCTGTGCTGGACTGACCCAGGGGAGTCAGAATTTGTAGGACCCGAGATGGTTCAGGCTACGACAGAGAAGGTGAAGATCATCCCAGAGTGGATAATGACTGCACAGAGCAGATATAAGTCCTATACTGATAGGAGACGAAGACCGCTGGAGTTCTAGGATGGCAACCACGTCTTCCTACGGGTCTCACATCGATGAGGTCTATGGAGATTTTTCTAGGGCGGTAAGTTATCTCTACGTTTCATTGGACCTTTCCAGGTCCTCATCAGAGTAGGCGAGGTGCCTTACCGCCTGGACCTTCCACCTTAGTTACACCAGGTTCATGATGTCTTCCATGTATCTCAGCTGTGGAGATACGTGCTTGACCCGACCCACATCATCGATCACGAGGAGCTGGACATCGATGACGGTGAGAAATTCAAGGAGGACCTGGTGGAGATCAAGGATCGACAAGAGTAGGTCCTCTGTGGATGGTCGATTCCTCTAGTGCGCATTCGCTGGCAGCACGGGAACCTCCAGGAGAGAACCTGAGATCGGGAGGCTTATATGCGTTCTCAGTTCCCACTTTTGATTCCCTAGTGTATGTTATAGCTTTATAGGGATGTAAAGCCCGGATGTGGGAGTAATTTAATGACCCGTAAATTTCAAGGAAATTTATTTTCTTAAATACTTTGGGATTTCAAAAGTCTTTGGTTTCTAACGGCACTCGGTTCTGGGGCCCGGTGTGCCCCGAATCAATTTCAGACATTTTGTTCAGGTATGTTCAGTAAACGTATGTGCGTGTTTTTCTATCTTTTGAACCAGTGCTCGAAATCATAATCTGAGGTCACTGATGAACTCGCAACACCGGTATTCTCCTAAGGGGACCTTTACTACAGTTGCATTTTATGTAGGTTGTAATTTAAATATGGGGGACTTAGAATAAAATAAATAAAATTTTTATTACACAATTTTATTTATGGATGGTGGTTATTTCCTCCCAAGGGGAGTTAGACGTGGGCCGCACACCCACATAACCTCCCATGAGAGGAATTAGGGTGGTGGGGCCCACACGAATCCAAACCCTTCACCTTCCCTTAACTCCCCACTTTTATTATGACAACTCCCCTCTTTAATATGATCCCTTCACCACCCACTCTCACTATTAAAGTTTTCCAACACATTTCAATTTATTAAATGAACTCTTCAATTAATTAATTAAAGAGTTTGATTTTTGAATTGCATGGGTGAATAAAATAATTGCCTTAGCTATTATTTTGGAGGAACTTGTTCTGTTGGGAGGACACTGGTAATGATCTGTTGAATTAGATAGAATGTCGTTCTTCAATGAAGAACAACTCCGACGAATAATGCGAAGGACTTCTCCATCGACACTTCCCTTCGGACGCACCCCGATGTCAATGGAATCGATGTCTGTATTCCACGATGCCCAAACTTTGAGACACTTGTCTTCTATGACTTGTTCACGTTCTCCGCTCTTGAAACCGAGGTAGGGGTGTGTTTTTATTTGATCAACGTTGATTATTATTTACTTCTTGTATTGTTTCTCTTTAGCCTTCTAGTACCAAACTAATGCAGAGAGACTGGGCCAAACTAACACAGTCTGAATCCTCCGCCATTATTGTGACTATTGGTGGTTCATAGTGTTCTTGATGGGTGACGAACAACGGATTGTTATGATTTCATTATGAGACACAACGATCCAAAAATTAAAGACTCAACATCACGGTGACCTAGAGGAGTTGTGACTACGATAGCGGGCGACGGTTCAGACTGGTACGGGATGGACTGTTCCTCGACTGTTCTTCGAGCAGGGATTGAAATCATGTTTTTTGAGCTGATCAGAAGCCCAAAACAACAGAATAGTCTTTGGGACATCGGGCTGACCTAGAGTCTGATGTTTCATGAGGATCGAACCGTCATAATGAAGAACGAGCATCAAGAAAGGCGCACTAGCGAGAGGGGTCATTTCATGAAAATTCCAGACTACATGGCGTGTACTCTTAGAGAACATGCCGTGTACTGCGGGCATTCTACGACTAGGGTTTCAGATGTTAGATGAAAAAAACACGATGTGTGTCCTCTATCACATGGAGTGTACTCACTACTCATCAAGGAGGTGGCGACTACGTGAGACTCGGCATGTATTTTTAGAAATACATAGATAAAGACAGAAATACACGGACAAAAGGTATGAAGTGTACTCTCTACGCAGAATGAAAGAAACAACTTCACGAGACTCGTAGTGTATTTCGGGGATACACAGAAACGGTGTGGAGTACACGGGACTGTACTCTACCACATGGCCAGACATGGCCAGCTGTACAAGCTAACCCGTGTACCAATTACACGAGTTTGAGAACACGGGTTGAGGCCGTGTATGGGCACATGACCAGCGTACATGGAGCTGACCCCAGATATTTTGACACAATGTGTAACTATACCACATGCCATGTACTTACATTTCTACACGACCAGCCCTTCAACACGGGCCGTTGCACATGGGAAGTAACCGAGGTCTGACAACGCGGCGTGTACCATATACCAACATACCAATATACTTTTTGGTAAAAGGCTTGGTCATCTTGTACAATGAATCTTGGATATGGTTTGTTTGTATTATCCCCCTATGACATGGTGTACCTTTAGAATACATCAACTTGAGGCTTCATGGTAGATGATGTATCGATCTATTGGCTCATGTAGTGGACCCTCATGGAATCGAGTGGGTTGTGTGCAGGAACCCTAGACCAGGCTACGACTAAGACGTCTACCGTACTGGAATCCTCTGTGGGTTCAGCGACGGCGACTACCTTACTAGAATCCTATGTGGGTTTGGTGACGATGACTACCATACTGGAATCCTACGTGGGTTTGGCGATGAAGACTACCGTACTGGAATCCTCTATGGGTTCAACGACGATGACTACTATTCTTGTATCCTACGTGGGTCTTATAGTTTGACTTCTGTTCTAGTATACAACATGGGTCCGACAGAGTAGCTGGTCTTGTATCCTACATGGGTCTGACAACTTAGCTGGTCTACTATCCTACGTGGGTCCGGTAGCTTAGATGAATTAGTGGCTACATATGATCATCTTTATCACTTTATTAATGATCTATACTTGTGTGATCTAAGTCTTGACTTTCAATCATTTCCATCAGTGTGATTGACTTGTTTCCTGTGTGGACTAGGGTGTTCTTGGGCTCAAGATTTGGAGCCAAACTAAAATTGATTAACTAGGTATATGTATGGAATATACCTAAGTAGAGTTGGTTGATACTTAATGATTGTATATTTTCATTGTGGTTTATCCTTTATAGATGTTGGGAGACCTTTAGGGGTCTCAGGGTCCCTTCAAAGTATCGTAATACTCACCCCTGCATGGGAAATTCCCGCACTATGTTGTCTTGGATGCAGAAGACGGACATCGCTGATCATGGTAGAGACTTATAGAGCTATAGGGTACCTATAGGGGGACCACTTGGTAGGACATACATAGAGAGGACGGACGAACCCGAGGTGCCGATGAGACCATCTGTACCCACCCTTCAGGTGGGATTTCTGGAGGACGACTCAGTGGTTGTTACTTTAATTTACTGATGTTGTACTAGACTTTCAGTTGTATTGTACTTACTATTGTGCTTGTATTTCCGACCCCTTTCTTTTCAACAATTACTTTTGTATATAGTTTTACTTTGTTCTTACTTCAATTGCGTCCTCTGTTGTGTTTTTTTACTTCTATAATGGTAATGTATTCCCTCTTTTTATCGAGATTTATGCCTTTGGTGCTACTCGCCAGCCTCTGGCCTTTGAACGGCGGGCTTGGGGTAGTCAAGGCATGGGCCCTAAGAACGGGTCATAACATGCATGATAGGAATCCCAATCATATGTCATGTACTTTGTGATTCCACCATCTGAATAACAAGTTTTAATTCTGTAATCATAAATTCATGGACTATCATGAATGAAAGTTCTATGATCTTCCCACCTCTTACCATCAGACCAACAGATATTGTATTGATTACATTTTCCTATATTGGTGAAAGAAATATTGTTGAACATAATCCTTGAATTAGTACATCCATGTCGATATAATGAGATTGATGGACATAGCGAGTTATAGATTTTCCAAAAGAGTGTCATCATAAAAAAGAAAATACTTCATGTTGATCATATATAAGCTAGTGGATTTCTAATTTAATATGATTCATGAATTTGGTAATGAATTATTATAATTTTTCCCATAATATAAATATGTTAATATTATGTTTCCATAGTTATATTCTAATATAGAAATCACATTTTGGAGCTTATTTTCTAGCATTGTTTAGCCATCTCATAATTATACTAATGTGAATCTTCAATTTTTCTAATAGAAGAACAAGGAACCTATATTATTCATATATGAGGTTTGATAATTCTTAATTTAATAGTTCACGAGTTATGGTTATTATTATGTGTCATTCATATAAATTATTTCTTTTTATATGAATAATATATGTAAAAATTATTTTTACAAAAGAAAAATTTCGAATGATCTACTCTTACATTGTAAATCAGACAATTAGAAAGTTTTATATGTGATCATGATCCATTTTTCTATAGTGTTCATGAGGCCATATTAATCCAACATATCCCTTTGAATCTACCTTTTACCCCAATATAGATTCATGTTTTGTATTTAATTCTAATAAAACTAGTCATAAATTCATTTTAATATAAGAAATCAACATTTTAATGTTATTTAACTCGAGATTTCACCTAAAAATCCTTATACACTCAAAAAATAATATTAGAACATTCCACTAAATTTATATTAAAGTAAATAAATAAATATAAATATTCAAATCATTCATTTTAAATATTAAAAATAAAAATACTCCTATAAATTAAATATGTGATAGTTTTTAATAAAATTTGAAAAGGGTTCTAATTAAATCCTATTATTAAAACATAAAATATATTAAAAGATGCTCTATATCTTATTTCACTCATTAAAAATTATTATATATCCATATAAAAACAAAATTAATGTAAAATATTAAATAATTTATATGATTTTTTCACGTTATAATTTTATCACATAACATTTATAAAAATAATATCTTTTATTTTATTCTCAACCTACTAAATATTTTTAACAAAAAATATATATTCAAGATGTAATCATTTCTTAAATCACATAAAAATTAAAATAATTTTTTAACCAAGATAAATATTAATATGGAGTTATTCCCATACTTTAAACTCATATATCACTATTATCTTGTAGAAATTTTAAATCTTTACACCCTAACACATAATTATTTATGTAATAATAAAACATTTTCTAAGTCTATTAGAGTGGTGAATGTATAGTGAGGGAATTATTTCAATAATAAAAGATGAAAATATAAGGAATAACTCATATATATATTTCATTAATAGTTAAGTGAAATGATGAAAATTTACTCAACAAAATCCCCTTATAATATTATAATCCCATAATCCACATTATTGAACTAGGATATAATTTATGAAATAAATTAATTTAATGTTTTAATCCTTATTTTCGTATATCTTTCAATTTTTTTCAATATTTTATCGCAATAAGGAAATGATTCCGAATGAATACAATGAATTAATGAAAATCCAATCCATTTTATATCTAATTAGACAAATGATTCATTCAGTTTACATACTGAATAAATCTATCTCATATCCTATTTTTTCAATTATATATTTTTTAAGAGAATAAAATGAAAATAATAAAATATAATTTAATTTAATGACTCAGGTCCATTATTATGTTCCAATGCTTATGATTATATCTCATATTTTTAACATCAACCCCACACTCAATTTAAAACCTCTTTGTAAGTGATAGTGGGAGATCCAAACATAAGTGTTCTAATTGTTCAATCTCAAGTTCATATTTTTTCAACATGGAATGTTAGTGGTGATAGTTATTCCTCCAAAAGTTCCATTTCATGTTTCTCTAAATACTATTCATTAGATTCTTAGAGGTTCATATCTATAAATTCATTTTGATATCTAATCTCTTTCACCCCTATATAATTATTTTACAAATCAAATTCCATTATGTTTTATTCATTTCTAATATGACTATGAGTAGTTAGGGTATGCAAAATAATATTCAAAATATGAATAAATCCTAGACAAGACACAATATTATAAATTTTAATATGAATACATAAAAAAATTAATTATAAAATATAAAATAATAATGAATGGATAATTTCAATTCACAATAATGGTGAAACATTTTGTAGTGTCTGTCATGATGTGGTACAAAATAATGTTTTATAACAATCCTTGTGAAACATATTATCTGACTATATTAGCATCCCAAGGAACTAATTTTCATAATCCATATTTATTTATTTTCATTTACTTATTTTGTATTTTTTTAATATATTTGAAATGGTTTTTTATTTTAGGGAAAGAAAAAAATATAATCATGCACATATATGATATAAATAGAATAAATTAATGATAAAGTAGATACTCAAAGTATAATTTCTTGTACTGAACAATCATTTCATTGTATTTTATTTATACCATACTCAACTATCACACTCCATCGCATGTGCCTTCCTTATCCTATTCTATTATTTAATATAAATTGTGTACCTAATTATTTCACACACAACACACATCCATATTATAATAATGTTAGAGGGCTACTCAACTAATACCACCCCAAACCCACCTTTTGGATAAGAGACCAAAACCATTTAAGACATAATAATAATGGGTTAGTCATAGACCATAATAAATAAGTGAATGGATGTAAAATAGGTGAAAAGTAAAAAGTTCATATTAATACCACCATAGTGAGAAAACTATTTATATTAACCAATACTAATCATCAGTAGAAGAACCCAATTTTGATAAGAAATAATTAAACATGACAGAAAATAGAATCTTTATAGTGAACCATGTTTTTAATACATAGATATTATATACTTTTTTGATAAATATTATATAAATAATAGAAACATATGTGTGATGATATTAATAGTTTAGTGACTTTGGAAACCTAAAACATAATCTTATTAATTCATGAATGTTATTTAATCACACCTATAAACATATTCCCATTTATCACTCCTACTTCAAACATTTATTTATAAATAATTGATGATAAACATAAGAAAGGGTGAACTCAGATGGTCAATAAGGGTAAATAACAAAGATACATAGTCATAACATGACAATATAGGTATTAGAAAATGTTCATACAATTTTAAAAACCTTAACCTGCATATAAAATATCACAATCCGGGGCAATATAATAAATATTGGTAGTTTCCTGGATATGAAGCTGAATGTGATCAATGAATATGATCCCATAGAGCATAAAATTAAAATATTATGTATATTTATGTCATACACATAAAAATTAAAAAAATTTCATATATGTCAAGGTTCTTTGATATGGATATCATAATTGAATGGGTTTACTCCCCAAAACATCATAGTAGTCAAGGTTCACTGCCAATACAATCATATTTGAAACAATCAAATACTAAAATAGGTTCACTACCCATTCCAGTACCATTTATCTCAACATATATAAATTATTACTCAATGAATTGGAGGGATATATATGTCACACCCCCCTCATAATTACAATCATATATATATATTTACACTGTAAGATCATAAAACAGTTATCATAACATTATACATGAAATTTAATGGGCTCCATAACCATTACATCATATAATAATCATTGGGAAAATAAATAGGTTTCATAATCATTTCAACATTTCATTATTTCATAACAAGTGGATAAATAAGTTGTATCAAAATAATTTTATCATGTTATAACCCATGGAAGATAAACTAGTATCAGAGATATTTTTCAATCATAAAACAATTAAAGAAATAATGTTAATGGTATACTTGGTTCAAATCCCCAATAAAGAATATATTAATCAAAAGGTTATCATCATAGATGGAAAATTATTTGTAATTATAATTCACTTGGAATGTTTCTTTATGAATATAACCTTTCATTGAAATTCACTATTCATAAATTAAATTTTTTAAAACACATTTATTTGAAAATAAACATAGAAATTATTAAGGATTCTATCAAATTCATTTAACAAATTTCTTTTGGAATATACCCTTTTCACAATGAAAACAATTTTAAAAACATAAAAAAATTTCAAAATCATTTCATTAGAAAATAACCATAAAAAACTATAAAGTATGTATTAAAAATAATTTCAAATATTTCATGAGGAAATTAACATTTTCAATTTGGAAAACACTTTTTAAAACAAACAAAATAAATATCATTTTCTATAAAATTATCCAGGAAATAATATAATGGAATCAATAATAAAATTATTATCAATATTGAAAAGATTTTTCATTCATTCTAAATATGTTAAAACAAATATTTCATTCACATTTTCTGTAAAAACGAAATGGTAATTTTTTTGGAAAAAACATCAATATTCAGTTATTTTTTTTAAATAAATAATTACTAAAAAAATTATTAAGTGGATAAGTAAATATTGTTTTAAATATTTTTTGGGACAATGGTTTTGGTATAAAAGGAATTCTGATCGAAGAGATAATGAAAGATGAATTTTATTATTAATATTTTCTAAATTATTTTAAGTAATAAATATCGATAAATTGAATAATTACTTGAAATTATAATGATTAATCAAATGAGAAAAAATTTCTTTGTTTTCTTGAGATATGGATGATAATATGTTGTCATCAGAAACGTAATCATAAACAATATCGATAAATGATCCTACTGTTAAAAAATGATCATCAAATTGGTAACATTATAAATTAATACCCATAAATTAATATCATTAAATTAAACATAAAATATTAGTATAATAAATAAATTTATTATATTAAATATTAAAGGGTCTGTATATAAACCTATAATAATAATATAAGTGTAGAATGTAAACATATGTTTAAAAAGAGGAAAATTAAGCTAAAAATACCATACCAATTTGAAACATTTTAACCATTTGACAAATTTTATATAGATCAAAAAATGATATATAAATAAATATAAAATTAATTATAAGAATAATTAAATACATTCATGGGATTTACAAACACCACCTAAAAGAAACATGTAGTGCATATGGCTTGTGTCTCCCAAAATGTTTATAGAAGTCCCTTAAACTAAGCATAGACTTCATTCATACACGTAAAAAACTCATATATAGTAAATATAATATTATTATACCACTATACAATCAAAATACATATAAATATTAAACCATGTATGATTTATTTAATATCTTTTATTATGTATTTATTATCAATTCAATGTTCAACTCACATTTTTGGTAATAATTACTTTGCTTTTTTGTATAAGGTTTGATTTGTTATTTTTTATCCTCGTAATTTGATCATGGTTTAATAATATCCAGAAATATAAACATGATATAGATATAATATATATATATATATATTTGTTTGTGTGTGTGTGTAATTACTATAATACAAAAAGTGATATAAAATGAAATACATCATTCATGGAGATGATACGTCGTACATACACATCAATAGTGTATCTATTTTTTCATATTTAATGAATGAAAATAAAATGATTTATTTTCATTTAGAAAGAGTTTTTATTTCATATATATATTATTTTATCATAAAATACTTCCTTATTACCATCCCTATAATTCAAGAACAAATCACATTGCTTTGTGTGGTGAAATTCCCTAACACACATGAGAGATATTATAATATTCCCCCAAAATGGAAGGGATGAATGTATGAGTGATATAATAATTAAATCATAATAATAATATATTAAATATTATATATAAATAATAAAACCACCATTATAACAATATCTGATAGGTGTGAATGGAAGACTTGAGTAACATCGGTCTGTGATGTGGTATTGCAAAATAAATAGAAATGATGATTTTGAAATCTATTTGATGTAAGTGGAGATGGTTGTAGGTCATCAAAAAACATATTAACTTATTAGTATATGGAATACCTAATGGTTATTATATCATCATGGAATTATATAAATTGAAGTTTTCGAAGGAAAAAACAAAAGAGAAATTCTTGCTGATGAATGTCACCTCTTCTTCTAGGATCCTCATTAGGTTTGAAGAATAATCCATAATCAGTTAGATTTCTACCCAAAATAAATATTATGGGATAAGAAGAGAATGTTTTGTAAAGTATGAGATTTTTCAATTTATTATTTTTGTATATTTTAGGGATAATTATTTAAAACAGGTACTTAGATGGTGTTTGATTATGAGGCCCGACATTCTTAGACATTTATTTTGAATATATTTTACATATTTATTAGCACATGGGAACAAATTTCCTGAAATTATTAATATATTATAATCAAGGGATTATATTTTAAACAAGTTTGAATCATTATTGTCGGAATGTGGGTTTGACGATATTAATGAACAAACTTTTTTCATCATGGTACATTTGTGGAAATATTTACATAGGGTTTAAAATAAATAAAATTATTAAATAAAATTCTTTTTTCCACTGACCCAATGACCTAAATAACTACATTAAGAATAAAAAATGTTTTATTTATACTACCAGCCTCATAACCAAGATGATAATATAGGAACCTTGGTGAGAGAATTATAGGATCTCTCTCAAATAAATACCTACCAGGTTATAGGTCGGTGATCGATGTGAAACTAGATTCAGAGACATCACCAATTGAAAGATGCTTGATAAATCTTCTTTAGTGATAAATCCATCCTAAGGAAGGATTATATTATATTTTTATTTATTTACACAATTTTTTATTATGAACAAGGATCTATCAACCAAATGATTGATTAATGGATCATATATATTGTAGAATGGGGTTATTGGGAGATTTTATTTTAAGAATATCATTATAAGTATTTAATTATATATTGGTTCATTGTTCAAACAACTATTAATCAAATATGTCACATGAATTAATTGAGTTTTATTCCTCACAATTATCTCCTTGTAATTTTCTCCCCTGATTTCACCATTCATTGGGGGCATTCTTCATTAGACTATTGGTAGAAATCAATTGAGGAATCGATCATTAGACTCCCATCTCATGGAATAATGATTTAATATTTTACAGTAGCTCTTAGAAAGATGTTTTGGAGGTAAAATAATGGTAGAGGTAAAAAGAACAAACAATATTGGAGACCTATGATTTTAGGTGGTATGTGTGATTATGATGATATGAATAGAATCTGATAACTGAATGGATTTAGAGCCTCTATTTTAAAGAATGTCCATATCATGGTTCTGTCGGAATAGATATGTGATTTCATTTTTGGTTGTGGTTGATAATCTAGGCTTTAGTGGCACGAGTACACATGGAAGGAAAGAACATGGTTTTTGAATAATCACAATCAACATGGTGAGTACTTTAGATCTATATATTGTGTTGGACCCTCATAGAGGTAGCTAGGTTTTAGGAGGATTTTAATGATCAAGTGACATGGGACCCTATCAAACTGCTTGTGAAAACTCCTTGATATAACTTCATGTAGCACCCAGGGTACATGGACATGGGATAAAGTACATGGGTAACCGTATGTTATGTATGATTACACAGACAAGAGCACATACATGGACACATGCTATTTCATGGGTAGGACATGATGTTTAAGGGGCACAACGTGTACATGTGCAACTTGTTTTCTACTCTTTAAATTTTATATTTGATACATTTTCCTCTTTATCATGGGAAAGTATAATTATGTTTCATTATCAATATTCCATCCTAGAGGGTTAATATGAAATCTCCCCCTTCAAATCAGACAATGATCCTTTTATAAGGATTCTTAAATAGAGTTTTTTCAATCCACTATAAGGCCTAGAGTGAAATATTCTATCATCTTCATTACCAATGTGGAGTTCATGGAATCATCATGTCAAACACTATTTGTGCCTTCATCATATACTTACTAATTTATTTCATATTGATTTTCTTTTATCCCACATGGATGTATTTGGGATACTCATCTACCTATAATATCTTTTTAGACTTCCAATGTATACATCTAACGGATATAACTGATGAGAACTACATCTAGAACAGATGTAATTAGTCCTATCTAACTCAAGGAGTGTGTTATCCCATAAAAGTGAGATGTGGATGGTTCATGATAAAATCATAGGATTGAATTGTGGATGTGAATTACCTTTAGACTATGTGTCTTTGTTGAGTATATTTGGATATTTATATTATAATAATTGAAGATATATACCTATATAGATAATATTATTATACCTTTTTTGTATGGTTTTTATCTTTAGGGTGTCATATTGGGAATTTTTATGATCACCCTACCTGATATTTTAATGTGTGTTGTGTATTATGTAAAGTATCATCCTTTTCATAGATTCATAGATAGAATTTTAATATCTGGTGCTTTATGAGTTTAGACAGAGTGGGCTGTGTTCCAGAAGTATATTCATAATAGTTTATATCATTCACTTTCGATTAGAATTTTTTCAGACTCAATGTGGGGGGCTTGTACATGGCCATCTATACATTATATAACATACTATGGTAATATGGTTATGGGATTTAGAAGTATTAAATCATGGGTATTCATTTGTTTTTAAAATTATAACATTTTTGGCCATCGAGATGTGTGTGAATGTATAGGTAAATGGTATGATTCCTCCGAAGTTAGTGATATACATACTCTGTGCTAGTCACCAGCCCTAGAACTATTAGTGGATAGATTATGGAGTCACGGAATGAGCCACATTATGATAGGTATTGAGCGATTTTAATCTCACCTGACCATTTCTACCTTAGTAAAATAGTCTATGGGATTGGATTTGTGAAATAGTTTTAAATGTTTCGTATTTATATATCAAGACAATTTCAATAGTGTTGGTGAAGAGGCTATCATATATGTATAACCTGAATATGACCACCTTCTTTAGACAAGGTATATGAGATATTATTTGTAGAAAATAAAATGGGGAATGCATCAAATAAAAATGGGTTTTTGTTTATATGTCCATATTGAGTTATCTCTCTTGATATAATCATTGACAATGATACATATTATATATTTTTACAATGTATCTACAACATATGTCTACTATGATTTAGTAACTTGATCATGAAGAAGATCCCCTCTATGATGAGGCATCAATACATGGAACAATTCCATATATTTTACCTCTGGGTGGTTCACTAGCTATACCACCACCTATAGAGATGCATATGGTAACTACAGTACCGAAAAATAAGGTATAAAATCTTAGTGAACATCACTAGTTTCATCTATAAAAACCCCTCAGGTTTTATGATGAGCACGATATATAGGAGTATGAGTACTGACATGATGTGGAGATAATAATTTTACATCGTGTGAGGACATTAGCATATCATATTGTGGCTTGGGCTTCGATCCTTCTCCAAGGCTCAAAAGGCCGATGGTGTTGATTTTCCTTCCTGTATTATGTCAAGGAGACAATATAATGGAAAAATATATAGTAAATATTTAGAAAATATTTATTTAAAGTTATTATGAGGGATTCATTTATATTTGAGAATCTGAAACTCCAATAGGTAAGAACAACATTGACTAAGTATTCATAGATATTTTCCAACCTCTCCAAGTAATCGATGGATATGAAATGGACATAGTTCTTTTTATCTCAGACCTTTTACTAAGGTATATGTAGAGAAATATGATCCATTTTTACCCATATATTAATTCCTATGTGTACTGTGGTGATAGAGATTGATTTGGTGGTTGATATTTTCTTGGCTGAGTAAACAAAACTAGTAGTTGCTCGTGGTGGGAATGTAGGATTACAGACCTTAGTAATAGGGAACTGACATCAATCTAGGATATCTTTCCATGTGAGATGTTTGAATAGGAGGTCCTATGATATATGGTCTATGTTTTTGGCTCAAATGATGGGTGCGTTCAGCCTATATAGATGATGTGCTACTAAGGTGACGATAGAGGACATCTTGTATTATATTGTTGAAACTATCTTATAGGTGACAAGGAGTCTGTGAATGGGCCTCTAAGGTAGAGGTAACATCAAGATTAGAAATTTATTCAAGGATTCAGATATATAATATGATCTTGGAGAATACATATAGGTGGTATAGTCTTATAATTATTACCTCCACCAACACTGGTTAGTCCACTCTAGGCACATGGAGCTGGATGAAAAGGGAGTGGGAAGGGGTAGGAAGTAGAGGATTATGACCCAAAGGCATTAGAAATTATTTTAAGAGAAATCTATGTCTTTAATACCATATCTATTGAATTGATAAACACATTTTCTAGTAATTCCTTTCTTTCCACCAATCAGGTTAGAGACTTAGATATTTTGGACGAGACTCTTGCATGACCCTTACCATTGGAAACTCATACCGGAGATGATTCAATGATCACCAAATTGAACTAATATTCTGACATGAATCATGATGGTGAGAGTTAATTTTGGGATCAATTTATAGTATAAATTAGGCATTATGATTTCATATTAGTTATGAACTTGTTTTGTATAATTCATACCAAGATAAACAATTTTAGATAGAGGATGTAGGGAGTCTATCGTGATGGTACCATGGTTTCCTTTGTAGGTGAAAAGAAAACCCATGCTAAAAAAGATGACGTCATTAATTGGAGGTTACATTTTATTACTAATCAGATGGATATAATGACCCTTGATGTAGTAAATATTATGAGTTTTTGGTTTCTTATAGTGTTGGTAGAGTATGAGGATATCATCCCTGAGTATTTTCAATCCTTACCTTATTTCAATAATATAGAAATATACATTTATCTACACCATTGGAAAATTTAAATATCAACATAATAATACAGGATGAATCCCACATAACATCACATACTGAGGGTGCAGTAAGAGGAATTATAATGGATGTGATTTTTTAGACCTCATGTTTCTCCCTCGGCAGTGCCCATTTTTTGTCACCAAAAAAGTGAATGAGAGATAGTGGTTGTGTGTAGACAAAAAAACGTTGATCCAGGTGACCGTGATGAAAATGAATCCAATATTGAGGATTGATGACTTTTTTTATTAATTGATAGGAGAATGAGGGTTCTCGAAGGTTGAAAACAGGCCAGACTATCCATAAAAGCCAGTAGTGGATGAGGATATACCAAATTGGGCACTCAGATGACTCTAAGGTCACTATTAGTAGTGGGTGATTCCCTTTGGTGTAATTAATTCCCTATAAATGTTCATGGGAATCATTATTGGTCGGAGTGGAATCTCAAGAGGGGGTGAATTAAGTTACTACTTAAAATTTTTGTTAAAAACATTATTATAAAGATCCCCCAAATTTTGAAATAGCCCAGTTAATTAAGGAAGTATAGATATATATGTCTAGTTGGTCAACATGTTTCTCAAAGGGTGATTAGTCCTTAGGTGAATTATTGTACAATACTTTTATAACTTTTGAGAAAAGTTTGCTAAATTAAACACATACACACACTGACCAAAACTAACTATCAAAGTCAATGAAAATTAATTCTGTTTTACTTAATATAAGCAGCAGAAAATAGATAAAATAGATTATAACAAAAATATAGAGCACAACAAAGTAAAAAAAGAGGTTCAGTCTGAAGCTGAGACTTAATATTCCCCACCTGGTGATCACCTACCACTAAGTAGTTTATATTAACAATAAACATGATACACAACCTGTATTGGTATTTACAACAGGTTTCACCAACAATCTAGGGTTCAAACCCTATACCATAGTTCTTCAGGAAAAAATACATACCACTCATGGTCTCATTAAATGTTATACGTGGGAAACACGATATAAGTAAAGTTTGATGTGAGGATATTAAGTATCCTCTAGTTCAATCAAATGATATAGTGTGTGTAACAGACAGACACACACAGTTATCAGAAATGTAAAATGATGGAACACAATAGAGCTAAGATTATAAGCTTGTTTTTAGAAATCTCTTTGTGTTTTCAGTTCAACTCTTGACTCCTTGGAGTGAAGAATTTTCTATTCAAGTCTTTCTCTAGAAGTTCTCTGTAAAACAAAGTGTCACAACTCTAGGTTCTAGCTTTGAGTATTCTTCCTCTAGTGGTGATTGAGAGTTGATGAGCCATAGAAAGAAGAAGTAAATATGTTCTAATTGATCTTCGTGATGCTTGTGGGTTCAAAGTGTAATTGTAAGATTATTATTCTTTGATCTAGCAATTATTCTCCTTCACATGCACAAATGCGCTTCTCATACCACTCACATCACTTTTCTTCCTCGGTCATCTCTTTTATATTTGAGTAATAACAATCCGAAAAATAACATCATGTGAAATATTTCTTGTACCTCGTACTGTCCCGAGATACGGTCTCTTGCTATGTCTATAATAATTATTAATTAATGTCAGAATCATTAAATATACCAAATATGACCGTTAGAATGATCATAAATATTTTAAAATGTATGGAAGGGAATATTATTGTAGACTAGTAAAGGTAGCCTTCACAACGGTAGGATTCAACAGTAGTTGTACATCGACAACCTTCATCAGTAACCTTCACAATAGTATCCTTGCATCGGTTTCCTTTCATCAGTAACCTTGAATCGATGACCTCTGCATCATTGACCTTTCTCCAGTGACATTTTCATGAGTGACCTTTCCACTGGTGACGTTTAATCGGTGACCTTCGCATCAGTGACCTTTGCACATAGAGAAATTTTGTACTGTGAGATTAAACAAGAAATCAAAGAGATTAAAAGTACATAGTTATTACTTTGATAAAAACATTATTTTCATGTAATGATTATCATATAAGAGAAAAAAATTATTTTTATAAATGAAACATGATTTTGGATTATCAAAACAGGTGAGCCCAGCACTCTCCCCCTTTTTGATAATCACAAACTATGTCAGTATGTTTGAATCAGGGTTAATTACATTTTCTAATATCTTAAATGGTGTGGGAAAGAACACTTAGACCATGTTTATTATTCAAAAATATAAAGAGTATATATATTATAACTCCACTTAAAAACTTCTCTTCCTTTAAGTTTAGGTAGATTAAAACATAGAATAACATTGACCCGATTGTCCCCCTTTGTGATTAACAAAAATAATGATATAAAAAAATAATTTTTTTTAAATTAATGAGGAAATAGTACAATATGAAAATATGTTACAAAGATCCCTATGAACTTAGAAATCCCACATTCATTCCACATCAGATATATCCAAGGGATAATTGGATTTGAAATATGAGGAGGATGGTTTTGAAGATGGAGGGATAGACAGAGGTATGGTAGTCAGTATGGTTGTAGGAGATGGAACAGAGGCATCAATAAACATATATTTAGTGGATCTCTGATGAATCATTGGGGTAAAATTTCTGATGGCCTGTGCGGGAGTCATCATTGGTGTAGTTCTTGTTGATCATGAAACAGCTGAGGTCGAAGGTAGGGATGGAGGAACAATGATGGGAGTATCGTCCACATGGATGAAGTGTAGAAGAAGATTTGTGAAATATATAATAATACTTCCTCCTCTTTCCATATCTAAAATAAAATCATCCTAACTCTTCGTGAATATCTCTTCAGCAGGAGATAAATCTCTTAGCCTTCTCACCTAATACTTAAATTCTTGTGTGAAAGGTGAATTCATCAAGTTCTCAAACAACAACATTAAGTGACCATCCATTTGATTCTTAGTATACACCCTTTTTTAGTATAAATAAACATTCTATTTGTTGGATTTATGATCCTAGGAAGCTTTCCATAAATAATTTCCCACTATTTTATGAATTTCTATAGTATTAGAAATGTCCTGAGTCATAGACTGAGGGTGTAAGGTATTGGTACCAGAGAGCATATCCACTTATTCTCTGACAACAAATATAAATTCTTCTAGATCAACTTGAGGAGCAGTTGAAGATGAAGAAGATGCACACATAGGTTCCATAGTGAAATCCACTATATCTTTAAAGGATTTGGTCAGCCCACTGATCAACCTTTTCACATCATCATCTTGTCAACTCACATGTGTCTCCATGGACATAATAATGTCCTCAAACACAATGAATTGTTTTTTAACTACACTTTTATCATATCAAAGATCGTTGTATACCAGATCCCTTGAAGCCATATAGGAATCTAATCTAGAAATAGACTACTTATTACATTCCATAGAATCTACCAAAGTTTTGATCCGATTCTGATAGCCAATTTCTTCTTGTATCAGGATGGAGTGAGAGGTGGAAACTATCCATTACACTACAGAAGTTACAAATTCATTATTGAGAGTTATAGACCCCTCTAACCTAACAAATATCTCATCAATGTGGCTCTTCAATAAATCTCCATACTCTAAACCTAAAACCTTATATCTAGGGTCTTCTGACTAGTCTTATATCTTATGAGCAACATAAATTGATTGTTTGGAAAAAGGTTCCTCCCCCTCACTTGTAGTAATCTCTCGATCAACCACATTTACCACAACCATAACTCTTTAATCTACTGCATCAACAGAATGGTCCACTGCTAGTTCCTTGAGAGAATCTTCAATAACTTCCAAAATATTTCCAGGTTCAACCAAATCAAAAACCTCTTCATCTAAACTTTCAACCATTTATGTATGCCCTATCAAGGGTATGAGACTTATTCCTTCTTATTCACTGTCACCAACATATATCTCAATGTCAACATGACTAGATTTAGGGTCCTCATCCTCGTCTGAGGTATCTCTAATATCTCTTAACAAATTTTCTACCCTTCTTCTTCACTAATCTATTCATCAACATTGTCCCTTAGGACTATCTCTCTTTTAGGAAAATTATTTATTGAACTATTCTAACAGAATGATATAATATTAGTACAAGGATTTGGGGGATGTTTAGGATCACTCCTATCATCTATATGATAATCCTTCTTATCTTGCACAAGAACAACCTCTTATTCTTCATCTGAATATGAAGGCTCCACTTTATCAGGATTTAGACCAGGATCTATCTTATCATTAGGCCTAGTAGGATGAGTAAAAATGTTGAATTCCTTATATATAATACCCTCATCATGCCCATATATTTTTCCTAGGGTTCCAATTTATCTTCATCAACATGGAAATCGCTTTTGTAATGCTGAAATTGTCCCTTACTACAACAATTTTCTTCTTCATTCCAGAAACCCCTTTCAACATCAACATCAAGGATATAAATATGGCATGAAACAACACATTGGACAGGGAATTGGGTGTTTTCATGACTTCTAATTAAATCATCAACACCTTGCATAAGATTATATTATGTCCATGCTTCAACAAATACAAAATAAATACTTACTGATACTTCAAGGTATCAATGTACCATCTTCTGGGACTCAAAACATGCTATAAAAACGTATTAAACAACATGTCTTCTACTTCCATTTTAGTAGCAATGACTTTCCTAGGTATCCCACTCCCTGTCAGATCAGCTAATAATTTTTTCATAATAGAAAAACTCAGTAGTGGGAGGCACCACTCATGAGTAGTAATCATTAATCCTTTCGTGTGGTACTCTTTAACACTCAACCCATTCAATAGTGGAGGAGCATACACTTACTCCATTTACCCTTGAATATATTATTTTTTCATCCATTGTCTATGCAAACTTTAAAAATTCATAAAACTCCTTCACTAACTTCTGGTAATAGGGTATATTTTTTTGGCAAATAATTCTACCCAGCCTAGAGCTTCATGTGCCTTTAGTAGTAAAGATCTTCTTGTCAACAACCAATTAGAACATAGCTCTTTTTCATCCATGATATCCATCTTTGATAAATGAGGGTTGATCAACTTTTTCATTACTTGGATTCCACTACTTGACTCAGATCATGGATTCTTAGGATTCAACGGATCTCCCTCATCATGATCCATTGGTCTCTTCAACCTTGCCATTGATCTGTAGTGGTTTGAGGGTTTCAGTAGAAGTTGAGGTTTTTAGTTTAAATAGAACGAGGATCAAAAGCGAAGTGGATCAAAATTTGATGTGTTATTTAATTTTATCATTATGGATTGAAAAAAATCTTATAAAAGAAATAAGTAATACATAAAACATTTCAGATTCTAGATGAGAAAATGCTATGTCCAGGAAATGTTAAACTATCGGTAAGGTGACAATGGTGAGGGATATCAGTGAGGTCTAATGGTGAGGTCCAATGGGGAGGTCTATCGGTGAGGTCCAATGGTGATGTCCGACAGTGAGCTTTAAATAGTAATGTCCAACGATGAGGTCTATCAGTGAGGTTCCAACGGTGAGGTTCCAACGGCGAGGTTTCAACGGTGAGGTCTATCAGTGATGTTATAACGGTGTGGTTCTAATGGTGAGGACTATTAGTGAGGATCTAATAGTGAGGTTTTAATGGTGAGGTCTATTGGTGAGGTTTTAATGGTAATATCTAATGGTGAGGTCTATCAGTGATGTCCATCGGTGAGGTCTATTGGTGAGTTCTAACAGTGAGGTCCAATGGTGAGGTCTATCAGTGAGGTCCAACAGTGAGGTCTAATAGTGAGGTCTGATGGTGTGGTATATCAGTGGGTTCCAATGGCGAGGTTCCAAAAAATAATAGTGTATCATACCAAACTAATGTTTGATGTAATTTAACCTCCCAGAATTCAAATCATTTGTGAATATATCAGCCAATTGATGTCCAATGCCAATGAATTCAAGAGTGATATCACCTCTTTGATAATGATCTCCCATGAAGTGATGTCTCACATCATTGTGCTTTGTCCGAGTATGAGATACTATATTTTTAGATATGTTAATTACACATGTATTGTCATAGTTTATAAAAAAATGTTGGAATTGAAATCCATAGTTTAGTAATGTGTGTTTCATCTACAAAATTTGAGCACAACAACTACCAGCATCTATATATTCAGATTTAGCAGTTGATAATGCTAATGAATTTTATTTCATACTACACCATGATACTAGTGATTTTCCTAAAAAGTGACATGTTATAAATGTTCTCTTTCTATCTAACATGCAACCAGCAAAATAAGCATCCGAATAACTTATTAAATCCAATTATTGTCCTCCTGGATTAAATAGTCCTATGTTTGTAGTCTACTTGACATATTCAAAAATCCTTTTAACAGCAGTTAAATGAGACTATTTGGGATTGTCTTGAAATTGAAAACACATGCATACACTAAACATAATATCTGTCCTGCTAGAAGTAAGATAGAGAATACTCCCATTCAAACATATGTAATTGGTTTGATTTACTGGTTTACCAGTTTCATCAGCATTCAACTTACATGTGGTACTCATAGGTGTATCACTAACATTATTTCAATCCAAACCAATCATTTCAAAAAAACTTTAGTATATTTATGATAATTTAAAACAATACCATTTTTCTTTTGAAAAATTTGAAAAACATGGAAAAATTTATGTTCCCACATTAAACTCATTTCAAATTCATATTACCTCATTTTTGAGAAATCATTACATAAAGAATTTTTAGAGGATCCAAAAATAATGTTATCTACATAAATCTACCCTATTAAAACATCTTTGAAGATACTTTTAATAAAAAAAGAATGATCAACTATTCCTTCAGTAAAACCATTTGAACAAAAGAACTATGTCTGTCATACCAAGCTCTTGGAGCTTATTTCAGACCATATAATGCTTTAGACAGTTTAAAAACATGATTTGAAAAATTGAGATTTAAAAAACAAGGTGGTTTTTCAATAAATACATCCTTAACTATGTACGAATTTAAAAATTCACTTTTTACATACAATTGATAATTTTTGAAATTTAGATGAGCTACATAAGAATGTAGTATCCTAATGGATTCTAGTCTAGCTGTATGTGTAAATGTTTCCTCATAGTCTATTCTTTATTCTTTACTATATCCTTATGCTACTAGTCTAGCATTGTTTCAAACTATGTTTCCAGATTCATCAACTTTATTTATAAAAAACCATTTAGTGCATATGGTCAAGGTGTCATTAGGTCATTCAACTAATTCCCAATAATTGTTTCATTCCAAATGATTTAATTTTTCTAGCCTGGATATCTCCCAAAATTTATCATTTATTAAATCATTGTTATTTTTAGGTTCATTTTGTGAAAGAATTGATTTATGTTCAACCTGGTTTCTTAAAGATTATCTAGTCAGTATCCTTCTATTTAAATCACCTACGACAACATCTAAAGGTTGATTCTTGAGATTTATAATAACTTAAGAAAGTGTTGAACTACACTCCAGATGATTGTCTGTAGGTTCAGATTCAACATTCATAGATTCTTGAAAATTTCCAGAACTAGTTGTTTTCACTAAATGTTCACTATAATTATCATTAAGGTATAGAATTGACATATATTCATCAAGGTTTTAAGTGGAGGTTTTGGGTTCATGTGGATTAGTCTCATCGAAATTTACTTGAAATGGTTCCTCCACACATTTTGATCTCATATAAAATACAATATAATATTTACTATAGATTGAGTAACCTAGGAAAATTCCTTCATCACATTGGGAACAAAACATGTCAGGACTCTTCTTAGTGTGAAGGATGAAGACATTAAACCCAAAAATGATAATGTAATTGTCGTTAGGATTCCAATTATTCCAGATCTCATAAGGGGTCTTATTATGAACAGGTCTAATTAAGACTCTATTGATAATGTAACAAGTTGTATTAATAGCTTCATCCAAAAATAGATAGGTAGATTATAATCATTTATCATATTTTTGGGACTCTCTGGAAGTTTCATATTTCTTCTTTCTACAACACCATTTTGTTGAGGTGTTCTAGGAGAAAGGAAATTGTGAGTATAGCTATTTTGGGAGAAAAAATATTCAAATTCATGATTTTCAAACTCACGTCCATGATCACTTCTCAAGGTCTTAATTATAAGTCCACAAAGATTTTCTATAGACATGGAATATATAATGAAGCAAGAGAATTATTCACTTTTGTGATCTAGAAAGTATACAAAATTATATCTAGAAAAATAATCTACCATAACATAAACATATTTCTTCCCATTTAAACCTGAAACTCTAGATGGTCCAAAAAATCAATGTGAAACAAGTCAAGATGTTGAGAATTAGAATCTTCTTTCTTTGGTTTGAAAGAAACATTGTGTTGTTTTCCATTTTGACTAGGTTTACAAACATTTTTATGCGGGATTTCAACTTTATTTAAGTCGCTAACTAAGAAATTCCTATTTATTTTCCTTGGTTAGTGCACATTTCAGTGTCCTAATCTTCTATTCCATAACCAGGATTCATTAATAAAATCATTTAAGCATGAATATTTTTTCTTAAAAAAGAAGTTTAAATCAACATCATATATATTTTAATTTCTATGAGCAGTGAAAATTAAATTATTTTTAGAATTAAAAACATTGAACACATCATTTTCAAACATAACATTGAAACCATCATCACAAAACAGAGAGATACATAGTGACTTTTATTTTAACACAGAAAAAAGTACATTTGAAATTAATATATTATTAGGGTTAACAATTTGGCCTTAGCCGACGATCGCCCATTTTTCATTATCACTGAATGTGGCATGCCCACCATAAAATTTAATTAGGCTCTTGAATAATGAAGAGTATCTTGTCATATGTCTTGAACATTCACTATCCAAGTACCACAGAGTTTTATAGGATCTCCTCATACAATTTTCCTCCAAAACAGATTAAGTGTAGGGTAACTTTGGTACCTATATTTTCTTGTATCCAAAGAGGATAACAAGTAACCCTTTGGGAACCAATACATGTCTCACATATTTCTTGAAATCAACAGATAATCATTGATACTTTAACACATTGTTATGTCTTTTAGAAAATTCAGAAGATGGTACAGAACATGAACTAGCATTGGAATGTCCAAATTTTGCAACAAATTTATCTTTAATAATCTTTCTCTGTCATGGTTGATATCCTAGACTAGTTGTGTATTTTGGAGTGATTTTTTTTTCTAGAAACTGATTTATAGTATCACTTCCTGCAGTAAACTTCTCATGATAAGTTTTTAATTTCTCATTCGATAATTTATGTTCGATGTTTTTTTAACCTCTAAGAAAAATTTTCGTTTTCATTATCCAGACCAGACTTATATTTATCATTTAAAGCATGTAGTCCTTTTAGTAATTTGTATTTATCCTTGATCTCGTTAATGGTAACCTCAAGCATTCGAATGTTTTCAAATAGTTCATTCTTTTTCATATTCTCATCATTATTTGATTCACTTCCATTCCAAAAATAGCAAGTACTTTTTATAAGAGAATTTGGTGTTAACTCAGATGTTTCTATCAAGATTCACAAATTTTAATGCTTGTTCTTCTCAATATCTTAAGTGTCATATACACTTGAGCTATCATATAAAGCACTATAAATAACTTTCATATTATTTGTATATCCCTTTCCCTTGACTTTATAAATCTTCCTAAATTTCTTCTTTGAGAAATCAACCTTCACACGCCCTTTTCATTTTCACTCGTAGCATACTAACTCATTTGGGTTTCTATTCCCTTTCCATTCCTTTTTCCACTGTCCTTTATTAAAATACCATCCTTTATAGTTTAATTTTATAATGAAATTCTTCTTCTGGTAGAAATTATGAAATATCCTAGCAATATGAGCCATATTATCATCATTGTCAGAGTCTGAGTCTTCACTAATGTATGTTTCTACAAGAGCATAAAATTTTTCTTTGTCTTTTTTTGATTTAGTAGTCTTGAATGCTACTGATTTCTTTCCAGGTTCTTCATCTACTTATTGATTTACCTTAATCTCTTCTATGCACATCATAAGCTTTTAATTAGTTACTTTACCGGTATCTTTCCAATGTCACAAGATTCATAGATTGAAACAAATGTTCCTTTCCATTTGTCAGGTAGGCAGGAAGCAATATCGTAATTTGATCCTTGTTGTCCATAGGTTTTCCATTAGGGCTCATGGTATTCACTATTTCATTAAACCTGAGATACATTTCAGAGATTGGTTCATCAAGCTTCATTTTAAAATTATCATATTTAATTATATAGTTATTTAATCTCATTTCTTTATCATTGGTTGTTCCCTCATGAGAAGAAGCTAAAGTATCCCAAATTTCATAAGAAAGTTTATAGGAAGATATTCTATTGAATTCTTCATCACCTTTAGAATAGTAAAATGCATTCATTTCTTTACAATTATTGTTATATATTTCTTTAGTCAACTGAGACCATGTTTCATTAGCAGTATTAGGTAATGCATGTTTTTATTCAACTGTGTCCTAGATTTCAGTACATATACTCTCTAGACACATTTTCATTTTTAATTTCCACTAAGAAGAGTTATTTCCAATAAATAAAGGTGGATAGTTAGTAGCAACACCCTCAAATCTGTTATCCATTAATAACAAGAATTTTAAAGAACTGAAAATGTAGATAAGGAATAATTTTTATGATCTTTGACATACAACTAAAATCCAATTTGAAATGATTTTGAAAAATGAGACAAACAGTTCAAATTGTAACAAAAAAATTAATCCTCTAATACCAAATGCTGCTCAGAGTGGAATCTCAAGAAGGGGTAAATTGGGTTCATACTTAAAATCCCTATTAAAATATTATTATAAAGATACCCCGAATTTTGAAACAGCCCATTAAATTAAGGCAGTAGAGATATAAATGTCTAGTTGGTCAATAAGTCTCTTAAACGGTGATTAGTCCTATGGTGAATTAGTGTAAAACACATATCTAACATTTGATACAAGTTTACTTAATTAAACACATACACACACAAACCAAAACTAACTGTCAAAGTCAATGAAAAATGTTTTCAGTTTTAGAAATTATAAGTTGAAGAAAATAGATAAAATAGTGTATAACAAAAATATTGAGCACAATGAAGTAAAACATTAGGTTCAGACTCAATCCAAGTCTTAATCATCTCCACATTCTGATCACCTTCCACGAAGTAGTTTATATTAACAATAAACATCATACACGTCTTGTATCCGGATTTACAATAGTTTTAAAAAACTATCCAGGGTTCACTCCCTCTACCATAGTTCTTCATTGGAAAAATAGAAAATAAATACCACACACAATCTCTTCCACAATTATACATGATAAAAAAGATTTATGTGGAGTTTTATGTGAGGATATCCAGTATCATCCAGTTCAAGCACAGGAGATAGTGTGTGTAATAGACATACACACACACTTCTCAATAATGTTAAATGAAGAAAAAAAATAGACCTAAGGTAACAAGATTGAGTTTAGAATGCACCATGTGTTTGTAGTTGAGCTCTTGACTCCTTGGTGGGAGGAATTTGTTGTATTAGTCTTTCAATAGAAGTAGTCTCCAAAATAGAGTGTCGCAACTCCAGGTTCTAGCTTTGAGTATTATTCCTCTGGTGTTGATAGAGATTTGTTGAGGCATAGAAGGTAGAAGTAATTTTGTCCCAAATAATCATTGGGATGCTTGTGGGTTCAAAGTGTAGGTGCTGAATGATTATTCTTTTATCTGGAAAGTAAGCTCATTCACATTCACAGACGTGCTTCTCATGCCACTCACGTACCTTTTCTTCCTCGGTCTTCTCTTTTATATTTGAGGTCTGACAATAGTAATAAACACATCACATGTAATCTTTCTCATACCTCATATTATCCCTAGATATGGTCCTTGGATATGTCTACAATCATCATTAATTAATGAATGAAGCATTAAATTTACCAAATATGGATATTGTAATAATCATAAGAATTTGAAAAAGTATGCAAGGGAAGAATATCTTAGACTCGTAACGGTTTCCTTCACAATGATAGGCTTCAACTATAGGTGTACATCGGCATCCTTCATTTGTAATCTTAACAATAGTAGCCTTGAATTTGATATGTAGCATCGGTAACCTTGCATCGATGACCATTGCATCAATGACCTTTCATCAGTGACCTTTTCATTGGTGACCTTTTCATCGATTACATTTTCATCAGTGAACTTTTTATCAATTAATTTTTCATTGGGGACATTTTCATCAATGACAATTGCATCAGTGACCTTTTCACTTTGAGAGACTTTTCACTGCGAGCTTAATAAAGAGACCGGTGAGATTAAAAGTAGATATTTATTACATTCATATAAATATGATTTTCACATTAATGATTATCCTATAAGAGAAACAAGATGAATTATGTAAATGAAAAATTATTTGGGATTATCAAAACTGGTGAGTCTAACACTCATGAATTAGATCATTCATCCCTTATTATTTTTTTCATAGTATTCTTCATTTGAAATATCGTTCTTTTTTGACATGTATGGAGCATCAAATGGGACACATGAGGATCTTTCTAGATGTAATAGCATAGAAACAAAATTATTGAAATCTTTAGAGGTGTTAGTTCTTTATACAGGAGATCCATGTTCCTGAAAAAATTATCTCAGTAGATGGAGTTGTAGTGGACCTCACCCAGGTCATAGAATTCTTATCATTGAAGATACCTAAGAGAATGATGGATGTGTAAATCTTATTTGGGATGAATGGATATTACCAGGGATTCAAACATAATATATCTAGTATATCTACACCCATTACATATTTCATCCAAAATGGAAAACCATTCATTTTGGTAGAGAGGTACATGAAGGAATTTGAGTTGTTGAGGTAGAGATAGAATAGTTCTCCAATCTTGAGATTACCATAGGAGGGTGTCATTCACACATATTCATTACGGACCCAGCATGGTTTTGTTATGATATAGTGTAATGTAGTGTTTTCAAATGGTTCAAGTCAATTGAGACAACATGAATAGATCTACATAACCGATGACCATTAGTTATCATCTATATTCGCCGCACTAACGGTGTGGTTTCACTTCATGATGAGAGAGTGGTTTATCATCTATTATAACCACATGGTTTCTCAAGTAAATATTATATCAGAATGATCATAACATGAAATTGAGGTTATGGATAGAGTTCATCTAGGGCTACGACTTTATAATTTTCTATAATCATGGGAATGTTACGGTGGAAACAGATTCTCTTAGTAAGATATCTTGTTCATATTTGATGAATGAGGCGTCAGAACAGTTAGCCTTAGTTCATTTACCATTTGTGGAAAGAGATGGAGAATATTAGCTTCAGTCAATGGTTTTTACCCCACGCATTTTACTATTATTTACGGAGCTATATCTTTCTGAATCCAACTTTTAGACCCTACATGATCAGATATTCACTCTATAGAGTCTGGATGGATATTATGATGGTGTGTAGACTTTAATTATTTTCAGAATAAGAACAATGGTACTTGTGTAATTGTGGGAGGAGGTTGTGAGAGAGATTAATCAAAATCCATTAGAGGTATATCCTGCGATGGAAAACATTTACCCTATTCTACAACATTCTTTTTGGTGGTTCAGTATGTAGAGGGGAGTTAAAAAGTTTGTCACTCGATATCCTATATGTTAATTGGTGAAAGATGGGAACCATCTTCTAGCATGATTATCTCAACAACTTGGGGTTCTAGAGTTGAAGTGGGATGGGTATACATGGACATAGTGATGGTATTATGATATAAATAAATTTGGAATGATAATATATAGGTGATCATAAACCAACTTACATATTTTTCCAAGTACATACCAAAATTAGCACTTCACATCTCGGTTTTGAAAGGTGTTGTATGAGGTGTTTAGAAATCAGTTTTTACTAGATACTAGAATATCCCCTCAGTCTAGAGACTAGAATGAGTGGACCATTTGGGCCTTGGGGGAATTTTGGGGGATTACATTCAGGTTATTGTCCATATTTGAGAGTATCGTCTACCACAAGTGAAGTTTGTGTACAATTTCAAAAATCATTTCCCCATTGGTATGTAATAATTTGAGGATTTGAATGGTTGACCCTGCAGGTTTCTTATTTTTTGGAATCACCCGATAGGGATAAAAATCATGAGACCAGAGATGGTGTGAGCCACAACCAATAAGAAGTATAACATATGGGATTGGATGGAGACATCACAGAGCCATTAGAAATATTAAGCTGAAAGAAGGCTAAGGCCTTTGGAATTTAAGGATGGAAACCATGTGTTCCTATCAATTTCAACACCATAGGTATTATAATGTTTTGTTTTGGGAGAAAAGTTATATATGAGATTCATTAGAACATTCTATGTAATTAATTGAGTTAGAGAGGTGGATTATCAGTTAGATCTACCACCATAGTTATACTATTTACATGACAAATTCCATGTTTCAAAACTGATGGTGTTGGTACATGACTCATCAAACAACATCATCGAGGGAGATATGGATATTGTTGATGGAGGTACCATTGATTAGTACCCAGTATAGACTACGGATTAGATGGAGGTGATTTTTCTGGGTTGAGATATTCCTTTAGTGCATTCCTAATTATAGCACGAGAATCTTCCAGAGAGAACCTTTGATAAGGATGATTAGACAAGTGATCATAAACCACATATATTTATGTATCCAATTGTCTCTTATTTTTTGGGGCAGAAAGTATAAAGGTGGAGTGAATTTAATAACTCATATTTATCCATTTATTGTTTTTAAATATTTTATGGAAGATTTTTTAGGCAAATTTCTTAGATTGTGTGTCATTGCATGACCCTATGTTCCCTGAATAAATTTTTTAAATATATTAATTATATTAAATTGAACAATAGAAAGTTTTTCCAGAAAAAATGGAATAAAATATAATGAAGTCCTTGAATTATAATTCTAAGGGTATAAATGAGTATTGAATGTTGGTTCGACACTAGTATTTATGTAACCTTTGTCGAAATGGGATGATTGTCAAAAAGTCATTATGGGCATCAAAATAAAGAAAATAACATTATTTATCCACTAATGCAATGACTTAAAAAAGATAATTTAATAATACGACTATGATTGAATTCAATGGTTATCAACATATCCCAAGATCAAATGGATAACTCTTAGAGAGAGCATTTGAGGATCTCTCTCAGATGAATGAAAATAATATTATAGGTATGTGATCAGTGTGCAATAGGATTTAGAGATTACAGCAATGAAAATGAAACTATTTTGTTATTTTTCAAAAATAATTCCATCTATAGGTAGATTGTTTCTTTATTTTGATTTCATCCCCCATTTTTATTTTCTTGAAGAAGGAGGATCAATCAAATTAATCATTAAATACTGATCATTCATTTTACGTTATATGATTATTTTATGGTTTTATTCTATGAATTTCAATGTGATTATTTCATTATAACATCATTTATCACTATAATGGAAACCAATCAAGGTCAACATGAACATCAACAAAGGTCCATTCCTCTTAATAGTTTCTTGTTATTTTCTACCCTTTTTATTCATTCATCATGTTATTTTTTTGTTGGAATGTGGTTCAATATATAACAAGGAATTAAATTTTCTGAACCCATTTCATTGCGAAGTGATCTGATATTGTAGATCTGGGCATGAAATGATGTGTCAGAGGTGTGATTAAGGTAGTTGAAAATGGATTATACTATACTAGATACATCTAGATTCAAGAGGCGGATGAGAAAATAACATGATAAATAGAACCTAATTTCTAATGTGATTCAAAGGTCATGTACTCGTGAATGACCATAGATTGGATCGACCAATATGGATCAGATATTTTTGGCAAGTTCAAAGATGATTATCAAGGAATCATTGGTGAAAGAACACAAGAAAAGAAAAACAATTAATTCTTGAAAATCCTGATAAAAAAAGCATGTACTTCCATGATAAATACCATATAGGACACCCTTGTCCATAGTGAGTGTTTTGAGAAGAAGATATGGATCACAATGAATTTCACCCTATCAAAAAGTGTGTAACCCCTCACCAATAGCCCATTGTGTACCATGGAGGGGAAATGTACATTGGATTGAATAACAGGAAACCACACACCATGTTTGGTTACACAGACATTAATATAGACACAGACCATAGACATTTTCAATGGTAGGACTGAGGGTCAAAGGGACATGACATGTACCCATACAACGTGTCATGTACTTATTAAATGTTTTCTTGAAAACATATTCCTTTTTATATTGGAATATTATTGTTAGGGTACATTTACAAGATCCTTACCCTAAGGGTCTGTATGGAACCACCTCCAACAGATAAGACATCTATACTTTTAGTAGGAATTCATGGATAAAGATGTTGTAAACCTATTATTGGGACTGATATGATATTATCTATTACCATCTTAAAATATGTGGTGTTTTTGGTATTTTCATGACCAACCCCACATGGGTGTTGATCCTCTACTTAGAGGGTTATTCATGAATGATTTGTTGGTGTCCCCAATGGATGTAGATATGATCCTCTTATTCATATTTTATCTCTTTAGACATCTAGGGTGTATATCCAAGGGAAAGACGATATGAGAAGTACCTCTTGGACTAACATCATCAATACTATTTGACTCATGTGGTGTGTTATCACTTATGAGTTCAATGTGAACTCTTTGAATTCGAATCATAGGCTGGAATTACAGTTTTGACATTTCATTAGATTATGTTTCATTATTGAGTATACATAAATATACATGTTGTATGAATTTCATAGTTATACTTATGTAGAGTTGACTATTATTATTGTATGCATTGTGGTTTTAGAGTGTCCTACTAGGTGTTATTATGCTAACCCCTTAATAGGGGTTTACCAAAAGTGTCATGTCTTTTGAAAATGATTGACCATTTCTTATTGAAATAGAAATACATGAAAAATGTGGTGCTTAGGATGGTCATGCATACCCAGGCATGTTCCTATTATATCATGACCTCATTCCCTATCACTGTATTCAGGTAGGAATTGTTTTTAGACTATATGTGGTGGGATAATAACTAGACAAATTTATATTCTATTACAAGTAGTCCTACTTTGGTTAAGTTATTTAGATGTATGCATGAAAAAATGTTCAGCTTTTTTTATATTTCTACCTTGTATAGGCTTGGATATGTGTTCTGTTTGAACAACTACCTAGGATAGATCCTCTCATGTTAGTGATATGCCAATATGGAACTAGTTGCTAGCCCATAGCAGTTTAGAGGTGGGCATGGGGTGTAATGAAATGATCCCTATTGGGATGGGTTATAGAAAATATGGTATGTTATTTGGGCAGTCTTCAATGAACCTCTGTTTTTTGATTTTTTGAATAGTATATGAGAAGGGGTAGCCATTTATAAGTATGTTGAGTGGAATATTTGTAATTCACTAATGGAAATAATTCCTCTAATGTTATTAATGTCATAAGGATCCAATAAATGTCCAATTTTTAGACAATATTGTATAAGATATAAATGTTTTTCAAATAGTGGGAGTTAGACATTTTTTTGTTCATTTATTAACCTTATCATTTTAATTTATCCTTTAGTGAAATAAATTTTTTACTTTAAACATGGTAAATACTTTTTTATGACTTTACAGATAATATTTTTTAAAATTATGTGGATCTTATAATAAAATATACATTATTATTATTAAAAATATGAATTCCATTATTCTGGATTTCATTCTCATATGTGGAGAAATTTAATTTAAATTGATCCTGCATTAGCAATGAGAAGATGAGTATTTAAATAAGAAATGTCCACAAGTTTAAATGTTTTTGTATATAAATTAAATATAAATTTTTTTAAAATGACCTAAATTGGATTAGTGGATATATATTTTAACTGGTGGTACATTAAAATGAATTCCATATATAATTTATCTTTATTTATTAATTTATCAAAAATTTAGTTTTGAGTTAAAATTCAATTTTTTCACTATTCACTAAAAAAATTAATTTTTTCAAATAATTATCCAATATTAACAATAATATATCTCTAAAATGTATATTTATAAAATTATTTTTTTTCAAATAAATTTTCTATCTATTGAAAAAAAAACAAATGAAACCCGTATACATGATGAAAATATGATTTTTGAGAAGTGTATATTTTTCAAGAATATGATGTATTACATTAAATACATGTATAATTATAATAATAGTATGAAAATAAATAATCATTTAATGATATATAATAAAAAAATAATCTAATAAATTACTCATTAGGGTTATTTTTAATAATTCTAATTGAAAAACATTATTTAAATTAAAATAAATTTTATAAATAAACCCCAAATATAAATATGCTACCTTAAAACATAATGGGGAATATATATTTTTCATGACCCCTCCCTCCAGAGATGCCATTCCTGAGCTGGAAATTGAGAATGAGAGATAATGAACTCTAGTCCCACCTCTAGTACGCCTGATGGTGGGGACTAACACCAATGGTATACAAATGAAACAAATGGGTGAAATTTTCCATTTTATAGAAACCAATATCGAGAGTTAATAATTATCAACATAAAAACAACTCTATGATTGATATATATAATAAAAAACCAACCATCCCACATGCATGTTTAAAAAAATACTTCAATAAATATAATTAAACACTAATATATGTACCAAAAACAAGTATAAGAAACAACACACCAACTATCAAAAAATTCTAAGCTATTAATTCCTAGAAAAATCCATATGACCCTCCTATAAACCTAAAAGAAGTTTCAGAATATCGATTGAGGATACAAGAATAATCAGTATGAAAACATCATTATCTCTTGACATGTAGGATACGCATATGAATGCTCCTGTGAGAAAACAGAAGAAACCAACAACACCTAACACGGTATACTAGCCACCACATCCTCACCAAGGCACTCTCACAAAATAACATATGTTATGTAATTTAATATAGTAATCACATTGATTATAGGGGCATGCCACACCACTTTCCCACTATTAGATTCTCTCTCACCATAATGATAACATATTGGCACTCCCACCTCTTCCAGAAACACTTCATCACAAACCACCTGCACAACCATTGGAGTCCTTTCATGACCCAAAAACTAGGAAAATTATGCTCGTAACATCTCATCCACAAACACCCGGGCCTCACAACCACTTCTCGCCCATAGAAACTAGGTCCGCGTACCACAACACATCCATCCCACACACACATGAGCCTCACAACTATGCGTCTCACACATGTACCTGGGCCACATCCAACATCACATATCATCTTGAAGACACTTGGGATACACAACTCGCCCGCATATGCCTTGGACTCATGAACCACAACCTGCCTAAAGAATCTTGGGTTGTCACCATTTGGAAGAGGGGTAGGGGAGAGCAGGTGGCTATGAATCCATCCTCCCACCATGATGTCTGGAAAATAAACACTCCTTTATGAATAAGTAGTGTTTGGAACATAGTTCTAATCTAGGGTGAGGTGCATACAAAAAACACATGGAAAATATAGTTATTCATATATAATGTCAAACACTCAATCCCAAACTTTGGGTTCTCAATCAAACAACCAGCTACCACATAACGTACCATCTTTGTTACTTCCTATAAATTAATTTATCAAAATTAAGGGTAATAATTTATCAAAATTATTTTTGGTCACTTCTGAAGTTGATAAATTAAATCCTCTTCACAATAAGCCAAAAATTTAAATCAAACCCTCAACCAATTAAATTAACCAATTATAATTCATAGTTATACTTTAAATTGAATCATTCCTTCTCTATTATGAATAATATTAGGTATAGAACACAATAAGGAACATAAAAAAGGTAACATTGGTGAATAATAACAATGTTAAAATAATAAAATTCATATTTTGGCACTATTTAACACCCATTCATGTCATAAAAAACCAATCTAGGGACATCAAGTGAATATTAGTGCTTGATAATTATAGAGGAACTCCGGGAAAATTATCCAAACTAACCACCACCATCAGAATTATTCAAATCCATTCCACCAAATCCATACTCTCAATAGTGAAAACCCCAAACTTATAATCATTCCCATGAACTCCTTTCTAGATAAACATACTCAATAGCCCTACTGCACAACACTACCCACCAATTCGATAATAAATCTATCTCTCAACCTGAGATTCCATTACACCACTTATGCGACCACACATCACCAAGACATTCCCAGAAAATACCACCATGCAATCCAAACATCACATATTTATTTATATTTAATAAGGATATGTTCTTTAATTACATTTATTAATTAGGTGGATCTCAAAGAAAGTGGGTTTTCCTAGGGAATTAATTTATTTTCAAAGAATAATTTGGTAATAGTATTCATGTTAAAAAATTCACTTTAGAATAATCACCCTTCATTCCATAAATCATTTTATGGCCAATGGGTGACCACAAACGACCATTATTTTTAGTTGGTGAGTAGTCCATTCAAAACACAATATAAACAATGAATAATAAAATGGAAGCATGAATCACATTTTTTCCACCCCCTGTATATTGATCTTAAACTTATTCAATTATCCTTATTGATTTTTAATTTTTCAATCATCACAAATAGAAACATTGTACATCCACCCCGTATATTAGTGAAATAAAAAAGAGATGAATGGATCCCTACATGAAAGAATATATGAACATCACTTACATATTTCCCCAAACAGGGGGCTATCATGTAGCAGGAAGATGCTCCAAGGAAAACATGATCTGATGGCTACAAAATAACTCATGACTCCTTGGGTAATAATGGTTAGGGGAACCCCACGAAAAAATAGAAGGGTTCAAGGAAGAGAAGATATTGGATTTAGAAAGCCCAGAACCTATATAAATGGAAGGAATGGTTTTTAATGGTTATTAAAAGAAGATCATTACTATGACTACATGGTTTAGAAGTGAAAGGAAGAATTGGGTTTTCATAATATAGATAAATTGAAAAAATAAGTAAAAAAACATCGAATACGATATTTTATTTCAAAAAAAATATTAAATAGGAAAAAATATAACAAACTCAAAAACTGGAAAAATTGTGGAATTATGAAAAAACTATTGAAAATGAGTCACTGATTGATTAGTCACCAGCGTGATTTACCAGTGATAAGATACCAGTGGTAGAGTCACCGTTGGAAAAGATACTGATAGACGAGTTATCATTGGATGACTCATCATTCGATTAGCTTCTTATGAATGAATAACTATTGGATAAGATACTAGTGGATGAGTCACTATTGGGGGACTCATCGTTCAACGATCAACTAGTGTATGAGTAACCATTGGAAAAGCTACCAGTAGATGAGTCACCATTAGACAAGCTACATGTGGTTGAACCCCCATTTGATGACTCACCGTTCAATAAGATACTAGTGGATGTGTCACTGTTAGACAATCTACCGATATATGAGTCACCCTTAGAAACCTACCATTGAGACCTACCTTCAGCGACTCGCCAATTGTGACCAGATGGTGCAAGGCACTATTTGAACTCACCAGTGGGAGTCACTATCGCGACTCACCCTTGTGACCTACTGTCACCACCTACTGGTGTGAGTCCCCATGAATTCCTAGAACACATCACAACTAGATTTTTACAAAGTAATAGACTAGAGATTTCTGGTACATTACATCAGATACTTATGAAACTATTAACTCCCTTGATAATTAAAAACCAATCATAGAAGGAAATGTGTTTTCCAAACAACCACCCTATGAGATACCTTTCAAGGACCTCGTTAAACATGAAACATTGTCACCAACATCAAAATTCCATGATAAAACATCACTTGACATTCAAAAGATAGATTGAAACCTCAATATCCACAAACACATCCTCCATCATATACTAACCCAATCGATCAAAAGAAACACACAAAAATCACAACAACCACAATATTTGAACACACAAATCAGATACTCCCATCCTCTATATTGAGATACTATCGGCTCTGGGCAGTGCTAACTTTCCTAGATGGCGTTAATCACATCACCATTAGTGTGTCTCGATTAGGGATCATGTCCTCCCCTTTTCACATGTTTGGAATTATCATACATCAAATAATAAGGAAAAAAACTGTTATCATAGAAAAAAAAGTTGAAGTATTATATTTCCAAACAAGGGAAAACAAAAGAAACTCTAGGTACTGGGCATGCATTTGTACTTCATGATAAAATGTACTCTCCTAGTGGCCACCATTCCTTTAAAACATGTAAACCAATGTAAAGGACCACCCACACAAAACCTTCTCTGGACTATTATAGATCTCTACTAGATTTTCCACATATGTTGTACCATTTTTAATAACAAACATTCTTCAGACGATGATGTTGGAGTCATCATGATGATATTAACGAAGCTGAGGTATGTGAAATACATCATGGATCCATTGTAATTGAGGTGGTAACACCAACAATAATTACACCTCTCCAATTACCCCCAACACATCGAAGGTCCCGATGAACCTGGGAGAAAGCTTACTCCCTATTCCAAACCTATGCTACCCACATAGAGTGGAAACCTCCAAGAATATGTGGTACCCTTCCTCGAACACCAAGGGCCCCCTCCTATTATTGGAATACATATTATTCTAGTCTTAATATGCCTTCATCCTTTCATGAATGAGGTGAAACTTCTCGATCATGCTAAGGACCACCACAGGGCTAAGAACAATTGTCTCCCCAAACTCGGTCCATCACAAAGGTGAATGGCATGGTCTTCTAAAAAAAGACCGAAATAGAGCCATGCCAATGGAATAATGATCGCTATTATTGTAAGAAAACTCATTAAAGGGTATGTTTTGCAGCCAAGATCCACTAAAGTCCATGAGACATTCTCAAAAAAATATCTTCTAGTGTCTGGATAGTTTGTTTTGTCTCCTCATCTGTCTAGGGGTGGAATGTAGTGCCAAGGCACAACTACAGGCCAAAATCATGCTACATTCCCCTCCAAACTCGTGAGGTAAAATGGGTATCTTGATCTGAAAAAAATCGATCTAAAACCTCAGTGAAACCACACAACCTAATCCACATACCTTTTTTCATGGAATACACTACACCCAACAACATGATCGCTAATAAGTGAGCCGATTTTGTCAGCTGATCCACTACTACCCAGATAGAGTCATAGCCTCCATGACCCCTAGGTAACCCCAAGATGAAATCCATCAATATTTCAACCCACATTATTTTAGATAAATCTAAAGGCTCCAACAAACCACTGGAAATGTGATTATTATCCTTCACCTACTGTGACACTAAACACATTGTGAAAAAATATGCTACTTCCCGTTTCATCTTGGGACCACAAAAATTCTCCCTCAAGTCTTGATAGATCATGGATACTATTGGGGTTAACCAATAAAGGTGTGTTCTGAGACTCTTGGATGACACCTTCATCCAACACCATTAAAAAATTTCCCCTTATCGAACAAAAGCCAATTTTGTCCATCCTTCGCCCATCCTTCCAACGCATCACCATGTCAACACTATTATGCATCCCCTCTACCTCTGAGACACCCCACTAAGACTCCTCCTCCTTATTCATCAAAGAAGACTACATTGTTATTTAAAACAATAAGCCTCGTCCACCCCCCTTTGTATCTATGTGTAAGGATTTCAACACCCCCATCACCTTCCATGAATCTGTATATTTCTGAACCATCCCCATATATTACTTTAGGATTTGGGCGTTGGGAAGTAAATTACTCTTTCATAAGGTGTGAGAGATCTAGAAAAAATTGTCTTTGATAAACTCCATCAACCTCTACTATTGTTAGTTTATATCTTGTTGGGAATGATATACATCAAAATCCTATGATCTATGAAGACCACAAAGCACTCCCTAGTGACGTAATTACACTACAACATTAGCACAAACACAACTGCTGCTAACTCTAGATCATGGGTGGCATAGTTATGATCATAGAGATGTAGCTTCCTAGACTGTTATGAGATAACTCCATAATGCAGCATCAGTAGACACCACAATTCTAGAAGGGAAGAAAAAACAAACACCTCAAACATCATCCCTTTGGTAACCAGAGAGATAGAGTACTGAACAACATCCCCTTCAGGGAGAAAAATGCTTCATGAATCTTCTCTCTCCATAAACATACATGGTAATTTATATCTAGAGATGACAATGGGGATGACACATGGGAGAAATCCGGTAAAATTATTTTGTAATAACCAACCATTCCAATAAAACTATGATACTCTATAATATTCTTTGGTGCTACCAAATAATAACTTCCTTGAACATAAATGTGTCCATTGGTACACACTACAGTGGCACCACATAGACATGGACTTTCACCTCTCGTGTCTAGACCATTCATATGGATAGCTTCTCGTAGAGTTGGTGGCTTTGAAGAACATGTAATATAGACCTACGATGCTAGATATTATGTTCTTATGACTTTGAGAGATCAAGATGTCATCAATGAATACGAGAATGAACTGATCTAGGATATCACAAAATACGAAGTTCATATTACCCATTAACATGCTTGGTGCATTTAAAAAAAAATACATTACCATGAACTCAATGTGAACATATATACAAATTAAATTAGTCTTCAAGATATCGTCCTCCTACACCCACAACTGGTCATATCCAGACCACATATCGATGATATAAAATATACTTTCCCCACTCATCTGGTTTAAAAGATCATCTATCCTATGAAGAGGGTAACAAATCATATTTGTTACCTTATTTAACCTCCAATAGTCTATGCAAAACCTTATACCACCAATCTCCTTCCTTGAGAATAACATCTAAGCACCCCATAGAGACACACTAGGATGGAAAAATCCCTTATTTATCAGAGAAAGTATCTAAATCCTCTTTTATAGCAACTCATAATGTTAAATATGATAATGATCCCTAAAAATCCTAGAATCTCCAAGATGTAACTATATCCCAAACTCAACATCATGTGTGGGGTGATTTAGATCCTTGTCGAAGAAAATATCAATACAATTCGAAGAAACTATGGGAAACTATACCATCACATCACCTAATAATTCAATAAACATCTCACCAAACAAGGAAATAAGAGGTTCCATAAACCAAAATCCCATGTGACGGCTCTGCTCTACAACAAAAAACACACACCAATCCCCCACCTTTGAAAACACAACTCCTCTACAAAATAAGTATATAATAGAATGCATGGAATACAACTATTTAATGCTAATAATGACATCATATGGTTGTATCTATAGAATAATGTGATACCCATGGGACAAATGTGGTCCTATCATCAATCTACACCCCCAGAACAAGTCTAACATGATTTGTTTCCCTCTTAATAGCTTACTCAACACCAGGGGAATGATAAGTCTCTCTACTTCTAGTACTTGTCAAAGGATACACTGGGTGAACCAGAGGAGTAATATTCCCTTGAATCAAACAAAAAACAAGAAAGTGTACTAAATTAGATTATCATACCTCGAATTATATGTGTCCTTTCTTGAACTTATCCCCATACTATGTGTAGCTAACAACAAATGGTTCCTCTTCCCATGTACTGACAATCACCCTAACGACCACACCTGAGTTGAGGTCCCCGAGGAATACCATTATGTTGACCTCTATATAATCCATATCACATTTATGGAGCACGACCATACTACTGAAAGAACCTAGCAGGAAAATATTGATGGGGATGGAACTAAACCTTCCCACATCCACCATAATGAGATTAAACAGCCACCAAGCATTGATTATGAATATTCCCATGGACTCAAGGGATGAAAAACATCAATCCCCAGGCCCATGGTAAATGAAAAAGGAATATATGGGTGAAATTAGGACTACATAGATTGACTCACCACCATTTATAACCTTGAAGGACATGAAACCTAATACTGAATACTAATAAGACTTCCCTCTGAAGAACCCTACTAACTCCCCTATCATGGTTAATCTCCTCATGAGTGAATCTGCCAAATTATCTTCACCTACTTATGGACCTCCAAGTACTTCAAAAACATATTGGGGGTAACTGTGTACTATATAGAATGAGAAAGTTCCTCATATTGGCATCTTGCATGAGAATCCTCATTTTAAAGGAGATTTAGGGTGAAACAAAAAATATCCTTGAACATAATACCAAGATCTCATATTAGCACACTCCCTCTATAGAGGGAGTGTAACTCCTGTTTCTTCTTAGAATTTATAATCAATGAAAAGAAATCCTCTCAGAACTCCTTCCCAAAAATGAATAATATAACGCTAGCCACCTTCATCTACAACAGGTACAGTATACCCCACTGACACGAAACACCCTACATCTAATAATTGCCAACGTAAACCAGTACTCTGTTAGAGATTAGGTCAAACTGAAGGTAATCTAAAGTTATTCGAGCCAGCTCACTATCTCCATGTTTGAAACACTATCCTTGTACTTTCCCAACAACTCCAGCTGGAAGGTATGTAATGTTCTCTACCACTGTTTATCGCCTCACTGGATCAACTATCATATGATCAACTGAATCAACCTACTGAGCCTCAAATTCCTGATCCACATGCGGATGATGACATGGTGTTGTAGCAAAAAATTTAAATAAGGAATTCCTAGGCTGCACTAGTATGTTATTTTATTTAATATTAATATTAATTTATTTAACTAATTTTTTTTATGAATTTTAAATTCCGTAAAATAACCAATTTACACAAGTCAAAAAACTCATTATGATGCGTATTCCATTCCTATGGTATCTAACCTAAAAATGGTGTTTCCTCACTTAGATTTTTGGTAGGATCATATTCCTTGAATCATTTAATGGGGGGGGGGGGTAAAATCCCATGTCCTAGCTGCTTTTCTCTTGTATATATCAGAAACTCAGATCACCTAACAATATTTCCATAACAACCCATGATATTTTTAATGTACCTTACTCAAAACTCCATCCTATATATCAATACCCTCCCTAATACCATTATATCCATGACCTATCACTACAAAGATTCCCCTCATGAGATGGAATTGGAGAAATTGTGATAATGACCCCTTATTCCATCCTCTAGTAGGACCCAGGGTGGTGAACAACACTAATGATATAAAAATATCATAAACTGGGAGGCATTACGATTTTTATAGTAACAATGATCTGAAGAAAATATGTATCAACCTACAAAAAAATCTAGAATATATATATACATATAAGAAACCCAAAATCATCCCACATGCATGTTTAAAAAATGATAAAAATATAAATAAACACACAAGGACTTAAAAAACAAGGCAATGTAGAGACACAACATCTGACCCTAATGTATAAGAAGGTATTGACATGTAGAGTATCTATATCCCAAAACAAATCTTGAAATATGTTTTAAAAAATAGGGTGAGTATACAAGTATAATCTGTAGGAAAATCTAAATTATCTCTTGCACAAGTGGGAGAACCATAATATTGCTCATGTTAGGAAACATGAGAAACCAAATGCACCTAACAAGGAATACTAGCCACCCCAACCCCACCACGGAAAGCTCCCCAAAAATAATCCAAGTAAAGTAATATAGTAAATACATTGATAATAGCATACCCCACACCACTTTCCCACAGAATGGATTATCCCACACCATAACGACTAACATCCTTGAGATCCTGCCTATTTTGAAAGTATCACATCTCAACCCACTAGAACACACATGTTACTCATAGATAGTCCCACTACCTGGGAAAATAAAGCTCATCACATCTCACCCACACAATCCTCAGAATCAAACCCACGTCTTGCTCACAGACAACTAGGCCATGTACAACATCACATCCCACCCGCACACACCAGGGCGTCACAACTATATCTCGCACACATACACCTGGGCCAAATACCCCCTCATATATTATCCCAAATAAAAATTTGAAACACAACTCTCTTGCATACAACTAGGCCTCGTGAACAACTACATGCCCAAAGAGTCTTGAGATATCACCGCCTGGAATAGGTAACATGGAAGAGTAGGTTTCCATCCATAATTCACCTAGCCAGGATTTTTGAGAATGGTACCCTCCCCTTTGAAAAGGGTGTTTTTAGTAGATAGTGCTCAACTAGGGTGGGGTACATAGTGAAAAAATATGGTAAATATAGGTATTTATATAGGATCAAATCTTCAAGTTCATGCTAGGGGTTCTCAATCCACCAACCACCCACTCCATTACACTAAAAACATTTATTCTACCTCTAATGGAATATATCAACATTAAATATAATAATTTATCAACATTGATGATGGTCACTTTCAATGTTGAAAAATGAATTCCTCTTTACAAAAAACCACAAACTGAAATCATACCACTATCTAATTCAATTAACCAATTTTCATTCTTTACTATACTATTCATTTAATCATTCCTTATCTACAAAAAATACTACATAGTATATCAAAAAACAAGGCATAGAAAAAAGTCACATAGGGAAAGCAGAACCACAGTAAATTAACCCACATAATATTTCTTTCTTGTTTAACACCCATTAATTTCATAAAAAACTGATCCCAAGACACAGAGTGATTTTTTGGGCATGCTACTCATGGAGGAACTCTAAGTGAATTACTAAAAATAAACATAATTGTCTCCATTATTCAATGTCATTCCACCCAATTCATCATCTCAATAGAAGAAATCCCTAACATAAAGCCACACCCAACCAACATTTCACAACAACCATACTCATCTACCCCATGCACAACAATGCCCATCCATTCCACATTAAATCAATCACTCAACTAGATATTCCATTACACCACCCATGCCACCCCACATCACCCAATTTTTCCATGACTATACCACCACACAATCCAAACATCACATATTCATATTTATCAAGGATTTTTTCTTTAAATCAACTTGTTAATTCAAGGGTTATCACAAAAACTAGGTTATCATGGGGTATCCATTTGTTAGCCACGTATATGTGGTTAAATTTTTTTATGATAATACATTTATCCAAGAACAACACCATTTATTAAAAAGAGAATTATGTTCACAAACAAAGAACACTAATGACCACAATTTTCAGTGGGTGATCAACACATAAAAAGTATACAATCAACAAAAAACAATAATACAAAATCATACATTACATTTTCCCTTCTATGATATATTGATAATAAATTGATGAAATTATAATTATTTATTTCGAATTATTATATATTCACAAAGAAAGACATCGTACATCCACCCTGAATGATGCCTAAATTCAATAAAGGCAAAGGGATCCATACCTGGAAGAACATATGACCAGTACATCTTTATTTTCCCTAACATGGGGTATTCATGCAGTAAGAAGAATCCCTAGATTAAACTTGATCCAAGGGATAAAACACAATCCATGACTACGCAAGGAAGAAAGGTACAGGTCATAGCTGGAGAAAGTGGAAGGGTTTAAGAAAGACATGATATCTGCTTTAGAAATCCTATATCCTATATGAATGGAAGGAATAGTTGTTAAAGCCCATTAATGAATGATCTTGACTAATACCACAGAATTTTCAAGTAAAAGTATGCATCATGTTTTTAGAAGGTAGATTCTATTTTTAATCGACCCAAAACCCATTAAATATTGTATTTTACATCAAATAAAATGTTAAAGCGGTGAAGTTGTAGAAAATTGGAAAACATGAGAAATTGGGGAATTTTTAAAAACATTTGAAAATGAGTCACTGATGGATGATTCTCTAGTAAAATTTATCCATGGTGAGCTTCCAGTGTATGAGGTTCTATTAGAAATGTTACTGATGTATGAGTCACTGTTGGTTGTGTAATCATTCGTTGAGAAACTAGTGGATGAGTCACCATTGGAAAAGAATCTTGTGGATAAGTCATTGTTTCATGACTAACCCTTCGATGAGATACTAGTAGAATATTATATATTTTATGAGATACCAATGGATGTTTCACCATTGGAGAAACTACCGGTGGATGAGTAAACATCAAGTGACTCACCGTTCGATGATCTACCAGTGGATGAGACACCATTTGATATGCTTCTAGTGTATGAGTCACTATTAGGATACTCACTGCTGGTGACCTACCAACATGATCTAACATCTGCGACTCACCAATAGTGACCTACCTATGCAATTCACCATTACAACTCACTAGTGGGAGTCAACTGTGTGACTCACTATTGTGACCTACCGTCCCCACCTACCAATGCAAGTCACATACACCTCCCAGACGACTTCAACCTCTATATTTTCACAAATTAACATAATATATAGGTTAAAGATATTATAATATTACCTATTTTAATTAAAAATATTTTATCTTTTAATGAAATCACTATTTTTCACTATCCACTAAAAAAACAACATTTTCCAAAAAATCCTGAAATTTTATAATAATTTAATTTTGATATGATGATTTATAAGATTATATTCATTTTATATTATAAATTTTATAAAATCTTGATAAATAACTTCTAATATTTTCTTATAATAATCATTAAAAAGCATTTTTAATGAAAGCAAAATTTTTAATAATAAAATTACATTACTAAAGCATGAAAAATAATTTTCTACAAATATAAATATATATTTATATTATGTAATAAATTAATAAATTTATTTCTTAATGACATATTATTATTCATACCTTCCTATATAATAGATATTTTATAATGGCCATATTTTAAATTATATCATCTTATGAGTTTCTTAAGGTCGGTGACATGTTTCAAACACGCTATCGTTGTTTCATGCAATAAAAGGAAACCTTATTTTTTTTAATAAACAAAATATTCTATGTATTTCATGTTTAAAAAGGTAAAATTAGTGTCAAATTAAATAAAAAATATGAAATATATTAAATTTAATTGAAAAAAATATATTAAATAGAATATCGGTATGTTAAATTTTTCCCCCACCCCCATAAATGAATTTCTCCCTTGATGTTTTTGTCAGACATCAGCAATTTTACATTTAAAATTCTTTCATCTATACCCACATTATAAAAAAGAATAATAAAACATCACATAAAAATGTAATGTTTGAATTAGAAATGTTATCGAAATTTACCCATAACTAGGAATCATTATTATAGAACATATATGGGAAGTGAAGATTTTGATATAGGAGATATATGTAAATAATTTTAGAGAGTGATAGAGATATTTTATCACAAGAAAATAGGTTATATCAAGATGTTTAATGAAAAAAATACATAAAACAAATAGTTGTGTAAATCAAAATTAATATCCTAAAATTTGATGGCAACTAGACAAATATTTATGTCTAGATACTTATCTTTATATTGAGGAACTCCACATATATATAGAATGAGATCATATTAAATTGTACATACTTGATATAATACTATATCATAGGCACAATTCCATCATTTTTTTCCTTGATTGTTTCCACCTTCATCGCATACATTGTGAGAATTTATTCATTTCATTTCTGAATCTTAGATGAACATCCTGTAAAATATATCTATTCCCAAAAATCATCGGATATCAAAAACATTCTTTGGATGCTCCCATAAAATCACAAACTGTATTTTTTCAAGTTCCACTACCACACATTTTCATGAGATGATGTGCCCCCAAACCAGTAACCTATCAATCCAAAACTAAAATACAGATAGCTTGTAATATAGTTGATGCTCTCTCAGTGTACCCCTGATGATTTCAATATGATGGGCATGATCATCATGTGTAATAGATTACACCAATACATCCAAAAAATGATCTATGTACAGATGAATGATCCTATTAATTAAGATGATAAACATTGATGAATAAATATTCAAACACAATGGAATATTAACAAACTCATAAAGGCCACGCCTACTTATGAAAATAGTTATTGGTCAAATAGATCATTGATACATGAAGGAGGATATCAGTTATTCACAGTCATTTTATTCAACTATTTTTAAAAAAAATAGTATAGTCCCATCGGTGTTTGTTGCAAACAAAATAGGTGATCCCCAAGGCGACATGCATGGACGGATAAATCCCATATACTATAATTCCTCCAAATAATATTTGAGATCAAGAAGATCAATTGGTGTAACTATGTAAAGTCGAATAGATACAGGTTCATCCCCCGGTAGGAGGGCAGCAGTCCATTCCACATCTGTATCAGGTTGTAACCCTGAAAAGACGTCCGGAAATACATCCTATAATAGTAAAACTTTGGGTGGAAGGATGTCTTTCCTACCACTCCCATCGTCTTGAAAAAGACTAGAAACTTTTGATACGAGCTCTCCTAGTTGCTGAGTAATCATCCCTTCTCTCCCTATATGGATATCCCATTCATACCAATGAACATAATAGTCACCCTCAGGAGATACAAAAGTCACTCTCCTACAGTAACAATCTATGTGGGATCAGTATGAAACTAGCCAGTCCATACCCATAATTTTATTGAAGCCCTTTATATCATGGACATAGATTTCCCAAATCAAATAATACTCTAAAATCTGTAGAGAACATACTTTGTATAAACATATTCCCCTAGTCCATGTTCCTAATGGTGTATTGATATTCATTATGTAAATTACTGACTCCATCTCTAGGGTCAAGGCATTTACCCCATTTGAATATATAATGGAATGAGAGGAACCAGTATCAAAATATTAACTTACTAAAGTAGAAGAAACTAGAATAGTAACTTCCACTCTCGATGGACTAGCATTGATATCCACAAGTATAGGCTATACAACTTGTAACTATCCTACCCCTCTTCCATGTGGTATCATCTGACTCCCCTGAGTAACACAACTCTACTAATACATACACTAATACCCTAAACCACCATGACCGATTCCTCTATCGCCTATTCGAGTAGGGCTATAGTTTCCATTAATATATGGTGTAGAAGACCCCCGTCCCACACTATGACTCTGAACAACTACTCTCTCAGCACCAACCTTCCATTTCTTCATGAAGAACATTTTTAGGTGCCATATCATTCCACAAATCTGGCACTCCACTGGTGGTCGAGGACAATGTGTACGATAGAGTCCCAACCTACCACATTGGTGGTAAAGCACATGATAAATATCTAGTGAACTATTTCCTCCTGATCATCCACTTTTCTTTCCAATTTATTGACTAAGATTCTTTCCACGATGCTTACTACCCTTGGAAGGCGCACTCCTTGATCGTCCAATGATAGTTACCTATGACGTACCAGAATCCTCATTTAGGTTCCCCTATGAAATGAGATCATGATTATACACTTGTGATAATTTCATCATCCTAAAAATATTCACATGAGGCTTAATTTAATACATAAGTCCATCCATAAATCATTTTTCTAAAGAAGCCTCATTTGTCACCAAAGATGGAGAAAAACACCGTAAATATGTGAAACATCACATGTATTCCATTATAGACTTGGTTCCTTGGACCATATCCATAATCCTTGAAAAATTACCTTGTCTCATTGTTTCTGTATAGATGTGATCCAATAACATCTCCAGAACTTCATTCCATAACATCTCATCAGTCTGACCAGATTGTACCTGAAAGTGCCACCTGTGCTTCACTGAAACTCATAGAATATAAACATCTAAAATGACCATGCATTGACCCAGAGTCTCAAAATGTTAAAGTGTCATCTCTATGAATTCAATCCATAATTAATCTCCCTTAGGTCCACACTATCTAGTAAAAGTATGAGGTCACTATAGATGAAACTTCATTATTAACTCAGACATGATTTTCAAAACTACCCATAGGTCACTCTCTAATAATTTCATGAATCATGAAATGTTCTCTTGGAATAACTCCCTTTACTCCTCAACATTCCCAAATGGTGCCTCAAGCTCCCTATCTTGAAGTTCGTTCTGGCCATAAACCTTGTATCTCCCACATCAAGCATCATGAAGGCATATCTCTACAAAGACAAACACATGCCTTAGGTCCCATAAGAAAACCTTATAAAATTTACATAAGAAGAGAAACAAAAACTACAAGTTCCAACATTTTTCCCATTTTTTTAACCTTACGGTCAACATCTAGGTCTTATCACTACCCTTATCCATCGTATTCTTTTGTATTGGTTAAAAATAGAACATTCATTCTCATTAATTAATCCACCAAATAATTAATTACATTATCTCAAATTAATTAATTCAATAATTAATTAATTTCTCACGCTCATTCCAATTTTCAAGGTTCTGAGTAGGCACTAATTTATTAACATTTATCATCATTATTTAAATCTCATGAAAAGGGAAAACATTTCATGTTCAATAACTTACCCATAAACCAGTTTTCCTTGAGTTCTTAGAATTATAAATGTCATAACTAACTTGAGTGCCTAAAATGATGCATAAAAAATAAATTATCATACATCTTTAGTATATGAATAAAAATTCATTAATTTTAAAAAAATATCTAAAATCACACCCAAATTACGTCACCCAAAGAAAAATAACATATAACTATAACAACAGACAACAATCACAAAAATCTCACCCTAGGTACACTGATTTCCCCACACACATGGGTTTACAACTCCCATTGATGATCTCATTACAAATACTCATCTCACACTAGTATCCTATCTACCTTTCAAAAAAATTTATGAAAAAAGAATAAAAATGAATAGAAAACACCTCTAATTCCACTTTGTGACACCCCAAATCGGGAGCCACTGAATATTGCTCGATGATAGTTGGTCACATGCCCTCAATCACACCTCCTCATACACCATACGGTTCCAATTAGCAGTGACGGTCTAGTAATTATCTTGTGGGATACTATACCCCCTTTTATCGGAATAAAACATCGATAGAAGAAAATAAAAATATCATGGTGTGGAAAAATAAAAATAACCAGAACAAACCCATGCCATATGATAATAGAAACATAATAATATGACACTCAACAGGATAATAATTCTTGATTTGACAATGAAAATTCCTAGTATATATATTTCAACAGAATGTAAAGATACAACAACCCCCAAATGGTTCTCGAACCGCATCTAGTTCCCTCTCCATTTATTTAATCTCAAACAAAACCTATCCCAGGGCCTTTCCCTTATCATGTACTGAAATAAAAAAATCTACTTGGGTTCTGATCATATGACTGAAATAAGGTGTTATTACAACTCATTAGGCCCCCACTAATGATGTCTAAAATGTGTCCGATCAAAAGATAATGCGTACAGTTTTTTGATGAAATGAATAAAATGCATAATTATAAAGTTATCACATTGTCATATAATCATTAATCATTACATTAGGCCCAGTTTCATTTCATGTTTACCATTTGAATAATCATTCCATATCATTAGTGATTTGGTGTAGGTAGTCATTCCTAACACCCCAAATCTAAGTTGAATCATAATTCATTAATATCATTCATTTGGTGTAGGTCTTCATACCTAGCACCAAAATCTCATTGACTTTATTTCATTTTACCTAACACTCCTTTTCTCATTCGGTGTAGGTCGTCATGCCTAAAACCCTATAATTTGATGCTTGGTTAACTATTGGTGAGGAATTCCATGTCCAAGTCGAAATTTCTAATCGGTGTAGAAAGCAATGTCTAGCAGCAAAAAATCTCAGCCATTTAATTATTATTTAATTCAAAACAAAATACATTATTACTTTACTAATAAAATGAGTAGTCAAACATTTTAATGTACATTAGTAAATTCAACAATTAACTAAGCACATAACCTATTAATTAATTGATCAATTAATTAATCAAACAACATAATTCTCATTCCTTAATTACTTCAACATAATTTATTAACCTTACCATTTCTCAACATGTCATAATTAATTCTCCAAATTAAATATCTTTGATCACATCATGGAAAAAAATTAATTCTATTAATTAATTATCATTGGAAATTATTGTGGCACATAATTAATTCTCACAATTAATTATCATATATAGAAAACAACATTATTTTACAGTTAATTACCCCAAAATAATTATCGTAACCCAACAATTGAATTTCTCAATTAAAATATCTAATCTAATAAAAAATATCCGAAATATCTATTTGGGAATCCCCTTTCATTTGTTCCATGATGTAATTTATCAATCGACCACCAAGGAAAACTCAATTCAATTCCACTTTCCTAATTAGTAAAATTTATGAAATAATTTATCAAGGGAATATAGAAATCAAAACTCACATTCACATATTATAAATCATGAATATGAGAGTTAAATTTCGACCACTATACTTTATTTGTTGATTAATGTTATCCCAAAAGAAATCCCCAAAATCCGAGCGGCATAAAAACCTTCATCAAGCTTCAGATTTAAATCCATAAACTAGAATTATGATAAAAGGAATCAAGATAATGAATATCTATATATAGATCCAAAATCCTAGATCTAGATCTCAAATCATAGGTTTGTATCCAATAAAAAGGGGGAGATATTTTATGAAAATATTTATAAAATATAAGTGAAAGAATGAGAGAGCTTTGGGATAAAATCCACTTACATAGATGAGAGCAGATAGTCGATTTGGGCTTTCAATCTCATTGAATGATATTTGGATAACCATGGAATCCCTATAGATATATTTGGGAACACCTTGAAATTGTCAAACCTGAGCCTAGGTAGGATTATATTGGTTTTAGGGGTTCAGGTGGTTTAAAAAAAAATTTCATGACAATGTACTCCATGTGCATTATTTCACATAGGAGTTCACACGGTTTGGACAAAATGTGTTCAACCGTGCAGTCTGACACTACTCGCATGGCTTGGTGGAAAACTATTAAAAAAATGTGTTCCAACCAAGACAACATCCATTGTCTTCATGGTTATCTTGTGAACGGTTCTTCCAAACCATGCCCAAATGGTGCAGAACACCTGTCTCCCCTAGTTTCTTATAAACACCACCTAAACAAACCATAAGTGATAACATAACACAATGTCCCATAAGAAGAAAAAAATGTACCTGAAACCACACCCATGTTTTCTCCAGAAAATTACGAGATCATAATTAAAGTCTCTTCATCATCATAAATATGACTATTACTCATACAACCATGTGTATTTTCATTTTGATCGTTCCCTTTGGGACATCGATTTTCATAATTCCTCTACAATCAAAATTTTAATCATACCATAATCAATGATACCATAGGGAGACTATTATTCTCATCCATTTTATTATTCAAGATTTTTAATTTTTTTCTTTTCCATGTAGTTTAATTGTCACCAATTTTCCACACCCAAAACATCTCCCATCCCTCTAAGACATTCCCATAAGTACTTAGTCATTAATTATTGAAAAATAAGAAAGTAGATTCTTTTTTCAACCATGGTCACCACCACTCTAAATCTCAATGAACACAATTATTATCATTATTGTTGAGTCTCATAGTTTGTAAAGGCACACGTTTGTAATCAATTTCATGACCGTATATTAGGAATAAAAAAAATCTTTCTCTCTAGTCATCATCCCATTTGACTACTCATTTAAAAATTACCCACACATTCAATGTAACCCATGGTCCTTTTGGTTAAATCCATTGACTAAAACAAAAAAGTATAGAGTGAGAAAAGTTATTAATAAGGGGAATAACAATCATTAAAATCACCTTAATGGAATATAAATAATTGAACCTTATTTTTAATACATGATACCTTATTTTTATAATATGATATTCATATTTCCCCTAAATTTAAAAAAATCATGATTTTTTTTATAATGTGTTTTGGATTTTAAAATGAATATCCCCTTAAGAGTGTCAAAATAGTTGTGAAATAATACCTAGTGTGGTGAACTGTGTGATGATTGAGTCCATGTCAGTGTGTCATTTTAAATGTTATTACCATAAGGTAACTTTGTAATAGATCCACATATAATTTTACTCTCATTATAGTGAGTGAATTTCATAAAAACTACTTAATCTACCGTTTACCAAAATTCAAGGACATTCTCATATACTTTATATCATTATTAGACTTAGCATTAGATACATACAAAGACATATCCTTAAAAATATCATCATAGGCATAAATTGTCACGACCCGTCCTCGGGGCCCGTGCCGTGACTACCCCAAGCCCGCCTTCCATAGGCCAGGGGCTGGCGACTAGCACCAAGGCGTAAAATCCCAGTAAACAGGGAAGGCATTGCCTTTAAGTAACAACCACACAGAGTCAGCAAGCGGAAAGTAAAGTGCAGAAAAGTAAAGGGGGCCGGAAATACAAGCCCAACTGTAAAGTACAACTGAAAAGTAAAGTACAGCAACTGAAGAAAAGACGGCGGCCTCGTGTCGTCCACTGGCAATCCCACCTGAAGGGTGGGTACAGATAGCCTCCAGGCTCCTCGGGTCCCACGTCCGCTCCGAGCACGTCCCGCCCAGTGGTCCACCTCCAGGTACCGTCCTGCTCCACGCCCCAACCGTGATCAGCGCTGTCCGTCGTCTGCAACCAACACAACAAGGTGCGGGCATAGCCCGTGCAGGGGTGAGTACAACTACTCAGTAAGGACCCCGAGACCCCCGAAGGTCTCCCGAAATCCACAAAGGATATAGCACAAAAGAAAGATGCAATCACGAAGTAACATCTGACTCGACTTAGGTATATGCCCATACATATACCTAAGTCCCCAATTCTAGCTCTGCTCACGAGCTCAAGAACAACTCAATCCACAAAGGAAAGCAAGACTCAAATCCACAAGGAGAGTAAACAGTAAATCCACATAGGATAGTTCAACACAATCCACAAAGGAGAGTAACATTAGATTCAGCTCAACCAGGATTTTCATTATCGAAACCGTAAAAGTTGAAGAGCCCCATCTCTGAAGTGTACAGTGGTCCTGTCACGACTCCGAGGTACTGCTCACTAACCTAAGACTGCTGAAGTACTCCTCCTGTCGAGTACCGCGGGTCTGCTGCCAACTACCGGGCGCTCCGTCCGCTGAGGGTCTGCTGCCAAATACCGGGCGCTCACCCAGATAGCCTACTGAGGTACTCCTCCTGTCGAGTACCGCGGGTTTGCCGCCAACTACCAGGCGCTCCGTCCGCCGTGGGTCTGCTGCCAACTACTGGGCGCTCCGTCCACTGGGCTAGTCGACTCACTCCAAGTCGAGTCGGTCAAGCAGTCATCAGGTCTCAGTCATTTACACGGTCTCCGTACTCCGCACGCACGTCTCCACCGTCGCGGGTCTGTCGCTACAACCAAGCGCACACACTCCGTAGAGTATCGCGGGTCCGCCGCTACAACCAAGCGCTCCACCGCCAAGGGTCTGCTGCTGCATCCAAGCGCACCACCACTGTCAAGTACCACGGGTCCGCCGCTACTCCCAAGCGCTCCACCGCTCAAGGTAAAAAAGAAGATTCAGCTCACACAGGTTCGGTAGCACTGTTCCACGTAGGATCGCTGAGTGCAGTAGTCGACGCAGTCCACTGCGGATCTCTTGCACAGTCGTCGCCGCAGTCCACGAAGGATCTCTGCTCTGCCGTCGTCGCAGTCCACGGAGGATCTCTGCTCTGTCGTCGTCGCAGTCCACGGAGGATCTCTGCTCTGTCGTCGAAGCCACAGCCAGCACTAGGGTTCCCGCACTTAGCGAGCTCGTTTAGGAGGGTCCGCTCCACGAGCCGAGAGGCTGATACATCAACTGACACGTAGTCCGAAGTTGATGTATCCAAAAGTTCCGTATCGACAACAGGATCTCAACGCAACAGACGGCGCGTCAATCGGACGCCCGGTCTGAGAGTTATTGGCATTTTCGTCCCAGGGGCCCGGTTGGTTTTTAGGGCAAAACCAACCCGACCGTACTCCGCCTGTATCCGATCCTCGGGCGGAGTATGCCAAAAGTTCCGTCTCACTTAGAGGAATTCAACGAAACAGACGGCGCGTCAATCGGACGCCCGGTCTGTTAGTTATTGGCCTTTCCGTCTCACACCCACCCTGGGAAACTTCCCAGGAGGTCACCCATCCTGATCACTGCTCTAGGACAAGCACGCTTAACTACGGAGTTTTAACTACGTAGGCTCCCGAAAAGGAAGGTGCAGCTTGAGTATAGTATACCGAAACGACCGTCTCGATCCAAGGATCGCGTAGCCGCTGACGGTTCGTCAATCGGAGGTCCCAGGCCCAAGATATGGGCGAAAGACCGAAGAGGGCCCGAAACGGGGGTTCTGGGTCCGGGGCGACCCGGCCCGAACCCCCCCTGGGGTCGGCCGAACCGGGTCGGCCCGAACCGGGTCGGCCCGACCCGGCTAGGCCGGGTCCGGTCCGGCCTGGGCGCGGCCCGGCCGACCGGACCGGCCGGCTCGGTCTTCGGCCGAGCGGCCGAAGAGCCGCCGCGGGTCAAACCCGCGGCTTTGGGAGAAACGCGGCCCGCGCGGGCCGCGTGCTGGTGGCCGGACCGCGGACGCGGTCCGGCGGTTCGCCGCCGCCGCGGCTCGGCCGCGGCGGACTCCTCCGGCGGCACGCCGGGCGCCGCCGCCTCTGGTCGCCGGCGCCGCCGCGCCGGCGACCCGCGCCGCCGTCTCCTTCCGCGGGCCGCCGGAGCTGCTCCGGTTGCCCGATTTCTTTCCCGTCTGCGCCGTTGCTTCTCCCGGGGGACGATCTTCACTGCGGAATCAACAAAATGCCCTTGCCGCACGGTTCGTCGTCGTCCGCCAAATCCGCACAACAAAAGAGATCGGCGGAGGGTTGCCGGGTCTTGTTCGTTAGACCCGCACCCTCCGCGTTTAGTCAAAATCAACGGGAGGAAAGGCTACAACAATTTTTTTAATCAAAGATAAAAATTGTTCACTCCTTTTCTTTTAATCGGCATTTCAATTTTTAATTAATTGAAATTATTCATGCCGGTTCTTTATTTAAAAGAAATAAGAACACGGGAATGAATCATCAAAGAAAATAAACCCCTACCTTGTCGTCGTCGTCGGACGAGAGGTTGTCGCGGGATCGCTCGTCGCGGAAGAAGGGGGGATCGTTGCGTCGTCGCGGTATCCGGCGTCGCGTCGCCAATCTCCGGATCAAGATCAAACAGATTTAATTAGTTTAAATCCGTTGATATTGAAATTAAAAAGGGAGAAGAAATGATCCGATTCTCACCTTAGTTGCCGAACGAGGATTGGCCGCGGAAGAAGAGGCGTCGCCGAAGAACGTCGCGGGTAAGGATCGTCGACGTCGCAGATCACGGTGTGCGTCGTCGAATTCCGGTCGCCGGCGTTCTTCGCGTTCTTCGCGTTCTTCGCGTTCTTCGCGTTCTTCGCGGGGAGGGTGGAGGTTCAGAGGAATTGCACAACGATAGCAATCCTCCAAAATAGACAAGTTGTCTATTTTATTATTTTGTCAACAAACGCAAAACGCATAAGTAACGACCCATTTAATTCTTTGAATTAATTCAACGAATAAAACAGCCCATTTAATTCACGAAATAAACCGCCCAATTAAATGGTCTGTTAAGAAATTAAAGAAAACGCGTCGGTTGACTTTTCAGTTACTTTGACGGGTTTTCGCGGGTGCGTTACTTAGCGAAAGAAACGGCGGGGCTCGTGCGGGCCCCACCTCACAAATATCCTACCAAGGGGGTAGGATATTTCCGGATAGCATCCTATCCAGTTCAACTCAGTTCAAGCCGCCTTTAAGTGACTTCAAGTGGCTTCCAAGCAGCTTAAGTGAAATAAAATAAAGTTGTCGCACAAACTTTATTTTATTTCTGACTTAAAGCCGCAAAATTTAAAAACCACGTCTGAGAAAACGCAACTCCGGAAGAGGCGTTTCTAAGCAAATACCGGCGCTGCGATTTCATCGGTGCCCTCAGAATTCGATTCCGGGCACCGGTTCAAAAGATAGAAAAACCCGCTCATCCGTTCACTGAACGTACCCGAGCCAAACTTCGGAAATTGATTCCGGGCACACCGGGCCTCGGAATCAGGTGCCGTCTGAAGCTGCGCTCTTGAAAAATTCCAAAGAAAATTAAGAAAAAAAAATTTCCTTGAAATTTGCGGGTCTTTACATTACTCCCACCTCAGGACTTTACGTCCCCGTAAAGCTTCAACTCTCACTTAAGGGAAACAAAGTAGTACTGAGCACGCAACTGAGCTTTACGCTCCCATATGCTCACCTGAAGATCTCGTGCTACCCGAGAAGCACCCCAGAGGAAGCAACCGTTCACGTAGAACCTGCCCCTGTCGATCCTCGATCTCTACTAGGACCTCCGTGCTTGTCGCCCTGTCATCGACGTCTAAAACACCGGGGCCGATGACGTGTGAAGAAACATACACGTACCTCCACAGCTGAGACACGTGGTGGACATTATGCACCCGGTGCAACTGAGGTGGTAGGGTCAAGCGGTAAACCTCCTCGCCTACCCTGCTGAAGATCAAAAAGGGTCCACCGAACTTCGGAGATAACATGCCGCCTCGGCCACATCTCCGAAACCTCATCGGGTTGAGACCGTATAAGAACGTGTTCGTCACCCTCGAATTCAAGAGGTTTCCCTTTTTAGGTTAGAACTGAAACTCAAAACTCCTGCTGCCACAAGGGTAGGGTTGACCAACTCAAGAGTGATCGGCCACACCCTCTTATGCCTGAGTTTAACATGTGCTGCCCAGGGTTTCCTTTTTGCCGACCAAGGAAAACCCATTCTGACGTTTGCCTAAAACAGTCAACCGGGGTATGATTTGTGAATCATACCCAGATCAACGTCGTAAGGCCTCTACGCTGCCACCAAGAGATTCCAACCGAAACTCTCGCCTCGAGGTCAAATCACACCGTCGGCGTAAGTGTGATTATCGAGTCTCCTCCCAAGGGTATCTCCAGACGTGAGGGTCAAGTCTACGGCTTACCCGGAACCTCTAGGTCTGGGACATGATTCGTGGAAGGGTTGAATGATCGGTTCCTATGTCTATAGATATGGCAGCTCGTAGTAGACATAATTCGTACCCCGAATCATTCTTAGAGTTCCTGGGTCACACTCCTTGACCGCAATGCAGCTACTCTCCTCCCCAGCCCTCCTGCTCCCTGAGCCTGGCGGGGACTACTAAGTCGGGTGGTCGTAACATGTCGTAATGTACACCACCACATGCTGCTCTCTAAGCTCCGCTTCCACGTCTGCTACCCTGCAGATTCATCTGTCCTTAGCACTTCCTCCTCCTGAAACATTTTACACGCCCGAGTCTCTGAGACTGGCGCTAGTTTCCTGCCTTTCACTGCTAACGTTCACAACCACAAAGGTTCTCTCTAGCATCCTAGCATAGGTAGAAATGCATAGAGGAAAAGTAATGGTTTCCGATTTCCTTTAGACACACTTCGCTCAGAAGTTCGAGTCTAAGGAACTGATCACAACGTAACCAACGAGTACTAAGATTGATTGGTAAGCCACGATGAGTGCTCTGCTTCCGACATGTCGTACTGTCGAAGCTGTATTAGCTCCAGAAAACTCACAACCACCTCCTCAAGCCAGTCCTCAGCCGCCTACGAGTCAGGCTCACCTCGAATCTTGAGGGATATCTGGTGCTAAAACATATGTAAGGCACTAAGCCTGTGATTCTCTGCTACCGGTACCGGCGGTAGTGTCTACTGACCAACAGGTAGTGACATAGCTGGCGCACTACCCGTAGGTACCATCCCAGGTATCGGTTCGCGTACCGAAGCCTCATTACTATAAGAACCAACCTCATGGTCACTCACTGGAAACAACAGAAGCTAAGATCATCATCCGCTCTACTAGTATCCAAGCTAGGCGTAGAACTCTAGCAACCGCCTCCATCCAGTCCACTGCTGCCTGGGAAATCTGTCTCGCCTCGTATCCTCAGAGGCCTCTACTGCTGGAACTCGTGCATCGCGCTCTGCTAGCGTCCACTGTCAGCTAGTGGCATCCTCTGCCTAACGGGTGGTGGTGCTGCTGGTACACCACCCGAAGGTGCCAACACTGAAAAAGGGCCCTGCACCGGAGTCTCGCTGCTCGGTGGGCCATCATCGAGAACTCTCTCGGAACTCCAGCTAACTATCTGCATGGTGACATCCTGAACAGTTGTGTCACGGTCAACGATTTATACCTGGTGAGCTGACCTGGTTTGAGCTGACTTTAAACCTTTTGGGAAACACACACGCAATCAGTGTTTTCGTGCATTAAGTTGGAAATCAGAAGTCAGGGTCCTGGTGTACGGATACGTCGGCCGCCGCACCAACACTGGACTCCCTGGACTGATAACCACACTCAATATACTAAACACTATTGCTTCACATAGAAAAAAGACCAGAGTCTGCGGTAGAACCGAACTCCTCTGATACCAATTAGTCACGACCCGTCCTCGGGGCCCGTGCCGTGACTACCCCAAGCCCGCCTTCCATAGGCCAGGGGCTGGCGACTAGCACCAAGGCGTAAAATCCCAGTAAACAGGGAAGGCATTGCCTTTAAGTAACAACCACACAGAGTCAGCAAGCGGAAAGTAAAGTGCAGAAAAGTAAAGGGGGCCGGAAATACAAGCCCAACTGTAAAGTACAACTGAAAAGTAAAGTACAGCAACTGAAGAAAAGACGGCGGCCTCGTGTCGTCCACTGGCAATCCCACCTGAAGGGTGGGTACAGATAGCCTCCAGGCTCCTCGGGTCCCACGTCCGCTCCGAGCACGTCCCGCCCAGTGGTCCACCTCCAGGTACCGTCCTGCTCCACGCCCCAACCGTGATCAGCGCTGTCCGTCGTCTGCAACCAACACAACAAGGTGCGGGCATAGCCCGTGCAGGGGTGAGTACAACTACTCAGTAAGGACCCCGAGACCCCCGAAGGTCTCCCGAAATCCACAAAGGATATAGCACAAAAGAAAGATGCAATCACGAAGTAACATCTGACTCGACTTAGGTATATGCCCATACATATACCTAAGTCCCCAATTCTAGCTCTGCTCACGAGCTCAAGAACAACTCAATCCACAAAGGAAAGCAAGACTCAAATCCACAAGGAGAGTAAACAGTAAATCCACATAGGATAGTTCAACACAATCCACAAAGGAGAGTAACATTAGATTCAGCTCAACCAGGATTTTCATTATCGAAACCGTAAAAGTTGAAGAGCCCCATCTCTGAAGTGTACAGTGGTCCTGTCACGACTCCGAGGTACTGCTCACTAACCTAAGACTGCTGAAGTACTCCTCCTGTCGAGTACCGCGGGTCTGCTGCCAACTACCGGGCGCTCCGTCCGCTGAGGGTCTGCTGCCAAATACCGGGCGCTCACCCAGATAGCCTACTGAGGTACTCCTCCTGTCGAGTACCGCGGGTTTGCCGCCAACTACCAGGCGCTCCGTCCGCCGTGGGTCTGCTGCCAACTACTGGGCGCTCCGTCCACTGGGCTAGTCGACTCACTCCAAGTCGAGTCGGTCAAGCAGTCATCAGGTCTCAGTCATTTACACGGTCTCCGTACTCCGCACGCACGTCTCCACCGTCGCGGGTCTGTCGCTACAACCAAGCGCACACACTCCGTAGAGTATCGCGGGTCCGCCGCTACAACCAAGCGCTCCACCGCCAAGGGTCTGCTGCTGCATCCAAGCGCACCACCACTGTCAAGTACCACGGGTCCGCCGCTACTCCCAAGCGCTCCACCGCTCAAGGTAAAAAAGAAGATTCAGCTCACACAGGTTCGGTAGCACTGTTCCACGTAGGATCGCTGAGTGCAGTAGTCGACGCAGTCCACTGCGGATCTCTTGCACAGTCGTCGCCGCAGTCCACGAAGGATCTCTGCTCTGCCGTCGTCGCAGTCCACGGAGGATCTCTGCTCTGTCGTCGTCGCAGTCCACGGAGGATCTCTGCTCTGTCGTCGAAGCCACAGCCAGCACTAGGGTTCCCGCACTTAGCGAGCTCGTTTAGGAGGGTCCGCTCCACGAGCCGAGAGGCTGATACATCAACTGACACGTAGTCCGAAGTTGATGTATCCAAAAGTTCCGTATCGACAACAGGATCTCAACGCAACAGACGGCGCGTCAATCGGACGCCCGGTCTGAGAGTTATTGGCATTTTCGTCCCAGGGGCCCGGTTGGTTTTTAGGGCAAAACCAACCCGACCGTACTCCGCCTGTATCCGATCCTCGGGCGGAGTATGCCAAAAGTTCCGTCTCACTTAGAGGAATTCAACGAAACAGACGGCGCGTCAATCGGACGCCCGGTCTGTTAGTTATTGGCCTTTCCGTCTCACACCCACCCTGGGAAACTTCCCAGGAGGTCACCCATCCTGATCACTGCTCTAGGACAAGCACGCTTAACTACGGAGTTTTAACTACGTAGGCTCCCGAAAAGGAAGGTGCAGCTTGAGTATAGTATACCGAAACGACCGTCTCGATCCAAGGATCGCGTAGCCGCTGACGGTTCGTCAATCGGAGGTCCCAGGCCCAAGATATGGGCGAAAGACCGAAGAGGGCCCGAAACGGGGGTTCTGGGTCCGGGGCGACCCGGCCCGAACCCCCCCTGGGGTCGGCCGAACCGGGTCGGCCCGAACCGGGTCGGCCCGACCCGGCTAGGCCGGGTCCGGTCCGGCCTGGGCGCGGCCCGGCCGACCGGACCGGCCGGCTCGGTCTTCGGCCGAGCGGCCGAAGAGCCGCCGCGGGTCAAACCCGCGGCTTTGGGAGAAACGCGGCCCGCGCGGGCCGCGTGCTGGTGGCCGGACCGCGGACGCGGTCCGGCGGTTCGCCGCCGCCGCGGCTCGGCCGCGGCGGACTCCTCCGGCGGCACGCCGGGCGCCGCCGCCTCTGGTCGCCGGCGCCGCCGCGCCGGCGACCCGCGCCGCCGTCTCCTTCCGCGGGCCGCCGGAGCTGCTCCGGTTGCCCGATTTCTTTCCCGTCTGCGCCGTTGCTTCTCCCGGGGGACGATCTTCACTGCGGAATCAACAAAATTCCCTTGCCGCACGGTTCGTCGTCGTCCGCCAAATCCGCACAACAAAAGAGATCGGCGGAGGGTTGCCGGGTCTTGTTCGTTAGACCCGCACCCTCCGCGTTTAGTCAAAATCAACGGGAGGAAAGGCTACAACAATTTTTTTAATCAAAGATAAAAATTGTTCACTCCTTTTCTTTTAATCGGCATTTCAATTTTTAATTAATTGAAATTATTCATGCCGGTTCTTTATTTAAAAGAAATAAGAACACGGGAATGAATCATCAAAGAAAATAAACCCCTACCTTGTCGTCGTCGTCGGACGAGAGGTTGTCGCGGGATCGCTCGTCGCGGAAGAAGGGGGGATCGTTGCGTCGTCGCGGTATCCGGCGTCGCGTCGCCAATCTCCGGATCAAGATCAAACAGATTTAATTAGTTTAAATCCGTTGATATTGAAATTAAAAAGGGAGAAGAAATGATCCGATTCTCACCTTAGTTGCCGAACGAGGATTGGCCGCGGAAGAAGAGGCGTCGCCGAAGAACGTCGCGGGTAAGGATCGTCGACGTCGCAGATCACGGTGTGCGTCGTCGAATTCCGGTCGCCGGCGTTCTTCGCGTTCTTCGCGTTCTTCGCGTTCTTCGCGTTCTTCGCGGGGAGGGTGGAGGTTCAGAGGAATTGCACAACGATAGCAATCCTCCAAAATAGACAAGTTGTCTATTTTATTATTTTGTCAACAAACGCAAAACGCATAAGTAACGACCCATTTAATTCTTTGAATTAATTCAACGAATAAAACAGCCCATTTAATTCACGAAATAAACCGCCCAATTAAATGGTCTGTTAAGAAATTAAAGAAAACGCGTCGGTTGACTTTTCAGTTACTTTGACGGGTTTTCGCGGGTGCGTTACTTAGCGAAAGAAACGGCGGGGCTCGTGCGGGCCCCACCTCACAAATATCCTACCAAGGGGGTAGGATATTTCCGGATAGCATCCTATCCAGTTCAACTCAGTTCAAGCCGCCTTTAAGTGACTTCAAGTGGCTTCCAAGCAGCTTAAGTGAAATAAAATAAAGTTGTCGCACAAACTTTATTTTATTTCTGACTTAAAGCCGCAAAATTTAAAAACCACGTCTGAGAAAACGCAACTCCGGAAGAGGCGTTTCTAAGCAAATACCGGCGCTGCGATTTCATCGGTGCCCTCAGAATTCGATTCCGGGCACCGGTTCAAAAGATAGAAAAACCCGCTCATCCGTTCACTGAACGTACCCGAGCCAAACTTCGGAAATTGATTCCGGGCACACCGGGCCTCGGAATCAGGTGCCGTCTGAAGCTGCGCTCTTGAAAAATTCCAAAGAAAATTAAGAAAAAAAAATTTCCTTGAAATTTGCGGGTCTTTACATAAATAATGTTTTCTCATCGTATATTTCAAATTTTAACCAAATTTAGCATATTATAACAAATATATTGAAAAGGAATTTCAAAAATATATATTGTATTTTTTAGATGAAAATTATATACATTAGAAAAACAAATTCATGTGGACTATAATAGTTTAGTGGCTTTGGAATCTTGGAACACAAAATTATTAGTTCAGGAAACATCCCCAATGTATCCCATAAATAACTTTTAATTTATAACTAATACATAAAACATTTAATAATTACCTTGGGAAAGAAAATATATGATTGGGGTCACTTGTCTCCTTAGTAAGAGTAAATAAGGAAGATACATAATCATAACATGTACATATAAGATTGCGAACATGAGAATTACATTTGAAAAACAAAATAGAAATTTAAAATATCCCAATTTTGTGTCATGAAATAAATATTTCTATTTCACAAGACATAAACCATAAGGGAATAAATGAACATGTATAATTATATCATAACATTGGTATACGATATAGATTTATGGCATAAAAATTTGCATATAAATTCATATTCATAATAGTAGAGGCTCATTGTTAAGGCTATTATTATGCAATGGGTTAACTCCCAAAACCATCATTATAGTCAAGGTTCTCTCCAATGTCCTTAATAGAGGATAAAATACCATATAGAACCAATATTAAATCAAATTCCATTCTAATGTATATAAGGAGACATAAATCCTTACCCAATTAATTGGGGGAGATATTTATAACATCCCATAAATTTATTAAATATATATTAAATCCAAATATAGTAATATAAATTAAATAAAATAAAAAATCCATGGAAAGACCATTTAAGTTTATTGTCTTTTAAAATAGGGAAGCATAATCAACTTGTTCAGAAAACATCTACACCATCTTGTATTTATTCCTTCATAACATGAAACCCTTTTTTATAAACATTACAGAATACCCTTCTATATATCATGGGGTAATGAAACATAATAAAAGGTGATCTTAGATGAAAAATAAGGGTATATAGGGGATATATCAATCATATCACAATCACAAGACACAAGAACGTAATAAAGGAATTTGCAAATTATTTCATGCATATCAAATATGATTATGTCATTTTATTGGAATAACCATTCAAATTCATAAATAACAAATTTCATGATATCATAAAAAAATACATAAAAAATTTTCAAACACATAAGCATAGAAAATCATTTCCATATTGTTCATATCTCATTTAAATTTCTATAATAGTGGTTAAAATACTTTACTGAATAGAATTAACACCTCATTCTAGACCTGTCTAAATGAACCAGGTTTTATTCTAGTTCCAACCCTATATTACTGAACCAAGATCATTTCCTATTCAAATCCTATTGATCAATTGATATAGAAAACATTAACATATTAATCAAATGGAAATATAGGTCTCATACATTATATAATGAAACCTATACATATTTGTTCCACAAGAAAATAAATCATTTCTCATATCATTACATATAGAGTTAAATGAGTTTCATAAACATCATTCAATCATAACATGACCCATTGGAATGTAATGGTTTTCAAAAATATCATTTTATAATAAACATAAAACAAACATAGGAATAATAGTGATAACATCCTTGAAAAAAAATCTGTATTAATATATTAGTAATATCAATGAATGTTATTTTAGATACAAAATAATTTTTAAAGAACACATGAAACTAATTCTTGAAGAAAGTATTATTTATGTTTTGAAAATTTTTTCTTTTATTAAAATTCCACATGATTTTAAAAGAAAATATTTTATTGGAAAATAAACTTGTAATATTTTAATGGAAGCTTCTATTAATTAAGGTATCATGAAAGTGTAAAAATCCATTAATTCTTCATATGTAAAAAAATTATCTTTGTACTTTTGCTAGAATAGCCACAAACTACCTTGTGAATAATATGAAAAAAATTCCATTCATATTTTTTAATAAAAATATAATTTAAATATTTATAGGAGAATAGTAAAAATATACCTAGAAATAATTATATGAAACATGGATATGGATTATATATGTTTCTCAATAAATACATACATATAAACAATCCTGAAAAATAATGAGATTCTAAAATTGACCCTTACAAAAGGTTTGGTTTCCTTCAAACATATCAAAAAATATTCTTAAATGGATTAATTAATGTTATTATATTTTTATAGAACCATATATATATTTATTATATAATATATGATCATATAATCACCTTTTTATTAATAATATTTCATTATTACTCTTCTTTTAGGTGGTAACTGTTTAATTTTCATATCCATGTTTTTTTGTATATGTTCCAATTCTTGTTCACATGGTATAGTTTCATCATTTACAGAATAACATTAAGAAAACATATATATATATATCATATTTAATAAATATATAAATTTAAAAAATATTTCATGAATGTTAAATATGAAAAATGAATTGTATGTCGTAATGGAGACGGTAGTTTGTCCAAACACACAAGAGATGGTATCGTTCCCATACTAGTAAAAAGGTAAAGAAGTTGATGGTATATATTTTTGTCCAAAATAAAATATCATGTTATAAAAATTCTATATATATATCTTAATTATTTCGATCATTATTCATATCCATGTAATGTGGTGATGAATAACAGATTACACCATAGTGTTGTAATGGTAAGGTGTACATACACACACATGGTAATATTTTTCATAGGGTGGATATATGGTTTAATATGGTTTTTAAATAATCATAATAACATATCATAATATTTTATATATTGGAGATAATACTTTATTATGGAAAATAATAATAAATAGGAAGAATAAGAGAAAATAATTTTGAATGATTTGTTAATGGAGATTACCTTAGCTTCCACGAGCTCCCTCTAGATGTCCTCTTAAAGACACTAGAGTTGGTATTTTGAGAAAATAATCACTTTTATAATGTTAATTGGAATGTTTGTAAGATAAATGTGTAGTCTATGGTCTATATTGATGTCTTAGTGTGATGTGAAGAAGTGTGGGAGGTTGTAACCTTTTATAAATTTGGTGAGGGACACTATTAGAATTTTAGAAAATATTAATTTATAATAACTTAATATCAATATTAATACCTATAAAGGACTTTGTATTCAAATATATCGGGTTATGATATTTGAAACACATCAACCACTAAATTTTACGAAATGTTTGGCATTTTATAAACATAATAATTTTTATTAATGTTTACTTAACTAATTTTAAATTTTACTAAATTAAAAAAATAAATATTAAAATGATATAATTTTTAATTAGATGATCTAAATTATAACATAAAATAATAATTAAGAGAATTTTAGACCATATTATAATTATTTAGAATTTTTATCGATGTTTTATGATTTCTAAATAATTTAATAAAATATTATTTTGATAAAATATCATTAGTATCAACATTGACACTATTAATTCCACAGATTTTGAGAAACATCTTGATAACAAGTAAAATTTGAATTTTTTGTTATATCCATACAAGATAAAGTTCTGCAATAAAATTTGTTTTCTACATGAACTATCTCAAATAAAATTTATGATAATATGATTAATTATATTTCATTGATATTTCTATTAATAAAATAATCACTTTATTGGTGTTTTGTAATTAGTTAATATATATATTTCTTCAATAATAATTAAAAATAAATTAATATAATAATGATAAATTGTTTATATTTTAGAATAAAATTTATAATCAAATATATATATTTTTCATCCACATATTAGAAATTATATATTATTTAAAACATGAATGTGAAATCATAATTTTTTTCTTAAAAAATATTTTATATATAATAATTTAATCTAAAATGACAGAAACATTAAAAATAAATTTATATCAATAAAATATATTTATTGTTTTAAATATGGATAGTGATATTCAATCATAACATTCATTTTTTCCATATAGAAATGCAAGAGATGTTAAATACAATTAGAATGACATAATGTGTATTTAATTGATTTAAATATTATATAATTAACATTCATTTAAATGTATCTATTAAATGACTAACATTCAATACTTATGTGTTAAGGGTCGAATTTAATTTATCTAATTAATTTCTTTTTCATTTTTAGGGTCATTTTATAGTCTTTATAATTTTATTTTTAACACAATTACTATATTTAACTTTTACCTTGGTAGGAAAAATTTGTATAGTTACAATTTATATTGGGAAAACATAAAAAGACCTAAATAATATATTTTTTTCTTTGGAATCAATTTTTGAAGTCCAATTTTCAATATTAAAAACATCAAAGTTACAGATTTTAATTTAATACGAACATTCTAAATTTCCTTTAAAAACAGTTTTTTGAAAAAAAAAATGACTTCTAAAAGAAAAACTATTTATTTAATAACTTCTTATAAAAAATTCCTTAAAAATAAATTTTTTATCATTTTAATTGTAAATGAAATATATAAATTAAAAAACTAATCCAAAAAATAATTTCACATTGTAACTACTTAAGTAAATATAGTTTTCAATAAAAATCAGTATTTTTACCATTACTGAAAAATGTAAATGTTTATAAAATGAAATAATTTAAATATATTTTTGAAATGACTAATCAAAAATTACTTTTTTTAAAAACATTTTCTTGAACAAGAGAATATAAATTTTCGTGATTACGTATAATGTGATTTTACTAAAAAAGAGAGATTATTTTCTAAGAACCTATACATAAATTCATATTGAATTTGATCAATATATTTATTTAGTTAGTTATTCTTGTTTCTTATTTCAAAATAAAATTTTTTGTTATAATGTTCATTTTATGATAATAACATCTTGTGGTTTGTTTAAAATCATGGTTGCATCCCACACAAGCTATTCAAAAAAATAATTATTTAGTGAGATGTATTTCATAAAAAATATTTCGTTGTTATATTATACCCCACTCAAAATAAATTTAAGCCTAATCATTTATCACATGGATGCAAAAAGATGCAGATACCACTTCCTCATCACATCCATAGGTTTCCACATATATTTCTCAGATTTCCGGTTGCACCATAAAACATTAACCAAGTGAGTTGTCTAGTTTTGTAGAACATTCTCTATATGATCCAAAATCTCTATCGGGTGTTTTTAATAAGAAATATATTTCTTTAATGATATGAATTTTTAGTTTTTTACAAGTAAAGGAATTTTTAGGTACATTATCATGATAGATACAAAGAGAACATCATTAACATGAGAGATATTCAGTTGATACTCCAGCAGATAAAATGCTTTCCCAACATGATCTATAATTTCAAAAGGATAGATATACCTATATCTTATATTTCCCTTCTTTAAAAATCTCATCACTCTCTTATAAGGAGTTATTTATAGAAATACCTTACCACCAAAATCACAAACTAGATCTTTCCATTATTTTTCAACATAACATTTTTTCATCTTTGAGATTATTATATGTTATATTAAATATAACTGACCTTCATTATCATTTACTCAGCAAGATCTGGTCCCCAAAACAATTTTTCCCCAAATTTATCTTATAATGTTGGAGTCTTTCAATTATAACAATGGAGTGATTCATAATGATCCATCTGAATTTTGTAGTGAACATTATCTTTTCAATATAATTTTAACAAAGGTAGGAGTTGATCCTAAACTCCTTCGAAATCTATAGATAATCCTCTCAACATGTAATATAGTGTTTGAATATTATTCATAAAATAACCATATTTCTAACGATGATATGTTATCTTAAAGATTTTCTGAATATCCAAATTCTGTAAAATATTAATGATCAGATATAAGGGAAAGTGGTAATCTATGAAATTTTACAACTTCCAATATATATATATACTATAATGACTATCAATATAGATAACTTTTCTAAAAATAATGATGAAAACAGACATCCTAAGGAGATAAAAAATAACCCATATATCATTTGGAACATTAGTATTTTTGGGGAGTCTCAAAATAAGGTCTATGGCGATGTTTTCCCTTTTCCTTTAAAGAATCTGAAATGATTTTTATATCCCCTTATACTTTTTGTATTATCCTCAAATTTACAACAAACCAATATCTAGGAAACATATTATGTAATATCTATCATCATTTAGACCAACCATATATACCATTTTAGGTCTTTTTACATCATTGAATTTCAATGATAAATAATGGATGATGAACTATGGGCCTCATTTAATATATCCTTCATTAAATTTGGTATGGGAGGAATAAAAAACTACTCCTGAACTGTAATATTTCATCACAATCCAAGATGAAATCAGAAACATTTCTCAACATATTTTGTAACTCTACATATTCATTTGGATCATCCTTAACCATAAATTTTATATATCATTGAACATTCATTGTGAAAGATAAAATTTTCTATATTCATTTATGATTTTAATATCAATTATTTAAAATCCATAAATAATGGATATTTTTTGATCCTCATTGTAGATTGTATAATATGGTCATTTTATCTCAAAGCGTCTGTAACATTTTTTTTATTCCCTTGTTGGTAATGGGTTGATAAGACAAAATCATTAATCTACTCCAACCATATCCTTTTGAACATATTCAGATTATTTTTTGTAAAAATATATAATAATATTTTAGGATGAGTATATATATAAAACTGTTTCTGGTAAAGATAATTTATATATATCATTACTAAAAATATTTCGAAAAATTTCTAAATATCATGAATCAGTTAATTTTTCTTAGTGATATTCAATTTCCACAAGGAATAATATATCACCAAATAATTATCATGAGAAAAAAATCTAAAACACTTCCTCGATGTATCACTATAGAGCCCAAACCATTCTCCATTATAGGGTATTGTGAGAACTAGTACACTTACTTACCATATTTTCAAATCTTCTTGATTTCCATTACATTGTTCTTTCCATATGATCATAACTTTATATTGAGTAAAAAATGTTATTGGATTGGATAATCATGAGAAATATTTACAAAACATCAATAATATCATGAAAAATGAAGAAAATATAGGATTTCAATTACTATTGATGGTCTAGGCCAATGTTCAATAACATTTATCTTTAATAGGTCCTCATACATCCCCTCTCTTGAGATTATGTGACCCAAAACAGAATCTTTTTTAGCCAAAATACCTAGTTGGTAAATTTTTTATAATGCATAATATTTATGAGGGTCTTCAGTAGAATCCTCATGTGATCTTCTTGTTCATACTTACTTAATGAATATACAAGGAAAAAATCAATAAATTCTACGCAAAATTATTAAGATAGGCTCAAAATATAAGGCCACAGCCTTAAACATTTACATAATTTTGAATTAAAATGAATAATTCATATTGAAGATCATTTCAGGTTTAGAGTTTTAGAGAATTAGGCCATAACATATACAAGATAACTTAAATAATTAATATAGTCACATCTACTCAGTTTCTATTTTTTCCAAAAAATAAAAAACTCTGCAAACAAATAGTCATGTCTATTTCCGTGTTTTTGAAATTTCCTTAATCCCATCCTTGACCATATTCCAAATTATGTCCTCTGAAAAAAATTACAAAAAATTGGGATGAGCTTAAAAAGGTCAGTAAAGGATACACAACGAAATAAAACTATTAGTTTTTCAAAACAACAAGTAAACCATGAATACTTTATCAAAAGTAATATATCTCACCATTATGAAGTAGTAAATACTCTTCACCTAATAAAAGTCATTTATTACCCTTTTGTAACCAAAATATTACAATAAAACCTATATATAGAACACATAACTTATAATGGTAACTTGGAAATAAACATTCTTAAGTGGAATAACTATACGGTCAACTTCCACACATATCACTAAATGAAATGGCCATACAGCTTACTTCCATACCCAATGTATTGGAGGTTATAATATACCCACCTGCCCAGGTTTATCATGGCCCCACCCATCAATTGTATTATCATCAAACCACCTGTCAAATATCCAAGTACCATTATAAAATCATAACACATAAAATATTGCAAATATAAACATTTCACTAATAACATTTAATTTAAAATCACAAGAAATAATTTCATGATATTGAAATAATCAATCCATTTCAAAAACCATGTTCAATACCAAAACACCCAAAAACAGAATAATCAACTTACTTTTCATTTTAGAAAACATTAAGGCTTATAGAGGAAGAAAAATAACGATTACGGCAGTGGAGAGGTCATTTTCGCCGCAAACATTAAAAACATTCCATTTTTCATTTAGTAAAGCACTTTGTTGAAAAATAATTCCATTTGAATGAAATTAAAAGACAAAGGGTTTTATTATACACCATGTAAAAAAAGAAGGTATATATTATTGAAATATGCCTCAATGAAAAACGATTCAGATGAAAACCATTACCTCGTGTCTGACTTGAACCATTTGTTCTTTAATTTTTTAATAATAAACTAAAGTAAATTTTTAATTTCATAAGAATATTATTCAATTTTATTATTCCTTTTATATAACTTATTACCATGTTATAAACATTATGTTATCTTTTTAGTTAATAATGTTTGTTTTGTCGATATTTAGTACTTGAGTAAAAAATTAACATCATATAATTACAAGTTGTTCATGTGGTAAATAGTCCGTTATCTCTAGAATTATATTAATGATTTAGATATCAAATAAATCGTATATATCCATCATATATATGTATTTATAACAGTGGATAACATTTTGTAAATAAGAAATGAAATGCAGCGTTCATGGAGATGGTAATCTATACGTACACATAAACACCACTTTCATTTCTATATCATACTTTTATGTAATTAAAACATAATTATACATCAGTATATTATAATTCTAGTATAATATCACATATAATATCATTAACACTAACCTATATACATGCCACATATGGCATTAACGAGTCATATCACTTTGAGGTGGCGGTTGTTCACACTTCCCCAAATGAAATTATTGTGTTTACCCATAATGGAAACCATAACAGTATGGTATAAAAGAAAAATATAGAATCATAAAGAAAACATAAAAATAATATATATCATATATAAATACAGTGTCATATTAATAGCCACCATGAGAGGCGGTAGGAGATAATTGAACAATCATCGTTTCGTGAGGCGTTAGTTTCTTATTCAAAGAAACAATATGTTCTTCACCCATTAGATGGAGGTCTGTGTATGTGAAGTTCAAATACTTCTCATAAAAAAATACTCGTATATTGAGTATACTAGTGTTGTTATAAAATAAAGGAATAAAAAGATTTTAGGGGTTGGAGAAGTAAATAAAAAAAAGATGAAAAGAAGAATAGTTACCTTTAATTTGGGATACTTTCATTGGAATGAACCAAAAAGACTTCTTGAAGTACCTTATTCATAAAAAATGTCTTCTAAGAGGAGGAGAGGGATGTTCAGAGCTTAAATTTTTAGGGGTTTGTTGAGACAAGGGGCTTGAGTGGTGTGAGGAATGAGTAATAAGTGAGGGCTTTTTATAAGGGGTAGGAGGGGCTCTTTTGGAAGGTGTGAAAATATTATTTTATTATAAACTAATATTTGGTTTCTAAAGGTCCTAGCCTAATTAAAGACTAAGATAAGATGACTCATTGCCAAAATAAAATCATCCAATAATAATTGGACATACTTTGATATTGTTTTGATATTTATATTCTTATTTATCTAAATATTTTATTAATGAGGTAAATTCTTCATCATTATTATGTCATAAATAGTTTAATTTATTTGAAGTATAAAAATTTTAAAAAACCATGTTGTTGTTTATTTTTCTAGCTTTCAAATGAATATTTATAGTCGAAAAGCTAACTTATATAACCTGATGTAAAAATTAATTTACTAAAAGATATTTGTTTGTGTCATTTTTATCATTAATTTATATTAATTAATCTAAAGTGCATTATCGCTGCCATGTGGAACCATGGGGAACCAATATCGACCCAAAGATGACCATGGTCTTAAATGACATAATCAATAAGGTTAGGACAATTTTTAAGGTAATTTATTATTATTATAATTTTTTTTTACCTTGAATTACGATATTTACCATTAACCGCTGTAAATAAATGTCACAACATACTATTCACCAAAAATTATTTTCATCTTATTGAACAACATTTTACTTAATAATAACAAAGATGTATGTTGTATTCTCTAAATTCAATTCAAAGAAGTGGTAAAAGTTCATTTAAATGAAAATTTCAGTTTTTTAACAACTACTAAGAGGTTTCACTATTCATCAAAATTTGATGTTTTCAGACAAATACAAAAAATTGTGCCTAAGATATATTTGATATTTCAAATTAAAAAATGATTTATATTTTAAAAAATTTTAAACTATATGTTCATTAAAAAATTTAAAAATAATTCCCATTATCAAAACAAATAGCATGTTTTTAAGAAACAAAAACTATCAAAAGATTAATAATTGTTTATATCTAATTTCAAAGTGAAATTAATTAAACCGAAAAAAATTGGATTGAATGGTAAAAAAATAATATAAATACACTTTAAAACCAATTAAAAGCGTAATCTAACCATATAAATAAATTATATTAAAATTCAATTTTGAATTAAAAATACAGTATTTTTCACCATTCATAAAAAATGAGTTTTATCATAAAAATACCAAAAATTTACCCAAAGAAAATTCTTATGTCCCAAATCATAAAAAGAATTTTTTTTTGGTAAAATAGAAAATATAAAAGTTGCCAGAACTAGATTTAAATAGGATTCTCCCTCAACAGGTTGTAAATCGACCTTTTAAAGAATATTGGAGTATTTATGTTTTAAATTAGATTCAATCATATTTTTAGCCCCAAACATTTATTGGATAAATGTAAAAACATTTAAGAAGCATGTATAATCATATTGTAGTTATTTATATTCATTCTTGACAATACAACTACTAGGAATTAACTACTGTTTAAAATAATAATATTATATTATTATTGTGCAACGTATGATTTCAAAGAAACCTGTTGTTGTGTATCAGGTAAGCCATTGAACATAGTCTCCCCTTTAAAGTAAAATTAATTTTTAATTCAAAAATTTTAATAAATATGAAAATTTATTATTTATTTATTTACCTGGGATGTTATATCCTTCGCCCTTTTTTAAAATTCATCCTCATAATTTTATTCACTTATTAAATAAATGGGGGTATTTATCCCTCATAACATTTTCAGATTCCCACTTTTCCTCATCAACCATATGGGTTTTCCACAAAACATTTAGCTATTGAATTACCTTTTTCCGCAACACATTCTCTCTATGGTATAGAATTTGGACTGGTTGTTCCTCATAAGAGAGATTATCTTCCAACTGAACTACCTCTGGGCTCAAAACAGGAGATGGATCTGGCATATACTTTCTCAACATTGAAACAAGAAAAACAATATGTACCAGGGATAAACTTGGAGGTAAATAAATAATGTATACAAATAATTCAACTTTCTACAGGATTTCACAGGGTCCAATAAACTTCAGAATCAACATTCACTTCTTACCAAAATGCATGACACTTTTACATGGACAAACATTGAGAAAGACTTGATCACCAACCTCAAAAGATAGATCCTTCCTCTGGTTATCTGGTTAACTTTTTTGCATACTCTGTGTTGTTTTAATGTTCTTCTAAATCAACTGATCCTTTTATGATATATCTTCTACCAATTCTAGTCCCATCACGTTCATTTAACCTACCTCATCCCAAAAACATGAGTTCAACAATGATTTCCATATAATTCCTCAAATGGAGCCATCTGTATACTAGAATTGAAACCATTATTTTAAGAAAATTCAACCAAAGAAAGATGATGGTCCCAACTTCCCTAGTAATCTAGTGAACAAGCATGTATCATATCTTCCAGGGTCTAAATGGTACATTCAAACTACCCATATTGTTTAGATGAAATGTTGTACTAATATTTAATTCAGTACCCAATGACATATGTAGGCCTTTCCAAAAGATATAAGTAAACCTAGGATCAAGATCATATACAATAGAGAGGGGAACTCCATGAAACCTAAGAATCTATTTAACATAGAACCTATAATGTTGATCTAGAGACAATGTATCTTGACGAGGAAAAAAATGTGAAGATTTAGTCAATTGATCAAAAATAACCCAGATTGCATTATTACCTCGAGATTTCTTTTGTGATCCCACAACGAAGACCATGGATATATTTTCCCATTTCCACTATAGCATTAGTAAATACTGAAGCATCCCTTTTGGTAACTACAACTCTTCTTTAACCAACCGAAAAGTAAAACATGTCATAGTAAAATAAAAAATATCTCTTTTCATTCCATTACACTAGTAATACTCCTGAAGATCTCTATACATATTTGAACATCCAGTATGAACTGAAAACAGGGAACTGTGAGCTTCACATAACAACTCATTCATTAACTGTGAATCACAAGGCATGCATAATCTTTTTCCAATCCTCAAAACACAATCATTATCAATGTTTAAATCATGAAACATACCATTATGAACCAACTCTACCTTTTTCAACAACACCCTATATTTTTTCTACACATTCTTTATTCCATATGATAGACATGATTTCACTAAAATTTGAAACAAAACAGATGAATTTACTGCACCAAAACCTTCTATGCTAAAGTTTATCAAATCAAAAATCAATGGATCTCTTTCCAAAAATTTCATGGTCAATGAAGCATTACTTTTTTGACTCAAAGCATCATCCTCTTTATTTTCTTTTCCTAGATGGTATTGAATCATGCAATCATAATCCGTGATTAATTCCACCCATATTTTCTATCTCATGTTAGATTTTTTTTGAGTTAATATATACTTTAAACATTTGTGGTTAGTATATATTTCACATTTTTCTCCATAAAAATGATGCCTCCAAAATTTTAAATCAAAAACAACAATAGCTAATTAAAAATCACGTGTAGGGTAATTTAACTCTTGAGGTTTCAACTATTGTGAAGTGTAAGATATTACCTGATTTTTCTTCATAAATACACATCCAACTCCATTCAACGAATCATCACTATAAATAAAAAAAATCACCATTTCTGGATGGCAGTTCCAAAACTGGATCATTCACCAATATTATTTTCAATTCCAGAAAAAAGTCGTCACATTCTCCTATACAGATGAAATTAACACCTTTCTGAGTTAACTTAGTCATTTGACTACATAACCGTGAAAAATTCTCAACAAATCACCAGTAATATCCTTCTTAACCAAGAAAACTATGGGTATCAGTAATATTTTTGGGACTTGTCCATTCTGAAACAACCTTTTTTTAGCATGATCAATAGTTTTGACATTTTTTGATACAATGTGTCCATGGAAATAAATTTAATGTACCCATAATATACACTTGATGAATTTCCCAAACCATTTATTTTCATTTAAAGGGTTGAAAGGCAACCCTTAAATGACATTATTATTCCTCTTTACTTTTGGAATAAACCAAAATATCGTCAATGAACACAAACAAAAACTTATCAATGAACTCATGGAAAATTCTATTCATAAGATCCATGAATATCACAGGTGCATTGGATAAACCAAAAGGAATAAATAAAAATTCATAATGGCCATATATAGTACGAAATTTTGTATTCGGAATGTCTTATTCTTTTACTTTCAACTGATGGTACCTCGACGTCAAATCAATATTCAAAAAATACCAATCTCCAAAGAGATGATAAAAAAACATCGATGTGAGGAAAAAGATACTTATTCTTAACAGAGATGTTATTTAATGCTCTATAATAAATGAAAAGCCTCATTGAACCATATTTATTTTTAAAAAACCAAACAAGAGAAACCCATAGTGATGTGGTAGGTCGAATGAAACATTTACCTAATTACTCATGCAATTGATTCTTTGTCTTTAATAGTTTAATTTGATCTATTCGATAAGGGGGTTTTGAAAATTTCTTAGCATCAAGAACTAAGTCATCGATAAATTCAACATCTCGAATAGGTATAATACCAGGAAATTTATCAGAAAAAACATCAAGATACTCATTTCCCACTAGAAAATCATTTATATGAATAGTTCATTTTTTCAACAATTTGTGCAAGGTAACAATCATTTCTATCATTTACTAGTATCTCTTCTTCTTGATATGTTTTCAAAAGTAATGGATCATTCTTGTATACAAACTGAAAATATTTTGGAAACAAAACCTCCTTAGCTCTATATTTAATCATAGCATGTTGAATAAACTACCAATCCATGCCCAAAATATCATCAATATTTACTAGAGGGAAAACAATAAGGTGTTTAGGAATATTATTTCCTCACACAAGGACATGAAGGTTCTTATAATTTATTTTTTCTAAACATTTCATCTAGGTGTTTTTACCATAAGTTTAGGATTCATATATTGAGATGGTATTCCCAATTTACTAGAAAACTTCTTAGAAATGAAAGAATGTGTAGACCCTGAATCAAACAACACATTGGCATAATCTGAAAAAACAAATAGTGAAACTGATTCTACTTCATTTGATAGCCCAACATCTCTTGAAGTAGTTGAAAAGGCTTTCACCAGCCCTTTCTGCTTGTAGTCTAGTTTCTTTCCAACAGTTGAGTTCTTTGCTCGACACTCATTTTCATAATAACCAATTTCATTGCACTTAAAACATCTTACCACTGACTTTTCATTGCCTGCTTGGTCGTTTTACTTATAGTAACGAGTAATATGAACTGACTTGCCACACCAGAAGCACTTTCCATACTTTGATAAACATTATCCAGGATTCTTTTTTCCACACTTCTCAAAGGATGGATATTTAGTTTTCTTACCTACATGATTATTTTATAAATTCTTTACCTTTTCCTGCCAATTGGACCTCATATTTTATTGTTTGTCAAAGAACACCAGATAATCAGAAAACTCAATTTTCACCTTTTCCGTACACCAAACATGTTTTTCATAAAATTGAAACTCACGAGAAGATAATTCTCTTTTATATCGTGACTTCAGTCTTAAGTAAAACCGATTTATATTTCTATCAAGATGTCGGATGAAATTTGGAGCATACCTTGCCAGTCGAGTAAACTTTCCATCATAAACAACCACTGAGTCATCCTCCTGCCTCAATTCAAAGAATTTTATTTCCATCTTAAGTCGAACTTTTTTAGGAAAATATTAATCAAGGAACATACCTTTGAGATAATCCCAAACAAGAGAATAAATCTCCTCATTATCCCAGATATTTTTACCATCGACCACCACTGATCAGCTTCAACATCAAAACTATAAGCAAAGAGACTAACATTTTGATGTTCGGAACAACCCATGACATCAAAAAGTTTCTCTAGTTCTTTAATCCACCCTTCTGCTAGCACAGGGTCAGATGATCCTTTGAATTATGGCGGAATTTGCCTCATCAAATGCTCTACTACTAAGATGTTCCTTTATGGTTGATCTAGATGATCTCATGCATGGATTCCACCACCATTTATAGCCTGAGTCAATTGTGCAATCACTGCAACAAACTGTTCAATTCTGATTCCGACCATATCAGGTTGCTGATTTGGAAGGTTGTCTTCCTCCTGATGTTGTCCCAACATAGCTGGGCTATTTCCACTATAGAAAACCATTCTGAACACAAAAATTTCTTAGGTGAAGCAACATGGTAATCAGTAAATGCTATATCATTTCAATAAAAACATAATATAAACATAATTTATAGATATAAAATTAACTATATTCTAACTTCTAAAGTTGTCTAAAATGACCTCTGATACCAACTATAGGAACACGACTTTAATCATTTACACAATCTTGAATTAAAGTGAATAATTCACATTTAGGATATTTTTAGGCTTAGAGTATTAGAGAATTAAGCCATAACATATACTTTATGACTTGAATAATACATGTAGACACATCTACTCAGTGTCCATTTTTTCCATAAAAAAAATCTTGAAAAAAAAGAGTCAAGTATATTTCTATATTTATGACTTTTCCTTAATACCATCCTTGACCCTATTACACATTATGTCCTTTGAAAAACATTTCAAAAACTTGGGATGAGCATAAAAATATCATTAAGGGATTCTAAAAAAAGAAAACAGTTGGTTTTTTCAAAAAAAAAAAGTAAACCATGATTACATTATCTTAAGTAGTACATGTCACCTTTATGAAGTAGTAAATACACTTCACTGAATAAAAGATAATTTCATACCATTTTTTTACCAAAAGATTAACATAAAATCCATATTAAGAACACATGACATATAAAAGAAACTTGAGACATAAATATTCATAAGTGGAATAACCATACGGTCGACTTCCACAAATATCATTAAATGGAATAGCCATATGACCGACTTCCATACCCAATGAATTGGAGGTTATAATGTAACCACCTATCCTGTTTTATCCAGGGACCGCCCATCATTTGGTTTATCACGTTACAACCCATAAAATATTCATGTACCATTATAAAATCATAAGACACTAAATATTTCAAATATAAACATTTCACTAATAACATTTTATTTGCAATCACAAGAAATAATTTCAAGATATTGAAATAATCAATCCATTTAAAAATCCATTTTCCATACCAAAACACCAAAAAATAGAATAAGGGATTTCCTTTTCATAATAGAATACATTAAGGATTGTAGAGGAAGAAAAATAATGATTATGGCAGCGGAGAGTTTATTGTCGCCGTAAACGTTAAAAACATTGTGTTTGTCGTTTAGTAAAAAACATCATTAAAAAAATATTCCCTTTGAATGAAAGTAAAAGTCAAAGGGTTTTATTATACACCGTGTAAAATAATAATGTATATATTATTGAAATATGGCTCAATTAAAGGAGATTGAGATAAATTCCCTTACCCCATGTCTGAATTGACATATTTTTTCATTAATTTTCTGAATAATTAACTAAAGTTAATTTTTAATTTCTTAAGAACATTTTTAATGTTTCTTATTCCTTTTATTTCACTTATTAACACGTTACAAACATTATGTAATCTTTTATGTTAAAAATGTTAGTTTTTTTAATATTTGGTACCTGAGTCAAAAATGACCAACAAATAATTACAAGTTGTCCATGTGGTCAATAGTCCATTCTCTCTATAATTATATTCACGATTTAGATATGATATAAATAAAATATGTCAAGTATATATATAAATATAATTATTACATTACATAACATTTTTGGGGTAAGAAATGAAATGCACCATTCATGGAGATGGTAAGCCATACATACTAATGAACACTACTTTCATTTCTATTTCATAATTTAATGAAATTAAAACATAATGATACATAGGTATATTACAGTTACAATTTAATATCATATATAATATCATTAACGCTATCTTTTATATGTCCCATATTTGGAATTAACAAGTCATATCACTTTGAGGAGGCGGTAGTCCACACTTCCTCAAATGAAATTATCACATTTACCCATAATGAAAACCATCAAGGTATAATATAAAAGAAAATAAATAAGAATAAAGAAAATATTAACATATTAGATATCATATAAATATATTTTTCCATCTTAATGGCCACCATGATAGGTGGTTGGAGATAATCGAACAATCATCGTTTCGTGAGAGGTTAGTTTTCCATTCACAAAAACAATATGTTCTTCACCAATTAGATGGAGGTATGTGTAAGTGCAGTTAAAATCCATAAAATAACGAAATCCAAGTATATTGATTATGCAAGTGTTTTTATAATATAATGGAATAAAATTATTTTAGGGGTTAGAGAAGTAAAATAAATGAAAATAAGTTAAGAGGATGTATTACCTTTAATTTGGGCAACTCCCATTGGTTTGATGAAAAAGGACTTCTTGAAGTGTCTTCTGCCTAAGGTAAGGCATCTACGAGGAGGAGGTGGATATTGAGTGCTTATTTGTTCAGGGTATTGAGGAGGAAATGGGATAGAGAGATGTGATGAATGTGTATGAAGTGGGGGATATTTATAAGGGAGAGGAGGGGCTCTTTAGGAAAGTGTGAAAATAAAATTTTATTATATAATTATATTCATTTTCTAAAGGTCCCAAATAAATTAAAGCCGAAGATAAGATGACTCATTGTCAAGATAAAAATATTAAATAAGAATTGGAAAGGTTTTGGATATTTTTTGAATATTTATAATCTTATTTATTTAAATCTTTTATTAACTAGGAAAATACGACATCATTATTATGTCATAAATAATTTAATTTTTTTGATGAATCCAAATTTTTAAAAATACCATGATATAAGAAATATTTTTATCTTTCCGATGAATATTTATAGTCTAAATCATAACTTATATAACCTTATATAAAAAATAATTGACTAAATTGTATTTGTTTGTGTAATTTTTATAATTCCTTTAAGTTAATTAATCTAAACTATCATTATCACTCTCAAGTGGATCCATGGGGTCCCAAAATCGACCCAATGATTCCCATGGGCATAAATGACTCAACCAATAAGGTTAGTATAAGTGTTAAGGTAATTTTGTATTATTATAAGATTCTTTTTACCATAAATTACCCTATTTATCTTTAACAGCGGTAAATAAAATTCAAAAGTTACTATTCACCAAAAATTATTTATATCTTACTGAACCAAATATTACCTACTAATAAAAACCAAATATGTTGTATTTTGTAAATTCAATTCACAGAAGTGGTAAAATTTCATTTAAATGAAAAAGTCGGTTTTTTAACTACTATTATGTTGTTTCACTATATATAAAAAATTGAGGTTTTTTAGAAAAATACCAAAAACTCAGCCTAAGATATATTTGATATTCCAAATTAAAAAATTATGTCTATTTTACCAAATTATAAATATATAAGTTGCATTAATTAATTTTTAATTATTTCCCTTTATCAAAACAAATAGCGTGTTTTTAAGAAACAATAACTTTCAAAAGATTGATACTTGTTTAGGTCCAATTTAAATGTGAAATTAATTACAATGACCAAAATTGGATTAAATGGTTAAAAAAATTATAATTAAACTTTAAAACAAATTAAAATGATAATCTAACCATATAAGTAAATTAGATTAAAATTGAATTTTGAAATAAAATACAATATATTTCAATATTCATAAAAATGAATTTTATCATAAAAATACCAAAACATTACCCAAATTAAATTTTGATGTCCCAAATCAAAAAAAATTATTTGGTAAAATAGGACATATAAAATTAATGAAAAATAGATTTAAAAAGGGTTTTTCATCAAAAGGCGATAAATTGACCTTTTAAAGAATATTAGTGTATTTAAGCTTAAAATTAGATTCATTCATATTTTAAGCCCCTAACATTTATTGGATAAATGTAAAAACATATAAAAAACATGTATAATAATATTGTAGTTAGTTCTATTCATTCTCTCCAATACAATGGCTATTTGTTAACTACCATTTAAAATAATAATATTATATTATTAGTGTACAATGTAATATTTCAAAGAAACATACTGTTGCGTATTAGGTACGCCATCGAACATAGAGTCCCCTTTAATGTAAAATTAATATTTAATTAAAAAATATTATTAAATATAAAAATTCATTATTTATTTATTTACCTAGGATGTTACAATAAATACACTATTCGTTAAATCGACGAAAATAATAGGAGAATTAGTAAGAGAAAAAGACATCACTATAAATTTTTAGTGTCCATTACTTTTATGGAATGATGTATTGGGTATATCGAACATATTGATCCTGAATTAATGGTATTCAGAATAAAGATCAATCTTGTAATAGTTTTGAGATCTACTTATTTTTTCAAATAATGAATCAATATGAGGAAGCATATATTTACTCTTGATAGTGATCTAGTTACGTTCTCAATGATCTATGTGGAGTCTTATTAATATGTATTTCTTCTTAACCAATTGAACATGTTCACCACAATGAGAATAAATAGGGTGTAAGTATCCCTTTTGATTATTCTCTTGGAGATTATTCTTCTACTGCAACACAATTGGGTCCATTATATACGATGTCTATGAAATAGGAATAACACCCATTAAGAGTTCTATTTTAAAATAAACATAATAGATAGAAGGAAGAAAAGATCTTTTTTCCAAAAAACATCAATAAAATCTCATAAAATATGTGTTTCCATAATGGTGAGTTTTTTGACATCCATATAAAGTCGATAAACATCTTTCATTGGCATTAATACCATTAACATAGAAGTAATATTCATTGGATTTTCATTTTCATCCTTTAATCGATAAATGATCATAGATTCATTTATAATATTAAATGTAAATTCCTTCCTTTGGGAATTCATATGACCTCCATATAGATAAATCTAATCAATGCCAATAATCACTTAAAATTCAACTAAAATAAGAATAAAATGATTTTATGGATTCAATTTCTCACAAACATCAACCAAAGAATAATTATAATCATTTTAGATGAATATTGTTCAATTATGATTTTTCAAAGATAAATGATCATCTAATTTTTGAGTTAATATGATGGTATGTGCACCTTTCTATACTCCATATTCATCATCTACATCTCTAATAAAGATAATATGCAATTTGCCCTTTTAATTGTTCATATGATTTTATTGATGTCTATCATTAAGGATAACCCTTGGATTATGGAATTGTATAGAAAAAATGTCCATTTTCATTTCAATTATAGCATTTAAGTGTTTGATGTTCATTTTGTATAGCATTTTCATTATTCACATAATTAGATATATTTTTTCCATTACATTGGGACTAAATTTACAAATTAATTTCTTTCCAAAAATTAAAACATTTTTTCATCCCCTTAAGATAGTTTCCTCCATTTTTTCAACAGTTTGAGAGTAAAGGAATGATCATCTTCTTTTCCATATGGTTTTTTGATTTTCCCTTGATTTGAATTTTTCTCTTCTTATCAAACCCATACGATTGATCAGTTATTCCAATGTCCAACTCAAAATTGATAACAGAATGAGATATTTCCTCATAGAAAATAATCAACCTTATGGACAATGATATTTGATGTTGTGGTTTTAGGAAACTAAAATATTGAAAAATATTACTCTAAAGTTGAATGATTATTTGAGGAGAATACCTTGACTGTATTGTGAATGTTTCTTCATATGTTCCAAAATATTCATAATTTTATTTTTATTCTCTACAACATTATTCTACATATTTGTACGAATCATAAAAGGAATATAATTATTGACAAATATATTATTTATCTTTTCCCATTCCATAAATTAAATTTTATCTCATTTCTCTATATTATTGATAAGAATGAACCGTTGATCTACATTACCTTTTAACCTATAGGATAATAAGGATAATTTATCATGTTATGAACATTAGAGAATATAAAATATAGTTTCAGTGGTACTATTCCATTATTAATCCACAATCTGATGAGAATACCCAATGGAAGAAGGTGGGCGCTGCATAATTTTTGACTCAACAATATGTTATTCCCCACATTTCTGGTTTGGAGTTCCTTCATGATACATGTATAGACAATGTTGTGTGTGAATATCATTATGATTTTTCATTTAATCTTCCAAAAAATCATTTTATTGGGAGGAAATCTATTTAATTTCAAAACTCATTCATCATTAATGTGATTTCATGAGGTTCCACCCATTGACAAAAACCAAGAAGTGTAGTGTGAGAAATACTAATCATAATGGGAAAACAAGATAATTTATGTAAATCCATTATAAAATTTTAATTATTGGAGACATATTTTTTATTCGAGGTTATTAATGAACATTCCTAAATTCTAGGATTTTATCCATTGCATAGACTGATCATTACGGTCCTTACTAATATTTTTTTCCCATTATTTTTTCTCGAATTGTCAGAATGTACTTCATTAGGAATATGAAAAAAGTATTTCATTCATACCATTTAGTAAAATATAAAACCTAGTAAAAATTAATATAAACTATTTTAGAATAATAGTAACAATATTCTAGAAACTATTTTTTATGAAAAATGGCCAGGGATGATAAATGTTCCCCACAAAATACTTATAACTAATCTATGAAAATAATGAGATTGTAAAATTGACCATAACATTAGGTTTTCTTTACATATTATGTATTAAAAAATAAATTATAATGGATTAAATAATTGTATTATCTTATTCTATAATAATATTCAAATATATTATATCATATATTATGATATCATCACTCATCTAGTAATAATATTTCATTATTACTCTTATCTTCGGAGTTAACTACGTCATTTTATTATGCATGTTTTGTCATATATGTCTCAATTTGTTTTCATATGATATAGTGACATCATTTACAAAATGTTATTAAGTTAAAATATATACCACATTTAGTCATTATATACATTTATATAATAATTATTGATAGAGGAAAATGAAAAATGATTTGCATCGTGTCGTGGAGTTGGATGGTCGTACATACGTACGGGTGATGGTATCATTATATTAATAGTAAAAATGTAAACAAATTGATGGTATATATATATATTTTTAAAAAAATATAATAAATAAATAAATATATATATATATTCTTTTCTGTTATTATACCCATCAAAATAATGTGGTGATGAGAAATAGATGACACCACGACCTGGAGACGGTAATCCACATGTACACACACGCGGTGATTTCATTTCTCATAGGGAGAAAAAATGGGGATTATTGTTGTAACATAAACATAAAATATCTTATAATATATTTTATACTATAGTTACAAATTTATAATGTAAAAAACACATGTTGGGGAAGTGGAATAAGAAATTATGCTGAAATAGTCAGTAAAGAAAATTAAATCTTCTTAGGAAAGCTCGCTCTATATATCCCATTAGGGACACTAGAGTTTGTCTTTTAAGAATACCAAAACATATATAATGTTAGTAGGAAATTTTATAAAGAATATGGGTAGGTTATTATCAACTTTTAAGGTTAAATGTGATGTGAATAAGCGAGGGAGGATGTTCCCTTTTATAATTGAGTAGTGGGTCACTTTTATTTTTTCAAAAAATTTTAATTTATAATAAATTAAATATCAATCCAAATAAATCCAAACATTCATTGATTATAATATATGATGATATAATGTTTTTATATCATCATAAAATTTATTGTTGACATGATTTGGTAATTTTTTGAACCTTATCATTTTGAATAACTCTTACATAGAAATTTCTAATTTTTACGATGGTTTTAAAATTTACAATATTTAATGGTTTTAATATTTTACTTATGAGACTAATATTTGACCATAAATGAAAAATTTAAAATATTTTTGGCCATATTATAATTATTTGTAATTTTTAAATATGTTTTTTGATCTGTAAAAATTTTAAATTTTATATTATTTTGACAAAATATCATTACTATCTATTGTGACACTATTTATTTCATTGATTTATTAAAAATTAATGTTCATAAGTTAACATCAAAACAAGTATTATATTATATATTTAAAAGGTAAAGGTCATCTATTAAACTATTTTTCTATATTAATTATTTCAAATTATTTTTATTTTAATAATATTAATAATATTTATTTGATATTTTCATTAATAAAATAATTACTACATTATTGTTGTGTAAATTTTTAAAATAATTTTTTATTCTCTATTTATTAAAAATAAATTACTATGAAAAATATATATACGTCTAATTTCATTATAATATTTATATTCAAATATATCTATTGTGTATCACTATAAGAAAATGATATATTATTTAAAACACTATTATGACATCTTCAACTTTTTATTACATAAAATATTATAAATAACATAATTTCACCCATTTTTCTTAAAACATAAAACATAAATTTATATCTTGAAAATAAATTTCTGGTTTTAAAAATAAACATTTCTATTCATTCATAAGATTAATTTTCAACATGTGGACCCAAAAGAGATATTAAAGACAAGGAAAATGAAATTTTGTGTCTTTCATTGATTTGAATTTTATATAAGTCATTTTTATGGAAAATTGTCCAATAAATGATATAATTCTGATTATTATGTTTTCAGGGTATAATTTAAATCATCCAATAAATTTTTTGAATTTTATAGGGCCATTTTATAATCTTCATAATTTTGTTTTCATCCTAAATTTCATAATATACCCTTTAGCGAGGTAGAAAAATTTACCATGGTTACTATTCATATAGTACCAAAAATAAAAGGGGCCAACATAATAAATATTGAACTTATGAATCAATTATTGAAATTATTTTCTAAAAATTCAATGTTCATAATTTGAAAGGTTTAATTTAATATATTCTCTTTAAATTTCCATGAAAAATTATTTTCGGAAAAATTCCTTTTTAATAACTAAATTTATTACAATATCTTCTTGTATAAAACCCTTTTTAACAAATTTGTTTATTTTAAATAAAAATAAAATATTAAAAAATTAAACTATGAGTAACATAATTTTAGATTTTAAAGACATTATAAAATACAGGTTTCAATAAAGATATGCATTTTCTCTCTTCGTTAAAAACATAATTGTTTTCAAAATAAAATAAATTTCACATAATTTTGACATGATTAATTAAAAAATTATATTATTTTTTAAAATCCATTCAATAGAATGACAAAAAACCATTTTTTATGAAAATGTATAAAGTGATTTCACTATAAAAAGTTATTATTTTCTATGAACATACAAAAAATAATATTGAGTTGGAGAATTATATTTAAGAAGATATTTATTATAATTTATTCTCTATAATTTAGTGTCTAGATTATAGTAGAATTTTATACTAATATATTTTCACAGATTGTTTAAACTAAGTGTTTCATGTGATATAAGATATTAGAGAATTAAAATTATTTAACGATAAATTTTTTATAAATATTATTCATGTATTACAATATTGGTCCCACCCATCTCAAAATTAAAATTAGACGGATGTGTGTCACAAGATTATAAAACATTTTTCATATCATGACACATGAAGTAAAATGCGAATATTAAAAATTTCATCATATCATAACTAATGGGAATAGATATAGGTTTTATAATCATTTCATAATTTCAACATTACATTACATTTAGAGAAAGAATTGGTATCCTTTGTTCATATCCCCGGTAACTAATAAGTGAAATCAATAGATTTAAACACAGATTTTAAATAATTGTGAAAGAATAATCACTTCGACAGTTTGTTGGGGAAAAATACTTTTCATTGAAAATAAAATTTTCAAATTTATACCATTTTGGAAATTCTATTATTTGAAAAGACACTTGATTAATAATAAAAGAATATTTAAAATAATTCCAAAATTTTTTCAAATAAATAACACTTTCCACTTTGAAATCACTTTTTAAGACAAAAATAAATTTTAAAATATATTCTTTTTTAAATAATACAAAAAATTTTACGGGAAGGTTTAAAAAATCATTACAAATTTTCCTAGTGAAATTTTTTTTACATTGATAAAATATTATTTTTGAAAAAGAATTATTCTAATTATTATTTAAAAATAACCTTCATAACATATAAAAGATTATAAAATGAAAAGAATGGTCCTGATGATTTTAAAGACACAAAATTTCTGTGGAATTTTTTTAAATACTTGGGAATTTTATGTGTGCGAAAGTTTACGGTGCATGATTCTGAGATCTGGTGTGCCCAGAATCGTTTTCTGAATTTTTGTTTGGGTACGTTCAGTAAACGAATGAGCAGGTTTTTATAACTTTTTAAACAGTGCATGGAATTGAAATATGAGGACGTTGTTGAACTCCCAACACCTGTATTCTCTTAAGAAGAGTTTCACCTCGACGATAGTTGGTTGAGATTAAAAGTATGTTTTTGGCATTTCATAAAAAAATAATAAAATAAAGTGTACAACAATTTATTTTTTTGAGCTACATTTTCGTGTGTGGAGGTTGAAACCTCCTCGCGCAGGTTGGACGTGGGGCCACCATAACTTTACCTCCCATGAGAGGATATGGTGGTGGGGCCCACCCGAACTCAACCTCTCATGAGAGGATTAATGTGGTGGGGACCACACAAGGCTTAACCCCAATTAATGGGAGGAGTGGAAAACCTCTCAACTCCCTCAACTAATTTCAGGTGTCACTGTAAAATTAAATTCTTTTAATTTAATTTTACATGTCAACATAAAAATTAAATAGTATTAATTAATTATATGTGTCAACATAAAATTAAATCCTGTCATTTGTTTTGATGCAGGCTATGTGGGGGAAGATTCTTGGAATCCTCACAATTATTAATCCAACGCACCTATTAAATTGCACCAATGCTATTTAATTCTATTGAAAACCATTTTGAAATCAAGTTACTGCATCGTTGGAATTTAAGAAGGTTCCTAATAAATGAACAGTTATAAATTCCACGATGGTTACATACCTCTCCTCATCTATTATATATAGATATCTTTGAGGGAGGATTTAGGATGGCTTCACAAAGAGACGAAGTGCTGGTAAAGTGATGCAACACCCAACAATTGTAGGATTATGCTCTCCAACGAAGAACGCTCCACCGACGAAGAATGTCGACCTCGATATAGACCTTTTTCTCAGAACACATTTGCATGTGAGACGTCATCATCCGCAAATAATCGACATTCACCTTCTTGCACCAACATCGACCAACTATGAGAAATGTAGGGGGTTTATTACCAGATAATAATATACCCTTTTTTATCATCCTCATTGGATAAAAATGGATTGTTGAGGACATGTTATTGATCATCTACTTTTCATGATTATCCAAATGATACCTCCCTAAACGCGAAGGGTGTGGGCCACCGTAACATGGACCGAAACCTTTCATCTATTTTTCTTCCTTATTGTGATCTTCAAAGAAAAAATGAGGAGACGAAGGTGGAAACAACAAAGGTCGCGCTACCGGCGGCCTCCAAAAACCACCCTGCCCCCACGACACACCGTTGTTCCCGGCCGACCACCGCTGGACCGCGCGTTGCCCGACATCCCCATGTTGCCACCTTACATGCTGCTCATACCCCGCCGGCCTGCCCGGCGCCCCACCGGACTACCCGTGCGCTCCCTTCGCCCCCCGGCGGCCTGCCCATGCACTGCCCGAACCCCATTGGCCTGCCCGCACACTGCCCGTGCCCCTCCGGCATAATCGCGCCCTGCGGAATGCCAGCGCACTGCACATGTGCCTCGTCAGCCTCCCCGCACCCCACCGGCCTCCCTGCACCCTGTCGCGCCCAACGCCGCCTTCCGCTGCCCTGCCCGGCACACTACGCGGCCATCCTACGCCTCTGCTCCAAGCCAAACCAGCCAAGCTGCACCGGCCACCCGAGCCGGCCCGCAGCGTCCTTCGCGGCGTCTCTGGATGAACCAGCTCGACTTTCCAGACTGAGCTATACCCCATGTGGTTCTAGTCAAACCAGCCCCGGCCTCCGGGCTGAGCAGCCTATGCGGAGACCTCCGTGCCGCACTACCCCTGTAGTCCACTGGGCCGGGCCCAGCAGACCGGGCCTAACCTAGCAGGCTGACCCACCCAACAGGCTGGGTCAGACCTAGTAGGTCGGACCGGGTTGAGCCAAACTGGGTTGCCTGGTCTGGGATGTGCCGAGTTGGTCTGACCAAGTCAGACCGGGCCTCGGGCCACTACTGACCGTTACGTTTTTTTGGAAATATCTTTGTCATTGAATGCCTATTTGACTAACCATCAGCAGCGCTGGTATTATTGGAACGCGACGGTCACTTTGAGAAGATCCCACTAGCGTTCGGGGTATATTTGAGAAACCATCAAGTTGGATCGTTCACGAATTCAACCGGGCCCCCGTGACTAAAATGCTAATAACTCACAGACCGAGATTCCGATCGACACATTGTCTATTGCGTTTAAACACCTATGATGAGGAGGAACATGGTGATAATTATATTTGGTACCTTGTGGATGTTGATTTATTGACACTTGGCTTGAGGAACGGACCCTTTTGGAATCATGTGTGCTTTTTAGAAACCATGTGGCTGGCTATACTCTGGTGATTGTTCTTGGTTCATGTGTTGGTCCAACAGTTCTGAATTATGTTCCTGGATCATGTGTTGGTCCAAAAGAATATCTAGTCATGGATCATGTGTTGGTCCGATAGATCTGATGACTATTCCTAGATTATGTGTTGGTCTAACAGTTTTGACATCTGTTCTTGGATCATGTGTCGGTCTGACAGAATAGCTTGTCCTGGATCATGTGTTGGTCTGAGTGATCTGGCGACTATTCCTGGATCATTTATTGTTCTGAATGTTTTGACTTCTATTCCTAGAAAAATTGTTGATCCGACAGAATAGCTGGTCCTGGATCATGTGTTGGACCGACAGCTCCAACTTCAATTCCTAGATCATGTGTGGGTCCGATAGTTCGAACCGCTGGTCCTAGATCCTGTGTGGGTCCGACAACATAGATGATTCAATGGCTATATCAGGTCATCTCTATCTCTCAACATATATTGTATACCTATGTGAGCTAAGTTAGTGACTTCTGATTTTTCCTCGTGATTGAGATGGGTTACCTGATAACATAGGTATATGTATGAGGATACACCTATGTAATAGCTGTCTGTTGATTTCTTTCTATGTAGTTTGTCCTTTGTGGATATTGAGAGACCTTGGTGGTCTCAGGATCCCTACAGAGTATTTTTATACTCACCCATTCATGGGAAATACCCACACCTCATTGTATTGGATAAAGATGAAAGACATCGCTGACAGAGGCTTAGAGCACCAAGACTGGACTGTACTCAAAGGTGGACCTTATGAAGAGTCGGTACACAGAGGAGACTGACGGATGTGGAGTGATGAGGAGGCTATCTATACATACCCTTCATGTAGGATCCGTGGTGGACATTCCAGGAGAATCACTTCACCTTTCAGTTGTTTACCATTCTTCAATTGTACTTGTTTTCAGTTTCCCTGTACTTTATATTTGGGATTGTATTTCCGACCACTTTACTTTTCATTACTCCTTTTGTATACAGTCTTACTTTGTGTTTTTCTTCTAGTTTACAGTACTGTGTGTTTTTCTAGTTTATAAAGAGAGTTTCTTCCTAGTTTTTAGGGACTTACGCATTTGGTGATAGTCTCCAACCCTTGGCCTATAGAAGGTGGGCTTGGGGTAGTCACGGAACGGGCCCCTGGGGACGGGTTGGGACAAATTGGTATCAGAGTTTTCAGTTCTACCGAAGATCTCATGATGCTGATCATTATTTTCTGTGAAGAAAAAGTGATAAGGGTTCTAAGTGTGGTATTCAGTTTTGGGATTTTAAGGTTGGTGCAGCGGTCGACGTATCCATACATGAGAACCCTGAATTCTGATTTCTGACTCAGTGTACGAAAACACAGATTGCATGTCTATTTTCAAAATATTCCATTATGTTAGCTCAACCAGGTCAACTCACCAAGTATAATATTTTGATAGTGTCCCATCTGTTCAAGATGTCTCCACGCAGACACCCAGTTAGAGTCCCGATAAAGTACACGATGACGGCCCAACAAGTGACAAGGATTTGATGTAGGGCCATATTACTATGTTGGCACCATCGGGTGGTGTAAAATCAGCACCACCACTCGTTGGGTAACAAATGAAAAAATCCACACAGGCAGACAGTGCACACCGACTGATCCTGTTTCACGAGTTCCAGTGGAAGAGGCCTCCATGGTTATGAGGCAAGATAGATTCCTAGGCAGCAGAGGACTGGATGGAGGTTATTTATAGAGTTCTCCACCTAGTTAAGACACCCGTTTAGCTGATAGTGATCCTAGATACTAGTGTTTTCCAGTGAGTGACCGTGAGGTTGGTCCGCATAGTGATGTGGCTTCGGTACATTGACTGTTGCCCGAGATTGTACCTTCAGGTAGTGTGTTAGCTATATCACTTCCTTTTGTTAAGTAGTTACAATCAGCAGTACCAGTAGACGACACATGTACGATTAGTTCCTTACATGTGTTTCAACATCAGATACCCCTAAGGTTCCGAGGTGAGCCCGACTCATAGGCAGCTGAGGCCTGAGGAGGTGGCAGAGATTTTTCTAGAGCTTATACAACATCATCAGGGGAACTTTTTGGTATCAAAGTATTCATCAAGGCATACTGATTGTTATAGGTACCCGATGAATACGATACAATCAGTGCTTTGGGGCTCAGACATCCAAGCCAAAACCTTTTCTCTAGATTCTAGAAAGAACCTTTGCGGTTGAATATTCTTTGGCTGAGTAGATACAGCGAGTGAATGTTAGTAATGGGAAAGCATGAAACTGGCACTAGTATTAGAGACTTGAGCATGTAAATTTTTTTGAGAAGAGGAAGTGTTAAGGATAGATGAATCTGCAGGGCAGAAGACATGGAAACAGAGCTAGGAGAGCAGCATGAGGTGGTGTACATTTTGATATGTTACAACCAACAACCTTTGTAGTCCCCACCAAGCTCAGGGAGCTGGAGGGTATAGGAAGATAGTAGCTTCATGCAGTCAGCGATTGTGACCCAAGGGCTCTAGGAATGATTCAAGGTATGGTCAGTGTCGACTACTAGCTGTCGTATCAATAGACATAGGTAACAATCATTCCTTCCTTCGACGAATATTGTCCCAGACCTAGAATTTCCGGTTAAACCATTGACTTGCCCCTCATGTCTGGAGATACCATTGGGAGGAGACTCAATAATCACACTTATGCCGATGGTGTGATATGACCCTTGAGGTGAGAGTTTTAGTTGGAGCCTTTTAGTAGCAGCGTCGAGGTCTTACGACGTTAGTTTGGGTACGGACTTGGAAACCACCGTTCATACAAAGATTGACTTTATTAGGAAAAAAGGATGTGGTTTATCTACAATGTTGGGATGAGGTTTTACTTCGTCGGGGAATAAGGAGTCCCAGTCAGCATAGGTTAATCTCTTGTAAAGGATGGTGCAACCGATCACCCTTGAGTCAGCCAGCCTTAACCTCGTGGTAGCAGGAGTTCTGAGTTTTCAGTTCCTAAGAGGAGTGAAAGAACATCGGGAAATCATTTAAAAAGATGTTTCTAGGATTACCCCCACCCCCAAAGGGGGAGGGACGTCTGCTATGGCTTGATACAACCGGAGGTTTATTCTAGATATCTCCAGAGTTGAATCACCACTATCAAACTTGAAAAAGAAAGGGCAATACTTTGTGTGGTTGGAGAGATGCTGACAGAGCATTCAAGAGCCGAGGAAGAGGCTGACTAGTACCCCATCATGTGGCTTCCAAAGGAAGGTGTATGGTACGTAGTCTACTATGATGCATCAGGTACCAGACTCGTGTGTGTTTTGATGTAGAAGCGAGTAGTGCTCGCATATGGTTCTCTATAGCTTAAACTGCACAAGCAGAACTATGCTACCCATGGCCTAGAGTTAGCAGTAGTGGTATTCACCTTGAAGATGTGGCGACACTATATGATGGGTGAGCGTTTTACCATATACTCAGATCAAAATAGTCTCAGGTATATCTTCTCTCAGAAGGACCTGAACCTAAGACAACGACGTTGGATTTAGTTCCTCTAGCACTATGATATTGAGATAGTCTATACTCCCGGTAAGGGGAACATTGTTGCAGATGCACTCAGCTGGAGAACTGGTATGTAGATACTAGTCGAGGTGATAGAGCCGGTGTATTATTTAAAGATATCCTTTTTGGATAGATATGGGGACACATTTCTACAGTCTCTTACAGTCACTCCTCCACTTCTTCAGCGAGTTTGGTAGGCGCAGTGTGGAGATGCTGATTACGAGACATGATGTGATCATATATCCATAGGGTAGGCACCTGATGGATTTTATAAAGGTGGAGAGCAAGTCATCCTCTTCAGATGACGTACCTTGGTACCAGTAGCACTTCGTGAGGATGTGTTGAGGTAGTTCCACACAACCTCGCTAGCAGTAAATCAAGGAGTGGAAAAGATGTACCAAGACTTTCAATGACAACACTGGTGGCCAGGTATGAAGAAGGCAGCAACAGAGTTTGTCTCTCGATGTATCAGTTATTAGCATGTGAGGGTGGAGCACCAGGTACAAGCAGGCTTGGTTCAGCCTTTAGAGGTCCCAGTGTGGAAGTGGGATGGGATATCCATGGACTTCGTTATGGGTCTTCCACATACATCTAGGTGACACAACTCCATTTGGTTGATCATCGACCGACTAACCAAGTCGGACCACTTCCTACCGATCAGAAAGTAGGGTTCAGTAGAGAGTTTGGGACGCCTCTATGTACTAGATATTGTGTGGCTACATGGAGTACCTTCCTATTTTGTCCCCTGTCATGATGCATGCTTTACTTCCCATGTATGGAAGGGGTTGCAAGAGGCTTTTGGGACACATCTTCGTTTGAGCACCACCTTCCATCCTAAGACGGATGATCAGACTGAGAGGACAATTCAGACCCTTGGGGACATGCTACGTGCTTCTGTCCTCAACTTCGATTGCAGCTGGGAGGATCACATACCTTTGGTAGAGTTTTCCTACAACAATAACTATCACTCCACCATAGGGATGGATCCTTTTGAGGCATTGTACGAATGACCTTGTAGATCACCCTTGTGCTAGACTGGCCCAGGGGAGTCAACAATACTGGGACCAGAGATGTCACAAGCTACCACAAAGAAGGTGGAGATCATCCAGGTGTGGATGAAGACTACACAGAGTTGGTATATGTCGTATGCTGATAAGAGATGGAGACCTCTTGAGTTTGAGGATGGCGACCACGTTTTCTATGGGTCTCACCACGATGAGGTCTATGGAGATTTTGCTGAGGCGACATATTATCTTCGAGGTTCGTCGGACCATTCCAGGTCCTCAACAGAGTAGGTGAGTTGGCTTACTACTCAACTCTTCCACATCAGTTTCACCAGGTGTATGAATTCTTCCACATATCTTAGCTAAGGAGATACATTCATGACCCATCTCACATCACCGACCATGGAGAGATGGATGTCGATGATGGGAAGACTTTTATAGAGGTCCCAGTGAAGATTGAGGATTGATAGGAGCGGGTCCTACCTGGACGATCAAGACCTCTATAATGCGTTCACTGCCAACATAGGATCCTCTAAGAGAGCACATGGGAGAGGGAGGTTTAGATGTGTGCTTAGTACCCCCAATTTGTTCCTTTAGTTCGAGTTGCAGCTTACGGGGATGTAAAGGTCTAGGGTAGGGAGAATGTAAAGACCCATAATTTCCATGCAAAACTTTTATTATTTTAAATACATGGGTATTTCAGGAGTCTACAAAGGTTTACGTCGTATGATTCTGAGACCCAGTGTGCCCAGAATGTTTTTCTGAATTTTTGTTCAGGTGCGTTTAGTAAATGTATAAGCGAATTTTTAAAACATTTTAACCCATTCTTGGAATTAAAATATGACGGCATAGTTGAGATCACATCATTAGTATTCGCTTAAGAAGTTTTTAACCTTGACGGCAGTTGGTCGAGAATAAAATTTAGTTTTTGGATTTTCATAAAATAATAATAAAATAATGTGTGCAAAAATTTATTTTATTTGAGACACCTTTTGTTGTGTGGAGGTTAAAACCTACTCATGGAGGTTAGAGGTGGGGACACCACACCTTATGATTTCATGAGAGGGTATGGTGGTGGGGCCCAACTGAACTCAACCTCCCATGAGAGAATTAATGTGGATGGGACCACATGGGGCTTAACCCGCTATTAATGGGAGGAGAGGAAAACTTGTCAACTCCCTCAATTTATTTAATGTGTCAACGTAATATTAAATGCATTCAATTTAATTTAATGTGTCAACATAAAAATTAAATGCTATCAATTAATTTTGTGTTTCAACATAAAATTAAATCCTATCATTTATTTTGATGCAGGCTCTGTTGGGGAAGCCTCTTGAAATCCTTCAATTAGTTAAGCCAACACACCTCCTAAATTGCGCCAACGCTATTTAATTCGCTTTCCCACCTTTTTAAATTAAGTAACTGCATCGTTTGAATTTAGGAAGGTTTCTAAAAAATGAACTATCATTAATTCCATGATAGTTACATAACTCTCACCCACTCTTATATATAAGGAGCCTGGCATGAGGATTTGGGACGGCTTCACCAAGCGACGATGCGCTGGAAAAGTGACGCGACACCCAACACTTGGAGGATTATGCTCTCTAGCGAAGAATGCTCCACCAATGATGTAACACACGAGACTTTTATGAGAAATATTTTGTTTTTATGTTATATACATCATCAAAGGAATCATTCACTACACACAACAATATCTTGGCTTGATTTACACGCAATCACGACCTTCATCGAGAGCTTGCGTTGTACACAATATCGAGTTTCACTAAACAACAATATGCTATTAAAATATTATTAAAACTAGAAGTTATGAATAGTAATACCCACTTTTTTAAATTTTTAAATTTTTATTTTTCAAAACGGACTTCATTTTTGGATTCGGAATATCGAAATTATCTTAGGGCGAAATTTTGGTATTTTTCTGAAAACATTCAATTTTTGATGAATACTGAAAACACTAGGTTATTATTTAAAAACCGACATTTTATTTAAATAATTATCTATTTTATTTAAATTTATTTTATGTCAAAATTGATACATAATACCTATATATGTTCAAATTAATTCATTGGTGTCATTCTATAACAGTATAAAAATTTTATTGAACTTTTCACCGTCTTTTACCCACCTCCTAGGAGAATTTGCAAATTCACAGAAAACATAATTTTTACGCTTCTTTGAGTGGATTTTCGAAAATTCGAGAGACACAATGAATATCAAGGACTAAAATTTGGTTCAATGTGATGAAAATAATTTTTGGTTAATAGTAACTTTTTTCTTTTTTTTACCACGGTTAAAAGTAAATAGGGTAATTAAGGTTAAAAATGATATTATTATTACCCTAAAACATGTCTAAATTCTATATGATAAGTTTAATTCGACCAAAAACAACCTTAGGAATAAAATATTAACAATTAGGCTCACATGGATTAAATTAGGACATTTAATATTATTTTATTTAAAGAATAGTTAAAATAGTTAAAATCAATGTTTAATAACTAAAACATTTTTAATATAGGGTTATACATAAGATAAATTAGACTATAAATATTAATTATATATATAAAAATATTTCCTACATAATGGTATTTTATTTGTAATTTTTAGACATTAAATAATTTAATTTATTTATGACACAATGATGATGCAGTAATTATCTTATTAATGAAATATCGACATAATTGATGTTATAAATTCCCAAATAAATGTAATATAAGACTTTTTATGAATTCCAATAATTTGATAGGTTAATATGACATGTTAGTATTGATTTATTAACTTGTTTAGAACTAATATTTCTGTTATGATTTTCACAAAAATCAATTACCAAATAGTGTCAAAATTGACATAAAATAGTTTTTAAAACAAATATTATATTATTAATCGTTATTTTATTCGTAAAAATATAAGGTTTGGACATATGACTTAGATAAGGTTATATATATTATTAATAAACCACTTGGAGTTCTTTTGGCTTGTTATAGTAAGTTTATTAAACTTATAGTGTAAGATAACAAGAAGACGCAATAAAAGTAAAATTATTTAACTTATAGTTAAATCTAAATGATAAGGTTAAAATAGATACCTAAACTTGCCTAAATTCTATTGTATGAGAGTATTTCGACCCATCACCACATTATATTCTAAATAAATTAATTTGGAGCTATTAAAAACCGAATATTACTTTACAATAAAATAATTTGTTTAGTTTTTCCAAAGCTGCCCCTCTCCTCCCTTATAAAAGGGCATCTCCTCCCTCTTTTCCTCACACCACATTGAGCCTTCATTCTTGGCCAAACGCTACCAAATTCTCTTCTAAACTTCCCTAGAAACATCATAGAGGTCATGGTATTCTTCAATGACCAATTTTAGTTCCCTATGAGGAGGTGTCAAAGTGGAGCTCAAAGAAGAGGTAATGTCTGTTACCGATTTTTTCAACGTTATTCCTTGTTCCACTTCTTCTTCATTAGTTGTTTCATTATGAAGTAATAACATCAGTATAAATCATATAATGATATGTTATTTTAATCATGAAACAACCCTATTTCACCATCTATCCATCCTACGAAAAATGAAATCACCGCGCGTGCGTACGTACAGAATACCGTCTCCATGTCGTGGTGTAATCTATTTTCCACCACCATCTTACTTGGATGGGTATAATGGTGTAAATAATAGCTATATATTATTAATTTAATGTAATATTAATTCTTAAATAGTATACATACACTTAAATACAATTCCACGATCATGGGAACGATATCATCGCCTGTGCGTACGTACGACATACCGTCTCCACGATGTGATGCAACTCGTTTTACATGATCTTAAATGATTAATGATTATATAAATGAAATTAATGAATAAATATGATATATATTACACTAATACCATTCAGGAAATGAGGTATCTATAACCTAAAATAAGAATAGGAATTTATTCGACAAAACACACATAAGAACAAAAAAGCAATAAACACCCGAATAACAAGTAACAATGAAATATTACTAATAAGAAGCTATGAATATGACCATATATGATATCATAACAATGAGTACGATTCTGGAATAAGTCAATGACATTATTTAAATAATTATACTGGAGGTTCAGACATGTACAAAGCAAATCAGACCTAAGGTAAGGGAAAATATAACAATCTCATTTTTATTCGAAATTGTTTATATTTCAGAATTTACTGGGGAATATTTATCATCCACATCCATGTTTCCTCAATATGTAATATTATTTCCATCCACCTACAATTGTTTAAATTCAATTTTACCCTTCTGTGAGTTTTTAGTAATAGATATCAATGAAATCTTTTTTCGTTTTTCGTATGAGGTACTTTTTACTTTTTCGTCCAAAGTACGAGAAGAATGTATTTTTTTAAATTATATGTCATGAATGGATTTTTAGAACATTCTTTCCATGAAGCGTCCTTTACAAGTTTTCAGGTTTATTTTCAATCAACATCTTTTAGTTTAAAATTTTATGACATGTTAAGAAAGGAAAAATGTTTTTAAAGTAGAAAGGATATTTTCCTCAAGAATGGAGTTCAAGTGTTTTATCAAAATTACTTTCCATCTATGATAATATAGGGTTCTGTTTCTAACCCTATTCTTTTATATTGATTTCAGTAAGTTGTGATGGAATTAATTTTATGATATCCTTTTATCTTATATGGATTATGTTATGATGGCATGATGTTTAAGAATCCCATATTTATTACATGGGTTATGCTATGATGTATGATTTATGATCTTGTGGCACACATAATAATGGTATCATTATGAGATGGGTGGGACCTATATCTCCCTCCAATGCGTTGGGTAGAGATTTATATCTCATTAGATAGACATGGCTGGAACGACAGGTTAAACCTGTTCTGTGAAACAGGACTGAAATGAGGAGTGAACTCGGTTCAGAAATAGACTTTGTCCACTAAGATAGTCTTGGAAATGAGTCTTGACTACTAAGAAATGATTCCCTATGATTATGTGTGTATGCCACAAAATTTCATGTTTTAAGTTATGATTATTGGGATTAAATTTCACTGCTATGATTTATCCCATTTATGAAATTATGATCTCTTTTGCAGGTTAAGATTTCCAAAATGTTACGTTCTAATAAATATGATGTGATTGATATTTCTTGTGTTTACCCTTACTGAGAATTTGAGCTCACCCTTTTGTATGTTTTCTTTCCCCAGGTGAGGAAGAAGGTTATTGTAACAGCCCGAGATTTTATGAAAACTATTCTTTTTAATTTTATTAATGTCTTGTATTGTACGCTACACCAAAAAGAGCTTGCACAACACGCATCCTTGCCTTGCAAAACACGCAATCGCGACCTTCCTGGATAGCGTGTGTAGTATGTAATACTGAGTTTCACTAAACAACGATATGCTATTAAAATATTATTAAAACTAGCCGTTATGAATAGTAATAACCACCTTTTAAAATTTTAGAAATTTTAGCTCTCGAAATGGACTTTATTTTTGGATTCGGAGTATCGAATTTAGCCTAAGGTGAAATTTTGGTACTTTTCGGATAACTTTCATATTCTGATGAATAGTGAAAATTACTAAATTATAATTAAAAACAACTTTTTTAATCGAAATAATTAATAGTGATAAATCATTAATTTGAGTGGTTTTAAAGTATATTTAGAATATATTTTTACAATTTAATACAATGTCGGTCATTGGATGTAATTTCACATTTAAACCAGACATAATCAAGTGTCAATCTTTTGATAGATATTGTTTCTTAAAAACACGCTATTTGTTTTAACAGCGGGATTTAATTATAAAATTAATTAATGAAACTTTTATGTTATGAATTTGGTAAAATAGACTTCATTTTTGAATTCGGAATATGAAATATAGCTTAGGATGAAATTTTGGCATTGTTCTGAAAAACATCAATTTTTGATGAATAGTGAAACTACTAAGTGGTAGGTTAAAAACTGAATTTTGCATAAAACTTAATTTTACCATTTCTGTGAATGGAATTTTGAAAATCCGACAGACACGGTTAATATCAAGGACTAAAATTTGGTTCAATGAGATGAAAATAATTTTTGGTGAATAGTAACTTTTTACTTTTTTTACCACGGTTAATAGTAAATAGGGTAACTAAGGGTAAATATGATATTAATATTACCCTAACACATGTCCTAATTCTATTGGAAAAATGTAATTCGACCAAAAACAAACTTAGGAATAAAATATGACCATTTAGGCCCACTTGGATTAGATTAGGACATTTATTATTAATTTATTTAAAGAAGGGATAAAGTAGTTAAAATCAAAGTTTAATAAGTAAATCATTTTTAATATGGGGTTATACATGAGATAAATTCTATTTTAAATATTCATTAGAAAGCTAAAAAGATTTACTACATGATGGTAGTTTATTTGTAATTTTTAGACATCAAATAAATTAATTTATTTATGACACAAAGATGATGCAGTAATTATCTTATTAATGAAATATTGACATAATTGATAATATAAATACCAAAATAAATGTAATTTAAGACTTTTTATGAATTACACTAATTTTATAGGGTACTATGATATATTAGTGTTTATTTAATCAACATGGTTCGAACATATAATTCTGTTATGACTTTCACAAAAATCATATATCAAATAGTGTCAAAATTGACACAAAATAGTTTTTAAATCAAATATTATATTATTAATTGTTATTTTATTCCTAAAAATCTAAGGTTCGGCCAAATGACTTATATAAGGATATATTTATTAATAATCTACAATTTGGGGTTAGTTTGGCATGTTATAGTAAGTGTATTAACCATATAGTGAAAGAAAACAAAAAGACACGGTAAAAGTTAAATTATTTAACTTAGAGTTAAATCTAATTGATAAGGTTAAAATAATAACCTAAACTTGTCTAAATCCTATTGGTTGATAGGATTTCGACCCATCCCCACTTTAGCTTCTAAATAAGACCATTTGGAACCATTATAAACCGATTTTGACATTAATATAAAATAATATTTTGAGGTATTCCTAAGGTGCCCCTCTCCTCCCTTATAAAAGGACACCTCCTCCCCCTCCCCCTCACACCAATTTGAGCACTCAAGCTCGGCCAACCCCTGCCAAAATCTCTTCTCCACTTCCCTAGAAACATCCTAGATGTTCTGGTCTTCCTCAAAGACCAATTTTAGTTCCCTAAGAGGAGGTCTCAAAGAGGCGCTTCAAAGAAGAGGTAATTACCGTTACCAATTCTTTCATCTTTATTTCTTCTTCCACTTCTTCTTCTTAGGTTGTTTCATTATGAAGTAATAACATCAGTATCACTCATATACTGATATGTTATTATAAGTATGAAACAACCCTATTTCACTATCTATCCATCCTACGGAAAAAGAAATCACCGCGCGTGCGTACGTACGGAATACCGTCTCCACGCCGTGGTGTAATCTATTTTCCACCACCACCTTACATGGATGGGTATAATGGTGTAAAGAATAACTATACATAGTTATTAAAACATCATATTGATTCTGATATATTGTATAATCCACTTCAATTCAGTTCAATATTTATTGAAATGATATCATCGCTCGTGCGTACGTACGGACTACCGTCTCCACGACGCGATGAGATTCATTCTCCATGTTAACCATTTAAGAATGATTATAAAGTATATATAAGAAATAATAATGAAATATATGACATTATAAAGCTACTGGATTTATGTATATATATATATATGTATGTCATCTACTTACTTCCATTTCAAGACAATAAGGAAAGTAAAACAGCGTTCATGCGTACGTACGGACTACCGTCTCCATGAACGGTGTTTTTCATTTTATTTATCTATCTATTATATATATATATACTGAATATATATGATATATAAATCATATTTTATATTCTGGAAGTAAGTAAATCATGATATAAGTAATAATGATGTCAAGAACAACAAGTCAAAACACCTACGATAAATGAAACGATTTTACCCAAAACGCTTCTTTAACATGGAATTTACAAAAGAACGGGTAATATAATGTCATAAGTGAACCATATATGATATCATAACAATGAATATGATTCTGGAATAAGTAAATAACATTATTTAAACCATTATACCGGAGCTTCGGACACGAACAAAGCAAATCGGACCTAAGGTAAGGGAAATATCACAATCTCACTTTTATCCGAGATTGTTTTTACTTTGGTAATTACTGAGGTGTATTTTATCATCCACATCCATGTTACCTAAATATGTAATATTATTTCCATCCTTCTACAATAGTTTATATCCAATTTTACCCTTCGGTGAGTTTTTAGTAAAAGATATGAAATGAATCTTTTTTTCGTTTTTCGTACGAGGTACTTTTTGACTTTTCCGACAAAAGTATGAAGAATGTTTTTTTAACTTATACGGAATGAATGGATTTTTAAAACATTATTTCCAAGAAGCTTCCTTTACAAGTTATCAAGTTTATTTTTAATAAACTTCTTTTAGTTATAATTTTATGACATGTTAATAAATGAAAAGTGTTTTTGAAGAAGAAAGTATATTTTCCTCAAGAATGGAGTTCAAGTGTTTTCTCAAAATTATTTTCCATCTAAGATAATAAAGGGTTCTGTTTTTATCCCTATTATTACATGGATTTGATTATGTTGTGATGGAAATATTTTTATGAATTCCTTTATCTTATATGAATTGTTTTATGATGTCATGTTGTTTAAGAATTCCATTTTTATTACATGGGTTATGAAATGATGTATGGTTTATGATTTTGTGGCACACATAAGAATGGTATCATTATGAGATGGGTGGGACCTATATCTCCCTCCAATGCATTGGGTAAAGATTTTATATCTCATGAGATAGACATGGCTGGAATGGTAGGTTATACCGGTTCAGTGAAACAGGACTGAAACGAGGGTTACTCGATTCAGAAAGGGACTTTGTCCACTAAGATAGTCTTGGCAATGAGTCTTGACTAACAAGAAATGATTCTCTATGATTATGTGTGAATGCCACAAAGATTCATGTTTTAGGTTATGATTATTGTGATCTCATTTTCACTTCTATGATTTATCCCATGTTATGATATTATGAGCTCTTTTGCAGGTTAAGATTTCCAAAAGCTATGTTCTTATGTATATGATGTGATTGATATTTCTTTTTTTTACCCTTACTGAGCATTTGAGCTCACCCTTTTATGTATTCTTTTCCCCAGGATATAAAGAAAGTTTTTAGGTAAAAGAAAGGGAAGATTGTTATGGGAGATATTGAAGATCTTTCACCGCAATTAGAAGATTACGTTCCGAGTTTCCAAAGACACTAAACTATTACGATCCTTGTGTGTGTGTTTTTGTTATGTACTAAGTATTCCGCAAAAGTAATGTAATGTCCATGTACGTCAGGCTTCGGGTCTCTACAGTTGGTATCAGAGGAAAGGTTTATTCAACCTTTGGAAACTAGGATGCGAAAGCATTGGTGAGATCCCTAGAGATATTTCTATGGTATGTCTAGGGATGTCCCTAAGGATAAGTATACGTATAAGATACAGTCCTAGAACTACGGTAACGATCTTAGAATTTAACCTAAGATGTTAGATATTAAGGGTACTCCCCCTTTACTATGTTGTTTTCCCTAGCATGATTTTTGCCTCTCACAAGATTCTTTTTGTGTTTTAGTTAATGGAGGGAACCAGAAGGAATTCGGTTAACATTGAATCCAATGGACAAATTGGTGACTATGGGAAAACAAATTTTGTAATTCTTAGAGAGAAAGATCTTGTGATTATGCCAAATCAGTCATCGCGATATATGATTAACAAGGTGAAATTTAGTGGTCTGACTAATTCATCAAAAAAGAGGAAGATAAACTATTATGCATGTTCGCATGTTGAGGAGCATAAAGAAAGGAAGATTGAGATTTCTATAGAAGGGAAGAAGAACCTTGAGGAATACATCAAATGGAGGGACCGATGTTATCTGTGTGGAGAAAAGGGTCATAGAGTGACAAGACTGTTATGGAGTTCAATGTCTTATTTGTGGAGAACATGGGCATTACCCAACTCAATGCCCTGACCTAAAAAGTTACTTCTAAATCAAGGAACGACTTCTTCCAGGACAATCATTGAAGTGGATAGACTGAAGTGTTTATGTATTGGTATTCAAGAATAATGTTGTTGAGGTACTTTTATGATTTATTGGAATATTTATGTATTGGTATAATGTGGTATTTGAAGTGATTGAGGTATTTTTGGAAAAAGATGATATGCGCATAATGAAGGGAAAATGAGAAAATGAAATATTTGATAGTATTCATGAGCTCATGATTGATATAAGGACCAAGTGATATCATGGTTTGAGTATATAGAATTTTGAGGATTTTGGTATGTGGAAAGTGTTAACTTTTAACTGCATTCAAGTTTTCAATAAGGTTCAATGGGTATTCAAGAGAATACATGATTAAGGCCTTTGAATGTTTAGAATGTGACCAACAAGATATATCTTATGATATATGGGGATCAACGATGGTATTAAATCTCTGGTAATCGTTTTCACTATGTTATGAGAGTGGACTGCAGTATTATGGATAAGCCTAAAGATTGGAATGAATTATGTTGTACATAAGTTAGTATTGTTTAAGGATAGAAGTTTTTTCGATATTATTTATGGGATGTTATAGTAATATAGTTTTAGAAAAAGGACAACCTGCAGGACGGGCGACAGCCCATCGCGTCGGACAAGGCTGTAGGAATCGAACCCACAACCGAAGTGCGACTGGCCTTTATCGCCTACCACTGGCCTACAGGAAGTCCCCGTTTAGTAGAAACTAGTTTTATTTTTTTAAGCGGTATGATATATGAATTATAAGTTCATTTTTGGAACCATATACGATTAATCTCACTATAAGATGGACTTATAACTTTTGCTAACCCTTTGTTTGAAATAGATGGAATGACCCATCGTTCTATCACATGATCTGCTAATGCTTCACTAATAACAAATTCAACTTCATTTCTTTATGATATGAAGTGGAAATTGTTCAATTCACGAACAACAGTAAGATTGTAACAAAATCATGTAAGTATTTCTTTTAATTCATCAACTTTAGGGAAATGATCTTGAAAACCAAAAATGTTGTCCTAGTGCTCTTATATCTGATTAATCAGATGGTACCTTAGATCGTCACAAATTTATGGATTTGTGATTGTTGGCTTTTCCATAGCCATGTTCTCTACCACTCTCCATCAGAACATGATGGTTAGATTTCTCTTCCATATCCATATTTTCACCTATGTGGAAACCCAGTGATTAGTTTATTTGGGTAAACGTTACATTTCATACGTTAGTTTTTAAAGCCAAGTTTTGGTATTCCTTTTTACGATGTGGGTTTCTATTAAAGAAACTTTCGAATAGTAAACTATTTATAACCCCGACGAATTTCGAGGGCGAAATTCATTTTAAGGGGGGTAGAATGTAACAGCCCGAGATTTTATGAAAACTATTCTTTTTAATTTTATTAATGTCTTGTATTGTACGCTAAACCAAAAAGAGCTTGCACAACACGCATCCTTGCCTTGCATTACACGCAATCGCGGCCTTCCTCGATAGCGTGTGTAGTATGTAATACTGAGTTTCACTAAACAACGATATGCTATTAAAATATTATTAAAACTAGCCGTTATGAATAGTAATAACCACCTTTTAAAATTTTAGAAATTTTAGCTCTCAAAATGGACTTTATTTTTGGATTCGGAGTATCGAATTTAGCCTAAGGTGAAATTTTGGTACTTTTCGGATAACTTTCATATTCTGATGAATAGTGAAAATTACTAAATTATAATTAAAAACAACTTTTTTAATCGAAATAATTAATAGTGATAAATCATTAATTTGAGTGGTTTTAAAGTATATTTAGAATATATTTTTACAATTTAATACAATGTCGGTCATTGGATGTAATTTCACATTTAAACCAGACATAATCAAGTGTCAATCTTTTGATAGATATTGTTTCTTAAAAACACGCTATTTGTTTTAACAGCGGGATTTAATTACAAAATTAATTAATGCAACTTTTATGTTATGAATTTGGTAAAATAGACTTCATTTTTGAATTCTAAATATGAAATATAGCTTAGGATGAAATTTTGGCATTGTTCTGAAAAACATCAATTTTTGATGAATAGTGAAACTACTAAGTGGTAGGTTAAAAACTGAATTTTGCATAAAACTTAATTTTACCATTTCTGTGAATGGAATTTTGAAAATCCGACAGACACGGTTAATATCAAGGACTAAAATGTGGTTCAATGAGATGAAAATAATTTTTGGTGAATAGTAACTTTTTACTTTTTTTACCACGGTTAATAGTAAATAGGGTAACTAAGGGTTAATATGATATTAATATTACCCTAACACATGTCCTAATTCTATTGGACAAATGTAATTCGACCAAAAACAAACTTAGGAATAAAATATGACCATTTAGGCCCACTTGGATTAGATTAGGACATTTATTATTAATTTATTTAAAGAAGGGTTAAAGTAGTTAAAATCAAAGTTTAATAAGTAAATCATTTTTAATATGGGGTTATACATGAGATAAATTCGATTTTAAATATTCATTAGAAAGCTAAAAAGATTTACTACATGATGGTATTTTATTTGTAATTTTTAGACATCAGATAATTTAATTTATTTATGACACAAAGATGATGCAGTAATTATCTTATTAATGAAATATTGACATAATTGATAATATAAATACCAAAATAAATGTAATTTAAGACTTTTTATGAATTACACTAATTTTATAGGGTACTATGATATATTAGTGTTGATTTAATCAACTTGGTTCGAACATATAATTCTGTTATGACTTTCACAAAAATCATATATCAAATAGTGTCAAAATTGACACAAAATAGTTTTTAAATCAAATATTATATTATTAATTGTTATTTTATTCCTAAAAATATAAGGTTCGGCAAAATGACTTATATAAGGATATATTTATTAATAATATACAATTTGGGGTTAGTTTGTCATGTTATAGTATGTGTATTAACCATATAGTGAAAGAAAACAAAAAGACACGGTAAAAGTTAAATTATTTAACTTAGAGTTAAATCTAATTGATAAGGTTAAAATAATAACCTAAACTTGTCTAAATCCTATTGGTTGATAGGCTTTCGACCCATCCCCACTTTAGATTCGATATAAGACCATTTGGAACCATTATAAACCGATTTTGACATTAATATAAAATAATATTTTGAGGTATTCCTAAGGTGCCCCTCTCCTCCCTTATAAAAGGACACCTCCTCCCCCTCCCCCTCACACCAATTTGAGCACTCAAGCTCGGACAAACCCTGCCAAAATCTCTTCTCCACTTCCCTAGAAACATCCTAGATGTTCTGGTCTTCCTCAAAGACCAATTTTAGTGCCCTAAGAGGAGGTCTCAAAGAGGCGCTTCAAAGAAGAGGTAATTACCGTTACCAATTCTTTCATCTTTATTTCTTCTTCCACTTCTTCTTCTTAGGTTGTTTCATTATGAAGTAATAACATCAGTATCAATCATATACTGATATGTTATTATAAGTATGAAACAACCCTATTTCACTATCTATCCATCCTACGGAAAAAGAAATCACCGCGCGTGCGTACGGACGGAATACCGTCTCCACGTCGTGGTGTAATCTATTTTCCACCACCACCTTACATGGATGGGTATAATGGTGTAAGGAATAACTATACATAGTTATTACAACATCATATTGATTCTGATATATTGTATAATCCACTTCAATTCAGTTCAATATTTATGGAAATGATATCATCGCTCGTGCGTACGTACGTACTACCGTCTCCACGACGCGATGAGATTCATTCTCCATGTTAACCATTTAAGAATGATTATAAAGTATATATAAGAAATAATAATAAAATATATGACATTATAAAGCTACTGGATTTATTTATATATATATATATATATGTATGTCATCTACTTACTTCCATTTCAAGACAATAAGGAAAGTAAAACAGCGTTCATGCGTACGTACGGACTACCGTCTCCATGAACGGTGTTTTTCATTTTATTTATCTATCTATTATATATATATATATATATACTTAATATATATGATATATAAATCATATTTTATATTCTGGAAGTAAGTAAATCATGATATAAGTAATAATGATGTCAAGAACAACAAGTCAAAACACCTACGATAAATGAAACGATTTTACCCAAAACGCTTCTTTAACATGGAATTTACAAAAGAACGGGTAATATAATTTCATAAGTGAACCATATATGATATCATAACAATTAATATGATTCCGGAATAAGTCAATAACATTATTTAAACCATTATACAGGAGCTTCGGACACGAACAAATCAAATCAGACCTAAGGTAAGGGAAATATCACAATCTCACTTTTATCGAGATTGTTTTTACTTTGGTAATTACTGAGGTGTATTTTATCATCCACATCCATGTTACCTAAATATGTAATATTATTTCCATCCTTCTACAATAGTTTATATCCAATTTTACCCTTCGGTGAGTTTTTAGTAAAAGATATGAAATGAATCTTTTTTTCGTTTTTCGTACGAGGTACTTTTTGACTTTTCCGACAAAAGTACGAAGAATGTTTTTTTAACTTATACGGCATGAATGGATTTTTAAAAAATTATTTCCAAGAAGCTTCCTTTACAAGTTTTCAAGTTTATTTTTAATAAACTTCTTTTAGTTATAATTTTATGACATGTTAAGAAATGAAAAGTGTTTTTGAAGAAGAAAGTATATTTTCCTCAAGAATGGAGTTCAAGTGTTTTCTCAAAATTATTTTCCATCTAAGATAATAAAGGGTTCTATTTTTATCCCTATTATTACATGGATTTGATTACGTTGTGATGGAAATATTTTTATGAATTCCTTTATCTTATATGAATTGTTTTATGATGTCATGTTGTTTAAGAATTCCATTTTTATTACATGGGTTATGAAATGATGTATGGTTTATGATTTTGTGGAACACATAAGAATGGTATCATTATGAGATGGGTGGGACCTATATCTCCCTCCAATGCATTGGGTAATGATTTTATATCTCATGAGATAGACATGGATGGAATGGTAGGTTATACCGGTTCAGTGAAACAGGACTGAAACGAGGGTTACTCGATTCAGAAAGGGACTTTGTCCACTAACATAGTCTTGGTAATGAGTCTTGACTAACAAGAAATGATTCTCTATGATTATGTGTGAATGCCACAAAGATTCATGTTTTAAGTTATGATTATTGTGATCTCATTTTCACTTCTATGATTTATCCCATGTTATGATATTATGAGCTCTTTTGCAGGTTAAGATTTCCAAAAGCTATGTTCTTATGTATATGATGTGATTGATATTTCTTTTGTTTACCCTTACTGAGCATTTGAGCTCACCCTTTTATGTTTTCTTTTACCCAGGATATAAAGAAAGTTTTTAGGTAAAAAAAAGGGAAGATCTTTATGGGAGATATTGATGATCTTTCACCGCGATTAGAAGATTACGTTCCGAGTTTCCAAAGACACTAAACTATTACGATCCTTGTGTGTGTGTTTTTGTTTTGTACTAAGTATTCCGCAAAAGTAATGTAATGTCCATGTACGTCAGGCTTCGGGTCTCTACAGTTATTAAGTAGGATATGCCAAAAGGGACTATAGATATGATGAAATAAATGGGAGACAGTGAAATTCTTTATGAACCAGTTGTTTATGTTTCCCAGTTTCTAAAGACACTATACCTATACGGTCCTTTCATGGTTTTGTTATATGTTTTAATAAGTTCACTTAAATTTTGATGTATTAAAAATGTTTGTAATGTATGGGTCATTATAGTTGGTATCAGAGGATAAGTATAGTCAACCTTTGGAAACTAGGATGTGAAAGCCTTAGTATGAACCCTAAGGATAAGTCTAAGCATTGAACACAATCTTAGTGTTTTAGAAATGGCCATGAACATCCTACGATATGACCTTAAGTGTAAAATTTTATTCTTGATTATGTGGTTTTCATATTATAATTAGTGTTTCTCACACTAATCTTCTTGGTTGTTTTCAATGGATGGAACCCGAAGGAACCGTGTTAATGCAGAATGCGATGTGCAATGCAATGATTGTCCCCCTGAGAAACTAAACATTATGGGAGCTGGAATGAAAAATCTTGTATCTATGCTCACACAACTTTAGAAGCTATGAATCATGCAGGACTTCCAAACGAGCAAAGGATGGAGCATCATTCTGTTTAAACCTTCATTAGGAAGTCCCCACCTTCATTTAGCTGGTCTACTGATCCATTAGTTGCTGAACAATGGATCAGTACTACTGAAAAGATATTTTCAATTCTTCAATGTTCTGAACATGATAAAGTCATCTTAGCAGTGTATCTTTTGTTAGGAGATGCTGATCAATGGTGGAATCTTATCAAGAATACAAGGAAAAGAGATGAAATTGAGTCCATTGAATGGGACGAGTTCAAGAACTTATTTTTCAATAAGTACTTCCCTCGTATTCTCCAAAAAAATATAGAGAAAGAGTTTCTTGAACTAAAGAAAAACAATGATGAATCTGTTGGTACCTATGAAGCAAATTTTACAAGACTTTCAAGGTACGCTTCTGGTATTATTATCCAACCTGAGAGTAAGATCGATCGATTATTTAGTGGCTTAAAACCATTTCCTCAAAGGGCGTTAGCCATAACTATGAGGGAATTGTTCGATGTTCTCTCAAGGTTGATATGGAGATTGGGGTAACCCCTCAGTCATATTCATTTGACAAGAAGAGGGAAATGGAATTCAAAAGAAAATCTATAGAGGACACTAAAAAGAAGATGAGTTTTCCCTTATGTCAAAGTGTGGAAATAAACATGGAGGGAGTTTTCTTAAAGGGACAAGTAATTGTTTCAAATGTGGAAAGGAAGGTCATCGGGCATTTGAATACCGCAATGATGGGAAAATGATGTCATGTGATGCCAACAAAGAAAAGGCTACAAAGAGTGCACCTCCTACACTTCAATGTTACAAGTGCAAGGAAATGGGGAATTATTCCAATCAATGCCCTAATCCAAGGGTTGTTGATGATGATCGACCTCAAAAAACTCTTAAGGCTAAAGACAAAGGAAAGTCTAATGGAATTTCTATCACCGATGTGGAGTATGATAACGAAGTTATGAAAGGTACAATTATCATCCACTCTAAAGTATAAAATGTTTTATTTGATTCTATATCCACCCACTCTTTTATTTCTGAATAATTTTCTAAGGGTATCACTGTATTACCTCAACAATTAGATGTTGAGTTAGCTGTGACAACCCCTAATGGCACAATAGTCACATTATGAAAGTTTATAATTCTTCTTCGATTGAAGTTTTTGGAAAAGTGCTTCCTGCAAATCTTGTGATCCTTCCTATAGTGGAATTTGATGCGATTCTTGGAATAAATTAGATTTCTCTATATGGAGCTCATATCAATTGGAAAATAAGGTAAGTCACATTTCATATTCCATATCAATCTATGATCGTCTATCGATGCATGGATGAACATAACCTTCCAGTGGATATTTCTTCCATCTTATGGGTCTTGATTCCACTAAATGAAGGTTATTTATCTCAAATGGTTGGTGAGAAACTCACGATTAGGAATATTCCAATTGTACGTGTGTTTTATGATGTCTTTCCAGAGAAATTGTCGGGTCTTCCACTAAATAGTGAAGTTGAGTTTTCAATAGAACTCATACTGGGTACTTTGCCTCTTTCAAAGACATATTATAGAATGGCCCCAATTGATTTGTAGGAATTGAAGAATCAACTCCAAGAGAATCTTGATGAAGGATTCATATGCCGTAGTGAGTCAAATTGGGGAGCACCTATTCTGTTTGTTAAGAAGAATGATGGATCAATGAGTCTCTGCATTGATTATCGAGAACTTACCAAGATCACAATCAAGAACAAATATCCTCTCCTGCGCATTGATGACTTATTTGACCAACTACTCGGCGCTCAATACATTTCAAAGATTGATCTTCGTTCAGGGTATCATAAATTAAGGGTAAAAATGGAGGATATACCAAAGACGGATTTTCGTACAAGGTATGGACACTATGAATTTATAGTGATGCCATTTGGTCTTACTAATGCCCCTGTTATCTTCATGGATCTGATGAATAGAGTCTTTAGAAACTATATTGATCTGTTTGTGGTAGTCTTTATAGATGATATTCTTGACTATTCAAAGAGAAAGGAAAAACATGAATATCACTTGAGAATTATATTGGAGAACCTGATAAAGGAGAAGCTTTATGCCAAATTTACCAAGTGTGAATTTTGGCATCAAAAAGTTTCATTTTTGGGTCACATAATCTCAAAAGAGGGGATATATGTGGATCCAGCAAAAACCGAGGTTATTGAATGATGGTCGAGACCAACAACAGTAATCGAGATCCAAATTTTTCTGGGTTTGGATGGATATTATCGACGTTTTGTGAGAGATTTATCATGATTAACTAATCCACTCACCAGGTGGACTCGAAAAGGAGTTAAGTTCGTGTGGACGGACGAATGTGAAGAGAATTTCAAGGAGTTGAAAAGAAGGTTATCCAATGCACCTATGCTCACACATCCATGTAGTGGAGAAAGGATTGTGATCTATAGTGATGCATCTAAGAAGGGATTTGGGTGTGTTCTCATGCGAAATGATGTGGTGACAGCTTATGCCTCACGATAGTTGAAATTCCATGAGAAATATTACCCAACTCATGATTTGGAGTTAACTGAAGTAATATTTGCATTAATGATTTGGAGGAATTATCTTTATGGAGAATGGTGTGATATTTATACTGATAATAAAAGTTTAAAGTATATTTTCACACAAAAGGAGCTGAATATGCACCAAAGAAGATGATTAGAGCTGATTAAGGATTAGGACTGCTCAATTTATTACCACCCTGGGAAAGAAAACAAGGTGGCATATGCATTAAGTCAACAAGACCATGAAAGATTATCCATGATGAGGATCCCAAAAGATCCAATATTTATGGATTGACAAAGCATGGATCTTGGAATTATAACGGAAGGGGAAAAATTGTATCTTTCTCAAATGAATGTTCAACCATCTATACATGTGATGATTAAAGAGGCACAGAAGGAAGATGTAGAGTTACAAAAGAAGGTGATAAATGTTCCTAAATTCAACCTTGATTATGATGGAATAATAAGATTCATGAATCAGGTTTGTGTTCCTCCCATCCCCGAATTAAATAAGGAGCAGCTGGATGAGTCTCATAGTTCTTCATTGTCTATTCTTTCTGGAAGCATGAAGATGTATAGGGACATGAAAGTGTACTTCTGGTGGGATGGCATGAAAAGAGATGTTGTTGTATATGTCTCTCGATGTTTTGTTTTTCAGCAAGTTAAAGCTGAGAGACAGAAGTCTAAGGGGATGTTACAACCATAACACATACCCGAATGGAAATGGGAAAACATCACTATGGACATTGTCACTAGAATTCCTAAAACATCCAAATGCCATAATGCTATCTGGGTTATAGTTTATCGTCTTACAAAGTCTGCACACTTCGTTGATCTTAATGGAGATTTCTCTCTAGATCAGCTTGTCAGGATATATGTATAGGAAGTGGTAAGAATGCATGGAGTACCACTTTCTATTATATCGGATTAGGATATGAGGTTTACCTCAATGTTCTGAAGAAGTCGTCAGCATACTCTGGATACAGAGTTGAGTTTCAGCACTACTTATCATCCTCAGAGAAAACGGTCATTCTAAGAGGACAATTAAAACTCTAGAAGATATGTTGAGAGCATGCTCTATGGATTTCAAAGGTGGTTGGGATCAACACATACCTCTGGTGGAATTTTCTTATAATAATAGCTTTCACTCCAGTATTCATATGGCTCCTTATGAAGTTCTCTATGTAAATAAATGCAGGACTCTAACTTGCTGGGATGAAGTTGGGGAAAGAAAGATATTAGGACCTGATCTTATAGATGAGATGGAAGAAAAGGTAAGATCTATTCAACAAACCATAAAAGTAGCTCAGATTCGACAAAAAAGTTATGTCGATAACCAAAGAAAAGACATAGGGTTTGAAGTGGGTGATAAAGTGTTCTTATGAATATCTCCTTGGAAAAGGGTAATGAGATTTGGAAAGAAGGGAAAGATGTGCCCTAGGTATCTTGGTCCTTTCAAAATATTGGATCGTGTTGGGAAGGTAGCTTATCGATTGGAGCATCCACTGAATCTCTCTCAATTTCACGATGTGTTCCATGTATCTCTCCTGAGAAAGCACATACCTGATCCTTCACATTTACCCAGATTAGAAGTTGTACCGCTGGAACAAGATCTTTCATATGAAGAACAACCGATAGAGATTCTCGATCGTAGTGAAAAAGTCTTACGAAACAAGACCACTTTCTTGGGGAATGTTTTATGGAGGAACCACCAATTAGAAGAAGCTACATGGGAGCTTGATGATATGATTAAGAAAAGGTATCCTCATCTGTTTGTTACAAAGTGACGAATTTCGAGGGAAAAATTCATTTTAAGGGGGTAGAATGTAACACCTGAGACTATTATGAGAAATATTTTGTTTTTATGTTATATACATCATCATTGGAATCATTCACGACACACAAAACTATCTTGTCTTTCTTTACAGGCAATCGCGACCTTTCTCGATAGCTTGCGTTGTACGCAATATCGAGTTTCACAAAACAACGATATGCTATTAAAATCATAATAAAACTAGTCGTTATGAATAGTAATACCCACTTTTTGAATTTTTTAAATTTTATTTTTCAAAAAGGACTTCATTTTTGGATTCGGAATATTGAAATTTTCCTATGGTGAAATTTTGCTATTTTTATGAAAACTTTCAGTTTTTGATGAATAATGAAAACACTGGGTAACTATTTAAAAACCAACTTTTTATTGAAATAATTATTGATTTTATTTAAATTTATTTTAGGTCAAAATTGATACATAATACCTATATAAGTTCAAATTTATTCATTTGAGTCATTTTATAATAATATAACAAATTTATTTAACTTTTCACTGTCTTTTACCAACGTCCTAGGAGAATTTGTAAATTCACATAAAACTTAATTTTACCTCTTCGGTGAGTGGAATTTCAAAAATCTGAGAGACATGGTTAATATCAAAGACTAAAATGTGGTTCAATGGGATGAAAATAATTTTTGGTGAATAGTAACTTTTTACTTTTTTTACCACGGTTAAAAGTAAATATGGTAATTAAGGGTAAAAATGATATTATTATTACCCTAACACATGTTCTAATTCTATTTGATAAGTTTAATTCCACCAAAATTAACCTTAGGAATAAAATATGACCATTTAGGCTGACATGGATTAGATTAGGACATTTAGTATTATTTTATTTAAAGAATAGTTAAAATAGTTAAAATCAATGTTTAATAAATAAAACATTTTTAACATAGGGTTATAAATAAGAAAAATTAGGATATAAATATTCATTAGAAAGATAAAAAGATTTCCTATATAATGGTATTTTATTTGTAATTTTTAGACATTAAATATTTTATGTTATTTATGACACAATGATGATTCATTAATTATCTTATTAATGAAATATTGACATAATTGATGTTATAAATAACCAAATAAATGTAATTTGAGACTTATTATGAATTAAAATAATTTTATTGGTTAATATGACATGTTATTATTTATTTTATTAACTTTTTTCGAACTAATATTCTATTATCATTTTCACAAAAATCAATTACCAAATATTGTCAAAATTGACATAAAATAGTTTTTAAAATAAATATTATATTATTAATTGTTATTTTATTCCTAAAAATCTAATGTTCAGACAAATTACTTATAAAAGGTTATATATATTATTTATAAACAACTTGGGGTTCGTTTGGCTTATTATAGTAAGTTTATTGACCTTTTATTATAAGAAAACAAGAAGACACAGTAAAAGTAAAATTATTTAACTTAAAGTTAATTCGAAATGAAAAGGTTAATATAGATACCTAAACTTGTTTAAATTATATTAGATGAGATTATTTCGACCCATCCCCACCTTATCTTCGAAATAAATCAATTTGAAGCTATTAAAAACTGAATATTACTTTATAATAAAATAATACTTTTAGTTTTTCCAAAGGTTCCCCTCCCCTCCCTTATAAAAGGGCACCTCCTCCCTCTTTTCCCCACACCAATTCGATCATTCAATATTGGCCAACCCCTGCCAAATTATCTTCTCCACTTCCCTAGAAACATCCCAGGGGTCATGGTCTTCTTCAAAGACCAATTTTAGTGCCCTATGAGGAGGTCTCAAAGAGGCGCTTCAAAGAAGAGGTAATGTCCGTTACCGATTCTTTCAACTTTATTTCTTCTTCCACTTATTCTTCTTTAGTTGATTCATTATGAAGTACTAAAATAAGTATCACTAATATACTGATATTTTATTATAAGTATGAAATAACCCTATTTAACCATCTATCTATCCTATGGGAAATGAAATCACCACGTGTGCGTACGTACGGAATACCGTCTCCATGTCATGGTGTAATCTATTTTCCCCCACCATCTTACTTGGAATGATATCATCGCTCGTGCGTACGTATGGCCTACCGTCTCCACGATGTGATGCGACCCGTTTTACATGATCTTAAATGATTAATGATTATATAAATTAATTTAATGACTAAATATGTTATATATTAAACTAATAAGAATATGAAAAAGAGGTATCTATAAACTAAAATACGAATAAGAATTTATTCGAAAAAACATGCATAAGAACAAAAAGCAATAAACACTGGAATAACAAGTAACAATAAAATATTATCAATATGAAGCTAAGAATATGACCATATAATATATCATAACAATGAGTTAAATTCTGTAATAAGTCAATAACATTATTTTAATCATTATACAGGAGTTTTGGACATGTACGAATCAAATCAGACTTAAGGTAAGGGAAAATATCACAATCTCATTTTTATCTGAGATTGATTTTACTTCAGAATTTACTGTGGAATATTTATCATCAACATCCATGTTTTATCAATATGTAATATTATTTCCATCCACCTTCAAATTTTTAAATCCAATTTTACCCTTCGGTGAGTTTTTAGTAAAAGTAATGAAAGTAATCTTTTGTTGTTTTTCATACGAGGTACTTATGACTTTTCCGGTCAAAGTACGTGAAGAATGTCTTTTTTTAACTTATACGGCATGAATGGATTTTTAGAAAATTATTTCCAGGAAGCATCCTTTACAAGTTTTCAGGTTTATTTTTAATCAACTTATTTTAGTTTAAAATTTTATGACATGATAAGAAAGGAATAATGTTTTTGAAGTAGAAAGGATATTTTCCTCAAGATTGGAGTTCAAGTGTTTTATCAAAATTATTTTCCATCTAAGATAATAGAGTGTTCTTTTTCTATTGCTATTTTTTTAAATTGATTTTATTATGTTATGGTGGAATTATTTTTATGATGTCCTTTTATCTTATATAGATTATGTTATGATGGAATGATGTTTAAGAATCCCATTTTCATTACATGGGTTATGCTATGATGTATGATTTATGATACTGTGGCACACATAATAATGGTATCATTATGATATGGGTGGGACCTATATATCCCTACAATGCATTGGGTAAGGACTTGTATCTCATGAGATAGACATGGATGGAATGGCAAGTTAAACCAGTTCAGTGAAATAGGACTGAAACAAAGAGCGAACTCGGTTCAAAAATGGACTTCGTCCGCTAAGATAGTTTTGGCAATAAGTCTTGACTACTATGAAATGATTCTCTATGATTATGTGTGTATGCCCTAAAATTTCATGTTTTATGTTATGATTATTGGGATTACATTTATATACTATGATTTATCCCATATTATGAAGTTATGATCTCTTTTGCAGGTTAAGATTTCCAAAATGTTATGTTCTTATGAATATGATGTGGTTGACATTTCTTTTATTTTCCCTTAATGAGAATTTGAGCTCACCCTTTTGTATTTATTCTTTCCCTAGGTCAGGAAGAAGGTTATTAAGTTGGATATGCCAAAAGGGACTCCAGATATGATGAAATAAATGGGAGACAATGTAGATTCTTTATGAACGAGTTGTTTATGTTTCCCAGTTTCTAAAGACACTATACATATACGGTCCTTTCATGGTTTTGTTATATGTTGTAATAAGTGTACTTCAATTTTGAAGTATTAACAATGTATGCAATGTATGGGTCATTATAGACGAATATCATCAACCTCAACATCGACCATATTCCTCGGAACTCATTTCGACGTGAGAAATCCTCATCCGCAACGAATCGACATCCGCCTTCTTATTACAATGTCAACAAACTGGGAGCAGGGTAGGGGGTTTATTACATGATAATATTATACACTTTTCTTATCTTCCTCATCGGATAAAAAGGGATTGTTGAGGATGAGTTATTTATCATCATCTTTTTCTGATGAGCGATAACATACCTCCCTAAATGTGGAGGGTGCGAGCCAACCTAACATGGCCCGACACACTACATCGATTTTTCTTCCCTGGGGTGATCTTTCAAGCGGCAACGAGGCGACAAAGGCGGCAACGAAAAAAACTGCACTACTCATGGCCTACGCAAACCAAGCTTCCCCCACGACACACCAGTGTTCCTGGCCGAACACCTCCAGCCTAGGCGCTACCCAACCGCCGCCCCGCACCTTGCTCGCATCCCGTTAGCCTGCCTACGCGCTGCCCGCTCCCCGCCGGCCGACCCCTGCCATGCCCGCCCCCTTCCTGCGCCCCGCCGGCCTATCCGTGCCCTGCCCGACACCCGGACGTCCTACCGGTTCCCTGCTCGCACCCCCCGCCAGCCTGCCCGTGTGCTGCCTGCGCTCCTCTGGCCTCCCTGCGCCCTGCCCGACACCCCACGGCCTGCCTGCACACTGCCCGCGCGCCCCGCCGACGTGCCCGCGGGCAGCCCGCACCCCACCGGCCTAACCACGCCTAGCCCACCGCACCGCGGCCTACCCGTGTCCTACCCGCTCCCCACTGGCATGCCCATGAACTGCCCGCGCACCGCCGACCTACCCGCGCCCCACGCGGCTTGCCCACGCCCTGCCCAGCGCCTAGTCGGCCTGCCCGTGCCCCACACATCCTGCGCACACCCTGCCTGGCGCCTCGAGTAGCCTACCCACACCCCGTATCCCGGTAGAACTGGCCATTCCACAACTGCCACCAGATCTAGCACTCGGCGTCCATCACGGCATCGTTGGCCGAACCTTCTCAGATTTCTGGGCCGAGCCACCCGAGCTGTGCCCCACGAGGTGTTAGCCGAATCGACCCCAGCCACCAGGCCCAGAAGCCTACGTGGTGACCTCGGGGTTGAACCGACCCTGTAGTCTACTGGGCTGGTCCCAACAGATAGGGATGACCGGGTCGACCTCATCTAGGTTGGGCCGAGTCGGTCTGACTGGGCCAGACTGGGCCCAAACCCACTATTGACCGTTACTTTCTTTTGGCCATATCTTTAGCACCGGACATCCATTTGACGAATCAACATCGACATTGGAATTATTGGAAAGCGATGATCCCTTTGAGAATACCCCACTGTAGTTCGGGGTATATTTACGATACAGCTAGGTTGGATTGTTCACAACTCCAACTGGGCCCTTAGGACTAAAAAGCTAATAACTCACAGACCCAGCGTCCGATCGACGCCACGTCTGTTTCATTGAGACCCCTATGATGAGGTGGACCTTTGTAATACTTCTAAATGGGACTTAATGGTAGTTAATTTATGAAAACATATCATGATAAGAGTATCCTCTTATAATAAATCATGCGTTGTGAAAACCATGTGGCTGGCTGTACTTTGACGGCTATTCCTGGATTATGTGTTGGTCCGACAGTTCTGATTTCGGTTCCTGGATCATGTTTTAGTCTGACAGAATAGCTGGTCCTTGATATTTTATTGGTCGGATAGCTCTGATGACTGTTCCTGGATCATGTGTTGGTCTGATAGTTCTGAATTCTATTCCTGGATCATGTGTTGGTCCGACAAAATAGCTGGTCCTAGATCATGTGTTGGTCTGATAGCTCTGACGAATATTCCTGGATCATTTGTTGGTCCAATAGTTTTGACTTCTGTTCTAGAATCATGTTTTGGTCTGATATAATAGCTGGTCCTAGATCATGTGTTGTTCTGACAGCTCCAACATCTATTCCAAGATCATGTGTGGCTCTGAATGTTCTAACTGCTGGTATTGGATCATATGTGGGTACGACAGCTTAGATAATTGAGTGTCTATATCTGATCATATCTATCTCTCTACATAATATGTATACATGTGTGAGCTAAGTCAGTGACTTCTATGTTGTCCTCATGATTGAGATGGGTTACTTGAAATCTTAGGTATATATAGGGGCATATACCTATGTAATGGGTATCTGCAGATTTCTTAATTTGTAGTTTTTCCTTGGTGGATTTTGAGAGACCTTGGTGGTCTCGGGGTCTCTACTAAGTATCATTATACTCACCCCTGCATGAGAAATTCCCACACATCATTGTATTGGATGCAGATGACGGACAGTGCTGATAGGGGTTGAGAGCACCATGACTGCACAGTACTCGGGGGTGGACCTTACGACGAGTCGGTGCACGGAGGAGACTGACAGATGTGGAGTGATGAGGAGGCTATCTGTATCTAACCTTCAGGTAGTATCTGTGGTGAATGTTCTAGGAGATTCTCTTCATCTTTTAACTATTTACCTTTCTTTAATTGTACTTGTTTTTAGTTTCCTTGTACTTTACAGTTGGGCTCATATTTCTGTCCACTTTACTTATCAGCACTCCTTTTGTATACAGTCTTACCTTTTGTTTTGATTATAGCTTACACTATTGTGTGTGGTTCTATTTTATAAAGACAATACCTTCCAGGTTTTTTGGGATTTACGCTTTTGGAGCTAGTCTCCAGCCCCTGGCCTATAGAAGGTGGGCTTGGGGTAGTCACAGAATGGGCCCCGGGGGACGGGTCATGACAAGTTGGTATCAGAGGTGTTCGTTTTATCATAGATATTAGGACTCTGATCATTCTTTTCTATGAAGAAATAGTGTTAAGGGTAATGAGTTTGGTTTTTAGTTCAGGGACTCATGTGTTGGTGTGGCGGCAGACGTATCCATACCCCAGGACCGTGACTTCTGATTTCTGACTAAGTGAATGAAAACACTGATTTTGTGTTTATTTTCAAATGTTTTCTTTTTGTCAGCTCAACCAGGTCAGCTCACCAGTTATAATCTTTTGACAGTGTCACTTCTATTCAAGATTCCTCCACACAGACAGCCATTTAGAGTTATGAGAAGGTACACAATGATGGACCATCGAGCGATGAGGCTCTGGTGCAGGTCCATATTACTATGTTGGCACCTTGGCGTGGTGTAAAATAAGAACTGCCACTCGTTGGGCAGTAGATGCCACCAAGTGCACTGGCGGACGGTGCATGCTGACTGAGCGTGTTTCATGGATTCTAATGGTAGAGGCCTCCTAGGTTACGAGGCAATATAGATTCCCAGGCATCAGAGGACTCGCTTGAGGGGATTTCTAGAGTTATCCTCCTAGTTGAGACACCCGTAGAGCAGATAGTGATCTTAGCTACTAGTGTTTTCTAGTGAGTGACCATGTGGTTGGTCCGCTTAGTGATGTGTCTTCGGTACGTGAACTGTTGCCCGAGATTGTATCTTTAGGTAGTGTGTCAGCTATATCAATGCCTGTTGGCTAGCAGTTACAACCAGAATTACCGGTAGATAACACATTAAGGCTTAGTGCCTTACACATGTTTCATCATCAGATACCCCTCAGGTTCCGAGGTGATCCTGACTCACATGGGGATGAGGACTATTCTGAGGAGGTAGTTGAGTATTTTCTAGAGCTTATACAGCTTTATCAGGGCAACTTATCAGTGACTAAGTATTCATTGTTGCGTACCGATCGTTCTTAGTACTCTATGAATACGATACGATCAGTTCTTTGGGGCTCGCACATCCAAGCTAGCACATTTTCTCTAGATTCTAGAGATAACCTTTGTGGTTGAATGTTCTTTAGATGATCAGATACAACCAGTGAATGTTAGCAGTGGTAAAGCATGAAACTGGTGCCAGTCTCAGGGACTTGAGTGTGTAAAATGTTTCAAGAAGAGGAAGTGTTAAGGACAGATTAATCTGCAAGGCTGCATACATGGAAGTAGAGCTAGGTGAGTAGCATGATGTGGTGTACATATTGACATGTTATAACCACCCACCTTTGTAGTCCCTACCATGCTCAAGAAGCTGGATGATAGGGGAAGTGAGTAGCTTCATGAGGTCAAGGAGTGTGACCCAAGGGCTCTAGGAATGATTCAAGGTATGTTCACTATCGACTACTAGCTTCCATATCAATAGACATAGGTACCAATCATTCCTTCCTTCCATGAATCTTGTCCCAAACCTAGAGTTCCTGGTTAAACCATTGACTTGAACCTCACATCTTGAGATACCATTGGGAGGAGACTCGATAATCACACTTATGTTGATGGTGTGATTTGACCCTTGAGGTGAGAGTTTCGGTTGGAACCACTTAGTGGTAGCGTCGAGGCCTTACGACGTTAGTTTGGGTATGGACTTAGAAAACACCATTCATACATAGATTGAATGTATTAGGAATCATGGTTTTGGTTTAAATAAAATGTTGGGATAATGTTTTCCTTGGTCAATGAAAATGTAAACCCAGTCAACACATGTTAAACTCGTGCATAGGAGAGGGTAGCCGATCACTGTTGAGTCGGCCAGCCTTACCCTCGTGGCTGCAGGAGTTCTGAGTTTTCAGTTCCTAATAGGAATGACAGAAAATGGGGACATATTTTCAAAATATGTTTCCATGATTACCCCATTCCCCAAAGGGGGAGGGGTGTTTTCTTTGGATAGATACTACCGGAGGTTTGTTCCAGACATTTCCAGAGTTACAGAACCACTATCATCCTTGACAAAGATGAGGAAACCCATTCTGTGGTCGGAGAGATGCCAACAGATCTTTCAGTAGCTGAGGCAGAGGCTAACTAGTAACCCCATAATGAGGCTTCTAGAGGAAGGAATAGGGTACATAGTCTACAACGATGCATTAGGGCCTAGACTCAGGTGTGTCCTGATGTAGAAGTAATCAGTTCTCGCATATAGTTCTCGGCAGCTGAGACAACATGAGAAGAACTACACTACCCATGACCTGGTTTTAGAAGCAGTGGTATTCACCATGAAGATGTGGTGACACTATCTGATGGGCGAGAATTTTTCCATGTTCTCTGATAACAAGAGACTCAGGTATTTCATCTCTCAGAAGGACCTGAAACAGAGATAGATACATTAGATTGAGTTCCTCCAGGACTATGATTTTGAGATAGTCTATACTCCAGGGAAGGGGAATGTTGCTACAGATGAACTCTACAAGATAACAGGTATATAGCTGCTAGGGGAGGCGATGGAGAAGCTAGATTTTTTAAAGATATCATTTCTGGATATATATATGGGGTCACCTTTCTACAGTCTCTTACAGTCACTACTACACTTCTTCACTGAGTCAGGGAGGTGCAACGTGGAGAAGAAGACTACGAGACACAATTTTCTCAGATATCCATAGGGCAGGAACCTAATGGATTTTATAAGGGTGGGGAGCACGTCATCTTCTTCAGAGGATGTACCTTGGTACTAGTAGCAGTTTAGAAGGATGTGTTGAGGGAGTTACACCCTTCACCTCTAGCAGTACATCCAGGAGTGGTGAAGATGTACCAACACCTTCGATGACAACACTAGTGACCAGGTATGAAGATGGCACTACCAGAGTTTGTCTCTCGTTGTCTCACTTGTCAGCAAGTGAAGGCAGAGCACCAAGTACCAACAGGCTTGGTTCAACCGTTAGAGGTTCGAGAGTGGATGTGGGATTGGATATCCATAGACTTCGTGATGGTTCTTACACATACATCCAAGGGACATGACTCAATTTGGTTGATCGTCATCCAACTCACCAAGTCAGACCACTTCTTACTGATTAGAGAGAACGTTTCAGTAGAGATCTTGTGACGCCTCTATATACAGAAGATTGTGCTGAAACATGGAGTACCATACCCCTTTTTCTTGATTGTGATGCATGCTTTACTTCCCTACTATTTAAGGGGTTGGAGGAGGCTTTTCAGACACGACTTTGTTTGAGAACCGCCTTCCATCCTCAGATAGATGATCAGACTGAGCAGACCACTCAGACCCTCGAGTACATGCTACATGGTTCTGTCCTCGACTTCGGTCACAGTTGGTAGGATCACTTACCTTTGGTGGTGTTTTCCTACAATAACAGCTATCACTCCACCATAGAGATGGCACCTTTTGTGGTGTTGTGAGGACGACCTTTTAGATCACCTTTATGTTTTACTGTCTTAGGGGAGTCCGCACTAGTGGGACTAGAGATGGTACGAGCTACCACATAGAAGTTTCAGATTATCCAGGAGCAGATGCAGACTGCACAGAGTAGGAAGAAGTCGTATGCTAATAGGAGATAGAGACCTATTGAGTTCGAGGATGGCGACCACATATTTCTATGGGTCTCACCCCGACATGGTCTACAAAGATTTGGCTGAGGTGGAATGCTATCTTCGTGGTTCATCGGTCCATTTGAGGTCCTCAACAGAGTAGGCGAGGTGTCTTACCGCCTGACTCTTCCACCACAGTTACATCGAGTGCATGACTGCTTCCACATATCTCAGCTGAGGAGATACTCGCACGACCCATATCACATCATCAACCATAGAGAGCTGGATGTTGTTAATGGGGAGACATTTACGGAGGCCCCCGTGGAGATTGAGGTTCGATAGGAGTGGGTCCTTCGTGGACAGTCGAAACCTCGGGTGTGCATTTGTTGGTAGCACGAGATCCTCTAAGAGAGCACATGTGAGAGGGAGGCTCAAATGCGTGCTTATTAACCCCATTTGTTCCTTTAGTTTGAGTTGCAGGTTATGAGGAAATAAAACTCTGAGATGGGGTTAATTTAAAGACCTAGAATTTCCATGGAAAAGTTTTATTTTTTTAAATACATGGGAATTTTACGAGTCCGTGAAAGTTTACAGCTCATGATTCTGAGATCCAGTGTGCCCATTATCTTTTTCTGATGTTTTGTTCTTGTATGTTTAGTAAACGTACGTATGGGTTTTTAGAACTTTTTAACTAGTTCATGGAATTGAAATTTGAAGGCACCGTTGAGCTCACAGAACCAGTGTTAGCTTAAGAAGACTTTCACCTCGACAACAATTGGTAATGAATAAATGTTAGTTAATGGATTTTCATAAAAATAATAATAAAATAATGTGTACAAAACTTTATTTTATTGAAGCCACTTTTTGTTGTGTGGAGGTTAAAGCCTCCTCATGGAGGTTAGAGGTGGGACCACCACACCTTAACATCCCATGAGAGGTTATGGTGGTGGGGCATACCTGAACTCAACCTCTCATGAGAGGATTAATGTAGTGGTGGCCACACAGGGCTGAACCCCCTATTAATGTGAGGATAGGAAAACCTCTCAACTCCCTCAATTAATTTAATGTGTCAATGTAAAATTAAATGCTTACAATTTAATTGTATGTGTCAACATAAAAATTAAATGCTATAAATTAATTTTATGTTAAAACATAAAATTATATCCTATAATTTATTTTGATGCAGGCTATGTGGTGGAATCCTCTTGGAATCCTCCCAGTAATTAAGCCAACACACCTCCTAAATTGCGCCAACTCTATTTAATTCGCTTGACCCCCCTTTTTTGAATTAAGTAACATCATTGTTGATATTTTTGAAGGTTCCTAATAAATGAACAGTCATAAATTCATGATGGTTTCATATCGATACCTTTCTCATATATATAGGAAGATTAGAAGGATGATTTGGGATGACCTCACCAATCGATGAAGTGCTGGTAAAGTGACGCGGCACCCAACACTTGGAGGATTATGCTCTCTAATGAAGAATGCTCCACTAACGAAGAACGTCGACCTCAACATCGACCATCTTCCTTGGAACTTCCTTCGACGTGAGACGTCCTCGTCCACAACGAATCGACGTTCACCTTCTTGCGCCAATGTCAACCAACTACGAGAAAGGTAGGGGGTTTATTGCATGATAATATTATACCCTTTTCTTATCTTCCTCATTGGATAAAAAGGGATTGTTGAGGACATGTTATTGATTATCTACTTTTATTGATGAGCCAAATGATACCTCCCTAAATGCGGAGGGTGCGGGCAACCTAACATGGCCGATCACCCTCCGTCGATTTTTCTTCCTTGTGGTGATCTTTGAAGAAGCAACGAGGTGACAATGGATAAAACGACAAAGGTCATGCAACCCATGGAATCTTTGAACCGCACCGCCCCTGGGACACACCGGTGTTCCCTGCCGAACACCGCTGTCCTGCGATGTCCCATACTGCTGCCCCGGGCACTAGTCGAGCCCCGTCGGCCTACCCGCACGCTGCTCGCGCCCCGCCGGCCGGCCCGCGCCCTGCTTGCGTGCTGCTTGCACTCTTCCGGGTAGGCCATGCTCATCCTCGGGCCCCTTCCGGCCTGCCTGTTCCCTGCCCGCGCACCCCCGCCGGCCTACCCGCACACTACCCGTGCCCCGCATGCCTCCTCGCGCCCTACTCGGTGCCCCGCAGCCTACCTATGCACTGTCTGCACGCCACCGACCTAAACTCTCCTAGCCAGGCGCACTGCGGCCTGCCCGCGTGATGGACACGTGCCCCGCCAGCTTACCGTGCTCTATATATTTTCCTCTGGCCTTCCAACACCCTTCCTGCACCCCGCACGGCCTGCCGCGCCCTGCCCGGCCCCCTGCTGACCTGTCTGCGCCCCCCTCTGCCTGCCCATGCCCTTCCCGGCACCATGCGGGGCCTGACCGCACCCTGGCTCCCGGAAAAACTTTTCAAGCCATGCCTGCCACCAGATTAGGTCTGTGGCATCCTTTGCGGTGTCGCTGGCCGAACCGTCTTGACATTCTGGGCCGAGCCTCCCATGTGGCACCCCACATGGTGCTGGACGAACTGGCCCCTACCATCGGGCGCGCCGCCTACGCGACGACCTTCGGGTCGAACTTCACCTACAGTCGGCTTGGCCGGGCCCAGTAGAGTAGGCCAAACCGAGCGGGCAGACCGGGTTTACCGAGACCGAGTCGGCCCTGTCTCGGTTGGGCCGAGTTGGTACGATCGAGTCGGACCGTGCCGATTCCCACAACAGACCATTACTTTCATTCGGCCATATCTTTGGCACCAGACATCTGTTTTCTGAACTGTCATTGGAGATGATATTATTGGAACGCGACGGTCCCTTTGAGAATACCCCACTAGATTATGGGGTATATTTGAGATACGGTCAGGTTGTATCATTCACGAATCCAACCAGGCCAGAGAGACTAAAATAATAATAACTCAGAGACCAGGCATCCGATCGACACTCCGTCTGTTGCGTTGAGACCCCAATGACGAGGTGGAGCTTTTTGATACTTCTACATGGTACTTCGTGGATGTTTATGTATCTTCACTTAGCATTTGGAGTGTACCCTCCCATAATCATGGGTGCTTTGTGGAAACCCTGTGGATGGCTATACTCTAATGATTGTTCTTGGATCATGTGTTGGTCCGGCAGTTTAGAGTACTGTTCCAAGATCATTTGTTGGTCTGACAGAATAGCTGGTCCTAGATCATGTGTTGGTCTGACAGATCTGATGACTATTCCTAGATCATGTGTTGGTATGAAAGTTCTGACTTCTGTTCCTGGATGATGTGTTGGTTTGACAGAATAGCTGGTCTGGGATCATGTCTTGGTTCGACAACTCTGATGACTATTCCTGGATGAAGTGCTGTTCTGAGAGTTTTGACTTATGTTCCTGGATCATGTGTTGGTCTAATAGAATAGTTGGTCCTGGATCACGTGTTGGTCCGACAACTCCATCTTCTATTCTTGGATCTTGTGTGGGTCCGAAAGTTTGAACTGCTGGTCTTGGATCCTGTGTGGGTCGAGAGCATAGATGATTGAGTGGCAATATCTGATCATCTCTATCTCTCTACATAAGTTTTATACATGTGTGAGCTGAGTCAGTGAATTTTCTGTTTTCCTCATGATTGAGATGGGTTACTTGATAACATATGTATATGTATGGGAATATACCTAATTAATGTCTATCTTTTGATTTCTTACTCTGTAGTTTGTCCTTGGTGAATTTTGAGAGACCTTGGTGGACTCGGTGTCCCTACTAAGAATCATTATACTCACCCCTGCACGGGCTATACCCATACCTCATTGTGATGGATGTAGATGACAGACAACACTGATGGAGGTTGAGAGCACCAGGATTGGACGGTACTCGGAGGTGAACCTTATGATGAGTCAGTACACAGAGGAGACTGACAGATGTGGAGTTCTGAGAAGGCTATCCCTACCTACCCTTAAAGTAGGATCTATGTTGGACGTTCCAGGAGCTGATCTTCACCTTCAAACTATTTACCTTTCTTCAGTTGAACTTGTTTTCATTTTCCTTGTACTTTATAGTTGATATTGGTTTTCTAGCACCTTTACATTTCAGCACTACTTTTGTATATAAAATAACTAAGTGTTTCTTTTCTATCTTACTCTGTTGTTTGTGTTTCTTGTTTATAAAGGCATTGCATTCCCAGTTTTAAGGGATTTACACATTTCGTTATAGTCTCCAGCCCCTAGCCTATGCAAGGCGGGCTTGGGGGTAGTCACATAATGGGCCTTGGGGGATGGGTTGTGACAATGATAGTAATTTTTGTTTATTTCATAGATGTTAGAGGAATTATTACATTCAGACTATCAAAGAAAGTTATACATGAATTGTTTGGAAATTGGCATGAAGATTACTTTTAAAAAATTTAAAAAATAAATATTTTTAAAATAAATAAATTAAAAATATTTTGAGAATAATAATATATTTTCAAAAACATTTTTAGAAATCATGGTTTTATAAGTAAGCATATTTCTGACCGAAGAGAGAAAAAAAATTTAAAAAAAATTCAATAGTAGTTTTTGTAAAATATTATTGAAAATGCTAATATTACATAAAATTTTCATGAATATAAAATAGGGAAAAAATTATTTTCTAGATATATTGATCATAAAAAGTTATCATCAAAAAAATAATCACGAACAATCCCAAAAAACGATGATATTGTAACAAAAAATCATTACCACATTAGTCACATTTAAAAATAAGCCGTATAAAAGATTATCATTAAATTAAATTCAAAATATATTGTGGATAAATAAATTTATTATATTTAATTTAAATTTGTTCATACACACACCTCATATTAAAATATAGGTTAATAACATAATTAAATGTATAAAAGAAGGAAAATTGAGTGAAAATCACTTTAATGTTGTGGTATCTTTTGAAACGTAAACCCCATAAAAGGGTATTTTAAAATTTATAACTAAATTAATATAATTATATGATTATTCATCACAAAATAAATTCATGGGTATACTATATAACACCATAAGGAATAAAGTGGTGGATACAACATGTGTCTCACAGAAAAATAAGTGAAATATAAAACCATACCATTATGTCGTGAATTCATTAAAACACATTCAAAGACCCTATATATTAAATTTATGTTTATTAAAAATTTATTAAATAAAAATAAAAATAAAAATATATTTTCCATATTTTTTTACTTTAGACCTTTTGTTACATGATTATTAACATTTCATTGTTAAAGTCACATTTTTTGCAATAACTACTTTGTTTCTCATGTACGTTTTTTATTTTATTTTAAATCCACTTAAATTGATCATGATTAACAATATGAAAAATATTATCCATGATATAAATATTAAATTTATTCACTATAAGTTTATTTATATTAATATTTATAAATTATTTTTAGAAATGCAATACACCATTCCTTGAGAAGGTTGGTTGTACATACGCATGAACATTTTTTCCATTTTCTTATTGGATTTTAAAAAATGAATGGTAAATTATATAATAACATAAAAGAATAGTTTTTATTTCATATTTATAACATCTTTTAATTTAATACATCCCAATTAAATCCATGTACTGTGTGAATGAATCACATTACTTTGTAATGCAATAGTTTATCGTACAGCTGAAAACCATTATAGTATTCCCTAAAATAGAAATAATGAAGGTATAATTTATACAATAATTATAATGGAATAATAATATCTTTATATATATATATATATAAAATAAATCTATCATTATAATGTACATTGAAAGGTGGTATGGGAAAAATGAATCAAATTTGTTCGTAAGGTAGTAGTCCAACAAACACACGATGGATGATTTCAAAACCCAATTTATTTTAATGGAGATGGTTTTTGGAGATTTAATTAACAAAAAAACATATCAGTGTATGGAAGATTCTTTTCAGATTATATCACCTGGTTATAATAATAATTCAATGATGTAGAGGAAAAAAATAAAAAAAATGATCATTGATGAATATTGCCTCTTCTTCGATTATCAACCTTATTTTTGGCCAAAATAATTCCTTGGATGGTTTTATATAAAGAAATATATATTTAAAAATGATATTTGGTAAATTTTTATGTGATTTGGGTAGTTGTTTTCTGACCAAAAATGGTTTTAATGTGTGAATAAGATAGGTGAAGGGGTGGCCTTTTATAAGTGAGGTGAGTAGAATATTGGTAATTTTTTGAATGAAATATTTCCACCCACATTTTTTTCTTCTAATAAAACCCCAAAAACGAATAATAATTTATAATATAATGGGTAGTTTAATAATATTTAACAAAATAGGATTTTGACATGTTCTAGGTCAATTTATACTATTTTTTTAGTTTAACCACTTGTAAAACCATTTTTTACCTTAACAGCAGAAAATAATTTTTCATTTTTTACACTTCATTTTGGTAAAAATATAAGTTGAACTTATTAGGGAATAAATATTATGATGATAAAATATATGTAACATATTTTCATGAATTCAATTTACAAAAGTGAAAAATGTTAATATAACGTTATTCTCGCTCCTATGACTAAAAGGTAGGTTTTTAAAGAGAAAATGTTCAAAAGTTTGTAATGTTTTTGTTTCTAACTTCAACATGAAATTAATTAAAATAAAAAAAAAATTAGATTAAGGTATGTATGACTTTATTATTTTTACTTTAAAACTGATTTAAAATATAATTTATATTATAAAATAAATTAAATGGAATGTGTGGTTTAAATTAAAATTCAGTATTTTCACTATTCATTAAAAACTTAATATTTTCAAAAAATGCATAAAAAATAAAAAATTTATTATTTTGAAATTATTATTTAAAAAATGAACATAAATTTTTGAAAAAAAAATTTATAAAATTTTAGAAAAAATAAATTTAAAATACAGACTAGAGACCCAACATAAAAGTTGGTTTTCGAGAAATGTATTCTTTTCAATAATAAGTCAATTTATATTTATGATATATATAATAATAATCATTGTCTAAAAATGAATTATAATTTTTCGATATATATACACTAAATTTAATTTTAAATAATCCTAAATATGGAATATTTTAATCAATAAAATTAAAATAACATTATAAAAATTAAAATAGTTTTTAGAGAAAACCCCAAAAAATAAACATATACAAAAATCAAATATAAATTTTATTTTAATGGAATTTATATGATTAAATATAAATATGGAAGAAAACTATTTATTTAGAACATTTTGGGGAATCTACATTATATAATTTATTTTAAAATAAATAAATGTATTTGGAAAATTATTATTTTTGACAATCCACTAAAAAATAAATATTTTTTGTAAAATCCCAAAATTTTACCATATGATAATTTTGATAAGCTATTTAAAAAAATTAATTTCACATTATAATATAAATGATATTAAATTCCCATAAATGAATTATCATATTTTCTCATAAAATGTAATGAAAATAATTTTTTTATAAAAACATGTTTTTAATAATATTATTACATTAACAAAATTATTGATTAATTACTAAGAATTTAAAAATAATTTTTAACTATGTATTAATTATTATTTATATATAATTAATTATTTTATACTATAAATGCCTGGGCATTTTAAAGGAAATGTTTTATTTTTCTTATTAAAAATAATGTCATTTCATGGTTCATTGAACGTTGGTGTCACTTTTTCATGAACATTGTCATTTTTGAGACTAAAAAAAGATAAAATAAATGATGAATATATAAAGACATACATAGTATTGAATCTAATGAAAGAGAAAATCAATGTTTTTTAAAATGAAAATATCAAAAAATTTAAATTTAATTTTAAAAAACTTTTTAAAAATTAACTCGTTGTTACAGACTAATTTATCATTGGATTATTCCCATGAGAGATTCAATAGTTTAGTATTCCAATATAATTTTATTAGAAGACGTAAAATGTATAAAAAAGAATAATGAGAGAGAAATAAATATTTCACTTCAACTGTTTATTTAAAATTCATGAAAGATATTATAAATAATAAATATTGTGAAAATATATATTAATATTTTCAGACATATGATACATTGGGACCCCTTTATCGATATAATGAAAAATAATTTAAATAGGTAGTATTGAGATTTATCCTTCTCAATGGATTATTCCACATCATACTTTATATTCATTATGATAGACCCATTTGGATAATGAATTATTAATTTTCAAATAATAGCATATTGGGTGATCATGAATTTTAATGATGTGATATTTTACACTTATTGTATTAAAATAATCTTATAATTTTGTAATTTTTGTTTCCTATTTCCGTGAGAAAATTATTCATCAAGATAATCCTTTAATGAATGTGACCACAAGAACATAATGGGATTGGTGATCAAGGCATTAAAAGGAGGGAACAGTGACAAAGAGATATTAAAACTAGTTAATCCTATAAAATATTGTTCATTTATCATTAAATTTGACATGAAACATGACTAAAGGGTTATTCAAGTCTAGCCCATGCAGGAAACATGTTAATTTTATATTACTCTAGTTTGTTCTAATTTTGGGTTGATATTTATTATTTTAATCCCATGTAATTTCCATCCATCCAATGATTATTTGATTAGAAAAATTCACATAATCTTATATAAGAACTAGGAACTGATGTTACTAAAAAATGAGGTATAGTAAAACTCAATATAATCTATATTGAGATTTTGGTCACTCTTATGTGAGATCAATAATTGTATATTAATTTTTGAATTAGATAATTTTATCTAAGTAACTCATAAAATGGTAGCTTCTTTGATGATTAATTCTTACATTTTTACTCATATAAAGATAAATTTATCTTCATACATGGACAATGTGTTATTATGGTGCACCCCTTGTAGGACACAAGTAATTTTTTGGTGACTCTAGTTTCTTTCAAATTTATAATCAACAATTCTTATTTTAATAACATGTAATGACCATCCATCCCAAGATTATTCTAACATAAAACATCACTTAATATGATATTAGTACTAGGAACACATGTTATTTATATTTGAGGTATAGAAAAACTCAAATTAAGCAAAATTTAGATGTTTTTATTCTTATGTGAGATCTATCATGGTGTATCAATTCTCAACGAGGATGATTCTATGAAATCAATTCATTTAATGGTATCTAATTTTGTAATTATTTCTTACAATGTGACATATAAAATGTTAATTTTTTACATGTGACATCAATTAATTATTGAATACTACCCATATACCATTTTTAATCATTTATAGTTATTTGAAACTTCCTTTTATTCTTAATAATAGACATATTTTGGATTTTAATCACACATAACTAGTTCAAAATGAATATAAATATTCTAAAAAAATTATAATATTATAAAGCTCATGATTTCACATGGAAATCAATGAAAAATAATAAACAAATTAATTATTTTATTCTAAATTGACTAAAAAAATTAATAAGACAATTAAAATCCAAAATTTTATCATTTTCATAAATAAACTAAAAAACTGTTAAACAAAACATGTAATAATTTCACATAAAATGAAATAACAGTGGGAATTTAAATACTTAATTACAATTTTGAATATATATATAAATATTTTATATCAAGGCATTAAAGTTAGATAATTCACTAGTATTCATGATATTGAAAAAAGTTATGTGGATCATTAAAATAAAAACATATTAGTTATTTTTTCAATACATTCTCATCCATCTCATATTTGTTGTTCTGTAATTAAAATTTTGATATAAATTTAATGTCTGAAGAATATTAAATAGGTAAAAATAAAATAAAATTATAATTTCATAAATCTATGTTTATGACCCATGATCGTATTATAATAACAATTGAAATAAAAAATATTTTTATATCCCCATAATAATATAAAAGAAAAAATATTATATTCACCATAAAATCTATAAAAAAGGCCATATGGCACAAAAAAACATATGATAATACAATAATATTAATTTTTATGTATTATAATCTATAAAGTAAAATAATAGATAAATATTTATTTCTATTTTTAATTAAACAATTTGAATTGAAATAGACTTGGTTTTCGAACTAAGAGAATTATATTAGTGATGTCAGAAGATATATTGAATTTTACTTATAATGGGTAATGTGATGGTAGTAATAGTATTGTCTTAGGTGAGGCACGACATTGTTATTAGATTCTTATAGAGCTAAACTAGACATTAGTGTAGGTAATCGACTACTCCACCAAGGATTATAAACTCAACATTTCTGATGTGGATTTGCATTGGCTCTAGAGTGTCTTAGAGGGAGGAAAGATTGTGTTTTCCTTTCTGGTTATGGATTTCTAGGGTTTCCTAAGCTCAATATCTCTGGTTTTTATTTGGTGGTTTTCATGTTTCATTTTCATGGAATTGAAGTAAGAGGATCTATTGGTATGTGTAATAGACAACAACAGTTTGACTATATCCCTCCTACTGAATTTTTCCCCTGATTCCTCTGTTTTGGTTGACTCAAACTTTAGTGAGGGTGTGTCTAAAATTTATATATAATAATATCCATGATCAGTGCATCTTGTATGGTTCTGGGTGTCTCAGACTCCCTCATCGATGATGTTACCTCGGTGTGGGGATGCTTTATCTACTCCTAGGTGACGATGGAAAAGCTTCACATTCCATGAATAGTCTTTCAGTTGCTTCTACAACTGTGATAGTGGTTGGAATCATGTGGAGAATGGTGAGCTTATTCTAGTAAGTCCTTAGTGGAGGTGATAATGACTCGTGAAGGCTTCTTGGTGAAATTGTTTTTCTGGTCTATGATGGTTTGATTTTTTACGGTTGGTGTTGATGAATATTCCACCTCGTGGAATTCATTTTGTGGTTGTGATTTAATTTTAGACCTACAGTTTATTGATTGTGGGACTTGTAACCATTTATCCTATAGTGGAATGATCTATATGTGGTTCATAGTTGAGATTTTTCACCTCAAAATTTCTATCTTGAATTTTATTTTTGCCAGGGTATGGAATTTCCATTGGTACCATACCCATGAATTCATGTACAAGAAAGCAATCTGAGGAGCGATGAGAAGGTGGAAGTCAATCATAATGATTTTGATGGTAGGGAGGGTCTTTTCATTGTATACTTAAATGTTTCATTTTTTGGACCTGATCTATATGACTATAGAGTAATGGTTGTTTTTATGCCTTTGATGTCTCTTTGGTTCCCCTTCAACCATTAAAAGGGGGTTTATTCTAAAAATAATAATATTCAATCATAAATATTAAGTTTTATGAAATAATTATGTTTTAAAATTGAATAAATAATTCAATAAAATATTTTAAATTTATTAATAACTATTTAATTAGTAAAATAATGTATTTATAAATAATATAAATAATTTCTAACCTTACAAAATAATTTTCAATGTCAAATTAATATTTGAATCTAATAAATAACTATATGTGTTACATAACACATAATAAAATACTCCCAAGGTGAAATTCGGTTTTGGGTGTCTTTAAATTAAAAAAAACATTTATATTGAAAGAAATATAGTAGTTAATATAATAAAAAATATTCCTATTTGTTTCCCTCTGTAAAAAAATAATCAATATTTTATTTGATGATATTTATAACTATACCTGTATAAACTCCCATTATCCATTCCTCATCACTTAAAAAAGTTATTCTTTTGAAATTATATTTCCAAAATCCATTTATGAACCGTCATATCAATGTTTCTAAATGTTTGGTATAACAAAAATCCCCTCCGCGAATGTTTTATGACTCACTCAATAAGAGGTACCTCAAAGAGCAAGTTGACTATTTCAATTAGCATGTCTGTTCATTTGAATTATCCTATTCCTATTAATATAACATATTATATAATTAGAGTAACAATAAGATAATAATATAATTATTTTATTAAATTTTCTGGAAACTGAATTATTTATTAGTTTTTATTTTAATTTAAATTTTTTAAAAAACATTTAACAGTTATTTCGTAATAATATCTCATTGAATGATGCCATTTTTTTCATATATTATTTTAATGTATATCTAAAAAATTACATTCATATATCTATATAACCTTAATAATAAATTTATTTCATATTTAAAATTATTCAATGATAAAATTTATATGATATTAATGATATTAAAATTAAATAATAATGACTGGTTTAATCACATAAAAACTAGCATATAGAAAAAGTTATTTGAATTTATAAATATCTATAAATGTCTTTTAACTATTTTTGAATTTCAATGACATAAAAATTGTGTATTATAACATTTATATATGATATAACCACCACATATAGACCTTTATAAATTACCATTATACCATAGAGGTTTTAGAATCATGGACCAAAAATATCATAAAAAATATACAAACTATATGAAACTAATAAGTGACAAATAAATGAAGGGAAATGAACAATAATAGTTAAATAAACATGAAATACGTTACAAATAATGTAATTAATAAATCCTATTTTATTATTCATATGTTTGGATGATATAAGAAGTTATATAACACAAAACATATGGTTATCTTCCCTATTGCCAATATTTTCATGTCACTTTTCATTATTTACAACATTCCCATATATGCCCCAACTAAAAATTTCTGATATAAAAAGAATTATATTTTCTATTAATATTTAATCAATAACTTTTCTCTATATTTTTTAATGATTTATATTTAACATCTTACATTATTATAAGGGGATTTCTCGTGCTCAAAATTTTCCTTTCTTATGATTATGTTCTCTACAACTCTATTTATATCTATCAATGTAATTATTTTCCTCGCTGTCTATACTCATTTTTAAATAGATATATTCTATAAATTTTACAAAATTTATATGTATTTATTATATTATCTTGGTTTTATTCCCATTACATTATATAGTTTTAATACCTTGTATTTTATAAAATTATTTGAATGGTGTTTACCTAGAATGTTAGAAAATTAATTATTTTTGGTAAATATTGACTATTCATAGACCTATTATTTCAATATGAATAATTATTGATTGCTTATCCATTTTCAAAATAGTGGTTCCATAGGGAATATTTTTATATTAAAAATTATAATTTTATGAATAAATTGGACAAATTAAGTGATGAGTGAAACCAAGAATTATATATCACATCAATGTATTAGTATGTATCATGAGACCATAAAGAATATAGTTATCATATTATGACTATTTTTTTTATGGTGTCTCAGCACAAGGAATTGATAATATGGTTATTATTTCTATCATTATTCACCCTCATAATTATGATTTATATTATTTTTATCAATTTGATTATCTATTTACTATATTTTATTTATTTTTTTATTTTTTTATCATTTATATAACAATTTTTTATTACAATTATACAATGATTTTCAAAATTATTCCAGGATTATCTTTTGTTATACACTACCCCTTATTGAAATCCTATGATCTCCCTTTATATTATTTTCCCATTTCAATATAAATTAATGAAGAATATCATATGTGGTATAAGAACAAAAAATTAATGAATAATTTTTTTTTTGATTTTATACTATATTATATGTTAAAATGTAATGTAATTATAATGTTGTCATCTAATATGCTGAGTAAAAGAAAAATTTATTTCATTAATATTTTCTATTGATAACAAAATAAATAACCAATTTCCCTAGGTTACAAGTGTTACACATTTTGCACTGAGACACAGATTGAGATTATTAACAGAGTCACATTTGATGGTACAAAAATACCCTCTATAATATAAGGGAATTACAGTTAAATTTATATTAAATAAATTTTATTTTTTGGGATTGGTTATCTCAGATTATTTTTATTGAACCATGAATTTTAATTTTTGATTTTTTTTCAGAGAGATATTTTGGAGAGATTCTTTTGGACCAATTTTTTATAAAAGTGATAATAATTTCAATCTGTGAATAAGCATATTTTAAATGATATATGATTGTTTAGATAATAAATAAATTATATTAAGAATAGTATGAATGTTATTATTATATATAAATCAATAATACCATCAATGATTAAAATTAATTTGTATAGTATTCTTCCTTAATATTCAATACCTTATAGAAATTGTTTTCTAATAAAAGGTGTATATATGAGATATTCATGACAAGACTAATATAGTGATGAATTGTATGCATTTATTGTCCTACAAAAAATATAGTGAAACATGGTTAAATTTTCAAATAAAATTAACTTTTTCATCATTATCTATTAAAATATTATGATTTTATTTGTAGAATAGAGAATTATAGATTAGTTTTTGAAGATATTTCTTTATGATTTGAAAATTTTATGATATGGTTAGTTTTTCATGAAGTTCCCCAACCAATATTCAATGTTTCCATAACCCTTACATCTAAGCGATGTATAAGAATTCAAGGGCATATTTCACTGTAAATGGAATTATTAATTGGATAGTAGGATGAATCATCAAATAAAGGATCTTATAGTATTGTTAAAGATTCTATTATATATATATATGTCTTTTTTATTTATCCTTCTCATAAATAATAATAATTTGTTTTAATTTATTATCCACCATAGAGTGGTGAAAATGTCTTCTAAAATGGATTACCAAATCATATACATATCAAATGATAGTACATGAATTTAAATAATCCCATGTTTTAAGCACTGTTTATCTTATTTTTGTCACATGTGGGAATGGGTATGGATTCTCTATATGTGTATAGGAAGACACGCAAATTTTAAAAGTATATAGGGTAAGAATAGGGTGAATTAGACAAGAGTAAAAATAATCATGGGTATTTTGGAGGGTTATACTAGAGTTTTGTTTAATACATGATATAGAATTAGGTTACAGTAGGATTTTGTGTCACTGATGATGACTTAAGAGCATTAATTTTTAGTTCCATATTATATGACTTTATCATTTTCGGTTTAGATTTTTATCATCCAAGAATATGATAATTTTTTATTTTATGATTTATTTTCATCATAAAGAATTAAGACTAAGTTGGATTATTGCTTCATCCATGAAGGATTAATGTTTTATGTCATTTTTTTGTTCAATCGAAGAATAGTTAGGTTATCCTGGGATTTAGTGTCCCCTATTAATCCACAAGAGTGATTTTTCCACTATTGTTGAATAAGTTGGTTTAAGGGTTTTATGCTAATTATTATATATATTCTAAAAGGTTATTTATTTTATTTTTTGATTTAGGGTCATCATAGAAGGCATACTAATATGTGGGAGTTTATTTCCTTCAATGAAGACATAACAACACACACTTATACAACTAAAAATATTTATACAAAAATATGAATATATATATATATATAAATATTTTTAAATAAATATATATATATATACTAACATGATATATATATATATATATTTATATATTTATAGACATAAATGTATATAAATGAATATAAACATGTATAATAAAATATACATACTAATAAATACAGAAATTTACATTAGTATATGCATATATGTATATGTATATATATATAATATAATATAATTATATTAAAACATAATTATATATAAATAAATACATAAAAATACATAAACACATACACACAAACATTGGGACACACACATATATTCACATTATATATATAAATACACAAATGTAAACATATATATAAATATTAAATATTTCATAAATATTTATAAATATATATAAATACACTCATATAGAAATTATAATTTTAATGAAGCATAAATATAATTAAATATCTAATAATATATAATAATATAGAAATATACATATAAATATATATAAATTATAATTATATATAAAAAATATACATAAATTATAAATAAATATAGAAAAATATATTTCTTTATATATTTATATATACATACATATATAAGTGTATATATATAAAAAGAGAAATAAATATTAAAAATATATAAAAATATACTTAAATACATATAAATATCGGTTTATTTATATAATTATAAATAAATAAACATAAATATATAAACATATATAAGGTCGATTATATACACCACCATTGAAAAAAATAGAAGGATAAAACATGAGAAATAAATATAAATAAATATAAATATTTTCAAATAGATATAAATATCTCTAAATACATATCATTAGAAATAAATTTACATAAATATATATAAATACGTATACATGCACACATATAAATATAAAATTGAATGTAGGTATAAATATAAATAAATTTAAACATATAAATGAACACGTATAGATATACATAAATATATATATATATATATACTAAAAAATTTTATATAATTATAAATAAATATAAATATATTTAATTATTTGTAAATATACATAACTACATATAGTTAGATATAAATATATGTAAATTTATATTATTATATTAATAAATTCAAGAATAAATTCATACATACATATATATAATTAAACATATTTGTAAATATATTTATGTATATATATGTTTGAATATATATCATGTATATATATATATATGTATATATAAATATGTATGTATACATGTGGGTGTGTTTTTATATGTAAATATATCAGATATAAAATTTTATTAATAAATAATTATTACATAATTATTTTACTCTTTTTTAAATTATTAATATCTATTTATTATAAATAACTTTTAATTAATAATTAATTAATTTTTTATAATAAATGATTACAAATAATAAATAATAACAAAATATTAATTTCTAATTATAAAACGGTAATTATAATTTTTATTAACTATTTATTAAGAATAATTTCATGGTGGTTTTTGAGAAACCACAACTAAACATAAATAAATTATAAAAAAGTTATCCCAATATTTATAGATGGTATTAACCGTTGCTAATACACAAGCTCTTACTATCAATGGTTTTTAATAAATAAATAAATTTTGATTTAATAAATGATTTATTTAGATGTTGTTTTGGTAAACACCACTAAAAACTGCTTCTAAATGAATTTTTCCTATATAAAGAGTACCTTAGACTTTAGTTCCATATAGGAACGAATAATAGTTTATGCATTATTTTGTAAAAATCTAGTATAAAGAATTGTGTTCTGTTGGGATTTAGGTTCTATCTGAAATACTTCAGATTATATAGGATTTTAATTATATATTATAAGGATTATTGATTCATACAGGTATGTAGAATCATTTAGAATGAGTTATTTTTTTCTATGTGTTTAGTGTTACCAATGATGGGTTAAGGGTTAAAATGATGGGGAGAGGTTCAATGGACATTAGATTCAGTCAGTAGAAGGTTTTTATGTATACCCTATAAGGAAATGAAAACTCAAAATACCAATGACTCAATTTAATGTTATATGATCAGTCATGAAACCATGATGAACTCATCTTTCATCGTTAGGTTTGTAAAGAATCCAGAAAATAAAATTTAATATGGAACATTTAGATAATGCCAAACCATTTAATTTTACTCTATAAGAAAATATATTTTTTAATTTTAAGGTAACATATCTATGGAAAATGTCAAGGAACATTTGTTCACCATATATGGATTAGTTTGCAGAGTTTTGGGTTATAATGTATCGATTGATCACCTATAGTTTGAACTCATTTGACTTGGATAAATAATTGAAAGATATCTCAAAATGATGTGTGTAAGAATATTATTTATAATTGGTCTCTATTTTCTAAACAATTAAAAAACGTTGTAAGTGTGAAAGTCCTTCCCCAAGTATGCAACAGAGGATAATGTAGTATCTATGTTGGATGTGGCAAATAACATTGGTAGTTCAACTGAGAAAGGGACTCAATGGTATAAATCCTTAAAAGGACAGTATTTTTCAGTCAAGGAAAAGTGTATGGATTTCTCCAAGGATACAATCATCATTAGAATATATCTGAAATATATCCATGATGATATTAAATGTGGGGATTAACCCTATGGGCTGTTCTTGATAATGGATCCTTATTAACAAAGATGTAAATGATTAACAATTTTTGAATGATTTATATGAAAAAGGGGGAAATTGGGGAATTTTTTTATAAAATGAAGGTTTTTATTTAACAACGGTTTACATGATCAAATAGTCCTCTCAAGGGCTATAAGTAAACTCATCTAGAAATACATTATTTTAGGAATACATTTAGACACAATGATTTTCTAAGAAGGGTATGAAATTCAAATGAGTGGAAATCACAAATGTATTGTGTGAGAGGTGTGTAGCCAAAAGTTTTCCAATTGTTGAGCATTAATTGAAATTTAACTAGGATATATGGGATGTGGTCATGTGTTCATAAAATTTTTGGAATGTAATTTATCATATATTAAACATTTTTTATGAATTCATGTATTTCCCATGTATTAAGTAAATTGTTGCATCATCCGTATGCTATATATTAATTTCCTTCTAGGATTTAATTTTCCAAAATAGGGGGGATTTTTCTATTTATTCGACATGATTTTGTTTTCATTTCAATGGCCTATGTGGAATCTATGTATGATCCTCCATAGAATTTATGAATCACACATACTGAATAAGAAAATAGTTTACAAGAAATGGAAAATGATCCTATGTCTAAATGTCCATTGGTTTCAAGTATAAGTGTCATGATATGCCATGGAGAGTCATAAAAACAATGTATATAGTGTAAAAATTAATCATACATTGTAAATTATTTGATCCTAAAAATTTGGGATGAATTAGGGTAACTATATGAATTTTTTTGTGTGTTGGAGTTACGCAGAACCTGTATACATGTATGGGATTCATGATTCATGTGTCCCTATCTTGGATTTGGACATCCCCCCAAATTTATAGCTATGAATAATGTATTTTTCCATTGGTTATTAATAGTAAAATATCTTGTTTGAATGTAAAATAAGGGATTTGTGTGTCTCATATATGCATGACGTATATTAAATTTTAATAATCATTAAATGAAAAAAACAATTTATGTGAGAGATTATTTTGACCTAATAGGATTTTAAATACTTGTTAATGTAAAAAATAATGCTCGGATATTAGGTTTACTCTACCCTTTTATTTTCAAGGCCAAAATTTGTATGTTACACCTATAAAATATAATTTGAATATTTCAGAAACCTTTCCATTAAGGATAGATAAAATTATTGTCTATTCATGATATAAGGTTATCCCAACCACATAATAAAATTTAGAATCACATTTAAGCAATCTACATTACTCAATGAATGAGAAATAAAATGTTCCAAGGGTATTCCATTTTTAAATTCCTTAGGATTGAGGTACTCATTAAACATATTGTATTCCATGTGTGGACCATATAGTTGTTAGTTAAGAAATAAACACAAAACATTTTTTAGTTAAATTTAAATTTTAAACAATGAATTAGATTCATTAAAATTTTGAGTAACTATTTTATATTGTATAAAATTTAATTGAACATATTATTTAAACTTCAACTAGGTTCCTGGTGTTAACTCTATAAAAGGATGTTCATAAAAAGTTGTATATTGATAGGATTATATTGTATTTATAATAATACATACCAATTTGTTAGTGTACCATGTGTGAGGTATGATATGGTTTCATATGGAGAAATTCATAAAACATATATTTTTTAATGAAAATATAAATAATTATGGATCAAAAAATGAAAAATAGTGGTTTTCAAAGATTCAAAGGGATATACCTATGATTTAATTGATCTCATTTAATCATAATGATAAATGGGGTTTGTAAATCAGTATTCAAGATAAAATAGACACCATTATATGGGGGTGAATGATGAATTATCCTTCAGAGGTCTGTTGTTGGATGTATATAGGTGTTTCATGTCTTGGGAATATGGTTAATTACTATAGTAGATGTTTGTTCCATCAAACAAAGTATATGTGTTTAACATTATCTTAAAAGCAATATAAGAGGACCTAACCCTATATTTCATATATATTATATCATTATATAAGAATATTCCTTAATTATAAAAACAAATTATACCCCAAAACCTTTACCTTTAGTTTCATTAAAGATTACAAATATAACCAACATGTTTTACAAACATTCTTCAATATCACCCACAAAAAATATTATCATGCGATAAATTTCTACAAATATCATACCAAATTATTTTTTAATTAACTTGTTAATAGATATATATTAAAGGATGGACATTAATGATTTGTTAGGAAAGAACATTAAATATAAAATTTAAATACCTTATGTGATCTTATTATGAACTTGTGTGTTAGAGAATATATTCAAGGTAAATGAATATATAATAAATAAATGATAATAAATAAATCATTGATCATACAAAGAAAATTACAAAATAATAATATCAATATAACTTGTTAAAGAATTAATATGATTTCTGAATAATGATACTATAATCATAATATATTGAAACATACCATAATTATTCGGTATAAACATAAGAATAGAAAATCAATTCTTATGTTAATGATCAATTCACTAACCATCATCACATAGTAGACAGATTCACACAACGTAATGGATTATGTTATCTCTATATTACTATAATCATAGTTTATTGGGTTCCATCCCATTCCCTATATTGGTTATATCATGAGATAAAATTATTTACATAAAGTATTGGAGGTATACATAAAAATAGGCATACCCACCACTTAATGGAATACCATACATTTGTGTTCTATATGAACATTATCACATTTATAAATAAATAATATTATACACATCCCATGATAATAAAATGGAATTCCTAGAAAATTTAATTATGAAAATATGATAACAAATCTTGAGAAAGGCGGTGGATAATATTACTAGATTTTATATCTATTGAATAAAAAGAAAAAATAATGTATATTGACATAGAAAAAACATTATAAGAGTAAAAGAAAATTAGTTTAAAAATAAGTATAACGATCCTTTAAATTTTTAAAATATTATTTAAAAATTAAATAATATATATGATATTATGCTTATAAAAAAATTTATAATTTAAGTAGAAAACAGTTTTTAGAAATTATGTTAGCATGAAAAGAAATCATTTTAATGAAAACCAAATAAGATGACTATAGAAAGCGTCTAATAGAAATTTTTAAACAGGATTCCCTTATCACTTTTTTTATATAAATTCTAATAAAAAAAATAATATCTTATAATAAAATCATATATTTAAGGATAATGACATATGAAAAATAATGTGGAAAAACATGGTAATGTAGAATAAATAATATAAACGAAAAATAACTTATAATGTTAGATACACTAATAAAAATCCTTTCATTTGAAATATTTTTAAAAGGAATTTAAATGATAAAAAATTTAAAACAATTTAAATTAATATACGATAAGAAAATAAATGGTGTCTTAAAGAATATATATATATATATATATATATATATAATTTCCCTAGATTGTATTTAGACATAAAAATTATTAACCTGAATTTGAGAATGGAAAATAAATCTACACCATTACTCATAATTTACATGGAGGCTGTTTAAAATTTTAAATAATAATGTTTATAATATCAATAACTTATTTAAAAACCCTATTCAAATATATTAACTTTTATATTATTTTATTATATTCATTTATTACATATATATTTTTTATTGTCATTATAAGATGTAATTAATTTTGATTATTTCATATAAATTTTATAATGATGATCTCAATCCATTTTTTTATTACAATTTCACCATTCCCAAATTAGTGAAGGCCATTTAATAATTTAGTTAAAAATTAAGGTAGTAAAATATTAATTTTATTGATGTCATGGGAATGTTTAAAGATAATAAAAATGATGATGATCGAGATTAAGGGAATTTATTGGTAACACTAATTTACAATATAAAGACTATTAATGTTTGTCCTACCATTACATAGAAAAATTAATATCATAAATTAATCAATAACATAATATATTACCAATATTGTTGTCTTCATACCCATCCATGATTAAAAAATTATCAATATAACATTGTTCACGTTGGTAGTTGAAGTGACCCAAAGATGAACTTGTTATGCTAATGAATGAGTAGATTTAAAGAGGTATAAAATTGTAATATAATTATCATAGAGGAAAAATTATGTTAGTATAAACTAATTATAGTTTATAATAGATTTTATAAATAGTTTTTTGTTATATTGTAATGGAAAAATATAGATAAAACTATAAAGTTATAGTGATGAATTCACTACTTTAATTATGTTATTAAAAAATGATGGTTTTATTTCCATTTATGAGATTTGTAAAATAAAAAAAAATTAAAGGGATTTAAGCATATGAAAATTTTTATTTCATCAATATTTATCTAATATAATGAATTTTTTTGGAAGGGGTTGAAGTGGTGTCGTTTTATAAGTGAGTATTTAGTGGTATTTTTTCAAATACCCACTCTCCAACTTGTAAGGTTGTCATTATTCATTGATAATGTATCCAAATTGTAAAAAAATTAACATACAAAATTAATCACCGCTAAATGATTTATATATATTATTAGAGTTATTTTTCCATTAATATTTTATTTATCCCTTTACATCATTTTACATTTACGGTTTTAACACAATTTTTAACATCTATAATATTTTTATTCCCAAAATTAAATTAATCCTCGTACATCAATTTTATTAGGTAATTTAACCTCTCTACTCCCATTAATATAATTCATGTTCTAAATATATTAAATATATCTTTTAAATGATAAAATAAAATTCATTAAGGAAATATTTCTTTAAAAATGATGTTTAAAACCACATGTTTTATTAATATTATATCTTATCAATTACAAATTAAATGAGTATTAACATATATTTTTATATACTGAAAGATATGATTTTATTTTAATAATTATTTTTAATTAATAAATTTATTTTATACTGATAAAAATATACAACACTTAGAAAAAAATATTTAAACAATAATATCCCCTTCAACCATTAAATGCTTTTAAATACATAATATTAGAATTAAATATACAACCTCTTAAAATTATATTATATAATTTCAATAATATTATAATCTATAATTAAATTAAAACAAAACATAAGATAAATTTTTAATTTCAATAATATATAATAAATATATATAATTTTAATACATAATTTTAATAATTATTATCATTTTATTTCATTCAGCTATTGTGACTTATATAAATTTTAATTTGTTTTTACTAATGAAACAATTTGTGGGAACATTTTTTATACATGCCTTTCTAATGAAAATATATCCATGATCCGTATATCTAATGACCATATGTCTAATTAATATATAACTAATTAACATATGTATAATGACAACATTATAATAATACACACATCTATAAATATAACTATTAAATATATTCTCATTTTCCCTAAACTATTTTCCGAAATTTTAATCATATTTTAAAATATGATTCCCTATATTTTTATTATTTGTGGTCTGATCTTCATGGATGATAGTGATGATGAAAATTAAAACCTTATAGTATTTTCTTTACTTTGGTTTCATTAATTTACGAATTTTGTTAATTATATTTCATTTATTTATATTATAATTTATTTAATTTTTTATTGTATTATTTGAGAGAAATGAATAAAATCATGTGTAATTTTACTTATTTATTACATATATCAAAATAAATCATACATAAATTATTTATTTAAAGGTAAATACTTAATAAAATCATGGGGTTTCATATTTTCGATGGCTAAAATAATTTATATCTAAGTATTTTGTTACAATGAAGAATGAAAATAGGGGAACTATTTTTTCGTTACATCATTAGGTTCCTAAGATTTTTACTTCTATTTTCCTTGTGAATGTATATAGGGTTTCAATTTTTTGTTTTATATTGTTTTATATGTATGATCCAGGATTTGTTATTATTTTTCCTCATAAGGGAATCAGCAACTCTGACCCCCTTAGCATGGAGCTGAGAGTAATATTATTTCATGTGCATAATATATAATGAATTAAACATCAAAATACTGAATTTTTTTGTTGTATTTTTAAGCTAGATAAATTTATGATAATAAAATTAAATTTTGTTACATAAAATACAAAAAAAATATTCTATTCAATTATTAGCTTATGAGAATCCCTACATACCAATCACAAAACGCATTCTGATTCTATCAAAAAAATTAAACATATAAAATAAATGATCTATAATGCTTGGTAAGGGTATGTGTATAGAATAATAAATGTATAAATAAGCCATAATAAATTTTTAATAATAAATATCGATAATAAATGACATTTAATGAATCACATGAGTATAATATGGAATAAATACATGATGATCAAATAATAAAAAATAAGTAATAACATTGGCATGAAACATAACCAAGGATATTATAAGTAATAGAATAATATTAAAGTATATTAATAACAAAATTCAAAATTATGGAATATATAATGATGAAAGCCTAAAACATATTGTTGAGTAATCTTTACATGAAATCAAATAATATCGAGGACATGTGCGAATATATCAATATAAATGGGTAATGCTTTAGAAAATATCAAATAATGTTTGTATCCTGAGTCCAACCGATGGATCTAGGTGGTATAGTGGGCCCTTCCCATCACATACTTTCTCTAATGGATTACTCATATGGAAGGGGTGAATAATAATTAACATAAAAATTCATATTTATACTAGCATAAGAATAGTAAATAATTTCTCTAATCATCAAAAATAATCATCCAAAATTAAGATTAAATTCAATATTATCAACACAAAATATCCCTAGATTATTATATCTAAAATAATTTTTAATTTTCATTGATTAATGAAAATAACGTAAAATTATCATTAAAAAATTTTTTCAAGGGAAACATCCTATTCAATTTGAAATTAATAATTTTAAAGTCAATGAATTTATAGAAAATAAGGAGAACAATTTATTTAAAATATCCTTAATGACATAGAAGGGAAGCTATACTGAACTTAATTTAAAGATAGTGTTAAATAAAATACATTCTGTTTATGTTATAATGAACATTACTTTTGAATATTAAAATGGTTATAAATATGCTTTTTTTAAAAATAGATAAGAGGATTCCTTTAAACCCACATTGTAAAATAAATTATATATGTAATAAAATGTCTCTAAATAATAATTTTTTGAATTCTAAATAAATTTGATTATTTTTTAGAAAACATGGTTTTGGAATAAATGTATTTTCGATTAAAGGGTGAAATAAAGTCAAATTTTCATAATAAACATTTTATTAAAAATTTTAGGTACCAATGAGAGGAAAATGTTACTCTTACATTAAAAATATCCTAAATAACAATTGGATAAGTTGATATTTTTATTCTAAGATAGATATATCATAAAATTACACCAAGGGAGACTTAAAAAAATATGGTATAATATATGATTTTGATATAAGCCCTTACCACATTGGTAAATTGGGAATCATACATATCATGAATGAAATAAATTTAATTGAAATATTAAATAAAATTAAATTAAATGAATTTATGATAATAATAATGAAAAAAGTATATATATGGTACCTAAGAAATAAGTGGGGAACATTGTATTTCACTCAAAATAGTAAAAGTGAGATGAGAAACCCTTAAATTGATCCAAATCATCATGAAAAACATTTATAACACATAATAATACAATTATATATATTGTTTAATATTTTAACTAACTTTTTAAATTTTAATATTCATATTAATTCCCATTTACCATGTTATATACAATTACTTAATCAATTATGTTAAGTTAAGAAGTATCATTGATATTTGGCTTATGTGTCCAGAAATTTCATTGTTTGGTTGACTGCTGTCAAAGAGGTTATTATTTAAATATATAAAGGATAATAATCATGAAATAATTATTATATTTTCACATATATTATACTTTTTAAATAAATCATTAAATTTGGTTATGATGAATGATTTAATTTGAGAACATTGAGACAATAAACCACATATATGAATGACCAAAGTTACTATTTTTCAACGATCTCTATGAAAATAAGGTATGTAATATTTTCACATTCCAAAATGATGATAATATCATAAATATAATGTTTTTACCTTTAAATATACATATTGGTATCATATATGTTGTGTGTTAATGAAAATAGTGTCACATATATACGGGATGGTGGTAATCCACAAATACACGAATGATTGTATAATCATTCAGTGTGTAAACAGGTAAGAAATAAAATTATATATTATCTTTTCAGAATGATATATAAGTCATTAATATCAGAATAACTTCATGAATAGCACATATATTAATTAAATTTATCCTTATAATCTTCCATTTATAGCATTAGTGAAAAATGACTCGCATCGCTTCCTGAGACGGTTGTCTTCGAAACAGTCGAATGATGTTATTATATCCCATAAAAAATTTAAAAAATTTATGTTATATAAGATATAATGACTAAAGTTGTATAATTTATTTATAAATTACATATATATATATATATTAAATTCATCATCATACCCAACTCTGTGAGGTGGAAATGGAAAATGAATGAAATTAGTTCGATAGATAGTTAGTCCACCATACTCACAAATTATGATTTTTTAACCCATTTGATCAATGTAGAAATGGATGTATGAAAAGATAAAAAAAATAAAAAATTATAATTATATTTATGAAATCATGGTTTCAATATAATAATATTATAATAAAAATTAACTTTGTGTGAGGAAGAAATAATATATAAAATCCTTATTGAATAATATTACCACTTCTTTGGGTATCCTCCTTATGTGGGAATCAAATGATTACATAGGTTTTCATTGCTCACAAAAATAAGGATTCTATACTGGTGGACTTGATTTGGATATTTTAGTTGGGAAAATATTTCCTGAATGAAATGGTATTTAGGGTTTGAATAAGAGAGGAGATGTGGTGACCTTTTAAACGTGAGGTGAGTGACACACTTTTATTTATTGAAAATAAAAATTTGTATGCATGTTTTTTGGATTCTAAAATGTTAGAAAATAGATTATTCTATATAACAAAAAATATTCTATTATAAATAATTACATAAAATAGGTTTTTAAATGTTTTTATGTTATTTTTACACTTAACTTTATATTTTATTCAATGGTAAATACTTTTTTACTATAATAGCCAAAAATAGTTTTTACTATTACTATTAATCATTATAGTAATAAATTAATTTAAGCATAATAAATAACATAATTTATGTTGATTCAAAATGTGAAATATATTTTTCGAAATTATATTAATATAACTGTATTATTTTATTTTAAAAATAATCTCACAAACACGACGAGATAGTACATTTTTTGAAGAAAAACATCTCAAAATATTTAAAAACTTTTACATGAAAATTAATTTGAAATTGATATAAATAACCAAAATAAGATTAATGGACATAAAGTTGATCTTATTTTAGTTTTACACCAATTGGAAATATAATTTTACTATATGAACAATTTATAAGTTATGTTACTTTTAAATTAAAATTTAGTAATTTTCACTATTCCTTAAAAAAATATGACTTTATAAAAAATATCGAAATTCACCCATAGATAATTATTGAATATTTATTTTAATATTTATGTTTCTATTTAAAAATAAATTATAAAAAATTTATTAAAATTATTTTAAAATTAATTTCTCAATGAACGAGTAAACTACACTTTAGAAAAGTAAAATTTTTCCAAAAAAATTTATTCAGTCATTTAAATGATTATTATTTTTTTATAATCAACAGATAAACATTGATTTTATTATATAAATTTGTAAATCATTTAATTTTAAAAGAAATTACTATTTATAATATATACCATCCAACATATCATATTTTTTTATAAAGGTGATGTCTAAATAAAAATATTGTAATAGAGTATCACATCTCATTCAAACACAAAATTTTGAGAATTGACCTATATATAAAAGATTGTATTTATTAGAAAAAAATATATTTAATGTATGATAGTGCTAAAATATTTTATATGATTGGAATTTCTTATCATGTATGATATTCATCATTATATTCCTCTTTTTAAATCACCGGGTGTTACACTATTCTCCACAATAAATAAATTATGTCATCACAATTTGATGTTGTGCTCAAAAATCAAGGGTCTAATATTTGAAATTTCTATTTTTGATAACCCTCATCATAATTTTTTTAATAAAATATTCTATTTAAATTAGAAAAATACGTACTGAAATCATCCATAATATCACACTATTAGGATTCCATGTCATATAACACTCTTGGGAAATTAAAACTTGCATATAGAAGATATTACTAACATCCAATGATTAATAGTGAATGATTAAAATATTTGATCATAATAATGTTGGTGATATAGAGAAGTTAAAAGATAAAAACCCTAAATATAAAATCAGTTAAGGGATGATTTTATTCATCAGATAAAAAAGTAATAGGATAATATTTTTTTATTAAGATCATTTTCCTAGAGATAAGTAATTCATTAATCCTAATGATAGAGATCCCAAAAAATATACTAATAATATATTCCTCTATTTTTCCTTGGATATAATTATTCTTTAATAATTAATCTAGGAAATGAATATCCAAAAATTATATTATTTTTCTGAAGACATTGGAAATCACATTTAATGAATCTTAAGATCAATAAATGAATGATAAGTCCTTCCATTGAACTATAAATATTATTAAAAAGAAATGGTTATTATAGGTAAACCAAAATAAGAAAATATATATAGTGATGTTATACATTAATATTTTAACACAATTACAATGTTCATGATAAGTAATTTCATAATGTGAAAACCATATTACCCTTCCAAAATATTTTCTATCCAAAACATTTGAAATGCCTTGAGCATGTATTCTTTTATTGAATGCTAAAAACCCGAATGACCATAAAACATTATTCATAAAAAGAAAGATTCATTATTTTAGAAATTAAAAATATATTATTGGATATATTCCTTAAATATAATTTTTTTAATACCATCAATGTTAGGATACAACAAATTTCAACAATACATTAATAATTTCCATTGTATTCAATACTATCCATTTTACATTATTCATATAAATCATCTCTTTATCAAAAAAAAATTATAAAAAATCCGGATCATATTAAGGGTTATCATTTCCTCAATCAGGTGTTTTCTAAGAAGTTTAACTTTTTACTGAATAATTTTTTGTGTTCATTGATACATTTCAAGACATTCATTACAAACCTTAATATAAAAACACATCAATGTAATCATTATACATTTTAAAATTATTATAACTATGATATCATTGATTAAATTATCAAATTACATAATTTTTTTATCTAGACACAATAACATTAATCATTCAACATCATATTTGGAAGTAGAATAATATTGACCTTGATCCATTTTCTAATTTTGATTTGTATTCCTTTGACACTTGGGGAATTCATTTTCATAGTTCCCCAAATCCTTAAAGTATATGAATTAAACATTGGAATCCTTTTTCATTCAATTGATATCATAACCATGTTCTACTTTATCTCTATAATTTTAACAAACTCCCTACCCCAATTAACAAAACCATCAAATTTCCACCGAAATTTATCACATGTGGGAAAATACTTCTTTCACATCTTTGATTCCAAATTTTTATTTATCATACCATTTTTCTCTTACATGCATTATAAAAAATAATACCTAGTTAATTTAATCATTTTATTCTTATATAATTATAATATTTCTTTATATGTTGAGAATTTTTTGAAGGTTAGTTAAATTTAATGATTGACTTATGGTCATTGAATACATTATTATTATTAATCTTTGTATTATTGGAATTGATGTTGTACCCATTCCTTCTTCAAGGATCCATTTATAAATAATGGAATAAACTATATTAGATCATAACATTATGAAACATAATTTATAATAACAATAATATTGAAATAGGTATCAAAAAATTAAAATATAGGCATATCTAATATATTAATCATAATTATGGTTTCTTTGGGGATATAATTAAATTAAAATCATTCATACCCGGTTCTAATGAAAATATAATTTATCCAAAGAATATAACTTTTGAATTTTAAACTAATTTCATAGAATGGCTCATTTTCATGATTCAGGTGATGATCAAGTCAAGCCATGTGCACCCTTTTGAGTGTAATTTCACCCATATTCATCTTTTAAAAAACCATATACACATGTTGTAACTATATAAGGGTTTATTTTCAAGGTAAAACCACATAATATATTAATTAAAAAATATTTAGTATGCTCTTAAATACTTATCCTAAAATTATATAATATGGTTGTGTTCCCTAATATATGATTTCATAAATCTAGTTCCCAAAAATTTTAATGAACATCCTATGATTCCAACTATTGCGAGAACAAACCCATTTGACCAAAGTAAGTGTTTAATTTATTACATTGGAATAAGATACAAGGAATAAAATAAAAAAAGGAAAGAACAGTTTATTAGAATTGGTAAAATACATATTTACATGAAATTTTGATTATATTTTAAAATATAAAATAGAAAAAAAATTGATAATTCCATTATTCATCATTGTGTATACCTTCATATCAATCAAAAAAACATTCTCAAATCTTGTGGAAAAATAAACATATGTAAGGGGTGATATAAGATGCTCAATAAGGGTATGTTAATAATGGAAGATATACATAAATAAATAATAATTAGTATGTCAATGAAAATAACTAAAATATATTCTATTTAATCAATAACATGATAAAAATTTGGAAGGAATAAATTATTTCCAAATAATATCATATAAACAATAACATGACCATGAAATATAACCATGGATATTATAACTATTTTTATAATGACATGGAATATCAATAACTAAATTCTTGATGATGGATTTCATAATGATGGACATCTAAAACATACCCTCATGGAATTGGACTATGAAATCTAATAATATCAGGGCCTTGATCCAAGAAATCTATTAAAATAGTAATTCCCTCATCCAAAATCTAAATTATTTTTTTTCTCATGAGACCTACTAATGTGTATAGGTTCTATAGCGATATGCACATCTTAGTTACTAAATATTATTCATTATTCAATTAAAAAGGGTGAAACATTAAAAATTTTAAAAATCTGTATTCAAACTTCTATATGATATGTAAATAATTTCCCCATTAAAGAATATAAATCATAAATTATCCAGAGTAAATTCCAGGGTGTCAATAGACCATATACATTATGTATAATATGATAAATAAATGGTTATTCTCATTAATGAATTGAAATACTATAAAAATAGTGTTAAAAACCATTTTTAGGGAAATTATCATTTTCCTTTTGTGAATCGCATTTTTAATAAATAATAATTTCCAAAATATACGGGGAAATTTTTTTCATAAAAAAAACCTTATAAACATGAAAATTAATCATCAAGTAAAATATTTTCATGGAGGTTAGAAATTATATTCATGTTTTATATGTTAAAAAGAACAATCAATTTTCACTATAAAAACATTAAAAAGTTAATCATTTAGAAAACTATATGAGTATTAATTTAAGAAATTTTTTTTAAATAATTAAAACATGAGAAAATAAGAATTTAAAAAATAATTTGGATAATTCAAAAAAAATTCTGAATGTTTTTTTTATAAAACACGATTTTGGGTGAAATTAATTTTCAACCATAGAGGGAAATAAAGTTTGATTTTCTTAAAATCACTTTTATAATCATTCATACTGACAAATATAATAAAATAAATATATTACATTAATTTTTTTTGAATGACTATGGTATTATGTGAAATTTTTTTTAACGTTGAAAAGTCAAATAATTCCACCATGTAAGACATAAAAAAGAAAATATTCAGAATAATGATGATATTGTGAAACAAATACTTACCTCTTTGGTAATATTTTGATAATATGACCCCTGATAGAAATAAATTTAAATAAAACTTTAAATACCATGAATAAAAATTAATTCTTTAAATAATTTAGTATAATATTATTATATACACCACACAAGGTAAATGAGAGGTGAATATGGTGTATGTCGTAATGATGTAAAAGTGAGATGAGAAACCTCAACATTGATTCCAAATCACCACGTATATTAATTATCATCATAAATAATAAAACTATATCAATAATTTAATTTCTTAATAACATTTTTAGAATTTATTATTATGTTGACATCACTCATTTCCTTGTTATATATGAATACATAATCATTTAAATTGACGTCATATTTTCAATGATATTTGTATTATGTGTCATAATATGATTTTGGCAGGTTGAAATTGGTCAATAATTTTATTATTTAAACATATAAGGAATAATTATCTGGAAATAAAATTCACATTATATTTAAATTATAATAATATTTTAAATTGTGAATTCATGTTATAGAAACTGAAGTACATTACAATCAGAGAGCTGGTGGGTCGTACGTACGCATGATTAATGTTTTTAATTTTCAACAATCAATATGGAAGGTTTTTAATTAATAGTTTATCATTCTATACTTTAAATAATATCATAAATACAATATAATTTCCTAAAACGTATACTTATAAATATCATTAATGTGTTTACGTTATGAAAACAGAGTCACATCACAGCATTAAAGAATTAACATATACATACATGAAAAATATAATAATTCAGTGAGTGAAAATTTAATAAGAAAAATGAAATATAATACTTCCATAAAAATTAATATGTAATTAATATCATAATATACCCATTAATATTAAATATATTCATTAAAATCTTCCAAGTTCTATTTCATGTGTAGTTTTAGTTAAAATGAATCACATCACTTCATGAGACGGTAGACCACTATACGCATGGGTGGCATTATAGTGTTCTTTACGAATAGGAAATTTATTATTTATTTATGATATAAATAAAAAATATGTATAGTTATATTATAAATTGAATTTATATATATATAATATCCATCATTATACCAAATAGTAAGGTGTTGTAATGGAAACTGAATTCCATAGATTCATAAGGCGGTATCCCACCAAAGACAATAATAAAGATTTTATAACCTATTCAATTGAAGTGGGAATCGATGTATGTCATGAAAATTAAAAAAACATCTCATTATATTTAATATAATATTTTAATTATGTAATAATTTTTTAAACATAATTATAGATTTGAAGGAGGAAATAAAATAATAATTCTAATTGAATATTGTTACATCCATATGGGGTAACCTCCTTGGGTTTGTAACATAATCATTCCATGTGTTTATTTTTTCCTACAATAAGCCGTATAGGACACTGATATATAATTTTGGATGTTATTTGGGTATTATTTTATGAAAATAAATGGTTTTATGGTGTATATAAGAGGGGATAGGGTGTAACCTTTTTTAGGTGAGGTAAGGGGCACATTTGTAACTTTTTATAATATAATGGTTTACACATGTACATTAGAAGAAAAAATGATACTAAATAGAGAATTATCAAGATTGAGAGATGATAATATTTAAATTTGCCCATAAAATCTATTTTCTTAATGTTTTTACTTTATTTTAATCCTTATATTTTTTGTTTAATCCTCAGTAAACCATTTTTAACTTAACGATGGTAAATATTTTTTATTATTTTTAATATTTATTATCGATAAAAATTATGTTTAACATATTATATAATATATAATAATATTAATAAAAATATGTAATCCATTTTTTTAAATTATATTCATAGAATATGACAATTATAATTAAAAATTAATATCGCAAACACGATGTCATAGTGGGTTTTCAAAGAAGTTTTTTAAATGTTATAAAGGTTTTATATCAAAATTTAATATGAAATTTAAGCAGTTTAACTAATTGGATAATTATATATACTATAAAAATATTTATACATTAAATCTAATTTAATTAATAATATATATATTAAAATAATTTAAATTAAATGACACTTTAAAAAAAATCATTATTTGTCACTATTCATTAAAAATAATATAATTTTATGAAAATTATCAAAATTCATCATTAGATAATTTGGACATGTAAATTTGATGAATTATTTATTTCATATAAATTATATAATATTGATAAAAAGTTCTTTTAAATTATATGAACAAAGAATTACTGGATAAACTTTTAGAGAAATATATTTTTTCAGAAAATATTTTTTCTTCATTAAAATGATACTTGATTATATATAATCTATATGTAACCATTTAATTCATTTAATACATGTTTAACCCATATAAATTCCATAATTTATTAATTACAATTCATACCTTCCAAAATAACAACTATGATAAATGGTAAGGTTTAAATAATAATATTTTAATTATGTATCACGTTACATTAAAACTAAGTGTTTTGTTAATTTTATACTATCAAAGATATTGGATTTATTTAAAAATAAATATGTCAAAAATTATTATTTTGTAATAATATAGTCTAATATTTTTGTTTCTTGTCATATAAACTAAAGAACAAGAAATTACCATTTTAAAATCTTGGTGTGTTTCACTAATGATCATGTTTAGGTGTTACATCCACTTGTTTAGTATGTGTGATCATTTAGGTATATACTTCATTGGAAGTGTTACATTGAACACATAGTGCACATGGGAGAGGTTTTATGGATTTTAATGGTGAAAATATATAATTCATATACAAACAAGGATATTGAACGGGATTATGATTCTGTGTCTCATTTTCCATTCCTTCAAAATCCCATTACTCTCTTCATGGTGATATTTTAAAATACCTTATCTCATAATTCAATCACTATATCACATTATTTATTATTTTTATATGTCTTATATCATCATTGATTAGATTTAATGTGTCATTGATTTGTTTGAATTTGATTTGATGGTTCATGAGAAAGATCAGATCCTTGAAGATTATAATCTACCACATCATCTGACTATGATTCTGTTCAACATATCTTCACATATATATCCTTTTATAAGGAAATATATTGATATAATATAAAATGCTGTTATAAGATAACTCTTTAGGGGAAAATTTTGATCCCAACCTTTACTAAAATCCATCAAGGTGGATCTCTACATATATTTTGATGAAAAAAATGTTCTTTCAGATTAACCATCAGTTTTTGGATGATATGTTTTTTACTAAAGCATATATATGTATCCAATTTGTGTTGAATTCTTATATAGAATATTTAGGTAAACCTCAAATAATGAACAGATAAAATTTACTGTTGTATTACATGTATCCTTAATGCACCATATATATATATATATATATCTTTCTGAGTTTATCCAGTAAGAAATCTTCTCAAATATGAGTTAAATGTGACAACCATATAATGTGATCAACTATAACCCTATTAGAAATATTTACATTAGAATCATTGGGAATCCTATAAGAAAATTTATTATGATGTTATCATTTTTCCATATAGTTATGATTTCTTGATTAATAATCCATTTAAACATATAATTATCTACCATAACATGTTATCATAACAAAAATTCAGATATATACACTGATGTTACCATCACCAGGTTATAACATTGGAAATTATACCTAAGATGCATTTAAATCGTGGTGATTCAAGGATAGATAGTGAATAATTATATGTGTGTATAATCCATAAACTCATTCAATTCTAATAATTAACTGACAAATATTGTTATTACAAATCATATAATTCCATCAATGCTAGTATAGAACTCTAGTATTTTCATTACATTAATTTTTACCTCAATATCCCTATATGCACCTCCATTATTTTTACATGGATGGATGGTAGGGAAGTAATTTTAGAAAGATCGAATTTCATCACATCCCTTATGATTCCCATGACATACATTTTCAATTATATGATTATTTGGTCACATTAAATCAATATCATTAATAGTGTAATATATTAAATCATACTTAGTCGAAAATCGACTGTGTTTTCCTTCCCATGGTGGTAAGGTATTGACAAGTCACAGTCGTTGACCAACTACAACAATTAATATTTGAGTTTGATCAAATCCATCTAGATTAATATATATATATATATTAATTTAATTTGATATTTATATATTTTAGAATTGTCACCATAAAGATAATGCATCCATATAAATAAAAATATATTACAATTTTGAGGAATAATTCAAGTAATTTTTTATTATGAGCCATTAATTGATATGAGAGATTAGATAACCCATGCCATTTTTCACGAGTTAACATCCAAAAATAATATTTTTTTCATCACTAAATTTATAAAAATATTATCCACCACAAGGTTGTGAGATTAGAGGTGTAGTGACCAATCGTCTCATAAGCTCCTTGAAATTTTACCTACATTCATATATCTAAATGATCTTAAATCCCATTTGAGTTAACGCTGAATGTGGATTTGATAGTAGTGATAATTTTTTCTTAACGTGTTCTTTATATTTAGTAAATATATGAAAACTATGGATCCCTGTTATAGTAGTTAATCTAGTCCATTCCTAAATCAGTAATATTTTTGAATGATTAACATATACACACATACATGTGATTACATGACCAAATTATGATACGTTATATAGACAAAAATAAAACCTTCTAAATTTGGAATATAGTTTCCCCTTCCTAAAAACATTCTTAAAAATATTTAAATCATAATAATTATCTTTAATTATATTTTAATATATGTGAATATTAGCTATAATTACCTACTAAGATTGATGTAGGTAATATCTATAGACAACATTCATCAAATTCCTGTAGATACCTTATGATTCTAATAGTCATAATGGAATAAAAATTAATTTATAATGTTCATATCTTGTAAAAAAATATTTTGGGTATATTGTATCTTATAACCCATAATTGATGGAATCTATACTGACAATACATCATTGAGAAGTTTTTACAACATTAAATTTTATAAAACAGTTCATCAATATAAGGTAAAGGAATCATATTATTGAACATTATTTTTAAATCTAATAATAATCATTATATAGATATAAGGATATATATTTAATTATAAAAAAGGTTTAGTACACCCAAACCTAAAACAAAAGAGAAAAGTATAACCATATCAATATTCTCTTCATGTTTCATATGTAATTCCTCTTACTCAAATCGGGAAATTCATTAAGGATTATCATTTATAATAATACCTATAGGCCTGAATTTTGTGGAAAGATAAACCACACTATCGTGGAGAACACCGAGAAACTCCTCAATAATAACATTAAAATATTACCATCTAATAGAAATATATTTTATATTTAGTCTATCCTTAACCATTGGATCTAAATATTCCTCTTTGTTAACTAATAGGAACCATAGAAATTTAAGAACTTCCATAGAGAGTTTATAATTGACATATCATATATTGATGGTCATGTGTGGATATAGGATATGAAAATTGATTTTCTTATTCCATTAATTAAAATGGGATCTAATATCGAGACATTTAATACAAGAAAAAAACACATAACATGTTACTTAGGGAGAATAATATGATTTTTTGGAAGTATGTTCATTGAATCATCTATTTTTTAATAGTTATAAAATGATGATAAAATAATTATACAAGTAGAAGTTTTTATACAGTAACTATTTTATTGAATTCATGATATTAGAAAGCATTCTACATATGATGAAGTTGTTAGAAGAATCATGAAATAAAACAAAGATAGATATTGTGTAGATAAAGAGTGTACCATTGATCACTTTTTATCTTGAACCAATTCATTATTTGTGATAATATATTCATTCCATTTATCCCTAATTATAGAGGTTTTTGGTATTAATTACATTCATGAAAACTATGTTTAGTTTATTTTATTTTTAATTTCTATAATAATTAATACTACAGAATATAATTATAATAAGTTTTTTATGTTAATATTTCCATACATTTAATTCATTTCTTTTCAAATTAAAATATCATAAACATTTATTTCCTTGAAGAATTATCTTAAAAAAAATTAATTTCCCCATTCATTTTATAGAATTCCCCTATGCATCATTCTATTATTACAACATGTAGATATATAATTATATTTTCAATATGGGTTTTATATTTTTAGCTTCCATTAAAATAAATTTTCATCTTATTGTCCCCAAAACCATGATAATAATGGGAGTCATAAATTTAAATATACACATTAAGAGTATGTAAAACAAATTCTTAATTAGTGAATTTTTTTTTAATAACCAATAATTCTAAAAAAATTGGTTTTAAGACACTAATTACACGATTAAATTTTCATTAACTATAAATGGTAATAGAGTAAGAAAATAATTCAAGTCTTGTGAAGATTTATTTAGATGTACCTAATTGATTCATCTTAAATTTTTATTAACCCAAAGAACCCACCCCCCTCAATTTTAATGGAAATAGGTTCCTGAGAATATTTTCTAAAATATTTATTCATAAAATCATCCCATTACCAGGAATTCATTTCTTATTTTAAACTTATATTCATAATGAGAGCCAACAATAAGCCATTTACACATACTATGTATTAAATATTAAAAATAATATAATCATTTTATATGAATTAGAATGCATAAAAAAATTTAATTTTGTGTTGACCAGTTTCTTGATAATTTGATATTCAAAATACCCACAAAAGGTGTTGGTGGTTACCCCCTGATGAAATCAATGGAGAGGTTCTCTTTCCCTCAAATATTTTAGAGTTAAATATAGAATTTTTTTATTTTTAATTGATTGTGATTTATGGGTGAGCATATTCACAATATTTTTCAACCCATATCACATCTTATTTGGTAACCATAACATAATCTTTCACATTATTTTTTTTTTCTATTTGAATATGTCGATTACATTATATTTATGTGTTAGATTTTATCAATTGGATATTTTGGTGTATTATGGATGTTGGTGGATGGTTGACTGTTCATGAGATGTATCTTCATCATGTGCCATATAATCAACATCAATATTTAAACATGTATCATGTGGGTTTTCCCTTTTGGATTTGAATTCCAAATTTCGCTATGTTTTTGTAGATTTATTTCGAATCATTTCTAATAATTTTTTTATTTTTAAGAGAATAAATATATATATTAGGATGCCAATATCCCAAATTGTATCATTTTTAACAAATAATATATATTTATATATCACATTCTATTCTAACATAGTTTCGTATAGTTCCTTCCATTTAATAAAAACAAAATGTTTTATGTGAGTATTAAATAAAAATATCCATTAAAAACATTCATATGATAAATAACATTGATCCAAATATATCAATAATTATGATAACTTAATTTTAATCTATAACATATTAAATTTAAATTATGATTCCCTTGGTTCTTTTTATAACATTTTTTTTAACCTGGGTTGATTTCTATTTTCCCATTATTCATCATAAAAAAATCCCATAAGTTAACTAAAACTAAAAATGATATCATTATAGAAATCCCAAAAATATAATATGAATATATTATATCCTTGTACATTCATATTAATTACATATTAATATAAATTATTTGATAGAGAATAAATTTTTAGTGTCTTTGGTGATTAGATTCACAAAAAAATTATTTTACAAATATTATTCAATATATCCACATAAAAATCATTATACATTAAAACAATAAGATATTTAATACCTAATCCGAGTCTAAATTACAATGGTAACATTATAAGTATGGGTGAACATTGAGAAAATTTTTTGTTTGAACAAAATAAATATATACAGAATATCATTAGTGATAATAAGATGGAGATGATGGCTCTACATTCTGCCAGGGAGATCTCACTTTTATCCCACACTAAATTATCTATGATTTCATCCTAAAATAAATCATATGGGTGATTTAATTCCCCATTTACATAATTCTTTTTTCCTCCAAAATTACTGTTCTCTCATTCTAATTTTTTCTATGTCCATGGATACATTTATAATTTTCATTTTTCTCATGTATTTTATTCCCTTCTAACATTCATCGTCAACATTACTCATTTTTATGGTTCCATATATTAGTTTGATTATATAAAATTTAGTTGTGGGGGTGTTGGTATCAATCCCCTTATTCCCTCAAGGATCTTATTACCATGTCATGACTATATTCGTGTTCTTCTTGAAAGTTGACATATAAGTTTGGGGTGCTAAAATAACATAGATGTTTCATGATCTTTTTGGAAGTGCATATAAGAGTTTTGGATATTGAAGTAGCACAAATGTTTCATGTTATTTCGCATAATAAAAATTTTCCCTCTCTTAGTGTACATTTTTTATCTACAAGAATATATGACTAATAATACATTTTCTAGTTTTTATCAACCCATAAATCATGGACCCATATTTTTATTTTGTACTATGGTTCTAAAATGTATGATTTGGGGTTATAGGTGTCGGATGATGACTACACATTTTTTTTTGTAATCAAATTATTTGGCATCTCTCCATCTTGTGTTCTGTCTAACAATTAATGGCCCAAAACTCAAATGACCTTTTTCTCTTGCATAGTCCATTTATCTCTATATAATTATTCGATATATGTTTGAATTGATTTTAATGAATTGGAATTATTTGGTATTGGTAACACATTTTTGATGGTAGCCTTTAGTGCACAAAGTTGTTGTTAATTTGGAAACAATACTATGGTGATGACTAGATGGATAGTGTAGAAATAATTTTGATCTAAATTTTATAAAAGGAATTTTTTCTCTAAATTTTTATTATTCAATTTTTGGTATTCATGGAAGCACAAATGCATGGTTGAATATGATGGTTCATAGGTGAATGTTTTCTCCTATGGAGATAATTGTACTATGAGACAACATGGATTTTGGTATTCTATTTTATATATTATAAAAATTCATATTCATATGGTTTATTGAAGGCATAGATGTTCGTGGACCGAAAATGGTGTGATAATATAGATGATGACTTATGCCTAGACATTTCTTGACATGTTCTGATAGCGGTGACCTTTGAGTGATGTGATTGTTCGGTTTCGATAGGTCCTATATTGATTCCGGCTTCCATAAATCATCAATATTTGGTACATCATAATGGTTTTGGGACATATTGGACATAAATTGAGGAATGAGGAATATAGAATTGATACACTATATTTTCCTATTACAAAAATCTCTATATTTTTATTACTTTTTATATTGTTTTTAGGATTATATTTTAGTTGTTCTAGTGTGTTTGTTGGTTTTCCATTTGGGTGTGGAATAAATGTCGTCATGGTTCCCACAAAATCCCAATGTGCTAATTAAAAATATAAAAGGGAATACCGAAATAATAAGAGGACAATGTGTATATGAATAGATATTAATGATATATAAAAAAATATTGAAGTCATTCCCAATAAAATATTGATCATATATTAGGAATCATTACATAATTATTTTGATATAAAACATGAAATGATGCATAACAATGTGGAATAATGAGATAATTTTGATATTACATGGAAATAAGATATATAAATTTTGGGACAAACATAATCATATAAAATTATTTATTATGGAAAATATCAATGATATGACCTTCATCACATAATGGACATAGACCGATTAAATAATGAATTGGGTTCACTACCCATTACAGCAATATGAATGGTTTTCATTAACTAGCTAATCACATATATTTTATTTAATGAGATATGAATATTTCATATTTCATTACAGGGAAATATAATTATGGTCCCACCCATCATATTATTTAAAATAAAATATTTATTTTCCACATGAACATTGTCACATTAATAAATTAACCATACCATATATGAATTGTGAGAAAAGAAATCATATTCAAAAATATTTCTAAAATGAATGATAATAATTCATCTAGAAAAATAATTTGGAATGATTCATTACTGTATATCCATAATGAAGAATATGGTATGTTGATGGTTATTAAAATAGATGAGAACACTTTAATAGAGCAATAGAAAAATATTTTGAAAATATATTGTTGTTTCATTTTCTTTTTGATAACTTTTTGTTAACGAAAATTATATTTGAAATATTTTTATATAAATTTTTAATGAACATTAAAATGAATTAATGATTTATGAGTGTTTGAAAAGATTGTTTTGTAACAAAAAATAACGAATATAGAGGGTGAATGTGACTATATAACAAATATTGAAAAATATTTAATAAAATATTTTAATTAAATTAAGTCCAAAAAAATTGAAAATAAATTTGATACATCATATCATAAGGGAAAACTATATGCACAAAATCATATAAATAACATAATCATAGTGGATAATGACTTGCTACATAAAAAAGAGATAAAGCAAGCTCTTCTTACAAGCATACATTCATTTTTTATTGAGAATGAAGGGGGGATAAAATGGTATGAAGACTTGAAAAACCCATAAATATCTATATAATAATAAAATAAATGGATTTATTATAAATGTATATAAAATTTCTCTAGAAAATAATTTAAACATAGAAAATATCAATTTCAAATAGATTTATTAAAATAAATGATTACCTTTACTTTAGACCTTAATAAATGTGGTTTAACATAAATGATAATTAATATATCCATATTAATCATCTATTGTAGAACTATATTCATATATATTACCTTTTATAATATTTAATTATATTTATTTAATATATATATATTTATCATCATCAATTGTGAGTAAATTTGAATATTTCATAATTTTTTTGTAATATTGATATATATCCCCAGTATATGATAAAAATTTCATCATTATATTATTATTATTTTGATACATTTTCAAATTATTTATGTATCAACATGTTGTTTATTTTAAATTTTAGGTGTATTTTTCATTAGAATATAATAAATGACAAGTATGTATTTGATAATTTTTTAATCAAAACATGTTACTTTTTATAACCATTCAATTTTTTTACACTTATAGAACCATATTCAGTAAATAAATTTATCATTAATACAAATTATTACTAGTATTGATGTATTTATTCTAATACATGTACGATATTTTTATATTTGGTATATCATTATTCATTAGCTAGTTAAACTAACTCAAATAAGAACATGCCCTACTAATGAATGAGTGGGAGTTTAGAGATATATAATTGAAATATAATATTATTAAAAGAATAATCATGTTAATATTATATCATTATATATAATAAAGTTGTTTATAATTCGTTTATTTGATAGTATAATTCCAAAATATTGTGAAAACTTGATAAATAAGCCGATGAATTCAATAATATTTGAAAAACGTTCCTAAAATAGAGAATTTACATATATGAAATGGAACAAGAGTCTAAAAAACATTAATAAATGATTTTAAAGAGGGAATTTTGGATAAAATCCAAGTGTTATCAATTGGAAAATATGGGTTTTAGATGGGTCCTTTTCCTAGTGAGTATTGATTGTCATTTTTTTAAATATATATCCCCTAATGGATAATGTCATCATTATAATTTTATATTGGTTCCAATGTGGATTAATGGAGATATTAAGTTAATACCCTTATAAACATAATTAACATATAATATTAATATTTAAGACATTTAACCTCTTAATTTAACTATTAAAACCTCATTTTACCTTTACCAAGGTACCTTAAAATTTACCTCGATAAGTTAATTGTTTTTACCAAAAATCAAATTAAACATGTTATCCAATATAAAACTGGTTATTAAATATTTTCAATACCTTTAATGTACAATAATTTTTAAAATATATAACTTGATGTTTAAATTGATAAATATATATATTAAAAACATAATTTATAAAAAATAAAATATTTAGACATTAAGTAATCTTAATAATATTTAGTCAGGAACCAATGTAGGTCACCCTTTTCATGTACCCCATGCTACTCCTAGGAATGGATAAAAGTAAATTCCAAAACCCATGGTATATAAAAAAAATGTCTAGGAATAAAATGAATAGAATGGGGAATATTTTTCCCAATGAAAAAAAATATTGAACATGAATATCCCCTTGGAAATATGATATGAACATCTACTATGAAGGGTGAACACACATAAAAAACTAAAATATATCAATAATAAAATGAAACCATTTTAGGAAGCAACTTATAAAAAACATATAAAACAAATATAATCCACAAACATAAAAACGTAAGTCACAATATAATAATTCTAAATTAACTTAAGAACCTTCATAAACCAGAGCATGTCAGAATGAAACTGTTGACATTGAATTGTCACATAAAGAATAAAATAATAAAACTATGAAAATAATATAATGAACCAAAATCCCTATGATAATAAAAATATATGTTTCTTACTAATGCCTCGATATTCGAAATATATACCAAAAACAAACTAGTACATCGATGATGGATGTGAAAAATAATTGGAATATATATAGGCATGGTCTAAAACACCAAAAGCACTTTCATAACATTTTTATAAAAAAATACTTATGTAATTCTGTTGAATAACATTACAATGACAGTGTTTTCCCATTTAATTGAAAATAAGTCTCAAGTGACTATCAATTAAATACATTTTTGTAAATGGTAAACAATCCAATTATATTTGACACAATCCTATCACTTGCAGATAAAAATATCTAGAGAAATGTTTTCCATTGAAATAATAAAATCAATTTCTTACAACATTATTTTGAAAACATTTATAATTTGGTTTTCAAATTAGTAGTATAGAAATGGAACAAAATGAATAAAATGACCACATATATATTGTTAAAACTAATATTTAAGATCAAGCGCATAAAAAAATGTTACAAAAACAAAATTCACTTAGAAAAAAGATAAAATAATAACACAAAATAATAAAATATTAATAATGTATGATAATTGAATGTAAATAATAGTATCCTTATTTTAACCAATGATGGGGTAACCTGATGCTTGGTTTTTTGTGAGAGGTTGAGCATGACTACATAATCAATGCATCAGATCCCTAATCCAACACTGGATGTATTCCAATGAGGTATATTTGTATAATTTTAACCACCTTATTATAACCAAATCCTTACCAACCTAAGATACATTTTTCTAATGGAAATTATTCATTTCTGTTTCTTAGAATTGATACTCAAGAACTCACACTAGTATAAAGGATCAAAGGACATTCTCATATAACCCTTTTTGGGGTATTTTTTTTACTATGGAACTCTCATTTAGATATAATTCAACTATGAAAATATTTATATAATCCTAGTGTGGGACTAGTTACCAAAACATTAGTAATCAGTTATTGGACAATACCGATGTGAATGTCTTTACATATTATAGGAATCCCATTTAGTTGAACGGCTACACATATATAAATAAATGTCACCAACATTATGTATCCTAGGTGGCCTATCATTTTCATTTTAGTACATTGTGATACTGTTTTAGGGGCCACTATGTATAAAATCAACTAAACATTGTGTCCTAGATTTTATCATTATATTGTAATGGGGTAAGTTTTTATGGTATTCAGATTAGGGACATAAAGTGGATTCATATCTATCCTTTAAAAATTAATTGGAAACAAAATATTTCTATTCCACATGATCGGACAAAACACAACTTTTAATTTGTTATGATAAGGACCTCCCCATAGAGTTTAAATTCATTTGTCAATCACTACTAGGTGGAAGATGACGAGTAATGGTTGGAGTGGGGAGTATGGAACAATGTATCTTTGTGGTTGTCCTCATAGTGAAATGGACCAATTTGATTGGGTTTACCTCATAACGATTACGGTCCTATGAAGTGTTGGAACTGATGATCAAGTGGCTAACATACTGACCAATCAATTGTCTGCACATGTGTTCATGAAGTATCAGTTGAACCTCAGTGATTAGGAACCTTCCAATACATGAGAGGGTAAATTATACCCTGTCTAAAGTTTTTCTAAAAGTTTTAATCTATTTCATGATTCATTTTATGTTTATGGGGGAGATACGATCATGTGGGAGTGTTATTTTATATCTACATGTAAAAATTTGATTCTTTGGGTTTATTTCTAGTGGGGATAATTAATAAATTCAATGTTTTATCGTTCAAACAATGCTGAATAAATATGAAATAATGATGGAAAATAGGGGATTTAAAAAATGATATAATGGGGGATAATGTTGATTTAAAAATTGAAAATTTTTAAAGTCAATGAGGGGGAAAATTCAGAGTTTGGTATCATGAAAACTAAATTCATTCTTGCACTCTTGTTTCCTACACAGAGCATTGCTAATGTATATTAAGAGTGTTTGATGATTTGTTTCTCATTTATCAGGTTTGGGATGGTTCTTCATTTAATTTAAATACCAATTTCTAACAAACCCAAAGAAAGATATTTTTGGAACCAAGGTTGTTCTTTGCTAGATATGGAGTATAGTTTGTGTTTATTGTCAATCCATATTGGATTGATCAAGGAGTTTATAAGGAGTGTCGTCTTACAATTGAGGATAAAAGAAGTACTGATGGTGGAAAAATTTTCTAGTGTACTCTAAATTTTTGGTCCCTGAATTGGAGTGTTTGTTTTTGGTAAAGGTGGGTTTTCTACAAAGTCAATATATGGAATGGGTTTTCCAGGAATAGTTTTTAGATCTAGGATTATGATACTCAGAATGGAGAACTGCGAACCATGTAGAGAGAATAGTTCATGGAGTTAAAATATGTTGGCAGACCTCATAGGAGGGATGGTTCATAGAGTGAATATGTTTCATGCAAAGGCCTATAGATCATAGAAGGAATTATGATTGTGGATGTCATGTATTTCGTGAAAATAGGCATATTTTTTAGATTCTATAAAGGGTGTTGTTTGCGGAAAGTTAGAAGTGATTTGTACCACCGTGTAGGGAGAATGGAGACACATGGGCCACATAAGGAATATGGTTCATGGGGGATCCATGGTACATGGTAAAGGTGTCTCTATATAAAATACTTGTAAAATCGTGGTTTAATGGATTTTGCAGATATATTTTCCAATATGTGGAGGACTAATCACTTCATTAATTAGTGGATCTAAAATCAAAAAGTCGAGAGGAATATGGTGAAATATAGAAGTAGATTATATGAATAAAAACAAAAAAAATTAATTAAAAATGAAAAAGTAATTCGGTGATGTACAGAATAGTTAAAATTAGAAAATACGTAAAGGAATAAGACCAGTTTGTAGAAGACATATCACAGAGAAGGATTTTATAAATTAAAGAAGAAGCTATACATGGATGTGGTCTGTTAAGGATGTATGTAGTCACAGGTTGTAGAGGAAGTATATATAAGAGGCCTTGTAGTTAGTTGAGAAGGGGAGTTCATGGAGTAAGCCTTGGAATATAAAGAGTAATGTAGTATGCAATGGATACAATGAAATATGTAGTGAAACAGGAGTAGTTCATCGAGCACTCATAATATGGGGCGTTCTATGGTTTACAAATAAAGGAGTTCAGTACATGGGGGGAACATATCAGAAACTCATAGTGCACAGAAAAGTTATATATGTCTGTAGGTGAAAATATTACTTCAATAGAAAATATATATATTGTTGAGTATGCATATGTTAATATCAACCCATTTAATTGAACATCATGTTGATAAAATAAGTTCATATTCTTCCCAACACAGTTATCAATGAGGTTTCAATGCAATGACTTGAGGGACACAGTGTGATATCCCTCAAATCATGTAAAGGATGTTCTCCTGGTATAGAGTGACTATGGTAAACAATTGTAATCCGAAAATAGTGAATATTTTTGGACTTTGGAATATTTGACAAACTATCAGTGTATACTCCTTATACGTATCCCTTAGTAGTTAACCATGTAAAATTGTTTTTCCTCACATTCCATTTGATTTTTTGTTTTCATAACATTTACATCAGATTGGTTTAACAAGTTCCCACAAACTTGGGCACAATATCCATCTTTTTAAAAAGAAAAATTTGACACCCTGATTCACCCCTCCCCTTTCAAGTTGTCATAAGGGCCTTCATGAGGATGGATCCCACGAAGAGTGAATTTTAATGATGATTATATGATATGAATTTAATAGAATATATCCTTCTATGTGGGGGAAATATTATATTAGTATATATATCCTACTAATGAAGGAGTGATGTAGTAGTTGGGTAGTCCAGGGTTTCCCCTATTCATCCCTGCCCTCCACCCTTCATTTTCTACTGCTACTCTAATCCCTACCTCCATTTGGCTCCCCCTCATTCATTAATGTAGTAGATGATTCCCATCCTAGTGCACCATATGAAGACCTTGTGACTCCCTTCCCAAAATGCACTATTTTTGATAATGACAATGCCTACCTCATATATTCTTCCACAACTAGTATACTGCCAGCGATAGATCAAGCACCTCAATTCATCCCTCTAGGACCTCAGGCATGGATGCATGAAAATTCACCTAGAGGAAGCGACCCCAAGGCCTCATGTTTATCTATCAGTGATACCCTGTTGGACTTTACCCATCCTTAGTTACACCCCAGCAGTTCACTGTTTCACCCCCTATATGGACTCAACATGCAAGCTCTCTGGATGTTACACCTCGTGTGGACTTGACATACCAAAATTATAGATTTTATCATATTTTTTGTTTTCACTTCTCTTAAAATTCTGATTTAATTTTGAGTTTGAATCCCCTTATTCATTAGAATGATGCCTAGTATGTTCAGGGGATGAAATTGTGCAAAACTCTTTCATGTGCATACATAGCCAATGGTGGTTTGAACTAGGACTAGTTTGTGGTTCTTGCTGATGTAAAGTTTTTTTCACATGGATTTCTCAATGTTTTCATGGTTTCCTTATCAATTTTTTCATGATTCTTTATGCAAGATCCCAATTTTTTCAGTATTAATAGATTCCATGATGTTTTTGGTGGTTTTTATGGTTTTAGTAATGGTCAATATTTCTAGGTGCTATATTTTATGGTTTAATCATCCATGGTTGGTTGACGGTCTATTGGTTCTTCATTTGAGAGCTCCATCGATGAATCCCTGATCAATGGTCATCCACCTTTGAAGGCTCCAATGCATGTTTACATATGGAATACCATGTTTATTGTTTTTTTATTGTTCGTTTTTTTGTACTTTGTCTTGGTGCATGTTTTCAATAGTTTATTCCCTTGGTCATGCATCTCATCATTTTTTTCTTGTTTAGATGTCAGTTACCCATAATGTTATTCTTTTGGAAAATACAAAAAAAATTTTTTGTGGTAGTATATAACCCAATAAGAGGATATTCAATAGGGGATATTTCTCTAATGGATAGGGATTATATTTTCATAAGAGAATATATATCTGTGGTAATGATATATTTTATCTCATGAGTAATATGTCCAAAAGAGGATTTTAATGGAAGGTTAATAATGTTAGGTTTGATCCTCATGGATTTTCTTAATATATCATATCAAGACATGAATCAATGAAATTATTTTTCAAATTTCACTATTTAAGGTATTGTGAGAGGAATATATCTAGTTATTTAACATCATGTAGTCAGGATATTTTCCTGATGATTTTCGCTGAGTGACTATGATATATTCCAAAAAAATTGACATCATGTTATTGGAAAAAATGGGAGAATTTCAATATGAGATATTATTGATTGAGTCTTGTGGATACATCATTTTTATCCTTTAAATATGGGAATAAATGACTACATAGTGTATATTCTAAATAATTTTTAAAAAAAAATGTTATGAAAATAGGTGACTGAGATTTTCTTATGTGTATGGTTATTTTCAATGATTCTTCATTGGGAATATGGCCCTTGGAAATAAAAGCAAGGTATGATTTGGGATTATAGCAAAAAAGGTGGCCCATAAAGGAGTAAATTTATTAATGGATATGGTATGATCATTAATAATCTCTACGCCTACAAGATCTATGATCAGTGTGAGAAATAAGTTTTAATAAAAAAAAGACACAACATATTTTATTATTATATATAGTAGACCAACACATAGTAAATAAACAATTTGTGTAAGTGCCTTCTTCATCTACTGATAAATCAAAAAGTTAATTATACATGGTATGATTCTCAATAATAAATGAATCATCCAACATATATTGTATATTCAAGAATTAGATTCCTCATAGTTCATATGTCATGTGGTTAGACATCATATGAACAGATAGTGACCAGAAAATTTATAATCCTATAAAAAGGACACAGATTTACACGAGGGATATGGAAATGTGTAAATTTAATGATATATAAAAGGTAATATAGTCTCTTTGGATAAAATAATAATGTTGAATAATAAGATATAATTTTATACATATGACAGTATTTTAGTATTGGAAATGGAGAACATTCATTTGAATGAGATCATACATATAATATTTTTAAATGGAATCCAATTCTATGTAGTTCTTGTATAAAAGATGGTAAATATGTGAGAGGAATGTGTAAAAATTTTCTATATGGAGGAAATATAATATTTATAAGGTAGTTATAAAAAAATAATGTTCATGTGGTTCTGTGGTTGCATGAAGGAAGAGGGTCCACGTAGTTGGATGAAGGATATTTGGTCATGTAGTCATATAAAGGAAGAGGGGTTATGTTGTCACAGGAATGAAAGAGTGTCAGGTGGTTAGATGACACTGTGGAATCATATCATTGAATAATGGAAAGAGGGTAGTGTGATATTATGACCATGATTATGTTAGGATATTACATGACCTTATTATGTGACCAAGATGTAATTACATGATCATGTGACTGATATTTCAATTATGTGATCTATACTTATGCAGATAGTCCTATGAATGGGTCTGTAAATTGATTAATTTCGACCCCTTTCCATGTTACAATCCTATAATTTTACTCACCAAATAATTAAATGAGAGTATTATAACTCTCTTAACTCTCTATATATCTTTTTTCATTATTTTTGTGTTTTCCTCAATGATTTTTGAGGTCTCAATACAATTTATGAGGTTTTATAGGAAATGGATTAATATATATGTGCTACATCAAAAAGAAATAAAACAAAAAAATGTTGTTATGGTGGTGGAAAACATCTGAATGAGGTGACATCATCCCATATAACTGATGAAACTAAAGTCACCTGTATTTTATAATGTCCCTAATTAATCTCATTGTGAAGAGAGGCCACAAAAGTTCCCATCATAGGAAAACTCTCTCCATAGTGGTTCTGTGTATTTATTGGAATATGGAAACTGAAATTTTGGGGATCATTCCATGATAGAGAGTGAGAATAGAATGTTCTATCATTAATATACATCATACTTGTATTATTGCATTAATTAATTGGTGAGTAGATACAAGATACTACAAAACAATTTTTATTACCATAAACAACTACAAATCAATCCAACTTGGACACCTTTTTGAGACTATCATGATATAAAATATATTTTAGCAAAAAAAAAAGTTGGGGGTATCAAGTTATCATGAGCGAGCATAAATGGTATTTTTTATGGTTTTCATTTCCTAATTTTCTTTCATGATACTAATGAGTTAGTAAATCATGAAACCCGGGTGGTGATGGATGATTCTCTTATGGTTTCATGAATATGTAACCAGATCAGATGAAATAAATGGTTATATAATTCTGGAATTATTTTTTTACTTCTAATTATTTATACCAAAATTATATTCGTCTTTGTTTCATTTTTTCTTCATCATCTAACTAAAAGTAGTCATTATTTATTTCAAACAATTACCCCTATAAAAATAAATTCTTAAGGGAATTTATAAGGGAGGAATCTGTTATGGGGATTTGGATTCCCTCTAAAGTATGAGTCCCTTTTGTTCTCTATATAATCCATCGTATTAGGTGAAACTTTTTGAATTCTATAAATCCACACTTATAAATATGATATTGATGGTTCTTTCACTATACATATGAATTGATCTTTGGATAATTCTAATATCGTGCTCCTTCAACCATCACAGGATTCCATCTGATAACCCAATCTCGTAATCCCATTGTGATATCTCACCATGTTAACACATATTGTAAAATAATAAATTATTTAAATTAACCAAACTAACAATTTTAATTAACTTAACCATATCAGGATATCATGTATCAATAAATTATAGGTGAACTCACATGATTTTTTTATGATCATTAATTTTCTTGATGCTATAATGAGCTTTTTCCCATGTGACTTTATACAATTAATGGTATACAAATCCAATCAATACCCGATTTTCAATAATTAAAATGAATGTTCCCATTGAAAATGTATTGTTTTTCATTATTAGCTGCTGAATAAGCCATGTATCAATAAAAATCCATGGTTAACTGAGTGAATACGGACCAACATTAATTTTTGAAATCCCATCATAGTCATCATTTTTACTTTAATGGGGATGAATCATTTAGGGAATCTATTATCTAACTATTCCACTATATATGGTCTCACCCATCATAATGATGTACTAATCTTTCCACCTCTAGAATGTTCCAACCACTTTCATAGATCATCATGTCTCATGAAACATTCTATGAAAATATTTTATATCTTGGTTATTTCATCCCAATGGAGGACTTTTACAAAGACTATGTATTAAGGCCTATATTTATGGACCTTGAAGGGAATAGATATGAGTATATTTATTTAGTAAGTATTCAGAGAGGATATGTGTTTCTTCTATAATATCATAAATGTTAGAGGATCAATTATATTGTCTGATCTCTTCCTATGGTTTCAACTATTTATGATGAAGATCCTATCATCCCTGATAAGTAGAATACATTAGTGGAAGGGGAATCGCCTGCATACCATGGATTCTCTCCCTATTATGACATATCTATTACCCCATGACTAATGTTGAGGTAAAAATAGTCTACCCTTTTGATTTAATCAATGTTATATTGTCAATGGTTAAAATATTTAATGATTTTAAGGAATTTTTATATATGTTGACTAATAGCAGTTGTGTTGTTAATTGAATTATAACCACATTAGATCTGGGAAATCATTTATTTGAAATCCTATTATCTATAAATCTATATAGTTTATTGTAATAAAAACCCCTAACATAGTGACATTGTACTTAAATATATAATATTTTTAGGGATAGATCGGTATTAAGGCTCACAAAAGTCATCATTTCAATGGGATCTCAGAAGACATGGATGTAGAGACATCTGGAGCCTTCTAATGAGGGTCCCAATTAAATTGATCAATGAAAATTAAGTCCATATCTAATAAAAAGCCACAACCCTTGGTTTAGTTGGGTGTGACTATCACACACTCCCCAAATAGGGTGATGGAGGCAATTGCTATCTAGAAGTAGATGTGAGACCCTAGGTTGATAATATCGACAAAAATTTCATGAAATTAATGACAAGACAACATATTGGTTATCATAAAATGGACACATATAACATAATCAAATTAGAAATGGAATAGAGTATGATTAGTATAGGGTGAATTGAAATTTACATAATTCGATAAAAGATATCATAACAATGTTATATTCTTACAAATAATGATTTTATGGTGACATAATAATTAAATCTCTTTGATGTCCATTAAACGCTCTAAAAAGATGTTATTTCTAGATTTTAGGTATGGATACTGACTATAGTGGTGAAAACTACAATAATGGACAAATTCCTCCAGTTTATGACTAATATAGAATAGGAAATAGGGGTGATCGTTGAGTATTCAATTTATTTTCTATCATATAAATTTAATGTGATGATTATAGAATATGGAAATCATGGGAGAGAATCTGAAATGTATATATTGATCTATTGTTTTAACCTTTCAAGGAATAATATTACTGTAATTTCATGTGTTCCTATCAATATTTTTATTATTCAGAAAAAATTAATAACACAATTTCATGGAAATAATTGAGATAGTATAATATTCTACCAATTTATTTCCAAACCAATTTTGAATCTAGTTGGTTGAGCTTAGTGAGAAAATTATAGTTGTGGATTACAGATAGATAATGGTTTAGACAATGTCATTAGTGTACTTGATCTTATCTATTAAGAAGAATGATCAGTTCCTCTCATGAATGGATGAAAAATAAATATCTATATAAAAACCATTAATGATATTATAGATCTAATATATTGAAATTAATAATGAATTAATCATGGTTGATGTTCGTGGATGGATAATAGTATAAACTCTGTCACCGAATTACTAGATATAGTCCATTAAGAATTATTATTAATTTTTAATTGGTGTGCCTCATGGATGAATATCTATATAAACACTATAACTTATATGTTAGATCTAGTATATTTGGAATAACGAATATTTCTATATGGGTTTTTTATAGGTCAACACGTTACAAAATTGGAATGATCTGCCTTTTGGTTGGGATAGGGTCCAAGAAAGAATGGATTCACTATTTTCAGGATTAAATGGTGGGCCCAACAAGATGTGTGCCTTAATTTATTTACCTTCATTTTTAACAATATTCACAGGTTGAAGGCTAAGGTAGTAGGGACTATTATTTTTTATGCTACCCTGTGCGATTTATTGACATAAAAATTCTCATGACTCTTTTGTTTTTTATTATGATAAATTATTTATAGATTATGAAAGGTTCATGTCCAATGAGTAGATGGTATATTTTTTCTTAGGCCATCCTTTTTAATTTTTTACATCTCTCTTTTTGGTTATCCTTACTTGTGTAGCTTATGGTTGTGAATGTTGGAAAACTATTAGTGTGGTTTAGTGCCACTCACCTGTGAGAATAAAAAGGTTCAAGAATTTGGTACCACATACATGATTTTTTAATATATATGATTTGAAAATACATGGCATTTATGATATTAATCCAAGTTGAATGGTTAAATAATGAAATATATAAATCACAAAACAAGGATTCTGAATCTTGTTGATGATGGCATGTGCATACATGTTGGGGTTGATCATGATTCACTATGGTGTATGGTATTTTTTGTAGTCTTTTGGGGCATGGGGTTATTATAGGTCCTTATTCAAATATAAAAACACCTTTGGTCAAAAATCCATAACTGAGGTGAATATTAAGGGGCCAAACTACAGAATATATGAAAAGTTTTGTAAATGTGACCATTATAGTTGAACATTCTTCTTACTGATAGCCCTAAAAGTGATGCGGGTATTTAGATGCTTAATCATTGAAGTTTGTCATGGGATATGATAATCCTAGAAATATTTTTCTTCCCCACTGATCAAGTATTAATGTATTGAACATTACCCAAAATACAATATTTTTTACATTATGTATCTTACTTTTTTCGGAACCCATGTATTCTAATGAGCATGGCTCATCTTTTGCATGTGTCACATGGTGAAAACTATGAGTTTTGTGGATTTTTGTTTTGTTTAATGAATTTTTATAAGAACATTAGAAGTGAATCATATATTGTATAGAATTTAATTTATCTCAGACTATACATTATGGGTTTTTGTCTTGAAAACATTTAATGTTAGTTTTTATTACAGTTTATGGTATGAAGAATAAGATACTCATGGGGTAGAGCATTAGGTCATACAATTTTTTCTATATCAAACACCATTTAATGTAATGGTACATGGACCTGGTGTGAAGGTGATATGGTAAATTATAACGGTTTAGTGAAAATTTATTTGAATGGAAGTCCAATATCTATTATAGATTAATTTAAAAAGTGTGGAAAATAGTTTATGTTGATGAATATCATACCCTATATCATATAGTTTAGTTCCATGTGAGATAGATCATTCAAAAGGAATAAGATTGAGGTAACATATATTTTATTAATAATGGTTTTGTAAAAGGTGAAGTGATGTAGAGGTTGTTGAGTATCCTTGGATATTTGGATTATGGGTTGTTTTAATCGAAACTTATGGATTTAGAATCAAGTATGGTGATATAGGAATAAAATTAAGGGATTAAATTCAATAATATTTATTTGAAATATTACCATATTGTTTTTTCTAGTTTGATGAAGATTTGAGGGTTTTTTCATATTGTTGAAAAAACATTGGATTGAAGAATAAAATAGGTGAACATATATAGGATCTACATGGGGCATGTATTGATATCCATGTAAAGGTTTCCCTAAAACCCTTATAACCATGTTACTAATGGTAATGAAAGGTTTATGAAGATTAAAAAAAGGTCAATTATTTTGGTTATGTGGAAATGTCATTAAAGGAAGGTTCTAGAAACTAAAGTTAACATAACTTGTACCAAAAATATTATCAAGGTGAAGGGATATGATAAATCATTGCTATAAATTTAGGAATCAACAGAGGATCTATTATGGTTAATTTTAATTTTTATAGGGTTATATGGTAGGGATGATTATTATTTTTCTTTTTTTTACTCTTCTATATAATTTTCCTAATCTACTATGGAGTAACTCATGGAGAGAATAGAATTGATAGTTACTCACACCACCATATATGTTTTTCTAGCTAGAAAAAATGAATGTATTATTTAATATCAGGTTATGGTCTTTCTTTTTGAACTATCAAGTGATATCGTTTAGGTTAGTACAACTTTTTCCAATGTGTATAGTGTTTATGGTCATAAAAAATGAATCCTGAATGAAAAAGGGATATCTGGCACAACAAACCAATTAAGTCTCAAATGGATAATAATAATATTATGATAAATTTGAAAAGATGTAAAGGATTATGCAAATCATGGATCATGTTTCTAATACCATGATTAATATAATGAGAGAGACATGCAGTGGAAGACTATGAATTACCATAGTGTGAAGGATTCCAATACAATATTGTCAGGAAACATGGATATTCCTATAACGTTTTCTTTGGAGGAATGTTCCATTGGATGGAAGGATAAACTGGGGGAAAAATACAAGTTCCAATGTGGTTTATGATTACATAACCAAACATTGGTGTTCATTAAAACTAGATACACCCATTATTTATAAAAATAAATATTTGTGGTAGACTGATACATTTTATACATTATGTTTCACTTATTCATTTATATGTTCTTAAAATGTGATGGACATATCAAAATACACATTTCACATTTGTTGATAAATCATTGTCTTTTTAAATTAAATGATAATGGATGATGTGTTTTGACATTTTTAATTTATAAAAATGACATTGATTCCATGTGGAATAAACTTATGTGATAAGGACTCATGTTTCCATCATTTTATGGTCATGCGATGATTACCTTACAATAAAAATTGTAACTTAATATAGTTAGGAATAAAGATATGTTTTTTAACATTTTGGGGTTGTATATTTTTAACTAAAATGAATATTATAAACAGTAATAATAAATAAATATCACATTTGTTAGGAGTTTATGAACATTGTGAAATGTTTCATTATTTTTATTGATTATGGTAAAACTTCCATATATTACATGCACTTACATAGATTTGACTAATATGTATGTAAAATGCATTTCTGGGACTATGACATTCTTTTGTAGTTAATTTTCGTAAAAATATTTTTATTTTCCCCAAATTTAACCATAATACTTATAGTCACTCTAAAAGGGATGATCTACCAAGACATCTAATTCTCACCTAATTCATGATATGTGTAAAAGTATGAAGTGTTAGGGGAAACACCCAAACTATATTTCCTTGGGTTGTATGAAAATTGTTGGACATAATATATTATAGAAAATTAACATAGTCTTGGTTGATAAGGGTACGGTGAATGTTAAAATAAGGAATTCATATAATATATCCTTCCTCAATGTAGTTTTATTAATGGATCTACACCAAAATCTATTATATTAAAGGGAGGAGGTAATTTAATCTGATATAACTTGATGTTAGTCCTCAAATATAAAATCATGGTTTATTCTCAAATAAAAGCAATTACACATCATGGATTTTTTTTGTGATTATATTTCCATTAAAAAACATTACTTATATGTTTTCAAAATAGTATCTTCCATGAATAGGTCCATAAATGAGGGAATCTATCCAAAATTTTCCTACACATATCTAGATAATGCCTTATAGAAAATCCTTTTCATGTTTCTAGATAATCATTTATTTGATTTATGTGTGATTTAAATGGAATTCTTCATAGAACTAATAATGTATTATACCCATTGGAAATTATGGGTGATACGATTGGAAACAAATACAAGGTGTGGAATTTGGAATATATATAGTTAGACTATATTTTGGAATTCTAGTTCTCACTACGTATACCATGAGCATAAGAATCTATTCATATTTAGTTGTCATTTTATTAATTTTATTTATATATTAGAGTCTTACATTGTGGTGAGGGATGAAATATTGGTTTCACTATAGTATAATTATATTTTAAAAAGCGTATGTTTCATCGGTGATGTCATAATTCTAAAGTGAAATGATTTATTTTATTTGGAAAACTTTAATGGGCCTAGTATAAGAGACTAAAGTGTCAATATATATTTTATTGGAGAAGAATAAAATCAAAAATGGTTCTTATAAGGAACTCCATTATATTTCACAAACTAAAATACTAGGTATGTTTTTTTGGGAATTATGGTGGAGCTCTATGAAATAGATCTAGGATTTATTGTGTATCATATTCTAATTTGGATCAAGCCTCACATAGTTCATCGTAGGGATCACCCTATGAAGATCTAGCTAATATGTCAGATAGTGTAGTTTATTTGTAAATAAATAGTCTTTTATTTTTTTCCTCCCCTAAACCTATTTGACTCATGTAAAGGGAAATACTATTTTCCCACACCATATTGTAGCGAGATTAGGGTAATGAAGATTTTATATAATTGATTAAACATAATGGTTTGATATGGAAGATTGGTTTTTTTTAATTTATGGATATTGAAATGTTATGAGGTATTGGGATAAGAAATCATCGAATACTTATATTAATTAAGAAACATTTAATTATTGATGAAATTCCCATAACATAGGTATGGATTCAATATAGGGGAAAAGAGAATCTTTTAATTTTGTGGTTGGGAACAATATAAAGAATTTTGGGATCACTATCTATCCATTTAATATCATAATATTTCCACATAATTTTCTTTTAATTTAATATGGGTGCATGGTTTGTGATGATTGATTATATTTTAAAGCTAAATGTATCTAATATTGAGAGAGGTTATCACTTGTGGTAGAATCATAATAATACTGTAGATAAATGATGTGTGACTTTATTTGAGGGGTTCCATGCACCGTGGTGATTGAAATGGATATAAACATGGGATTGGTGCTAGAACAATAAACGTGGTCATCAATATATATATGAGTGTATTGTGAATCAATCCACCTAACTTTTGTAAAGATTTTATCCCATACATATGATTGGGTCATATGCACGTGAAAGAAGAATTTATTCTAATCGCATGTCCATTACAAGTGAACTCATTATGAAGTATCTAATAATTAGTAGGCACGTTTGTAAGAGGGGGGTTTTCATATTTTTTATTATGTAGATGACTGATGGGTCCTTGTTGAGAACATAGATGTCACCTCATATCCCGTGATTTGAGATTTCATTTAAAGTTGATTTCTTGCATATATTTTTATAATATCATAGGAATAGGGGGGATTAATTCTATGAGTTATAGATTAATTATGAACTAAATACTACTATATGGACTACGGTCTCGTATAATAGAGAAAGTTGTAGTAATTAGTGGTCTAATCTGAAGAGATTAGAGTCATGTAACTTGGAATCAACATCTCATTTTAGTGTCTTTTTTAGGGACTATACCCCTATTTTATTATAGTAATTTATAAGGGTTTTGGAAATATTCATTTTAGAGTCTTAACTCTATGACATTAAAGCTACTCATTTTAGAGTCTTAAATATAATATATATATTTTTTATACTTTAGAGACATTATACAATGAGTTAAATTATTATATGGTAACAATAAAAGGTATTTGTTGATAAAAATTTTATTTTTTGAAGAGTAATGAATTCAAAATCCTTGATTGACAAGGAATAATATCCATTGGTATAATCCTTGTGTATAATAAAACATTGTTCATATATTAGTTACATTATTGAAGTATTGATGTTTTGTATCATTGGGCTTTTGAGGACTAATACCAACTCTACATGAAATAATGAGTATACATAGATATTATTTTTGAACAGTCATGAAATTTGATTATAAAGGAATTATAAAATGTCTAATGATTGTAATCTATCGTTATTGAGTCAATATTACTCCTAAAGTAAATTTTTATTAATGTTAATCTTCGAAGAGATGACCATTGTTCTAATTTTGATTTTATGGGTACTGCAAAATGAAGAGAATCAATGTCTCTATTACATTAATAAGAAAATATTGGATCTCTAGGTGGATGTTGGGGTAGTGGTTTGATAGTCTCAAAAGGCATTCTAAATCTATTTTGGGAAATAATTTATATCTATATCATCATTTTTTTTGTTGTGTATTGGACATAGTTTTATTGAAATCACATATCTACCCATTTTCTACCATGTGAGAGTGGAAAATAAATGGATGGATTGATGTTTTACTCTTGATATAACCAATTAATCTAATTAGAATTATAGTAGGTGCCATTTCACATTAAAATTGTATGGGGAATAGCAAGTATATTCATGGTGTTTAAATTCTTTAAGTGGTGATATTCTTTATCATAACATATTTGGGGAATGTTTCCTCATTCCACTAATAAAATATGTCAATAAAGGTAAGGATATACATAAACTGCCTAGTTGTAGCTAGGTGATACAACTCATGACCTTCATTCACCATAGATGAAATATACATGAATATTTGTATGTATTTAATTTTTCTATGTTTTTGTGGATATAATTTTCATGAATTTTAATAGTATGATAATTCATGGTGAATTACAAGTACTCTTGAGTCATCATCATCAAAAAAATAACAAATTTTCTAAATTTAGTGGAATAGATGGTTTCTAGGTTAATGTGCTCCTCAAGATCCTACGTGGACTTCATGAATGACAGAAAGGGTCTCTACATATTTGATTCATTTTAGGAGTGCTCTATCAGAGAATCATTTTTATGGAATTTGTTTTTTATTTGGCCCATAAAAAATGGAGATGATTTCTACTTTGTTTTAAATCTATATGTTTTGAGTTATTTCAAATTAGTCGTTTTGATTTATGAGGTATTCAATTATGTAGATAATCCATCTAAAAATGTAAGTTCCCACAAGACTCCCAAGGAAAAAAATAATTTTATGTAATTCTTCATTATCATAGATGATGACTGGGTATTCCACTCTTTGGTTTGAAATATAGAATACCATGTTTTCTTAGTTTGGATCATCCAAGATTCTGTATACATTATCTAATATGTCATTATGATAATTCTATAGAGAGGGGATGTGGTTTAGTATCATTACAATAGAGGAGTTTTCCATTAGTCGGCTGACATAGTTGGAACGAGTGGAAAACTATTCATTCATGGTGAAATAATCACTATAAATCTATTTATTCACTAATTTTAAAGATATGTTGAAATTTTTATGGGTTATCAATAGATATATGTGTAGTTATTGTACTAAAACTATTGATTGGTATTCCTCCTCATTGTTGGTACATCCTTCAGAGAACAAGAAATAATTGCTTAGGATTATGTTGGATAGAGTGGTAAATACTATCCATAGATGGAACTAATTATGTTTTATGTTATCCATTATTTTCCTAGTCAGCCACATATAATCTTAATAAACTCATTTCCCCATTTTTTCGGAGTATATTAGTTATACAAACCAATTCATTATAAATGTTAGTTTTTACGACCATGATTTCGGGGACAAGATGGTTGGGTTGATATCGATAATCACTTTCCCTTTTATATCATTTTATGGTATGAACTGAATTTCATAGTATTTCCATTTAATATTCTAATAGTCTAGATTCTTTGTCGATAAGGGGTGATATTTTACTTGAGAAATTTGATACAAGTGACTAGGAAGTCTTAGTGGTGTTGTACATAGTTCTTCCACATTTTCACCATGAAAATTTGATCATGGAATTTATCATTGATATTAGAAAGTTAGGTTGTAGTATCTAAAAACCATTCAATTTTGGGATTAGAGAATATTATATTTCTATACCTAATGTATCAGTGTTATAAGGTCTCTATGTGATCACCCTCTTATTTTTATATATTTGACAATTAGATTCCCTTATATTTGTTGAAATTAAACTAGTGGGTCCAACATTTATCAATTTAGGTGTTTTAAGGATAATTGGAAATATTATTCTCATCAATAGGTGAACCCTTTATTCGTCATATTTATGATGTAGAAGATTTTTCAAGCCATATTGTTTGTGAAAAGCAAAATATATGTGATGTTTCTAAGAATCCATATTAACTATTTAAATTTTTTAGAATATGTCATTATGAATATTTTACAAGTTTTACCATGGTCAACATTTATTCCATGGTGATATTCTACAAAAACCTAAATTTATTTGACTTTATCATGAATAAATATTGTGGAGTGTTCATCATTGGGTCAGTATATTGTAATTTTCCAATGATTCATTGGTGTTTTGTGAGATGATCATAGTATTATTGAGAGTTAATAGCCCAATTGTCGATATAGTATTCAACGATTCTTCGACGAAAAATAATTATGATGTGTTTCATGGCATGTTAGTTAGTGAGTTTGACATTCTTCAAACTGAATAGAATGACCTTATAGTAGAATATCCCTTTAGATTCCCTAAAACTACTTGAATACTCATATTAAATGGCCTTTTGTTCATATTGTCCTATTAATACCTACCCAAAAATGGAATTTGTTAAAATCCTATGGTTGCCTAAATTAGGAGATCTATAATAAAAATTAATAAGTAATCCATTGGAAAACATTGATTAGGATCCCTAAGATCGATGTAGACTTCGATCGTCCTATACCTTTTCATTACAATGATAATTTTGGAGATCAATTTTAGGTATTTCAACTCATTTAATAAAGATGTATTTGTTAATATTATCAAATCCAGAATACACCATGGTATCATGAAAATTATTTAATCTATTATCCCCTAATATAATAATTAATGATAATCTAGTAGGCCTTAGTGAATTGTAAAATCATTAGGATCCAACTCTGGAATCTCAGTGTAATTATTAGAGAGCACATAACAGTGCTTCATCAAGAAGGAGATATAAATTTTTTTCTATTCTGATGGCATGGTAGTACTAGTAAATATGGGTCATGGATCCTCTTTTTTTAACCATATTCACATTCATTTGTTCATCAATAGTTATAGAAATTCCATCTTTAAATTCCAGAAGGGAATATCAATTGAAATCCACTTCAACATACATATAAATATCAACAAAAGTATCTATAGGACTGGTAAATAGTAATGGAGAAAATTATACATTATTTGGGATGCAGGTCCATTATAGGGACTTGGTAGAGCCATGGTATGGTAATCATGATCAAGAGCACTTTATATATGTCAATTGATTCTCCACTATAGTGGATGGAAGATGAAAAATTAACATAATGATTTTTAAGAGACATTATAGAAATATTTTCAAATTCAATGAATGGTAGAGGGGGTCCCCTAATCTAAGTGATGTATTGAGAGTCTCATCATATTTCAAATATAGAAATGGTAAAATTTTGTTTGAGTTATTTACACCTATAACTTTAATCTCCTCATGTCTAACTTGACTACCTCTTGATGGGACTGATTAAGGTTGAATGAATCATATTATATATACAACAGAATGTTATTTTTTATGTCACTAGTTTGTTTTGTGTTTTCTGACATACAACCAATATCACAATAATAATAAATAAAAAATCCATATTGAGAAGAATCGATGGTTTTATAGGGGAGGTTCCCAAACAATTGAGAGAGACAACCCACATGCCTCCCTCCATCACCTATTAATATCCTTTTATCTTACAAGAACCTTCCATAATGGATTTTATTTAGATGATTCAAAAGAGAAATTATCCCCATATATCACTCAAAAATTTTTATTGTTGGAGTAATTATTTCATTTATTGTATGATTCTGAAACCACCACATTGATATAAATCCATGTCATCTAAGTAGGTTGTTATATGATGTGTCCGAGTAGATAAACATGAATTCATTATTAGACTCATTATCCCGAAACAAGCCCTTGTGTTTGATATTTTTAAGGGGAATATTTAATTTATTTTCAAAACCTTGAATGTATAACATCAATTTAGGGAAATCAGCCACAATATATACCGAATATTATAGAGTCTAGATTCCGATAAAAATATTACCAGAGAAATTATCAATTAGAGACAATAAAATTTCAACATTTACATGACATATTGAAACAAAATTTAGTATGATATGACCCATAAATGATTCTTTTTAATCATTCTCTATGAATGGTGTAGTTATATGAAAATCTTTTGAGGTTTTTTATTTTCAATATACATCATCTATATTATCATGTTATCATTTTGAGTTCTCTATCTAGAGTGACGATTCGGCGATGGCATCAGGAGAATGGGGCGAACCCTAACTCTCCGTGGCTTCATCGGCTTCGGCGACGGCCCCTCCCCCCTCGGGGGAGGGGGTCTTTCACGGTTCCCCAATGGAGTCAATTCTTCTTTAATCCCTTTTTCGAACCCGGATTTTCTCCCCCCTTTTCCCTCTATCTCACTAAATCCGAAGGTCTCAGATTTGCTTGACGGGTTGCCGAACCTCCAATTGTCATCCGCGGAGTTCTCGGCCTCCTCGGACTTGCTGAAACATACCCTCGTTGCAAGATTTCCTGGACACCGCCCATTAGATGATTCTTTTGACATATTTGTCTTTGATAGTTGGGGTTTGCAGGATAGGGCGACAGTGGGTCTTCTGGAGTACCGACAAATTATGGTATGATTTACTTCAAAAGATGGCCTTATTCAGGCTTGGGAAAAGGCTCGTCGACTCTTCAATGGTTCCAAATTTTTTCTTCTTCGTTGGACCTTCTACTTGCATATGAAGCGGGATTCCCCCACGATGGTGATTTGCGTTAGTTTCCCCAGCCTCCCTCTGCCATTTCAAAATCCTTCTGTGATGCGTATGCTAGGAAATCTGATAGGTAGATACATGTGCTCGGATATCCGCACATAAGAACTTTTTCATCCATATAATCCACGTATTTGTGTGGAAATAGATATGTCTAAGGACCCATTTGAATATGTGTGGGTTACTGTGGGAGAGGAGTATAGATGCAAGCAGAAGGTGATATATGAGACATGGACGGACTTCTGCTCGGGTTGCAAATGTCTGGGGCACCCGTTGAATTTCTGTCTTAAGGGGCTCCACATGAAGAATAAGGGAAGGGGAGCGGGACAATGCATGGAGAGGGAGCCACTAGTTGAGTTGGAGGGGGCGGTTCAGGGATCTCACTTGAAGGATTCTAGTAAGGGGAAAGAATTTTCTCTTGATCAAGACTGTAGGGAGGAGATCTTAGCAGGTTTTTCTACAGACAATATGGTGGGCATTGAGGTAGATGAAAATAGGAGGGAGGCAGTAAGTGACCAGATGAACCCTATGGACAAGGGGTTGGGGGAAGGTTTGGCTATCCTTGAAGCAGCTGGAGGGGACGACACACCCCGGTTAGCTTTAGAACATGAGTTTGTTTCGCTGGCTGATATAGGGTATGCCAGAAAATCATGCAAGAGGGGGCGAGGACAAAGCCCCCCAAAGTCTAAAAAGGATCAACAAAGGAAAGCTCCCATTCCCCGGAATAACAGGTTTGAAGGTTAGATCTAGGATGCTTCTGGCTCCATGCATATTATTCCCTCTGACAAAGAGGATGGGTGCATGAATGATCACAATGGGGGTGAATGCCCTCAACAAGAAGTTAGATCTCTATCTTAGGTGAACGGTTGTCAATCAAGGAGGAGGAGAAGGAGGGATTATTCGTCCTTTCCTCCCCCACTTTGGAGACCAGATCGGCCAGGATGATAGGTTGGAAAAGGGGCACCTCGGAGGAGGGTGGCACACGGATGGTAGGTGTCCGGGGGGAGGGGAATTCATTGGAGTTTTTACTTAGTAGTGAGGAGGAAGTGTCTGAGCAGGTGTTATGGCTCAATGCCTCGGAGCAGGAGGCCATTTCCATGATGGGGAGAACCTTAAGGGAAACATTCAATGTGGAAAAATATGCTTGGATTGATAAACAAGACTCAATCCTTGTTTGGGGTTTCAACCGAGGGAGGATCAACATCGAGGAGTATATTCAATCATGGGAACAATTGGCCTTGGAATTTGAAAAAACTCTGTCAGATTCCCCAAACATACAGGTTTCTTCGTTATCTTGGCAATTGTTTCAGGACATGGTATCTGGTAAGATTAGTTTCATCTTCAATTCTCCTAGTTAATTGGGTGGTCTGCATGCATGGGTTAAGGTGTCTTCGGTCTGAAATGGTTGTTTTTATATGTTGTGCGGTTTGTATGTTGTTTGTCGGTATGTCGTAGGTCTTTTGGTTGGGCTAGAGATTTTTGTAAGCTTCTTTGCACAACATTTGGGACATGGCTGTTTTGGAGGGATGGCAACATCGGGAGGGACCATGCTGGCATGGGATCATCGAGTGCCCTGCACGGGGATGGTGGTTATGCTGTTTCTTGAAAGAGGTATGTTGTTTCTTACTTTCGTTTGATTGGGTTGTTTGGGTGTTTGTTGGAACCTACAGTTTCTCACTTTTCCCGTAAAAGTGTTCTTCTTAGTAAAAAAAATATTTTTCAGTCAATATACATCATCTATAGTGACATTGGCCTCAATCTATCATGGACTCTGTAGGGAATCAATAAATTATTACCTATTCTTTTAGAGAGGAGAAGTGAATCTAGAATCGACAGATTTGATGATACAACATTCAGTAGTATCAAAATTTCATACTCAATCACCATAGATATATGTTTCCCAAAATGGGGTTACACATTGGACTAGATTATGCTTTGATTATTTTGAGGAAGAAATACATGAGGCTATGTGATATCTTAAAGTTAACCATTCAGAAATAGGTTGATCTATGCAATTCAACCCGCACTTATACTCTAGTTAGATAGCTAGAAATATTACAACCAATATTCAAATAAATTATGTTCATATAACACTTTAATGATTCCAGTGTGTTTCAGTTATCTTTATGGGATCATTGGAGTATTTTCCATTGGGGTTTTCCATATTAATGACTTTTCAATAGATGTGTATGAGATATTGATATAAATAATGATAGTGTGTTCCTGTGTTTTGTTAGCTTTTGGATCCCCTAATTAAAGATCCCCAATTGGGTACCCTGATCTATCATTCATCTGAATATTATTCTTTCAAGAAGGGTTATTATAAATTGAAAAAGTTAAAAAATACCATTATTAGTAATTTATTATATAAGTATTTAATTTGGAGGGTTGGAACCCATGCTCTAAGTGATGATGGAAATATATACATGACAGTCTGCTCTAGTTTGGGTGTTTATGTGACTGTTGTTATTTTTCCCTTTTCCACATAAATCATTTTTTTCTACATATAGATCATAGGTTCAATGAAATCCCATTGGATAGTTCAAGTGGAGCCCAATGTGGATGAAGTATTTATGCTATGAGAATTGTTAGAGCCTAATCAACCAGCATTTCAAAATTAGTTGTAAAGAATTTATTCAATATTTATCATAAATTATTTACACTCACATTATTCATTTAATTTGTGGGTGGATACAGAGGGCCACTTATCCTAGGTATAAACCCAATATCACCTATATAAAATCAACCATTCCCTTGAAACTTTATTTGAAAAAATTGTGTTGGACGTAGTTTCATAACATTTTATGAAGATGAAAATGTTTAGAATGATAATTAGTGTTGAAATCTCCTAGTTTCCTAAGATCAGACATCTTGGGATTATTTTTTTCTTAGATGGGTGAAATAAATGAAGAAGATTCTCATTTTGGAATTGAAATTTCCATTCCCTTATTCAAATAGTAGGATAGATTTATATCTTTTTACATTTAAAAGAAGGTATTGGTGTAGTTTTTATTTCTTAGTTTGTGGTTATATGAAATGTTGAGCTTCTATGTCTGCTCAAATTGTAAGAATATTTTATTTGAGGGTAATAGTGTTAGTTACTATCTTACGATACCTTTTCACATGTATAGTGGGTGTAAGCCAAAATATGAACCTAGTTCACTAAATGGAATCATCTAGACACTATATCCTATTTGGGAACTGGTAGAAATTTCCAAATATCTCAACGGGATCAATAGTTTCTTTAGTTTATCATGGTGGTTTAATGTAAATATTTCAAGCATTTTGAAAAATGGGAATTAAATGATGAGAGAGTACATCAAGTCATTCTAAAGGTTGATAAAGTCAATGATCCTTTCAATTTAATTTTATTTATTGTTCATATGTTCAATGAAAATTTTATTTCTTTTTATGGTGAGTTATTTATAATCAAATTGACGATGGAGGTATTATGTTCCTGTGATGGCCCCAATTGATAAATGATTTTACTAGAAGACGTCTGGCCCCAAAAGAGTCATGACAAAGAATCTTCATTTTGATTCATCAGGATGGTCTAACGGGCCTATAAAAAATCCACATTAGGGGAGAATGTGTCAGTGATTCTACTTTGAATATCCCATGCCATTAAATTTTAAGAAAACTGAATTCCCAAAAGGGTGAAGTAGTGGACAAGAATCCAACCATTTTGGATATTAACTAATTTTAGGATACCTTGGATCACAAATCCAATACATGGCTTCTATTCAAGTGGAATGATACATGATGGTGATGATTATTTCTTTGGGGAACATTTTTCGAGTCATCCCCTATGATTGAGTGTAAGAAAATGATTGATGTAGTCACACATTATCTAGGAGCTACTATCTGATGGTTCTTTCTCTAACTGGTAGAATATAAGCATATGAGCGAATTAATTATCATATAGAATGGATATCATGTTCTTACCCAATAACCACATGAAAATTGATTATAATTTTTAATCTATATCCATCATGATTATCATATTTCACTGTTGTGGGTTTAAAGACACCCTTTCTGTGAGTGGGAAGAGAATATGTGTCTACTTCTTATTTGATATGAACTATTCAAATATTTACCTGTGAAATTAATCATTGAGTTGTCTAATGTTAATTAACAACATCTCATACTATTCTATATTCTCTTACATGGGGAGGGTTTCAATCTTTCATTGTGACATGTTGGATATAGTTACACAGTTCACATTATCTCTCGTGGAATAGCTTTGTGTGGGTGGAAAAAACATTTTTAGAGTGTCCCTGTTTTGATTTGACCTTTGATTCCTAATATGCATGGAAATTACCTATGGTTCATAACAACCCATATCTTATTGTATTATTTCCCTAATACATGTCTTGTTGTCCATCTCTCAATTGGTATAACCTATCAGATTTATGGTATCAACATTATCTTACTTATATCAAGAAATATAAAATGATTATTTAGTATTTGAGTAATATATCAACTCTAGACAACCCACATACTCTTTTTATAGTTTCATCAAGTTTTTACATCAACCACCTTTCTTTATGAGGCATTACCACCTGTAGAATTTTGTAATTTTAACATTATTACTAGATTATTATGTTTATTGTTTGTGAATAATGTACAAGATTGATCCTTTGACCAACCTGAACGAATGTTCCCAGAATTAAAGTAGTATTTTATGGGGGGGGGGGTGGAAAAAAGAGAGTTATGGTGTCTAGAAAAAACATCATAACATTGAAAATTATGATTTTATTAATGGATAAGTAAATGGTGCCACCATCCATTGGGGATGCAGCTAATATAGATCCCCCACTAAAATATAATAAAAAATATTAGGATTTTATAATTCTAGAAGTTAAATTAATGGCAAAAATTATCTCAACCATACTATTTGAGGTGGGTTTGGTTCTATAATTAATACCTTATAAACTCACTGGTGTTTTGAAAACCTATGCAGTGGTGTTGGTAGTAATAATTTTACTACCCTAATGGTTAGGGTTACATCTAGATAGATTTTTGTGGCAACTACCAACATAATATTCCATTCTTGAATTTTTTTTCTAGAATATGATCAATGTTAATGTCTTACTCTAAATGTGAGCTACCTTTCATGGGTATAATCATTTTAATTGGATGTTTTGGTATTATCATATATAATGTTCTATTGACCATTCATGAAGCCGAAATGAGTAGAATATTTAATCCCAAATTCTCGGGTTATAGTGATTTGGTTTCCTTGATATTCGAGGACTTTTTTGACATGGAAACCAGTGTTCATGTTGTTATGAATGACGAAATATCCTACAATAATAATATTATATGGTGTGATATTCAATGGAATCTACTAAACTAGTGATGAAGTGAAGTGGAATTTTCCATAATCACACCATCCTTATATTTATACATTATATGGGGAATCAATATTTATTTTAAATAGGGCTAGTAGACTATGATTTTATCCTTTTTGTAGGCTCACATAGTTCTTTTCTAACAATGAGTCCCGTGCTTTGGGGGATGATGTATGTAATATGTGATAACATTGATTCCTCACTTCCTTGTGGTGTTATTTATCTCTATTAATATTGTTTTTTGTCCTTAATTGTATGATGTTTTGAAAATTAGTTATTGGATAAGTAAACGGTTAATATTTATTTTATAACACCTAGGATATCATACCTACAACTAACAATGCCCCCAAACATTTTTAGGTGATATTTCATATCCAATTATTTACACATATCCATAAAAACCTTTTTAACATAGGTATATTCCACTATATTTTTATAATACAATGTTTTATTTTCCATATATATTGAATAATGAATAATAGAATATAAAGATATTGGTAACCACTCTGGGTCTTCTACAGATTAAGGTGAGGTGTTAATGGGGATACTTTGCGTACCATAAGCAGTTAGAACCAGTGTTTCGAGAATGAATATATCTTTAGGTGTCCTAAAAAGATTATTATTTCCCTGCATAAGTGATATATTACCATGGGTATGTTTTCCATAATTAATTTCATGGGTATGTACCCATTATTTCATCTAAATTTTTCAACAGGGAGTACATCAATGGTAGGTAGGTGCTTTTTATTTCTATGAAGAGTCAGTTAATCCTTGAGAAGTTATTGATATGTCTCATATGTTCTCAATGATTATAACACTGACTTGGTTATAAATATGATGTATCTCATGAAATATCATTAGTGTATTCAAACCATCCATTTGGGATTTTGATTTTATATAATCATGTTTCATGTAAAATATCAGAGCATGCCGATGAATATATATGTACTTTTCATAGATATATTATTTTTAGGAAGACATATAGGGATATGGAATAATGATTATAATTTTTTAAAATGAAAATGAGATAATATTTCGGTGATTGTCAAAATATATAGGACAACCTTGAAAGGAATTGGGATATACACACAGCTATGATATTCACTATCTATTTTATTTTTTGATGGAATTATGAAATGGGAAAAGTGTTATGGGAATAATAATATATGGAATATGAGGTATGATGATACAATCCTTTATTTGAGTTTGTTCGATTAGTATTCTTTTTATTGGAAGATTCCAAAATAGGTTATAGATATTCTGAATTACAATAAAGGATGTAGGTTTTCCCTATGGTGAATATAGAAACATGGAGACAGAACTTGGTTGGAGACTGAATATACACAATATATTGGTTTCCCATTGGAATATTTCTTCCAATCTTTTAAATATGAAAACTCATTTATTCTAATTTGGCTGTCAAATTTGGTTAACAAAAACTTATTGGAATAAGGATATGATTCTGATCCATTAACTTATCCTTTATCAGAATATGCTGACAATAATCTAGAATGGAATAAATATTGTTCTCTTTCTATAAAGTATATATTATTCTTGTTTTATATATTTTTATATTATTATGGTGGTTAGAACATCAGAACATAAGTATTTATGTGTGATAATTTGATGATTTTGATAAACCCCCTCCAGTTATTACACTATATATTGAAATTTCAGAATTGTTTTGAGATGGAATATAAGGATACTCTATTGATTTTGATTGGATATGATAGACTACATAAAATATTTAAATGTTAATTTAACAAAATTATTTATATCATTATAGATTAGAATATGTCAATGGGATTAATGCATGAGGTCAGGGATATGCACCTTCCCATTTCTTGCTTCTTGAATATGTATGCATAATTATACTGTTAAAAATAATCTATAATCTATCTTGATAATTTCTTCCATAGTATGTTGGTAGGAATTTTTACGAAATCAGTGGATTCGATCAAAATCCTTGTAAAACTCATCTCACCTCACCTAGGAAGACCTCCACAATTATTAGGCATGACTGATAAATGGGGGGTTGATCAACCACATCAATCCCATAATAAGATGGTGGAGGAGAAGTTGAAACATGATTCTTGAAGTCATGGTTGATATGATCCCTCGTATAATAAAATGAACAAAGGTGAATTCATGGTTGAATCTGGGATCCACCTTCCAATGATAATGAATATAGTAGATATTATTTTCCCTAGATAGGCTCCCAGAATAGTTGGTTGTGGTGACAGGTGTCACTCAATTCATTGCATCCCTTATCAAAAGTGAAGATATTTTAAGATTTAGTGCATCAAGACCCTTCCATAAGGACTCCATAGTTTAAATAACACCATTTAATTGGTAAAACATGTCTATTGTGTTCCCCACATAGTGATGGAGATGATGAATGGGTGAAACTAACCTTCTGCGAGCAGGGTCCACATCTTTTGTGGTTGTTAAACTACCAGTCTGCTTACATGATTAGGATGACATATCATTCAATGGATTAAAATTCTTGATAAGGGTACCTATAAATATATATATAAAAAACAATGATAAATTTTAGTGAAACATTATAATTAATTGCAAAATTAAACTAACTATTAATGGGAAACTCTTTCATTTTGTTTTTTCTGTTTAATGATTCTTGTTAGGATTACCATTTTCATGTAGAATTGAAGAATAAAGAAGAACTGACATTTGGGAAAGTAATTTTTTTTGTTAATGAATGATTCAATTCAGGATAAATTTTTTTATTTAACACGTAGAAAAAATAATTCATTTAATGGAAAACCTGATTCTTTTTAGTAATGTGATGATTCACATCAAGTTAATGTTTTTTAACTCAAGATGGGGTATCCTGAACCTTATATTTTACAAGGATCTAATCATAACAAAATAATCATTATAATGGGACACTACTTGAATATCATATGGTTTCTATTGGGTTATGTTCATTAAACTTGAAACACCAGTTAATTACCATATACAATATTAACTACATTATTTCTTTTTAAAGGTATTAATTCATTGGGGGTTCTTATTTGAGAAACACAAGAATTATATTGGAGGAGAGAATGTGAGGGAGGGTTTATTGCACCCTATAGGGGGGGGGGGAATATTTAATACTTTTACACTCTTTTATTTATTAATGTAATCTCAATTAATATTCCTCAAATCCCAATATGGTACTCTTTAACAAAATAATATTAATTGGTTATTGGTGTATGATTATGTGAATGTTAATATAAATTAGATAGATGTAATCAATGTGAAAACTTATATTTGTGATTATATATTAGTAACACCATATTTTTGTATTACATTTTACTATCTTAGATTTTTATTACATAGTGATGTTGGTTTAGAGGTCACTATACATTAATGCAACAAAACTGGGTGCTCAAGAGTTTATTTGATCCTATGAATGTGATCAATATTTATGTTTTTTATATAATCGCATAAAAGGGAATCCTATGTATAATTGTGAATGTATTTAAATCCCATAGTGTTTAGTTGTATTTATGGTGAAAATTGTACCATTTAGGATCATATAAAAAGGACCAATTAATTATGTTTGACATTGTGAGGTATGAAAGGCTAGGAATATGACGAATAATAATGGTTGGTGTTGTAATTACATATTAGAGGCCGTATATAGTTGACCATGTATGGAATATGACCCAATGAGAATATATATATATTAAGTGGAATATGAACATTTTATAATGGCTCCCACTTGATGTATGACCTAATGAAGATGAGATGACACAAACCAATATAAATAAAGTCATATTAGTAGGGGAATGATACAATTGGAGATGTATCCTGATGAAAGGATGGACCGTTGAGAATATGGACTTATTAGATGATATTTTTAGACTTGTATTATTATATAATGGAGGGGGAATGGAATAGTGGATTACATGAGGAATATGACCAAATCAGTATGGTATTGGATTGTATATTATGTTGGGTATGATCCTCCTAATGGAGTCTTACATATCCCATTGAGATTGTAAAACATTCCCATGTAGTTCAAAATAATAACTATAGTCATGGGATAAGACCATACTATAAATATTATTATCTTATAAGGAGGGTATCACCTAGTATATTAATATATCGAGATTACTAAAGTGTCCACGATGCATAAGATCATCGCGTTTTGGACTAATATAAGGACATTTAAATTTGGAATGTAAGGGATTATGCCATGGAGAGACGTGAAATGTTTTATGTGAAGACATGAATTAGAGTGCACATAGTTTTCAGGTTAAAGTCATATGTATTATAAAAACTAATAAAATAAAGGATTGTAAATCATTTAATTATATAAGGATTCCCTAATATGCTTCATTATAAATATAAAACATTGATGGAAATGATTTTTTTGGCTATGGATTACAACTAAACATGAGGCCCATAATAGAGGAATTTTCACCATGATAATGGTTTTCTCATAAAATAATATATCGTCCCACCCAAACCATTTTCTTGTCCGAAAAAATAGTAAATAGAAGAGAATACACATCATATTTTGATCGTAATATATATTTTTCCCTACGCCTAGGAAAGATTCCCATGGTGTGGGTGAATTCATTTTCCATTGATTGATGAAAAAGTTGATTAGGATAATTATTTATCTTGAAAATCAATGATTTTTCATACAAATTTTTACAAACAAGAATATAAAACCTCATAGTTCCTATGTCGTGTGGCTTAATATAAGAATATTAGATAGTTAACCATATAGTTTAGAGTTATATGGTTAGGATTTAAATTTCCACATGGGATATTAAAATATGAAGATTGTATGATATATGATTGATATTATGATTTTAACTGAGAATATGGCCATGTATAATGATAAGATACATAAATGTACATATGAGGAAATTTATATATTATATTTGGGGCTCAATTACTGAAAAAATTCCCAGATTTCCCATTTAAAATAAAAACCATATTACACAAAGTTCATGTATTGAGGAAGATACATACACAAAAATCTGGGATAATACTTTTACCGAATGAGGATATATATTATTTAATGGAGAGTTAGGTGATCACATGAAGGTGATTAGGTTATGTGGGATCATAATTTTGTAGGGTCATGTTGTCATATGAAGTTGTGATTATGTGGTCAAATAAATGATGTGGTTCATGTATTCTCATGATGTTTTTAATGTCATGTGGTGGCATGATGGAATGGGGGTCATTCATTTGCATAGATTTTGTTAAGTTAAGTGATCAGAAAAAATTTGACGTGATGAAGAGGTCATTAGGGGATTGAAACATGTGTAGATGGACACATAGCTAATCCATTCATAAAAGATTATGTGATTTGAAAATTTTATCCCTTTTAAAATTTCACATCCTTCAATTTTACTCAAAATACATATGAATGGAGGTATTCTAGTTCATTTAACTCTCCATAGCACTCACATAATACTATGTGTGTTTTCATCTATGCATGTAGTGTTATTAAAGTAATATGAGTTTTTTTATAAGAATCTAATTCCTAAATCGATACCCCTTGGTAAGTTATAAATCCATGTACCTGGTTTTGAGGTGGTGGAAGACACCCACATGGGTCATTATTGTCACACCAGAACTTTTAAAATAATATAGTTTTATTATTTTATTAGACATTGGCACTTTCTATCGAGCTGCAGGCCAAGCCTGTTTAAAACTTTTTCATTTTTGTTGGTGAATGAATTCTTTGGCCTTGACAGCATCTGATGCATGGGCATGGCATATTCAAAGTTGCGCAACTTTTCCCGGGTCACCGTGCGGCCTGCCTCATGTTCAAGAAAAATGAATAAAATGAGTTTTAATTCAATTAGTTATTTTATTAATTATAATAATGGTAATTATTATTAATATTTTTATATTCACCATGTTTATTAATATAGGGTTGTTATTATGATTAAGTTATTATTATTAATTTTATATTAATTTTATTATTTATATTACTTTTATTAATATCATTTTATGTTCATTATAATTTATATTACAATTATTATTAATAATATCATTATTGTTCTTATTAATCGATTTACATTTATTTTTATCTTATTATAATATTATTATTATGGTTAATAATATTATTATTATCAAGTTTATTAACATTATTATAAAGTTATCATGAATATTAATATTATCATTATTGATTAAATTTTTGTTTATTTTATTTGATTATCTTTTTTCCATTATTTTCATTTCCTCCTATTTTTCTCTCCCCCTTTTTCTCATCCCTAGCATCGCTTGACTCACCCCACAAACCCTACCTCACACCGCCCGCTCCCTCCCTGCCTCCTGCATCGCACCCTACGCCCCCTCCCCTTGGCTACTCGGCGTCGCTCCCCTCTCCCTCTCCCATGATGTGCCGCTCTTCTCACCGCTGGTGAACTCCCCTCCTGTTCGACCACAGGCCCACCCCCTCTCTTGGCTATGCATCCTCCCTCTACCTCTCGACTGGTTGCGCAACCCTACTCAACCGACCATCCCTATTGGTTCCAGACCGCCCATCGGTCGCACATCCTTCGACCGCGCACCCTCCCGCCCGAGTTAGCCATCACGTTCCCTATTGACCAAGCCATCTACCACGCGCCCCTCTGGCGCATCCCCTGTTCAGCATGCACCCCTCTTACCCGCAGTTTCTAAAGGGCCTCCAGAACCATTGTGTCGGCCTTCTTCTCCTTCACCGCAACTGCGTTTTACCCTGGGTGAGTTTTCCCTCTTCACTTATGGTTTCAGTGTGGGATTCCATGTGGTTTGCGGTTCTATTTTGATGTTTTGGATTAAATTTGGAGTAATTAGTTTGATGTTTTGATTTTAGGATTTAATCGCGCTACTTGAGGTGAGATAGGTGTGCGGTGGTTTGTGCGCACCTTTGTTGCAAGGTTTGTTACACACCGATAGGTGATTCTACGTATGGCTATTATTTGATGAATTATTTTGTATGATTAATTAATTCAGCTTATTTATTTATTAGTTTGCGTGCTGTGAATTTGGTTTTGTTTGATATTTGATATAAATTTGATTTCTTTAGTACAATGTGGTAAAATATGTGTGCAATTTTCGATGAAGAAGCATTTTGAGCTGTTTACTAGTATTTTATAAATTGCGCAGTTTGAGTTTCGGTGTATCGACGATATAATTTTTTCCATAAAATAAGATTTGGGTTCATTTTTGATTTCTAATTTCATGAAAATTGTGTTGTTACATGGTTATGACATGAGAATGTTTTTAATGTGGTGCTTTGATATGAAATCGGGTGTGTTTTTAGTATAAATTTTATGGGGCTAAATTGGAAGTGTTTCATAAATTGTTTTATTGATTTATTCAATTGCATGTGTGGTACGAAAGTGGACTTAAAATAGATTAAGAGTGCATTTGATTTTTAAATTGGCTTATCCTACTTGAAATTGAGTGTGTTTTTTGGGGTGAGGTCTGTTTTTCCATCTTGGGAATGTTTTATTATGTTTTGATTTTATGAAAACATTGGTTGTGCCATTTGATTTGTTTTTTCTGAACATTGTTGTGGTTTTATTATGTAGTGCAAGGGATGTGAATTATGCTTTGACATGTATATTGTATGTGAATTGTTCATGAGACATGTTTTCCTTGAATGGTTTATTTTTCATGTGTTTCTCTTAATTCAAATTATTTTATGGGAAGTAAAATTGTTTTAGATGTGTTTGATTCCTTGGGTAGTTATTGGATTCTCTTGCATCATTGTAGGGTGTTTTGCTCATCGCGGTGTGGGTGTTGGTCATCAGTGAAAAAGACCTATATGTATATACATGGGTATACATGTATATATGTATATCCTCCTTGCACATATTCCCTCATGGTGAAGGGAATATGTAATGGGGATAAAGGGTATATATATATATGAAAATGTATATGGGTATAGGTGAAGTGGTTTCAGTTTTTCATCTTTAAGATCTTCTGCTTCTAGTTAGAAAGCGTCAAGAGCCAAGTGGATGGATTGGTTCCACCTTGAGGTCGGTCCCCCACTACACTCACCTTTAAATTTAGAATTTATTAATTGCTTGATGTTTTATTAATTTTAATAAATGAAAAATAATAAAAGATAATTAATTTTTAAATGATTATTCAGTGTAAAATGAGCCATTTATTTTATAAATGACACTTGGAACATTTTATTGAAGACAAGACACCCAGTATTGAAAGAATTCCCATTTGGACTTTAAACATAATTCACAGAATTTCAAATGTAGTTCTAGTTTTAAAGAAAAATGATTTCTTTTGAACATGTGTTTTGGGTTTTCTTGAGAAAAGTGGTTTTCATTGAAATTGGTGAAGGCCAGTTTGGCACTTTAATAAAATAAATTATTTTGGAAAACCCACTCAGGGGTGGTCTTTGGTGTGCATTGATTTCATGAGCTGTGATTGATTTTTGTGCATCGTGACTGATTGATTTACATTGTGGACACACCCCTTTTTATTACATCTGTTGACATGGTAACCTGGCATAGTTAGTGAATTTTCTGAGAACGATTGTTGCACTAGTATAGATTATGCACTGTCTAGTGGCCCCATAGTAGGGGAATACAAATTTATTGCTTCTATGGGGATTGGGCCCATTGGTTAGGCCATGTAGGCCTATGCCGAGCATTAGGGCATTATGACATCATCGAATTAGGGAATGCCTTCAGGATGAGTCTCATATATGGTATGTTCTGGATTTTTCACGATCTCCTAGGTTCGACCCATGTTTTCTTTAGTGTATATTTTTATGTAGTGGATAATTGAGAGGAATAGTTCAGTTTCTGGACCCTTTGTGCCACTTCTTTTTTATTTCCCTTAGTGTGTGTGGTGTGTTGTGTGTTGTTTTCCCTTTGACTAGCAATTAAAATTTGAATTTCAAAACTACACGTATAAATGTTTTAAAATGTAATACACATGTTCCTTTAAAACATTAAACTTGTTTTAAATTAAAAAGGGAAATGGACTATTACATGTCTTAGAAATGGAAGTGTCTGTGTGAAAACCCATATTTTGTATAATTTAGTTCAAACCTGGAATTTTTAAATTTCTTTATTTTAAAGGTAGTGCATTGGGAATAGATATCAGGCTAGCCTACTGAGTTTTACCACTCACACCTATATTTATTTTCTGTTTTTAGTGTTTGTGTAGGCAATAGCTTGGGTGCATTCTCCTTGGGAGACATTTGGTCGTGAGTCAGAGAGTGACCTGCGAGGTCACACAGAGATAGTGGTTGTCTCTTTCAGTTAGTTTTATTTTCTTTAATTCATTTTTAGTTTCTTTACTTGTTTTATTTACTTTTTCATGGCTATATATTATTTCCTTTTTATTTATTTATTTATGTCGGTGAAATTGTTCCCACAACCGCTATTGATTCCCTGACACTTGTCGCCATCCCGGGAGGATCGGGAAGGCCTCTCGGGCCATGTTGTAGACCAACTCGGGTGACCAGTTCAGGGTCGACCCGGGTTGGTTCGTGAAAAACTGGTATCAAAGGGAGGTTTTTTATTTGGTTTTGTCAGGTAGTTTGGTTATTAGGTGTGTCGGGACATGAGAGGTAGATGTGGGAAGGACATCATGAACCCTTTCCCGTCCCGAGACTCGAATTTCTAGGGGTAGTATGAGATTTGACTTTTTCTTCTACTTAGTCTATGTGGATGAGGGATGACCAAAGAAGTGAGCCAGTGTTACGTGGTGGACTTTCATGGAGTAGCGACCAATGACAACCCGAGCGCACAGTTCACAACACTTCCTGTGGTGGATGCTCGGTCAGAGCGTGGTCTGCTAGGCCATGTTACCAGGTTGGCATAGCCACTAGTCCCTTATTTTTGGATGTTTTGATGTGAGTTATGTTTGGGATTTGTTTTGACTGACTTGAGTGGATTTCAAAAAGGTAAACGGTTCATATGAAGAGGTGTTTTCAAAAGGGGAAAGTATTTTTGAAATGGAAATTTTATTCATTAATGGAATGTGCGGTTTCAAAAAAAAGAGGTGTTTTGAAGTTGTTTTGGGATCTCATTAATATATTGGAGTGTGAATTGGAAAATGTTTTGGAATTTGGAAATGTATTTCTTTAATGTTAACTGACTTCTTCAAATTGGTTGGGAATTTTTTCTTTATGATGAATGATCTGTTTTGATAATGAGAAGTGTCTTGAGTTGACCCTCGATATTCCTATGAAGGGTCACATATATAGAGGTGCGCATGTGGAACATGGATGATTAGTGGTTTGTGTGGATTGGTGAATGAGCTATCACAATGGTATGTGTATATGAAAGACTTAATGGGATACCAATGGCGGGTACTAAAGTTGTTTAGTTTTCTATAAAATTGTTTTCAAAAGGTAATTTGAACGTTTTTAAAGGTAAGAAACCTTTTAGTGTTCTCTTTTTGTATTTGACATTCTTTTTCGTGGGCTCTTCGCATTGACATATTGAATTGTGGGTGGAATTGTGATTTGATTTTGAGTTTTATTTTGTGATTGGGGTGTGTAATTTTGATTTATTATAAAATTTTAATACTGATTTGTGCCTCTTGTTTTTGTGTATGCTACCCAGAAATGTCCCAGAGGATTCTAGTGAGTCCCTTCTAGTTGATGGTTCTACCGAGACTCTTAGCAGCGTGGTGGAATTGAATTCTTTTCGTTTATTGTCCATCTTTAAGGGTGATTGTGATCTATCGAAGGTAGCAGACTAGATTGGTGAAATCATTGGTTTTTTCAGGTCATTGGAAACTCCTGTAGCTAAGAGTCTCTATGATTGTTCGGGTTCGTTTGAAGGTTCATCTTTGGATTGATAGAAGAATATGATCCCAATGACGTTGCATGATGGGATGAATTGGATGGAAATTAAGACCACTCTGGTCCGATGGTTTATACCTGAGGATGTGAGGGTGAGGAAGTTGGCATAGCTTGTGAGTGTCCCACAATGCCAGCAGACAGTAAAGGATAACATCGAGTATTTCGAGGGGTTGATTCCCTTTTCTCCATAGGTATCATCATGGAAGCAGTTAAAGTTCTCTTCTATGGGGTCTTCATCCATGGTTCCAGGACTGATTTTTTATGGTGTTCTAGAAGGTCCCCCATCTGGTGAGGAGAGAAACCCGGAGGGACCTATCTCATACACGTCTTCTGGTCAATGCTATCTTCTCTTAGTCTGGCCACTCTATTTTTTGGTTTTTGTGTGGCTAGGTTGGGTATTCTAAGTCGCCTTGTCATCATCCTGAAAATAATTTTCGTCAGTGAATCCATTTGGGAATCTTGGAGAGGCTCCGCCGGCGGCTACGTTAGAAAGAGTCTCGACCAAAAGATGCTAGCTCCTGATTGTGGGGTAGTAGATGCTTCAAGAAATCAGAGCTCCAGCCACATGTCTCAGAGTGAATCCTTTCACACAGTTAGGAATCATTGAGTGTGGGTCACATTGGTCTAAATTTTGTCTCCAGTGCTGAAATAGGGATGGTTTGAATTCCTCTGTTGTAGCCTCCTCATCTTTGAAGGTTCTGTTTTGATGTAAGAGGCACAAAGTTCTCTTTTTCACGTTGTGGCCTTTGTTCCCTGAATACACGACCTTTGTAGTAAAAAGGAATGTGGATCTTGTTTTCTTGTAATTACAGTAGTTGTGCCACCTCAAATATGAGCTTTGAAGTTTGTCACTTTATGGATATGAGTCTCAAGATGATTTCCTCTACTTTGTGGTAAGTTCCATTGGTGACCCGTTCTTGTTTTAGGATGTTCTCATTTTGGGGACACATGCATCATGAGCCATAATGAAGAGGGGTGTGGTCCTCTATTCAGTTTGGGGTCTTTCGTCGAGGACCACATGTATTGGGGATCTAGTTTTTGTGGAGAGTTCATGGGTCAGTTTCTGCTGGGTTTCTTCTGTCGGTCCATGCTAATTGTCTTATGCTACTCAGTTGTCAAATGGTGGGGAGACCCACCATGAAACTTGATGTGTCTTCTTCGAGGTTTGGTCTGTGTGGTGGTTTCCTCTTGGATCAAGTTAGCAGTTCTAGGGTTAGTACATTCTGAGAGTCTCACTATTGGATGGGATGGTTGGTTTCTTGTGGTAGGGAGAACCCTCCTCATTTCCTGATGGCTCTTCTGTTTACAGTTTCCCTTATAATTGGTCAGGTGTGACTGATGGAGTGAAAATTCACACCGAGTTCATGTTTTTGTTGGCCTCGTTCAGTTTCAAACTCGAGTTTGTTCTCTCATTTGGCAGGGTGAATTTTTGGGGGCCGAATGTTTTTATCGTGGGGAGAATTGTCACACCCGAACTTTTAAAATAATAAAATTTTATTATTTTATCAGACTTTGAATCTTTCTATCAAGATTCATGAAAAACCTATTTAAAAAATTTTCATTTTTGTTGGAGAATGAATGCTTTGGCCTTGATAGTGTCTGATTCATGGGCATGGCATATTCATAGCTTTTCATCTTTTCCCGTGTCACCATGCAGCCTGCCTCATGTTCATGAAAAATGAATAAAATTATTTTTAATTCATTTAGTTATTTTAATAATTATAATAGTGGTAATTATTATTAATGTTTTTATGTTCACCATGTTTATTAATATAGGGTTATTATTATGACTAAGTTATAATTATTAACATTATCTTAATTTTGATAAGTTTATTAGTTTTATGAATATCATATTAAGTTTATTATAATTTATATTACGATTATTATTTATAGTATCAATATTGTTCTTATTAATCTATTTAAAATTATTTTTATCTTTTTATAATTATTATGGTTAATAATATTATTATAACAAGTTTATTAAAATTATTATTAAGTTATTTTGAATATTAATTTTATCGTTATTGATTAATTTTTGGTTTATTTTATTTGAATTTTTTTATCCATTATTTTCATTTCTTCTTTTTTCTCTCCCCTTTTTTCTCTTCCCTGGGGTCTCGCGAATCACCACTCGAACCCTACCTCACGCTACCCTCTCCCTCCTTGCCTATTGAATCACATTCTACTCCTGACCATGGTCAGCCGACATCGCTCCCCTCTCCCTCTCCCATGCTGTGCCACCCTGCTCACCGTCGGTGAACTCCCCTCCTGCTCAACCATAGGCGCACCCCCTCTATCGACTGTGCATCCCCCCTCTACCGCTTGACTGGAGGCACAACCCTCCTCGACTGACCCTCCCTGTCGGCGCCAGACCTCCCATTGGCCGCACATCCTCCGGCCGCACACCCTCTTAGAAGAGTCAGCCGTCGTGTGCCCTCTTGGCCAAGCCATCTTTTGCGAGCCCCTTTGGAGCATCCCCTATTCAGCACACACCTCCCCTTACCCGTAGTTTCTGGTGAGCCTCCAGAACCATTGGGTTGGCCCTTTTCTCCATCATTGCAACTATGTTTTACCCTAGGTGAGTTTTCCCTCTTAACTTATGGTTTCAGTGTGGGATTCCATGTGGTTTGGGGTTCTATTTTGATATTTTGGTTCAAATTTGATGTAATTGGTTCATTGTTTTGATTTTAGGATTTAATCGCGTTGTTTGAGGTGTGATAGGCATACATTGGTTTGCACACACCTTGGATACGATGTTTTCCACACACCGGTAGGTGATTCTAATTATGGATATTATTTGATGAATTATTTTGTAAGATTAAGTAATTCAGCTTGTTTATTTATTACTTTGTGTCCTACGAATTTGGTTTTGTATGAGATTTGATATACATTGGATTTTTGTAGTTTCATGTGATTAAATATGTGTACAAATTTCAATTAAGAAACATGTTGAGTTGTTTACAAGTATTTTATAAATTGTGAAGTCTGTGTTTTGGGGTAGCGTCGATATGCATTTTTCCATAAAAGATGTTTTGGTTGGATTTTTGGTATTTAATTTCATGAGAATCATTTTTTCCATGGTTATGAAGTTCGAATGGTTTTAAAGTGGTGCTTTGATATGAAATCAGGTGATTTTTACTGTAAATTTTATGCAGCTAATTTGGAACTGTTTCATAAATTGTTTTATTCATTTATTCAATTGCATGTGTGGTGCAAAAGTGGTCTTCAAAAAGATTAAGTGTGCATTTTATTTTTAAAGTGGATTATCCTACTTGAAGATGAGTGAGTTTTTGTGGTGAGGTCTATTTTTGCATCTTGGGAATGTTTTATTATATTTTGATTTTATGGAAACATAGGTTGAGCCATTTGTTATGTTTTTCTAAACAATGATACTATTTTATTTTGTCGCACAAGGGTTGTGAATTATGTTTTGACATGTATGTGGTATGCAAATTGTCCTTGTGACATGTTTTCCATGAAAGGTGTGTTTTTTATTTGTTTCAATTAATTCATATTATTTTATGGGAAGTGAAATTTTTTTAGTTGTGTTTGAAGCCTTGGGTAGTTATTGGTTTCTCTTGCATCGTTGTAGGGTGTTTTTCTCATCACGGTGTGGGTTTTGGTCGACAGTGACAAAGACCAATAGCTATATACATGGGTAAAATTGAATATATGTATATCATCATTGCACATATTCCCTCATGGCGTGGGTAATATTTAATGGGGTTAAAGGGTATATATATATATATGATATTGTATATGCATATAGGTGAAGAAGTTTCGGTTTTTCATCTTCTAGAGCAGCTGCTTTTAGATAAAAAGCATTACGAGACGAGTGGATGGCTTTGTTCCACCTTGATGTAGGTCCCCCAGAGAACTCGCCTTTAAATTTAGAATTTATTAATTTCTTGGTGTTTTATTAATTTTAATAAATGATAAATAATATAGGATAATTAATTTTTAAATGATTATTTGGTGTAAAAAGAGAGGTTTATTTTATACACGACACATGGAACATTTTCATGATGAGAGGACACCCAGTATTGAATGAATACATGTTAGGCCTTTAGAAATAATTCACTGAATTTCAAATGTACTTATAGTTTTAAAGAGAAGTTTTTTCTTTTGAACAAATGTTTTGAGTTTTTTCAAGAAAAGAGGTTTTCCTTAAAATTGGTTTAGTCCAGTTTGGAACTTTAATAAAATAAATTATTTTGGAAAACCCAGTCAGGGGTGATATTTGGTGTGCCTTGATTTCGTGAGTTATGTGTGATGTTTGCGCATCATGACTAACTGATTTACATTGTGGATGCCCCCCTTTTTATTTCATGTGTTGACAAAGGAACCTGTCATAGTGAGTGAATCTTAGGAGAACTATTGATGCACTAGTTTAGATTTCGAACTAGCTAGTGGCCTCATAGTAGGGGAATGCTGAGTTTTTGCTGCTATGGGGATTGAGCTCCTTAGTTAGGCCATGTAGGTCTACGCTCAGCGTTAGTGCGATAAGATGTCCTCGAGTTATGGAATGCCATCAGGATGTCTCACATGTATGGTATGTTCTGGATTTTTCACGATCTCCTAGGCTCGACCCATGTTTTCTTTAGTGTTTATTTTTATGTGGTGGATGATTTAGAGTTCTAGTTCACTTTTTGGCCCTTGTGTGCCACTTCATTTCCATTTCCATTAGTGTGTGTGGTCTGTTGTGTGTGTTTTTCCCTTTGACTAGCAATTAAAATTTGAATTTCTAAATTTCTTATAGAAATGTTTTAAAATTCAATAAACCTATTTCTTTCAAATATTAAACTTGTTTTAAATTAAAAAGGGAAATGGACTGTTACTTGTCTTATAAATGGAAGTGTGTGTGTGAAAACCAATATTTTATATAATTTAGCTCAAACCTAGAATTAGTAAATTTGTTTATTTTAAAGGTAGTGCATTGGGAATAGATATCGGCCAAGCCTACTGATTTTTACTACTCACACCTATAGTTCTTTTCTATTTTTAGTGTTTGTGCAGGCTATAGTGTGGGCGAGTTCACCTTAGGGGACGTTCAATCACGAGTTGGAGAGTGACCCACGAGGTCACACAGAGATAGTGTTTGTCTCTTTCGGTTAGTTTTATTTTCTTTCATTATTTTTTAGTTACTTTACATGGATTATTTACTTTTGCACTAATCTGTATTATTTCTCTTTTATTTATTTATTTATATGAGAGAAATTGTTCTCACTACCTCTATTGATGCCATGGCGCTTGTCTCCAGCCAGAAAGAATTGGGAATGCCTCTCGGACCATGTCGTAGACTGGCTCGGGTGACCAGTTTAGGGTCGACACGGGTTGGTTCGTGACAATTATCATCTCTTGTGACAAGAATGTCTAAGGTTTCATATCATAGATCATCTCAAAAGTGTGTCACCCGATCTAGAGTGACACTAAAAGACCCATTTTAAGTATCCCTTAACTATGGTGGTCACGATTATTTTTTGGTGGAAAGAGATAATATATAGGGATTATCCTATGATAAACAATGAGAAAAAAATCCCCCTTTTCAAAATATTTCATCCCATGATGATTATGTGAATCAATTTTTGTTAGGTGATTATATGACTAGGGTGTTTCTTATGAGTATCAATGAACACAAATATTTTCTTCATATTTATCCTTCTAATACTATTGTATAATCCTATCACTGTCAGGTGACCAAAAATAATTTTCGACATCACAATATTGAGAGATAGTGTAGAAGGGTTCCATCTTAAAGAGAGACTCGTAATCCAGTAAAATGAAGATTTTGGGGGTATGCAAGAACATAAACCAGGAGGTATCACATAATGCTCTGAAGGGTTTCATAGTGTGTAACCAAATAACATGAACATGCAATGGCCATCTGATCTACATATGGAAAATTTTCCTACTAATCTAGGTACCAAAAAATTTCTCATACCTTTTGTTTTTAACATCTCATGAATATTGTTCATCTTGGATCTAATTAATGAGAAAAGAAGTATGCAAATGAATTAAAATAAGAAAATCTAACTAAAATAAGATATAATTATAAAATTTAATTAAAATAATTAACATTAGAGCCATAATATTATGGAACTAGATTTTTGTACCCTAAAATCCTTATACTCTTAGTGATCAAACAATCATATCCATCCATAACTAGGAATGTCCATTCATTCTTATTTACCCATAAGAAGAAATAAATCATGTTATACTGTTAATAACATCAATATCATAATATTATTAAGTCCTTGATATATCATATTCTAAATTATAGGGAAAAAATAAACAATTCCAAGAAGGGACATAATCACAGTCTTCCACACCTATGTACCTGTGGTTCCCATGATCAATAAAATAGCGGTGGCAAATGTAAACCAGAACATAAAACTAAATAAATTATCAATTAAATATATGAATGAAACCATAAATCAGAATGTACCTTATCTCTAAAACCACTAACATTGATAAACCCCTTATTCTTTTCAACTCTGGATATCAAATAAAAGACATTTCCATTATCAAGGATCAATCATAACTAATAAAATACAATTATAAATTTCATTATTAAACAAATTATCATGGGGATTTCATAAATAAAATGAATAAAATAAGATAAGACTTTTATAATGACACATTAATTATTTAGAATTTTTATTATGAAATGTAATTTATAAATGTGTATATTGAAAACAAACTCATGAGACATTCCCTGGATAACTATTTGAAAACCCTTTTAAAACATGCTTATGTTTGTAAACAACACTATAACATATTAAAATTGTATATCTAAAAAATTATCTAATAAAATTAAAATATAATAATTTATATAAATACCATGACCACCTCCCATTGGAAGAATAATTCCCCACAAAACATATATTTACACTTCTTTTAAGTCATTACGAATCATAGATAATTGTTTAGAAATGAATTATTTTTGGGGATGTTCCTTTTTATTAATATTAACAAAACAATTAAAATGTTCAATTTATAAAACAAAGAACAATATTTTGAGATATTATGAACAAAATATGTAATTATTTATTATGTTTAAATATAAAATTTAAAAAATAAATCAATTAATGATTTATGTTTAAAAATTAATACGTAGATACACCTACCTAAAATCCATTGAAACCACAACATGTGTGTTATTACACAACCAATAGGTATAGGAAATAAAATACACAACCTAAATATACTAAATATTTGAAAAGTAGAACCTAAACAATAATTTAAATAATTTTATTAAAAATAAATGTAATCAAGTGAAAATAGATGTAGGACATACCTTCATCTCACCGAGATGAATACTAATCCACCAACGATGCATCATTTTGATCAATATCATATGAGATATGGATTTTTTTGGTATTTAGAATTCTTATATAGATCTATGTATGAGGGATAAAGATATAAGTGACATAAATGTGTTGAAATAATTCCTCTATCATATCCCATTTTTGTTGTGCATTCTGTCCATTCTCTATATTTTGATGTTTTTTTGTCAAAAATTTCCCCCTTTTTATTTTCTATTTATTCAATTTTCATTTATTTGTTATCCATAGCATCTATTGTGCGTAACCATGATCACCAGATACACTTATTCTTTACCCCTTAATCTAATACATGTCTTAGACCCCACAAATTTATATTATTTAATTTATCTTTTATTTCTTTCTCTCTTAATCTTTAACTGTTCCTCCATTTAAATCGTCATTATTTGGTGTATATATATTACATTTAACAAAATATAATAATGTTAATAATAATAATAATTATTATTATTATTATTACCAAATTATTTTTATTATTAATCAATTAATAATTACACTTTAAACCACATGTGTGTGTGCATATATGTATATTTATATATGTATTATTTTTTATTCATTGATTTATTTTCAATTCATCAATTATAATAAAAATAACATTATTATTATATTCCGAACTACTATTAAATTCATGAAAATTTCAATTTTAATTTAAAACTATGTCAAAAAATATTTTAAATTATATCTCAATAATAATTTCTTTGACCTTCAATAACCAATAATGGTGTGGTTTATTTAATCATCCCCACTATAAATATATTTCGTCCATTTAATGTATCAAATAATATAAATGAATGGCTTCACCTAAATGACAATGGAACAAATCCACAACCAAGATTTCATGAATGAAAAATGTTCTCCCCCCAATACAAAAAATCCCTTGCTCAAAATCCAATATCATCAATTAAATGAAAAAACTTACAAAAATAATAAACAAGGAAAAATATATTTTAATGTAATTGATTATATTTACAATATTCAATTAATATTCTATAATATAAAAGTTGAATAAACTAGAAAATACAAAACATTATATATTTATAAAATATCACAAAAGAAGAATATATTCAAAAAATAATAAAAAACCCAATTTATTGAAATATGTAAGATTAGTCATATTAAAAAAATATATTATAACTAAAGAACAAAACAAATTAATATAAAAATAGTTAACACCCACCTTAAGAAACCAAAATGAACATACCCAATTATATAAACATATTTTTTAAAATATTCAATATTCAATTTCATTGTAAATAACTATTAAAATGAAAAATTTCAAACAACAGATTTATTTATTATAGTCATAATGAAACCCAATTTCCAAAAAAAATAAGAAAATTCTGGATGCTGAAATTCGTAATTATTAAAAAGTTTCTTTTTTTAAAGGATACGATAATGTGGGTAAAAAAGGGAATCACCCTTGTCGATAAAAAATACTGAAAAATAAATAATTAAATCAACATTTAAAACATAATAGCACATAAAAATTAATGATGATGATTTACCAGTTTGGAATCAAATAAAATAATTCATTGAGACTAGAATATATAATTTACTTAGTATGATTAAATTAACTAGAGTATACTCAATTTTACAAAATCATTAAAGAACCCAAAAATTCATCTTCAACAACCCAAAAAATTTGTAAATTTTTTTTGTAATAAAATATTCATGTCCAAAAATATTTTGGAATTTGAAAACATTTTCCATGTTTTATGAAAATCTTTTTCAACACCTTTAAACTGTTAAATTTTTCAAAATACTACCATCTGACCTATTGAAATTAAAAATCATTCAATAATTTAATATTTTCATGTATATCTTTTAATAATTTTATTTTTCATTTTTGATAATTTAATTTAACAAAAATTATCAATTTGAATATCCATTGATACTATGAATAAGAAATATTAATTCATTAATACCACATAAAATTTGAAACGATCATATATTTAAATGGAAAACACCATTTCATTTTAAACCAATATAAATGAATTATATATTTAAAAATAATTCAAAGATGGTTATAATTAAAAAAATATCACGAAACATATTAAAAAATATAACTCATGGAAATCACATCAAAGAATTAACACATATGATAAATTTAGAATGTAATGTCAAGATCATATAAAAATCATTAATATCAATCCACATAAATTCAAATAATTAACAAAAAAATTTATCAGACATCATGTAATGGTAAACGCCCCTCAATATAAAACTATTCCATGATATACAGTAAATATGAACAATCATAAACCGATACACCACACCCATGAATTATAATTTTTCGTCCAATAAATTCCTTTAATACTGGAATTGTACCAATAAAAATGGGTAAATCAAACCTAAAATTGAAATTACAAATAGATTAATTCCATCTAAAATTGTATTTCCCATATTAATGTTGGTTATAAGACACCTAAACATAACATACCTATTGATTTATGAATGTATAATTCATTTTAAACTGTGATTTTGAAAATAAAATAAATCAAAACATAGATCATAATCATTTTTTCACAAACCAACTCTAGTCACCCTAACATGTTCATTTTAATTTATAAATGGATAAGAATTAAATAAATATATTAAGGAATGCATTCATTTTGTGAAATAATAAATCACATTGATTTCCCCATTAAATTCCTATATGGCCAATATATAAAGTAGTTAATACCATTTTGTCACAAACTAATCAACACCACTCTTATATGAGAACTCAAGTAATCTCAGGGAAAGGCAAAAAATATGATCCCATTCAATATGATCTAGATACTAGTTCATGAATATTAGAATCATATAAGAAGGTACATTTGTATCTATTGAAATATGAATGATCATGGAAATTATTTAAAGAAATATAGACTTACCATTTAATTCTTCAAATGATCACACATTCAATATTTTTTTTCTCAATAATCGAATAGAACCAAACCAGGATTAAATTTATCAAAAAAATAAATGATATAATATAACATAAAAATATGAATCATATATTCCAACATATGAAATAAAATATATTATAAGAGACAAAATAAATCAATGTTAACCCAAATTAAATTCACAACATAGAATAATACATAAAAATAATAAAATATGAAACAATGGAAATATTGTGATATGGAAAACTCTAAAAGGCATGAAAAATACCACATTACATAACACCACCACCATTATCAAACTAGAGACATAATAATAACCACCAACTATAAGTGGAACATAATTTGTTTTGAAATTTATATAGTTGTGTGCTCGAATTCAATGTTAGTAACCTCAAAAAATCCAATTTTTTTAGAATAAAACATATTAATTATAGATTTAAAAATGTAACCATTAAGATTAAATCTTCATATAAATTCATTTTATTAATAATATGTCACAAGTAAACAAAATTGAAATCATGAGAAGTAAAATATAAACAATAAAAATATTTCCCTTTTATTATCACTTGAAAACAATTCATCAAGGGAAAGATTAAAAATTTAAATAATAATAAAAAACTATTTTTAAGAAAAATTTATTTAATAATATTATAATTTAATGTTCTATTACAACGAAAATAATGAATCTAATTACATAAATTAAACACATAAATATAGTTATTTCAAATTAAAACCTTATAATTTATGAGATAAAAATAATGATAAAAACATGTTGTTAAAAAATGAAAATAAATTAATAAATAAATTAAATTAGTTTCATCTAATAAAAGCAAGATAACAGAGTAAAAAAATACAACCCGCATAAGGAAATGGAGAAAATTAAATATAAATAATATGGGTTTTATTAAAAAAATTAATAACATATGGATACATTTGAAGTATCTTAAGGGAAATCAGTTTATGAACAATATAATTCATAAAAATTATTTTTTTGATCAATCATATCGATTCATAACTATCCACAAACAATCCCAATAATTAGTTTCTGTATATAACAATGTCATGTCCCAATGGTAATCCTCTCCATATCATAAAACATTTTATTAAGTGTTAATGTATAGTCCCCAAGGTGAGGTAGGGTATATGAAATTTTCAATAAGAACTTAATCCGAGTACTCCCAACTGAAGTACCCGAGGATCCCATTACTAAAAAAATACATTCAAACTATGTCAAAGGTAGAATCATATATAATGAATTTTAAATTACATATAGAAAAAAATGTAAATAATAACAATCCTCGCATACTATCACTATCACAAAAGAATCCCAATTTTTATTTTACTAAATGATAAAACATTATAATGATATCCTATATCAGGGACTAATCTAAACTTATATAATAGCATCATTATAATAACATTTAAAGAAGATAAAAAATGTAGATTTATTCATGAAGATTATATTAATATGATACAAAATTTTTATAACGTGTTAACAAGTCCTTCATTATATACTTCTAAAGATATAATTTAAAAACTCTTCCCTTAAAAACAAATCAATTAAATTTTTTTCTCGAAACACAATTGAAAAAAATTCATAATTTTATAAACATCATCTAAACCGACTTAAATTAGAGTACCAGAAAACATATTAATAAAATCCCCCAAATAAGATAAATATATTAAATACCAATCAATACACTCTTTGAAAAACTCAATTTTCCGAAAACATTTATTTCCTCTTCTTTTAGACTATTATAAAATGTGTAACATTTGTTCAGAAATGAATAAATTTTTAAAAAATTATTTTATTAAATTTTAATTAAATAGTTTAGATGTTCAATTTATGTAACACCATGATATTTTAAATTAATAACATAGTATTCAAAAGCATCTGTGACACATAACACAAAGCATAAACGACCTAAAAAATACATTTCAATAAATTAAATCCATTCGATATCTAACATAGCATGAAACCCACATTATAAATGATCCATAACATTGTATACTATTATATCCTAGCAGTTATATTAGATGTTATTATATTTACTAAAACAAATATTAATTTTTTTTATTTTTCTATGAGGAATAAAATAAGAATATTATAAATGGAAAATATAATTTTTGGAAAAAACTGATTTTTTTAATTACGGTTTAGTCACAGTTTGTCAACATAATTTAATAATAATTATACACAGTTTATGTTTTTTTAATAAAAATATACTAAAATTTTAAATATACATATTAACCTTTAATAGGATTATTTTTTTATTTTTTTATATGATATTTTATTTTTTATGAATAGTAATAAATTATTAATTCTCTTTGTAAAATCCCATTGCATTAATGTTATTTATAGATTTTAATTATATTTCTACTTAAATTTAAATTAAATTTTGATCGAATATATATTTATATATACTAATATAATTAAGGTCATTGGAATCATATTCATATTCAATTTTAATATAAAAACATTACAATCATTTGAACATTTTCTCGTTAAAGACCCAATTTATCATTGCATCTTTGGGGTTTAATTTTATATTCAAAATTTTCACGTATAAAAATATAATTTCTCAAAATAGAATCCATATTATGAATAAAAATAAGTTTTATCATATAATTTTTTCAATTTTTTGATAATAGTTATAGTTAAATAATTTAAATGTATTAATAGTGGTTAAGGTAAATATGGATTTACCTGGGGTTAAACTAAAAATAATAAGGATAAAATGAATTAAAATAGTAAAAAAATTATATGGATGTATTAAGGCCCTATAAAGTCAAATCCTCATTAATAATTTATATTGGACCCCAATTTCCTATGAAGAACATGGGTACACATTTTTTTCATTTAAAAATTACAAGTGTTCCAATAACCTACCATATAAAAGGCTACCACAATACTAATATCTTTGCAACATAATTAACTATTAGTTTGGCCATTACCAAAGATAATGAAATCCCAAATTCCATAAAATTTTCGTAAAATCAATATTTTCGCCATAAAGCCAAATAACGACAGATTTTGGTACAAACCTCAGGAGGATACTCAAAGAAGAGATAGAATTAATTAGTGATAATTTTTATTTTATTTATTCCATAAAATACACAAATATTTGTTAAAACAAGATGATTTAACTAAAAAATTATCTTAAATATATTCATATTTTTATGCTATGGTGATGATATAAAATTATCCCCACATCTATTAAATTAGATGGGAAATCATTATTCGTGTACACAGTGGACTACTGCCTCTTAGAACCGATGTAATTAATTTTTCCATTACAACCTATCAAATTTCAGTTTGATGATAAATATAAATCATATAAATGATATTTTAAATTAATTATACCTTTTGTGTCAAGATATATTATTTAAAATTTCAAAATAAAATTCTATAGGAGATACAATAACATTGTTCGTCTATACGGAGGACTACTGATTCTCAAAGCTATTCAATTTTTTTCTCACAAACACATTACATGGTAGACAATAAAGATAAATTTAATGAATATTTTTGATAAAAATGAAATATTTGAGATATTAAGGAAATAAATTTTTACCCTTAACAGATAATATATCTTTATATATATATATTACATTTCAACTCAATTAACATTGATAACAATGTTTATGTACATGAGAACTTTTACTTTCCTGAATCTATGTGACACTACATTAATCACCAAACCCCATGGATAATATATATAAGAATATTTATAGAAATAATATTTAATTTATGATATTTTTAAAACTCTTAAATGATAAAATATTAGTAATCTCATTCCCAAAATTAAAATTAAAAAAGTGAAATGTTACTAATGCATATCTAAAATCTACTGTATCATACTACATTTCTCAAAATATATCTGATTATTGGGTCTAAAAGTATAGTTGATATTTTAATATGGAAAACGTTTCATTATTCATATTATATTGATTATTGATCTTTATAACATTATCAATAAGTTGATCTTGTATATGAAATGGGGGATAAGATTTCATAAATGTATAATATATGATATTATGCAAAATAATATTGGTCACCTGGAAAATAATAAAAGGCTTAAATCTAATATAAGAGTTAAAATCATGTTAATCCACAAGGAATCATGACGTATGTGTCTTCTTATATCAATTTCAATTAATTGTGTTAAACTTCAACAACAATAACTATGTGATTATAAAATAATTTTTTAATTATATTTTATTATTTAATATTGTACTTAAGCATTTTATTGTGGAAATACATTTTATGCACCGAAATTAATTCATTAATTAATTCTAAATTCAATGATATGATATTTATATGGGACTTTATCTTAATTTAACATTATTGTGTAATATTCTAATTTTATGATCATAATTTAAAATACACGATTTATATAATAACCAATTTACATGTAATATCATGATTTCAAAATAATCTATTTTATTTATATTTTTGATTGAATTATTTCATTCAAATAGATTTTGATGTTAAAGTTATCAAGTGATAAATAATTTTTTAAGTTGACATATTTTAAATGGATTATATTAATTTATCACTATAATTGATATTATCAGATTATGTGTGTAATGAATTTTTATTATATTATAATTTATTTCATCTTTTTATGTGTATTTTAATTTCATTCACATAATTGTTTAAATGATTAGTTGTCACCTCAACGTTCTGTTCTATTTGAGGGATTATATCGCAATTTCATTTTAATTTGGGTGGTTTATGAATATTTTTTCATTGAAATAAATTATTTGGTCATTGTATAAAAAACCTCTTTAATTTTATTCTCTACTATTTATTCATGATATTTTCATGCAATAGTACCATTTTTTCCTCTCTTTAGTTAATAAAATAATTGTTATTTTTTAATAAAATCATAGTTTATTTAATTCATCGGTTAAAAATTTGGTTTATCAGAAAAATTTATTTTCTAATAATGATTTCAAAATATTATTAGAAATTTAAAAATAATTTATTTAATAAAAAATTTCATTTTTTAAATTTTTTCATGTTCTTTTAATGGAATCTTCCTGACGTTTTAAAAATAATGCACGTTTGGATTTTAATAAAATTGTGAAATGAATTTAATTTTTATCATACTCGATATGTATGGAATCTACTTCTATCATAACCAATAAATTTTTTAATCCTTCATTAATATGTTTAAAATATAATTATAAATGAAATTTATTTTTTTTTCGAACATTTATTTTTAAAAAGATATTGAATGTAATTTTTAATACCAAGAATGTTTTAATGTAATTTTTAAATAATTTATATTAATAAATGACATAAAACCTATACTCTACTAATGATAAACGAGGGATGTATTATATTAAAATATTATTTATTCTCTATGTGGATGATTTACAATTTTTTTACCTTGGAATGTATTGAAATTCACGTTCTCAAATCCTTAACGTAGTCATTAATATTTGTATGAAATATTCACATTCTTGGGATCATTGTATATAAAAGTTTTTCTAAATATACTTATTTTTAATGATGGATATCATTATTTATTATACTATATATCATCTTAACATATTGTGTTATATAGTGAATTTTATTTTTTTATCAAGGGAAAATTTGATATATCAGTATTGATTACTGAATACGGATATTTTTGGATAATAATATTTTTAATTAATTAAATTTATTATACAATATATACAAAATTATTTTGACACGTAGTGATAGGTGGGGGAGAGAATATTTTACCACCTTGATGCATCAGTTGTATCATGAGGATAATGAGTATGCTAAACTTAAAAAATGGTTCTATTTATAGTTTTAAACAATCATGTGAAAGGTCTTGATTGTAGAGGTATCATGATGCCTTTGTACATGATTTTTTTTTCAAATAATCATTTTCTTAACGCAAAAATTAATTACTTTCATCCATGAGATTCTCATAATGACATTATCTCTAGATATATTTTATAATCAGTTTATTGATTAATTAGAAAATATTTTTAGTTATTTAACATTAAATATTGGTAATTCCTTATCGAGTTATGATAGTGAAGCTATTGATTTAATTGAATGTGTCTTCTATTATTTCATTTTACATATTGATTATGTCTTATATAATCACAAAAGTAAATTAATTTAAATTGATTGTGTGTAGAGTTATATTCCTTCAAAAAAAATTATGCTTATTGATTAATGATAACATCTACTGTACTTAACCCATACCGAGAATTTGGGCCCACAAATATTTTATTTCATTTCCCAAGGATTCCTTGAAGTGTAATGGAATAAATATCTATGAATATTATTGAATGTATAAAGTTATTATGAAAAATAATATGTGGTAATTGTTTTTAAAAAAATGTTATATAAAAATCATTTATATATATTTTCTACTAAGACTACTAATATATTATATCAATCATGATTTGATTACATTTAACATATGCTAATGAAATAAACAGGACACCAGATTTGGGATAATGGGGAATGGGTTATTATAATTGGTATCAAATGACATTTTATATAAAATTTTTTAACTAGATTTATGATGATGTAGATTTAGAAACATAAATCTAACATATATTGATAATAAGTGTAGAATATGTACATATTTTTTATGTAAGATATTACATGGTTTTTCCTAAAAATATACCCTTTTATAGATAATCAAAGTGGACTTGGTTTTGTAATACAGGTTCATGGGTGTAATATCTCAAAAAATGTTCCACTAGGATTGACCTAAGAATCCCCTGGTGCAAGACAATTAGCCTTACTGAACTCTATGTTTTCACCTTCCTAATGATATTCTTTTTATAATTAAAAAATTCCATTCAAACCATTATTAAGGATTTGAATAGATGATCACAAAAAACACAGGATAAACATAAGCGGTAATAAATTGAAATTATTGTATCTCTAAGGTGATTAAAAAGTATTTATTTGGGAAAAATAGGGGAATAATTAAATAAATTTCTCAGGTAAAATAAATAGTTCAATTAAAAGAAATAAATATCATCATTGGGATCCATTTATTATCTTTAGTCATAAATGTGGGAAATATGGACTTTATAAATGCCAATTACCATATATAATGGTTAATTATAAGAATAAGGAATGATCCACATTGAAATAAAATGGTTTATGTAATTATATATTTGAAATAATGAATAAATCAATATATGTTTTTTACCAAAGGTATTTATGTTGTATGAATCATGAAACATTTAAGGTTATTTTAAATAATAAAATTATATATGACTTCACCGTTTTAATAGTCGTGGATATTGTCATGAGATTATAATTATAAGGTTCTTCATATGTTTAATGTCATATAATTTATTTTGTTTTATATGATGGTATTCTAGATTGAGTAAGGATATTTGGGAGAAATTTTGGGAACCACGACCTATTAGTTTATCATGGGTTTTATTGACAAAGTTATATGAGGAATAATTACATTAAAATTTAAGGAAATAATTTTTTGGTTACAGGTAAATGATAAGGTTTTTCTTATCTGTGATGTTTTAGTTAATATGTGTCATCAAAATATTGTAATTTTATTATAATTTATTAATGTAGTTCTATAAAAATGATAACCCAACTGAAGGGAGAAAACCTGTCGCATTTGGAATGATTGTGGGGCTTAAACCTACAAAGGAAGGATGATAAGATTTTAACACCTATCATTTTCCAAAATTATGTCCTATATAAGATATAATTAGTAATAAAAATTATAAATAGTTCTAATGATGAACATTTTCTATTACTGTAAATTTTTAAAGATTATTTATTATAATGGCAGGCATGTGCTAACCAACTGAGATTGGAATAAATGTCAAATACATTTGGAATAGATTGTGACTATTTTTTGTATCCTATAATCCATTAAATTAAAATATTGGTTCTTCAATCATAAAAAATCATTCATGGATATTCAATTCATTGAGTAAGTTATTAATTATAAATATACAATGGCACACACATTTGATGAGATTAAGAATTTAAAACATATCGGTACCATGAATGTATAATTCATTATATTATAGATTGTTTATAAATTAATAAAATTTATGAAAATAATAATGAAAATGTTTTCCTATAAAAACCATATGTAATTTAATAAATGGTCAATAAATAATTTTTTATTTATGGTTTTAAAGTCCTTTATTATCCACTGATCACTCACTTTCTTGGGATTAATTACCTATATTACTCTCAATAGTTATTTATTCTTTTCTTCCATATTCATATATTCACGTGCCACCAATTTTATCCTATACAAAGACCCTTTTATATATAATTAAACATGACCTATATATTTCTATTTCCATATTATTAATAATATGTTTTATTAACCCTTTTACGATGTGGTATTTTTGACAATGGTATTTTGGTATTACAAATAATTGATTACAAGGAAAACATTTATTTTAACAGGAATGAATTTATTTTTGTTGGGTAGTATATAAGATAAACATATTTTATAATTATAAATTATATTCTACAGTGTGTGAGACACAAAACACTGACAAAAAACAACAGATGAAATATATGACATAAAATTTAATATATTTGATATCTTGAAGAACACAAAACAATAAGTGAAAATGAAACAAAATGTATTATACCATCATAACATATTCATCAAAATTTAAGGTATTAATATTACTAAATATATTATTAAAATTTTGTTTATCTAGTTATTTTGAACAAATAATTATTATTTAAAAGAAAAAGATTTTTTTTGAAAAACATTAGTTTTTCTAAATGATGGTTTATTCGTGATGTGGGCATATAAATTAAAATTTGTTTTTAACACTCCTAGAATTTTTTTTAGAAAAATAAAATCAATTTTTAAAAAATCATTTCAATATTATCATATTGCTCGTTTTTTCCATTTTTATAAATGCTTAATTTCTAGATGAATATTTAAAAACACTAAATTTTAACTGAAAATTGCTTATTATTTAAATTATTTGTAAATTTAAATCATAATTTCAGTTTTAAATAATGTAAAAATATTTCAAATAAATACATACATATATATATATATTAATGAAATTTATTTATTAAATCCATTTTAATATTAAATTTTGACATCAAACATTGTAAAATTTTGATCATTTTCTCTTCAAAACCCATTTTTCTCGTTGGGTCACTGAAATTAATTTTAAATTATTTTTTCAAATTATATGAACTGAATTTGGAAAATTTAATTAAATATTTTTTATCATAAAAAAATATATTATATAATATTGTAAAATTATATTTTTACCAAAAATAATTGGGAAAATATTAATCATTATTTACCACAGCTAAGGTAAAAATGGATCTATTAAAAGTTAAACTGAAAATATTTGGGTTAAAATCACATAAAAACACTTATAATATATTATTTCTAATATTATATCTCCCAAAAATGTACATTTATAACTAATAATTTATTTTAGAACCTTTTCCATTTGAAAAATTAAGGTACACATTTTTTTCACTAAAAAAATTACAAGTGTTCCAATCACCTCACTTATAAAAGGATACACACTATGATCTCTTCATCACACATTAAAACACATTTGTCTTAAACAATAACTTAAATAATAACTTCAAAAATCCAATCCCTTCATTATATAATGCTTATTTTAGGAAAAAAAGACCACATAAGAAGGTTTTTCTTGCAAACATAAGTAGGTTTCCTAAAGATATGGTAACATTATTTAACGTGCATTATTATTTAATTTCTACCTCCTTATCATTAAATTCATATAAAAAACATTATGATATGATGAAATTAGTACCAAAAATATAAAAATATATTTTTTCTTCTTGTTTAATTAACATCAACAATCACAATTTCTATATAATGGTTTATGAAATTAAAATTCACGTGAAAGGAGGACTACCACCTCATGAATGTATGTCATTGGTTTGTCCATTAACACCATTAAATATTGGGTATTATAAGGGATATAAATTAAATATATCATATTTATTACATAATTAATCTTCTATATTTATTTTTTCATATAATTTTTTTAAATTTCTAATCAGTAGGGGATACGATAACATCATTCAAGTGAACAATAGACTATCGCTTCAAAAAGCGATGAAATTTTTATTTAACTAATAATTTAGATAGAATATAACGAGGAAAAAGATAAAAAATATATGTGATATAAATGAAAAATATTGATACAAATGAAATATTTATAATGATAAAATATCATTTTATTACTAATCTTTTCAGTCACTTAAATACGATAACATCGTTTGTGTACATGTGTTCCATCACATTCACGATGCGATATGAATCTCATTTCATCCCCACAACACATTGACGAAATATATAAGTCTATTTAAATAAATAAAATATTATTTTTGATCTTATTATCATTCTATATTGGTAAAATATTTCTTACAACATTTGTATAATGGTCGATGAAATATTTAAACATTACCCATTCAAACGTACGACCTACTATCTCCTTGAACATAACATACTTCATTTCTCTAAACTATCAATCAATCATTATAATTTATGTATAATTTATATATAAATATAATAATTATTTCATAAATATAATAAATTTTATGATTTAACAATATAGTATATAAGAAAACCAGACCATTCATTATTAACACACATGACAATACAAGGTAATTGACACCCGAAACAATTAAAATAATGAGATATAATTAATGAATGGGTGATAAGATGTCATAAAAGAAAAAGATAAAATAATATAAACATAATAATAGTTTTTTTGTAAAATTATATAATTTTTATAACCATTACAAAAATGTTAAATATTTTACATCTTAATGGGACCATGAAGAATGGGATTTCTTAACCATATTTCCATTCATTGGGATTAACATGTACTTAATTGATCATGTAATTAAAAGTTTTTTGTGTAACAACCACTTATTATAATATGTTATATTTTATCTATTTTATTTGTATTTAATGTTGATAGACATAATCAACTTAGTTATTAATTTTCACTTCAATGTTATCATCATTGTAAGGGACTTCGTCTTATTTTCCCTTCATTGAGGCATATAATAATGCTTTGTATATATTTTAATTTATATTGTGTATATTCATCCAAATTGACATGTAATATCATGATACCTTAATTATTCATGATATTTAATTGTCAAATTGAATAATTTCAACCAAATAAGTTTTGACATAAAATATACCAATTGGTAAAGAATTTTATAATTCAATTTCATTTCATTGATTTATATTTATTAATCATTATATTTGATATTATAAAATCTTGTTTTTAATGATATTGGATTATATTATGTTTCAATTATATTTTTTATTTTCATTTATATTTGAAACATGTAATCTATTCTTTGATCAACACCCACGTCAACATAATGATCATTATGAGGGGTTATCTCATAATCTCATTTTCATCGTGTTCTTTTATGCTACAGTTTACAAGAAATTAATTTTATATTTTTCTTATAAAAAACACAATATTATTTTCATATGTTAATTACTGATATTTTAAGGTAATTAGACATGTTTTACCACAATATTATACTTCTAACAATTATGAATACTTTTTTGATGAAAATTTTATTCAATTTCTGTCTTCTATCCAAATAATATTTTCACACAAAATAATGTTTTCGTTAAAATGATTTCATAATTGCAATTACAAAAACCCAAAAAATTATTATATAGAATTTATTTAAAACAACTTACTTCTAACAAAAATTCACAATGAATATTCATGTCAATATAAAAATGAGCCTTGTTTTTCTTTTACATAAAAAGTGAAAAGATACTTTGTATTGAAGTAATATAAATATATGTAATTTATATTAATCAAGACCACTAAATGATATAAAATAACCCTTTATATGTATAAAATGATATTTTCAATGAAATTGTTTTTAATTTTATTTTGAACTTTTTTTCTTTGATATGATTTTCAAAGTAAATATATTATTTTCTTCATTAATAGTTTAATGAAATTGTTTTGGTATTTCTATTCACGGATGACATAACTCCATAATTTTACATATTATCTATTAGGTATATGTTTCATTTATACCATCTTTATAACTTTATTGTTTAGTAAACGATCATTTCATCCAAGTAAAGTATTGAAATTCACATTATTGATTCATTTTTATATCCATTTATTTTACATTGAAATATTCACATTTCACTGATATTTTGATATTAAATTTACCTAAATATCCATATTATTTATCAAGGATATGTCTATTTATTGAAAATTATATTATATTTACATATGGTGTTCGACATTATGTTTTATTTTTTTATATGTGGAATAATTGACAAACTATCATCCTTTACTGAATACTCATATTAATGAAAACATATATTAATCATTAATTAAATCAATTATTTGATATATTAGGAATGATTTAGATATGAAGAGATGGGTGGGTTATAGAATAAAATAATATCCTTCATGAATCTATAATATTATGAGGTGAATTAGTAATGTAGAATTAAATTAGACTCTACAAGTAGTTTTAATCCATCATGAGAAAGGTATTTATGTTAGATGTATCGAGATCCTTGAGGCCATGACACCAATAATTAACAATTTATTTAATTAATAATTTAATAATTTTTATCATAGATTTTTACAAAATGGTATTTTATATATATTCATTTAATTCTCAATTTATTTTGTAAATTGAGTGTGTTCTCATTTATTTACCATTCTATATTGATTATTATTTATCTAGTTATGACAGTCAAGTTATTGATTCAATGGAATGTGTATTCAGTTATTTACCTGGATATGGATTATTTTTTGTCTGAACATGGTAGTAAAATTATTTAAATTTCATGAGACTTTATTTATTTTCATTTAAATTATTTTCTACTTATTGATTCATGATATATTCCATTGTACATAACCATTAATGATTTTTTGAGATCAACCATATTTTTATGACATTCTTCTTGTATCCATGATCTGTACTACGATTGATGAGTAAGGATATTATAGAGATAATTATGTTTTAAACAAAAAATATATATTTTCATTTCATTTCAAATATAATATGTGAATCATGTATATATGTATTTTTCCAATACTGCTAATAAATTCTTACATTTGCGATGTGACATCATGTATCAGATGAAAATTTAATAAAGAAAACACTTAAAATGATCTACTGTGGTCAAGGTCTCAACAATTATAATGTGAATAGCTCATAAATATGGTATAGTATGAAAATATTATATAATTATTTAAAAATATTAAATCATAACATTTAAAAAATCTGTAAAGAATGATTCATTTTTAAAAAACTACGCATGGGGATACCAACCAAAAATCCATTGAAGTGAAAACTCAAGTCTTCCTCCGCCACCATGTGGATATTATAATAAAAACAATAACCATAACTAACTTAATATATATATATATATAATTCAATAAATTGAATGAATTTGATTAATTCTTGAAAAAAATACCATGTTGGCTATGAAAAAAATATTTGGGATTCCCTTCATCTTATTCAGAGGAATACAATTCCACCAAAGGCATGTAATTTTTAACAATATTGTTGGATATATAGATCATAGATGTTATGAATAATTTATGGAGATATATATGTGATAGATATGAGGGATAGGCGACGAGGAAAAATAAATATCCCACATGCATTCTTGCTACACCACATTCGCTCCCCCACAAGAATTTTGTTTATTCTTAACATTTTACCCCTTTTATTTCTATTTAATATGGTATTATTTTTATCCTATCTCTAGTAACTTATGTAAATCACCATGTCAACCCCCTAAAATTAATATTTTTACCATATTTCCTATACATGTCCCGCACTCCCCTCATTTTTTTGTCTTTAATTTCTCACTTTATTTTATTACTAATACCATAGTTCTCCACACCCATATTATAATTCTATTTTTTTAATATTATTATAAACATGACTTGTTAAATTTAAAATAATAATAATATAAAATTATTAATATTATTAAAAAATTAATATAATTTCATAAAACCTCATGTAAATATATATACATGATGATATATATATTTATACATTTATATATTAACAAATTGGGTTTTGATTTAATTTTTTCCCTATATTAAAATTTAAATTTCTAAATATTATACAATTATTATAATATACCTAACATATATTTAATATCATTAGATTTTAAACTATCAATTTAACCAATTTTAATTTATAATTTAAATTTTATCTCAATAAAAATTTCCCTGACATTCACTAACCTGTAATGACATGGTTCATTAAATATTCCATTTCAATCAATTAATTAATTATATCTATATATTTTTTATTCATTAAAAATTTAATTTTTTTAGAATCATCTGGAAAAAGTTATAAGTATTATTTTTATGATTGAAATATTGAGAATGTTGAAAAATTCAATTTTTTTAAAAAAATATTATTTTAATATTAAATAAATTTAATCACACACCGTTACTTTTATTTATTTACCTTATACAAATTAAATTTTATCAATAAAATGTATTGGAATCTTTCATTTAATTTCATAAATACATGAAAGAATAAATTTAAATTTATATAAATAATAATAAAAATAACCTATAAAAATGCATTATATTATAATTAATAAATTTATTAAATTATTATCATTTTATTTATTTTTAATGTTTTGAATTATATTTTTCTTATTTTATCACCAAAAATAACAAAACATTAATGTATCTTATTGATATATGTATATCTATTGACCTTATATCCAATAAACATACATCTAAGGAGCATATTTCCAATAACCATATAATTTACGTCTATATATATAATGATCATATTTCTTTACAATACTTATCATTACAAAGATTTATAAAATTATTCACCATATACTATTATTTGATTTTTCATGTTACATATAATATTTATAATTTTAATATTCTTGATATATTTATCCTATTTGGTATGATATACATTGAAGAACATAATGATGTAAATTTAGAACTTGTGGTATGTAACGATCCATATTTTTTAGCCAAGGTGATATTCAAGAGGAATTTGAATTTTGGAATTTACTAGACATGTCGATATTTTTACAATGTCTCAAAACATAATTTGGAGAGTCGAAACATATAATTTTTTTTTGGCATTGATAAATTCCCACAGGGTTTTGTTGGTGTCTTGTTGAGTTTCGATAGCACCAGACCCAAAAAATAAAAAATTTGAAATGTCTGTAAGGGGAACATGGTTTGATTGAAATCATGTGTCTTCCAATAGTAAATCATGGGGCTTGGTATATGGAGGGAAAAACCCCCACATGAACTATTCATAGTGTAACCAACTGTGTTCCTACCACACATGGTTAGTTCCACTTAGGTGGTATTCTCTCACTGTTCATCGGTTGGATGGCCCCTACATTGGCCAAACCATGTGGATAAACTCTGTGACCTAGGTTTTTGTGTAAAACAACTATTTACCTTAATTAATGTTTTAAATTTTTTTTCTCTAATTCCTAATCAAAAAACAGTATGATCCCTCTCTTTTGAAATCTTGGAATCCTCATATGACCTTATCTAAGAATGTAGGTAAGTATTTTTCCCATCATCCGATTATAACCCCATCAGTCTGTATAGATCCATACTGGTATTATCTCAATTCAATTGGAAATTTTATTCGATCAATCTTATATTGACTATGTTATCTAGTTTCATGATATTTTTAACTATTTTAAAGGTAAATTTCCATTTCATATATTTCATCTAAAATGTAACAAATCAGATATTGTTGTATGATGAGTGATTCATCCTAAGGATAAGGTGGTATGTGGTCTATGATTTTTTCTGAATGTTTTCATTTAATTTTAAATGTTTTCATTGTTCCACACAGAAACAAATTTTTAATACCCCCTTTTCATTGACTTATTCATATCAATTTGACCATCACACATTGATATACACATATTGAACAATCTTCAGTAAATTATGGATGTCAAACTAATTCACAGACTAACCATTTGTGTTCCGGCTTGTGTTTTCCATTTATATTTAATTTATTTAATTTCTGGAACACCTTCTATAAAATTGTCTTTGATTTTAAATTTTTTGTTCCATTTATGTCTGAATCCCTATTTAAAATAAAACCTATTATGTTCCATTTAAAAAATTATAGTGTATTTACATGTTTAATAGTATCATTTCTAAATTGTTTTCTTTTTTGAATTTGATTATGATGCCTGAAATTTTTGATTGATTATGTTAAATTATTATTTTTTGATAATCAAAGTCATGTTTTCTAATATAATTGCATCAAAGAGTTATGATATCTTAAAAATAACTAAGTTATTATTTTTTTATAAGGGGATTAGCCATAATTCATTGGTACATAATCTATACATGATGTTATAGATTAAATTTTCCATTCTTTTATTTATAGGGTAGTTTTACCCTATGTACCTTATAAGTGCATAACCAATTTATAAATAGGTCATATTGACATGATAGATTTACTTATTTAGTAGAATTAAATGTTTAAAATGCTCTACATTTTTTACATTGAATAGATTTCTTTAGGATGATTCAAATGGACTGATTGAATTAAATGAATTAATTTACATAAATTGTAACGAATAGAAATTCCATGCCAATTATTGAATATTTTATGTATATTATTAGTATTTAATCTAATAAAATTGAATCCCCTTCATTATAATCTTATTATCGAATGCATATCACGCGAGTAAATGGATTATGTATCTATTTTTTATTATCATTACATGATTACTCCATATACATAAGATATGGAATAATGGTATGGGTACTATTGATAATGGTGGCGTCATTCTCCTTTACATAAAGTGATGATAATGATATCTCACACCAGTGATATTAGTGGATTGTGAGCATGGAGAACTATATCCCCTGTGAGTGTTGACATGAAATTACAATAACTATATTTTTGCATCGACTAGACAACACACTCACAAACATAATTGACAAGCATGAAATATCCTAGACATTATAAGATGTGGTGCATGTTACAATTGGATTGATCATATAGGAGAATTTATACTGGTTACAGATTAAAGAGTTATGCCTCAATCTATCCAACAACTTGGATTCAAGGTAAATGTTCACTTTATTACCCATGTACATAATTATATTGGTGGATTATATATATATCTGTACTGTGTATATATTTTTACTGTATACATATGGCTAATGATCTAACATTAATTATTGACGTGATACAAAGTAAATAAATTCCCCTGGTGTTTATTATTAACCTCATCGCGATAGTTCTTATTTTTTCATTCAGTAAATTTATTTTTTCATTTATATATGTATATTTCATTTTATTATATTATCTGACGAGATTTAGTAGTAGGCACTCTGGGTGGTACCCTAATGGGATTTATATCTCACAGCCTACATGGGACACCATTACAATATGTAATTGAGTAGACATTATGTTCATAAGACCCTATAATTTTTATTATTATTGTACGCATGTACTTCGGAGTTAGTAAAACACGACCAAGATTATGCGTGGGATGATCATAGAGCACTCCATATACGATTATGTTTTCATTCTTTATTTATTAGATTTACTATATACTTTTTCCTAAGGAATGTATAATGTTTAATTTATGTGTACGATTATATGGAAATATAACCATTGTAGTACATTGGCATTGGTCATTACTTTTATGATAAATTTATATTATTCTTCCTCTACTATTCCATTCATTTCATACTACATTCATTGATGTCTATTATTGATAATATGATATTGTTATTTTTTACACTAATCACAAGGTTATAGTCTCCCCACAATCACATACATACACTCTCACTATCAATCATTAGCTTCTAAAAAATTTGGAGGAACACATAAGGAAATGAGATCATCCAGTCCAACTACTATATTAGTGGACAGTTTGGTTAGGATGTCACAATGTGGTATTAAAGGTGGTTATATCCTCTTATATTACTGTTTTGGGATGGTTCATAGTATACTAGAAATGTTCTATCACTTGGTAAATATCTGTGTCTGGGACAAATCACCCCACACACTGTTAATATTCCTTGAGTTCAGGGTTAGTATACTTGTTCATGTCATTTGATTTTACATTAGATTATTATTTCACCATGACTGATTGAAGTACTTTCATGTGTGTAATGATATATGATCATTGGGATATTTATTCCTTATCCTAGTATGTAAAGGTATTATCCTCACATTAATCATAATAGGCACATATTGATTCACATGTCTTGCAAATTTCATGCCATGTTGTTTCATTCATAGTCTGTTTACTAATTTGATTATGTGTCTAGAGTGATATGAATTGATTTTGTTTAAATTGTGTTCTTGTTACATAAAATTTTAGTTATTATAGTGATATTTTTATTTTGTACCTTCTTCATTATTTATTTTTAATTCTTGATTATATAACAGGATTAGGTAGTAATATGAAACACTTCTTGTTTATTTTTCATGTTTTTATTATACATCATGCTTCCATATTTTTTTAATGTTCCTTAATGTTTTAATTTCATTCGTAAAATCTAGTGTTGTTTTTATAAATAATGGTTTTCATGGTTGAAATTTATTATCTTTTATTTAATGGTAAATTGTATTTTGTTGTTAAGTGTATGAGTTCGTTATAAATAGGAAAATTTAACCCATGTACTTGAACTATAATTTATCATTAATCATATTTTGATACCTTTCATTAAATGAATAAGATTGGAATTTTTAAATGGTATTGTAAGTTGGTTTTAAATAACAGTAGAAAGATGACTAAATACGATTTTTATAAAAAATATATGGATTAGTATATGAACAACCATATAACTAAGGAATTATATATGACCATAATATATTCTAAAATAATTGATATGAATTTTTTTTAATTCTATACTAAAATGAATTACCTAACATAAAAAATGAACAACTACACCCATATAGGTATGGTGGGTCGTGTTTCTTATGATATGACCTATTTAGGGTTTTTTATTTAATAATTATGACATTACAGTTGGGTTTCATTCTTATGAACCCAAGTTCACTTAGAGAGTCCCTTTTTGGTAACCTTATATTTCAACATGTTCTTTAAATTTATATTTATTACACAGTGTTCTGGTTTAGATCATTTAATATGTTTAAAAGGATGAATGTGAATCATTGTAATGTTTTTTAAATGGAACATGAACTAGTTTCATTCAATTAAAACAATTGTTTAAGGGCATTTAAAATTTTAGTTTGTGTTTCCTTGGAATAAAAATTGTCAGTGTATTTCATAGGCCATTTCCTATTTTATCAATGGATTAAATGATATTCTTATAGCCTAGTGAAATATTTTATCATGGTCTAATGAATGTTTTAAAAAAATTTCTCTTTTAAGGCGATATCCCATGTTACGTATCACCCTTAGAGCTTAAATTCCCTAATAAATATTGTTAGATTTATTCTTTACCGTATCATTCGGTTGTTGTTTTACCTAGTATGAATCTTATCGTCTAAATTATAACCTTCTTCAGATGGTTGGTTGCGGTATCCTCAACTTTTTTGATAGGATTGAGCATCGATTAAATCAATGTTTTATTTGGTTATACATTCCAAAGGAGTGGTTGGATGTTTTGTAGGTAGTGAGAACCTTTTTTTCCTCAGTTATAGATGAATTGATAGGTCATCATCCAGGTTAATGGTTGTAAGAGGAAATAAAAACATGTGTTAAGTCTCTTGTATGGAGCATCTAATAATTTGATGCCTATGGAGGAAAACCTATATAAATTATTTAGGACATGTCATCTAATTTATTAAACCTCTTGGAAGTGTGTCTTTATATAAATGATACCCCCGAGTTGGTGGATGTTGTATCAAACTGGTTGAGTATGGTGTAATTGTTGAACCTTAAGATGTTGAGTATGTTCTTGAGTCATCTTTATAGTAGAGTGTCCTGAGAATTAATTCTAATCGTGTTTATCCCAATATCTAAGATAACTTCCACGAGAATCAGGTCATTCTATATGCTGATCAGGTTTGTTTTTGAATTCATAAAAATTTCCTAGATGTTGTGATGTGGTTATTATGACTCAGTGGATCATCATGGGTGTGTCTATGGTGAATATGGTCTACCACAATTTTGTGTAACTGGTCTATCGCTTATATCAACAACTAGGGAACCACTAGGGGAGAATGGGACATTAGTTATAGTGGTTAGGTATCCCTCCAGTTAGATGGAACACAAAAAACGAAAACCATTTAGAAAAGTCCTATTTTTCATTAATTTATTTTGGGATGGTTAACATTGAATTATGTCGATGCCTTCATGGCTTTGAGACATTGATATTGTTGGAAATGTATGAAACTATGGATAAAAACAACTGATAATAGAGAACATCTATGGTCATTTTTGAAGAGCCTCATGATGACTTGGGTGGTAAATGATTGATATTTGTTTGTGATGATGCATTTAAAGGTGAAGCTAAGGTTTTTAAAAGGAATGTTGTTTAATAAGGTTTCTACATATCTTGTTAGTAATTATATAACTCATATTAATTTACTATTTTTTATTGATTTACATATCTCAAAAAATGAATCATACATGATGCATTAAGAGGGTGTTGGTCTTATTCTACGATAATGTTTTAAATTCTATTGGGATTTTTGGGGTGGTTTTATCAGTGCATTGCATCGGACTAGTTGTTAACTTTGAGGGGGAGTTAGTCCAGTGGATGCTTGGTTTTTCATGTAGTATCACTATAGACGGACTCTTGGACACCTCCAATATTCCATTTATGTATCTTCTATGATAATTATGCATTAGAATCAGTCAATGTTCTGATCTTTACATAGTATCCTTGTCACAATGTCTCACTTGTTATCATGGATTGTGGGATACCATTGTTTATCTAATTGAAATCTCATTTAGTGAACTTGAGGTTTTCATGAACTTGTTTTAGGATAAAAGGTGTTTCTTAAAAGTTAATGATCCTAGAGGACTAGATGTATCATACACACTTGTTCATGTAGAGGAATGAAATATTAAATGTATAGGTGATGGTTTGACTAATAAGTCTCACTAGAATTTAGATATAGGATTTGGTGATTTCATTACTTATAAAAGAAAGATGCATTATGGGAAGGTGTTGCAGTTCAATTTGAGTTATATGAAATGTCAAATTTAGCATCTTGAATATGGTCATTCGAAGCTGTTCAAGTTATTAACCCTCTTGATCGTTGTATATGGTCGATTGGAACTATTCAAAATCACGCTATTGGTTTAAAGTGGGTGCATGTTGAACATTAAGATTGGGTTACAAATGAAATCGTTCAATATAACATTAGTTTGTTTGATCGATATTTGACTATTTACAACTAGAGATGTCATTGATATTAACTAAGATATTATTTTTCTTACCCAATTAAAATAATCATTTTAGGATAATCATTAGAACTACTTGGGTGTGCTTCAATGTCAATTCCATTAGTGGAGGTGTCAGGGTTTCAAATTGTTCGTTTCTTGTGTAAAATCTATTGGGTCGGAGGACCATTGGTCTGATGATTATGAATATGATGATGTGATCATGTATCAAGATAAAAATACATTTGTATATTCCTTTTAGGTGTATCAGTTGGAATACGAGTGTTGTCTTGGTTTTGACAGCTTTATTGTCATTCTATTATTAATTTTTGGAAGTACGTTGGATTATAGAAAATTTAAATTTGACTATTTGAGTGATATTTCACAACCCTTACATTCCTAATGATATTCCATTTTTCTGAAAGACATATCGGGATGAGAATTTCTATGGTGGGGAGGTTGTAATGATCTATGTTTTTTTATTTAAGATGACATTCCACGAGAATTTTAATTTTGGCATTTACTAGATAGATAGTTATTTGAAATGATATTCATAATGTAATTTCAAAATTTTGGAACACATAAATGTTTTGTTTTTCCAATTAGGTAATGGATCGAGTGGTCCCACAACTTTCTTGTTGATTTTCATGAACACCAAACCTTAGAAATCCAAAATTTTAAAGTATTGCACATGGTGCACAATTTTTTTGAAATCATGTTACACCGATTAGTAAACTATGTGGCCTAGTCTGAGGAGTAGAAATTACCCTCACAGGTTGTTCAAGGTTTACTAAATCATGCACCTAATCTACATAGTTTTTTCCATATAGGTAGTATATTTTCACTGTCCATCACATGGATGGCGCATAGTTTAGAGAAACTATGGGGAAAACATAGTGACCAATTTTAGGGTAAAATGATCATTTTTTCATGAATGAGACTTATAAAATTATTTTTCATTCCTTCCTCATACAAAAACCAAGTGAGACCTATCCTTTGTCTAATTGGATTTCTCCTAAATCCTAATTTAAAGATAGAGATAAATCCCATATTCATCATCTAATTTGAACACCGTTATTCCTTATGGATCTACATTGGTAAGATATCAGTTCATTTTGAATCATCAATAATTTATTATTCTCTTGATCAATTTATAATCATGTATAAGCATTTTCTATATTTTTAGGTTGATTGTATTATTTCTAATATTTAACCCAATCCAGACTCAATCAGATCATGATATGAGATGAGTGACATGTCATAAGAATAAGGTCGGGTTTTATATATTTTCCTTATGTTTTCATTCAATTATAAATGTTTCCATTGTGCTACAATATACATTTTTCCAAAAAATCTCATTTTATTGGGTTAGTCATATAAATTTGACCATCGCCACATGATTTATACTAGATGAAAATTTTTATATAAATTGAGGATTCCAACCTCGGTCACGAACACTACTTGGGTGTTTTGGGTTTTTTATGCTTTATATTTAATTGTTTACATCTTCAGAATTATTTATAGGCATTCAAAATATATTTTAAATGGATTTTTCCCTTTTAGTCATATTCCTAATTGATAAAAAAACCTCCAAAGTTCCATGTTAATCCTTATAGTTTATTTACATGCATGATTATATCATTCATAATTTTTATAATTTAGTTAATTGAATTAGTATCCCAGAATTTAATAATTATGTAGGATAAATGATTTTTATGATGAAAAGTCACGTTTTTATAATAAAACCCCTCAGATGAGGTGAAATTTCATCAAAATTAAAAAGTTATAATAAATGGAATATAATGGGATTGGTCGTAATTAATTTTACCTTATTACATGATTGATGTTAAAATGTGTATTTTCCATTCATTTATTTAAATGTATCTAATAACCATCAATCCTTCTATGTGCATGAAATATTTATAATTATGATATCTTTACATTGTGGATTGAAATCCTTGATTGTTTTAAATGTTATATATTTTATCTCTTGTTTATATTTAATGGAATACTTCAAGATGATTCAGATGAATTGAATGAATTATATGTTTTAATTAAAATGAAGTGCAATGGGTAAAACTAACACAAGATTAATTAGGTGATTAAGTTCATTCAATGTTCAAAATGGAATTAAATGTAATTCACATATTTATAATGGGCTTAGTGAGTTTAGAGGATGAGAGGAATTTACTCATAGATCTCATTATTATTATCTTTATTTGATAATTACTAATAAATAGGCTCTAGAATGATATTAAGGGTGTTGTTGATCACGGCAGTATCACTCTCCCTAACATCATGTGTTGAGAATGGTTTCTCACACCAATGATACTAGGGATGGAGAGGATGGTGAATTACATCAATGGAGTGTATTGGCATGAATGTGCATCGACTACTTTCATCTATTTATATGATGTCTCAATCACTATCTCGAGTGACGAGCCTGACATCTCCCACCCATTATGAGATGTGGGGAATGTACCCATTATCCAACGTTCAATGGCTCGTTCAGACTAGTTATGGATGACTAACTTACATACCGATCTAGCTAGAACTTAGTATTATTGGTATATAGTCACTTACGTTGACAAATACATAGATCATATAGGTGGATGAGATATATAACTATAAAATGTGTATATTATTACTATATATATAGATACATATAATAAATAAATTCAAAACATGAGAAGAATCATGTGGTTCCACTATGTGTATTTCTAGAAACTGAGCTTTCTAGTTGTTATTAATTTATTTATTCTGTTCATCATTTCATTTATATTTTCATGTTACATTACATTGTATGCATAGAATAGATTTATCTGTAGAGACTATGGGTGTTAAACTACTTATATTTATATCTCCAATGCTACTCATGCCTCCATTGAAGTATAGTACATGAGTAGACCTTATATTCATGACACCATGGAATTTTTCTTGATGTTTTATACATGTACATTGGATTTATAAGAACATGATCGAGCTAGGGCTTAGGATTCTCATGGACTTCTCCCTCAATTCTTTTTTTCCTTTCAATATTTATGTGATTTTTATATACTCTTTTAAATTTTATGTATAATTTTTAGTTTGTGTATACCATCATCTATACATGCATCCATTTTAGTACTTTTTTGTGGTCCGTTTCTTTTATATTCTGTTTATACTATTCATCAACTTCTCGGTTTTTCATTTATTACTACTTCTTCTATTTTTTTCTATTTATTATCTATTATACCATTATTATACTCTGATCATGAGGGTATAATCTCGCAAATATCATTTTATTACACTTCAGCATGTAGCCACACCCAATAGAATATGGGGACATTCAGTTGAGGCCATGTAAACCAGTAGTTCGACTACTCTATTATTCGTTAGTCGATTCAGGATGTTAAAAATAATTTTTTTAAATGTGGATTCATTTCATTACTTATTTAAAAAAATATTATTCATTTAGTTATATTTTAATATATTTCACATTCAATGGTTTCATTATACCATAATTAAGTAACACATTGTTTATTTTAGTTTGGTGTTTCATATATGACAACACATCAAACCCACAAGATTTATTAAAAGGAAATACAAACTAAAATCAATTTGTCTTATGTATGTACCTGGAAATAAATTTCAAAGTTATATGAACGTAAAAATATACTATAAACAATGTTTATTCATCCACTGTATACTATGGTTAATCATTTTAGACATGTTATATGATGATTTCATCATAGACATGTGAAATTTTATGATTATAAACATGAATTATTGAGGGTACACATACCAACATCATAATCTATGATCAACCCATTTTATTTGAAGGGAGAAATTAAATGAAGCAGGTTTGATAGAATGAAAGTGTTTCTAATGAGGGGCTTGGTTACCCAATGTCATATCACTTGGACGTTTTCCTATCTCTAATAAAAAAACATATAAATAACATATAAGTGATAAACATTTACTAAGATTGAATGTTAGTACCCATGATTATTTTAACTATTTATTTTATACATCCTAACATTTTATATCCCTGATATAAAATTTATATCGGTAGTTGATGAATGTATTTTTTCATAGGCCTCATAATAAAGATTTTTAAAATGATATTATTTGTTCTCTAAATTATTAAATATTTTAATGTCATAAAATTTGAACATAATAGTATAATGTGTTAACGTCACACATATTTGACATTTTAATCTCGTGATTTAATCTTAAAATAGTTATACCGATGTTATAAATAGTATTTTTTGTTCTTAATGTTTGAACAATCCCAAAGTTTTGTTTTTAACAAATTAAAAGTAAACAAAGGTGAATGATGGATCAAATAGCAATGTAAAAAATATCACAGGGGGGATGTTTTTATATATTAATTTTGTATTTGTTAGACCAAAATATATATTATTTTTTTGGAAAAAGGGCCCCATAAAATTGATAACTCATTGTTAATTATTATAGTGCTGAAACCAAAACGGAGGGATTTTATTTTATTGTCAGATTAATAAGATAATGAGTTTACCAACCAAGTTAATATTATGTAATGTTGAAATGAATATTGGTAAAATTATTGATTAGGTGAACATAATATTCATATAAAGGAAACATGATTTATCTTTAAGAATATAATATATAGAATGAAATGTGATTATAGTTCTGGATCAAATTTCATACTTACTAAGAGATTGTTGTATTGGTTTTTATAACGGATATATAAATGATGGATCTTACTTAACAATATTAGATTGGAGACAAAAAATTCATTTGGTTTATGATCAAGTAACGTTGATAGAAAATATAAATTATAGGATCATTCAATAGAAAAAACGAGTATGAATTTTCGAGAACAATGAATGATTTAAATTCAAAATTTAATGATTAAAAGGTGTATACTCATGTACCATGATAGCCCACCAATTTTTGAGATATATAAACCTAGAGAGAATATCTTGAACTTATCAAAGATAAAATATAATGCCACGAAACTAGAATCCCGGAGCTGGTGAATTATTTTATTATATTTTCATGATTATAAGGAATCAAATCATGAAGGACTGGTTATATTTACACTCTTGAATAACTATATTACATTCTTGATACCCATAATACATTTGGAAATGTAATTAAAACATGATATGATATAATACATAATAAACTGACTCCGTGAAAGCATATTCAATGATTACATTTTCATATCCTAGGGAATGAAAACATAATAAATGGGTAATCTCATACGTAAGTTAGGGGAATGTAATATAGAGGAAGCATAAATAATAAGCCATGGTGAACAACTAATGAACAGATGACATTAAAATATACTCTTGGGAAAAATTTGGAACAAAAAAATGACTAATAAAAAGGACTTAATAAAACATAACCATGGATACTATACTAATCTAATAATCACATTGACTATAAATTAATAATTCCCTATTGATAGAAATGAATAATGTCAAGCATCATCCCCATATTGTCAAGGCCTCGTGCCAAGACCATATATAAATAGGTAAAAACACAAACTGTTTTGTCTCATGAGATCTAATAATGCAATGGGGGATATATAAATTCCCACCTATCACATACTATGTCCAATATATTCTTTATATTGACATGGTGAAACATAACCAACATAAACATTCATATTATAAAATCACATGAAATTAAATTACTCTAACTATAACCTGTGAATGGTATCAAATCATCATATCCATAGTTAGATGAATCATCAACACAACAAAAAATGTTATATTGTATTATAAAGGATACACCTCAATGTATTACAAGGTTAAAAAATGGATGTTGAAATATATTAAGATACTTTTAAATGAGGCCATTGGAAAATTCTTAAGGAAATAATCCTAAAACATTGAAAAGCGTTCCATAACACATAGATACATTAAATTTATTATTCCTTATAATAACATGAGAATAATGAAGAAGCATGATATTATATAACAATTGGACGTATATAAACCACATACTCAAGAAATACAAATTTAATAAGGAATATATCTCATAGATGTAAAAGTTAGATGATAAGAATCAATATTTTACATTGGAAAGAAGAGTTCTTTTTTAAAATCATTTAATTGGACATAAAATATGATTGTAAACATGTATATCACAGAAATGAAAATTATAAGACATTGAAATTATATCTTTTGGATAAATGATGTCCTACATAAATGAAATTTTTTATATTGTTTTTCTAAAGATCGTTAGAAATAAAACATTTTAGTTTAGTTTTATGAAAATATTAAAGATATTCTAATGACGAAATAAATGTTCATTTTCATAAAACCATAAATTAACGAAGATAGTTCTTAATTATAAAATGAGTTTATTTATAAAAATAATGGTGTCTTAAAACATATTACTGAGTGAAATTGAAGATGGAAAAGAATTTGGGGAGTTCCCTTCAACCGGTATTATTTATCGGGAATAATTAAGAAGCAAACCTTATAAAACACACACACACAGATATATATATATATATATATATATATCTCCAAAAAATTATAATGATCTGATCTTGGGATATGAGTTTTCAAAAAATAAACCGAATTTATAAAAATTATAAAAAAATAAAGAATCAATGCATTTTAGTAAATATGGGGAATGTGTGACCCATAGAAAAAAATGGGGTTTGGGTAATATCCCTTACCACTTTTAATAAATTGAATTATATGCCTAAAAATTAATAATCCTAAAATGATATAATTAATACCATGAAAATAAATATATTCAATATATTATACATCAATGGGAAGTATACATGCACCATAAACATGAATTAGTGGTGAAATGGAATATCTAAAAAAATGGAAGTGAGATGAGAAAACCCATACCATATGTCTGAATGTGTTACACACTTGAACATAACATCCATGATAATGAAATTAGATCCAACAACTATTTATTTTATAATAATTTATACATTTATTATAATAATTATAGTTTTATTAAGTTCATTTATGGACTTACTTATAAGTCATATAATTTAATTTCATCATTCTAGAGAATTCTTTTTCCTGGTTTTCATGATTTGTTATCTTGTTTATAAGTAATATAGTTCATGTGGAATGGATATATTTCTCCAGAATTGATTTTATATGAAAATAATAAACTTCTAAGAGATTAACTTTTTAATTAATAAAATTAATTATATGGTATGAAGTTTTGTTATTATATAAATCATTATGGATAATCATTTAGATTATTTTTTCTATTTTTTATCTTCAAGAATTAGTTTTTCCATATGAATTAATATTGTGTATATATACAAGTTAAATAATATTAAATTGGTTAGAATAAAAATATAATTTCCATATTTAGCCATAAAAATGGTATCATTACTATCATTGAAGGGGAAATTAGAGAATTAATGTTCATCGTCAATGAAAGTTATAAAACGACACATCTAAGATAATAATTTAATTTTTAAAATAAGAGAGGGAGAGGGATTAATGATATTGACAATGGTTATTCCAATAACATTATATAAATAAAATATTTATATTATACTAAATTTATCATGAATATTTTTATATATGAGTATATAATACTATAATAAAACAAGGATTTTGAAAATAAAATAAAAGGAAATGGAATAAGATTTTACCTCTTGAATACTTCTTTTGGAATACCTCTTTTTGGAAAGAGGTTTTGTTATTTTGGTTAGAAAAAGAGCTAATTGACCAGGGGGGATAAATGGTAGGAATATTTTCTAATAACATTTAAAAGAAACAAGGCTTCTAGAATGAGGATAAGAGGGGGTGAGGGGTGGTTTTATAGTGAAGGAAAAGGTTTTTTCAATTATATATTTCTATTTTTATCATTTCTCTCAAGATTAGGAATAATGTTGATTATTGGTACTAAATGAAGTTAAATTTTAATGTTATTTTCAACTAATGGTTCTTTACTAAGACATATATAAATAATTAATAAAAAATTCATGTATTTAATATTTATCATAATTTATTATATTTTACTTTTCACAAACAAATGCATGTATTTTAGAAGAAACTCATACATTCAACCTATACATTTTTAATGTTTTAAAGATAAAAATAACTACATTTTTTGAATTTTTTTTCTAAAGATGATAAATTAAAATTTTAATTAAAAACCACATTTTCTCGATAAATATATATTTTAAAATTTTAACTACATTTATAACTCTTTAAAAATTAACTAATGGATCATAAAATTATCCAAAAATCATATGATAATTAAATATTGATTTGTAAACACATTTTTTATATATTAATTTTCTATTTAATCATTTAATTAATTTATAAATATCAATTAAGTATTAATGACTCATAATAATACTGACATTTAAATTTTAATAATTAAATTATACATTTAATTATATAATTATATAATTATATCATAATATAATTTATAAGATGCATAAATTTTATTTATACTCACATGTGTGAGATTACTATTCATTTTTTGGTTTATTATTCATAATTTTCATATTACTATTAATAAAATAACATTAATATTAAAAAGAGTCAAGTTATTATTCCAAAAAAAATTGATCATATTAAACAAAAAATATCTACCTGATCGCAACTCTCTATGTCAGGTTTTCTGAAATTCAAATCATAGATGAAGAAATATTATGGTTCACGACTATGTTATAACTATATATTTTTATAAAATTATAATAATAAATGGATGTTTCCCAGAGACTCATTTTTGTGGGCATTAAATTCAATATTAAATTTATTTTTAAATCCATGGGGTCTTACATTCTTCCCTCAAAAGACGTATGTCCTAAATATTTTAATTTTCACTTGGAATGTTAATGGTTGATACATGAATTTGTTTTATGATAATCCCACATCAAAAAAATGGATAATAAAATATCCTCTTAAAATAAGGGGTGGGAAATTAATATGTTACTAAAAAACTAAATATTCAAAAATGGTGACATTTGTGTGATGTGAAAATATGTACATTGAAGAATAATTGAACCATTACATTCTGATGGGGACTAATAGAGGATATAGTGTTTATAATGTTAACTATAAAAATATGTAAATCATGTGATATGTTAAAATGTCTTTGATTTCCAATGTAGAAAACAACGAGTATATCCTTTTGTTAAAAAAAATCCTTTTCTTATAATTGAGCCATTTCGTTACTACCTAGATATGAAATTATGAAATTAAATTAACTTTATTACATTCCATGACATAAGAAAAATATCATCCTTTGGTTATGATTCGATCTATTTTCAATTCATTCCTTTTACCTAGAAATGAATGTTTAAGATTAATTTTTAATTCATGATGAACTCGAATCAACAACAATGGATCAATGATCACAAAAAAAATATTCTTATATATTCTTCTTATGATTATTGAATAACATAATCCGAAAAATGATTATGATAAGATAAGGTAATTCCCCAAAAATAATAAATAATAAAATGATGAAAATCAACAATAATATCCAAAATTTATATGTATAAATTAATGTTCAACGTTTATCATTTTAAAAATTACTATCATTCATCGAAAAATATATATTCTAGACAATGACCCTATAATTATAATGATAGGTTCATACAATCTTCCAAATTTCCTTGAAAACACTTAATGTCTTACACGAAAAATTTATCATCCCATATCACATAATCTATATGTTATTCTAGACATTTCCTTAAATAATCTTCATCATCATAAGTCTATAATAAAATAATATTTGAATCCAAAATGAAATTAAATATTTATTCCTCAAAATATTTTATTTAACAAAATCTTATATGATTCTAAAAAATTAAATCTCTTTTCAAAATAACATTAATTACTTAATCACTAAATTATTTTCCAATCCCAATGTAATTTATTTGATAAAAAATGTCCATTAAATAAAAATAACATTTATCCATAACATTTTTACTATATAAGTGATGATAACCAGGACTTCATATATGCAAGTGGTAGGGGATAAACCATTTTCTCCGTTAGGATGAGGGTTCAAACTCTGCATCCTTGCTAAATGTGGTGGGTTGTCACCATATATTTGGGTTTTACTTTTTATAAAACCATATAACATCACAAATAAATGTTATAGACATCATTGAAATATGATGCATCACTAAACATCCATTTAGCTAGAATTTTCAAACCCAACATCAATAAAAAAATACATCATACATTTATTTCCATGTAGGTCCTTCATTGGTATAGAGGTTATCCTATAGAATACGCAGTTGGCTTATGTAATTACTATATCCCTTATACTTTAGACAAAAAACTACAAATTGATTATTTAGATCAGTCATATTTCTTTCCATTGTACTTGTCATTTTCCCTGGAAATTATTTTCATCAAACTATTATTTTCCAAAATTAATTCATTTATTCTTTCTATTAAGAAACCTTCAAAGGATTCTCCTTCAACATTTAATTATTGAAGGAAATCAAGATTTCTTTTCCCTAGGGTCTCCACCTCTAGTGTTCATAGAAAACTCTATTATTCTTATCTGTGGTGGTTATTGGTGCTGGTTAAGTTATATATTGTAATTAATATTTTTGGATGACTTATTCAGAATGAACATGATATATTTCACTCCTATAAACATCTCATTTTGTTTCTCATCAACACCAACTAGTCCATAATTTTCATTATTATCATGATTCCTTCAGGTTCTATCCATGGAATAAATCTAGAAAGCATAGTGTGGCTGATAATAGTCATCATGGAAAAACTTTATGATAATTGTTAGTATATCATACCAACATATTTTAAACCTAATACCCATAGGGTTGACCAATGTTATTAATTTTCACTATATATTCAAATCGTTAATAATAGTTCATATAATTAATATGAATTATCCTAAGCATATCCCCTAGAATTGTAAAACCTAGTGCCCAATAAGTCTTGTTTTCAGGTACCATGTTACTCCATGTGAGGCCCAGGAAACCATGTCATATTTTTTTAAACCTAAGTACATATGTGGAAGAACCACATCCACTAGTAGTATCCATACATGGATCTATTGAAACAAATACCAACATAATCTCTACATTACCAAATGTATAGTTTGTTATTCTTATTTTATCCTATAATTTTAAGGGTTATGTTCTCTAATTTTCTAAATTTAATTTACAAGGATTACACTATAAATATCATTTATACCAACTATGACACACTGACCCCTGATGCGTGGATCTAGTGCATAGTTTTATTTCATTTCTATGATTACAAGAAATCAAATCTTGATGGACCAATTATTTTAGTAGTCCTGGCAGACTAGATTAAATTATTGAAAACCATAGTAAATCGGGAAATGAAAACAAATAAAGATACAATATATAATGAGATTAACTACCTCATTGAAAGGTTATTCAATGTTTTCTTCTTCATAATATTGGGAATCAAATGATAATAAAGGGGTTTTATTAGTTTCTAGTTAAGGGTATGTAATATTGCTGAAGTATAAATAAAATGGATTGGTGAATAAATAAAGAACACATGCCATTAAAACATATTCTATATCATAATATGGTATGAATAAGAGATAAATAAATAATTCCATAATAAAACATAATCAAGGATAGTCTACTAGTGGAATAATCACATGGACTATCAATTACTAGTTTCATAATGAGGGAATGCATAATATGAGACATCATAACTATACTATCAAGACCTTGAGCTAGAATAATACGTAAATGGCTAAAACCCGCAAAAAAATTCTCATGAGACCTACGGATGCACTAAGGGGATATAATGGTCCCCACTCATCACATAGTATGTCAAATATATTTTTTATAGGAAAATGATTAAATATAAATAACATAAACATTTGTATTGAAAAAATTGCATACGAAATGAAATTACATTATATATAACCTTTGAATGGTATAAAATTATCACATACATTGTCAAAATCATTATCATAACATCAAAAAAATATGGTACAAGTAATTAGAAGAGATACACCTTAATTATTTAAAATAATCACCAATGTATTTTTACAAAGATTAGGATAGTTTTAAATGAAACCATTGAAAAATTCATGGCTAAATAATCCCTAAATGTTCCATAGTGTCCCACACCACTTTGAGAAGTTAAAATCATAATGATTTATAATATGATGATAATAATTATAATATTGATATGATATATAAATGTTTTGTACATACACCAATAACATATGGAACAAGTGATGAAGAAGTCATATATCTCACATAAGTAAAAGTGAGATGAGAAAAAACTTTTTTAATTAAGAAAATATAGTTATTTTTTATAAAATATTTTTCAAGAAATATTATCAGAAATATGAAAATCCCTAAAAAGAAATGTTATAGAAATTGAAAGTATATTTGAGGAATAAATTATTTACTACAAAACTGGAATCATGTAAAAAGATATTTTTAGAAACTTTAGAAATAAAACATTTTAGTGATGTATAAGGAAAATATTAAAGAGATTTTAAAGAAGAAATGAATTCTTGTTTTCGTAAAATAATAAATTAATCAAGATATCATTTCTTTATAAAATGTATGATTTTATTAGGAAAAAGGTGTATTAAAACATATTCATGGGTGCACTTGAATATGAGAAAAAATTCTGTAAGATACATTGAATCGGTCTTGTTTATCTAGTGGAATTGAGAAGGGACCCTTTTAATAACACGTATATATCCATCAATGAAGGTTGATATGATCTGGATATACGATTTTAGATCATTTAAATATAATTTAAATGAATTATACATGAATAATGAAGAATGAAATTTGAGTAATGTTGGAGAAGGGGTAAGCCAATGGAAAAGTGGAGGTTCAGGTATGATCCTTTTTAACTTTGTAATTAATTGAATCATATGCCCTGGAATTAATCATCATAAAATGTTATCATAATTACCATGAAAATAAAAAGATTCATTATATGGTACAAAAATTGTTAGTATACATACACCATACATAATAAATGGTGGTGAATACTGAATATCTCAAAATAATGGATGTGAGATGAGAAAACCCAAAGCTTATGGCCGAGTGTACTTTAAACATTACCTTATTGCCATGTATAATAAAATTAAATACATTAAATAATTATATCAGAACCCTTTATACATGTATAATAATTATTATTGTTTTAACATGATCATTTATGACCTTGTTTTTGAGTTGTAGAGTTTCATTTCATCATTCTAGAGAATTTGTTTTCATGGTTTTCATAGTCGTTTCACTTGTTTATAATCATTGAAGTTCATATATAATGGAAATAAATCTACACAATTTTTATAATATGATACTAATAAAAATTCATAAGATTTAATTTTTAAATAATTAATTTTTTATATGGTATGAGGATAGGTTATTATATATAACATTAATGATTATCATTTAGATTATTTTGACAGGTTTTTATTATCACAAACAACATTTTTCATATAAATAGGTATTATATATATATATATGGGTTCCATAAAATTAAATTGGTTAAAATTAAATTATAATATTTTGGTTTAACCATAATTATGTTATCATGGCTAGGCTTGAAAAACGAAATTGTTGAATGAATGTTCATTTTCCCTAATGTTTGTAAATTGACACCTCCTGGATGATTAATTCTTTTTTAAACTAAAATATTGAATAAGTTGATTGATTATGGGTATTATATTAAGAAGAAATAATTATATAATATAGATGATAATATAGTTATTGTGTTCATATTTATAGATTAGTTAAGGATTGTATAATAGAATAACTAATAAGAGAAGAAAATAAATGGTAAAGGAATAGAATTTTACCTATTGAATACTCCTCTTTAAGATCCTCCTTAGAGAAAGGGGTTTTGGACTTTTGGTAAGACCAAGATCTATTGGATGTGGGATGATACTATGGAGGAGTATTTGGGATCAGCATTTAAATGCTTGAAGCCTTATATGAGTGATGAGAAGTGGGGATGAGGGGAAATTTTTGTAGTGGAGGAGAGGGGTGATTTCACATTATTTAACGCATTATTTTACTTTATTACTAAAGATAAGAAATAATATTAATTCTTGTGACTAAATATAGTAATGTTTCCATGTGATTTTGATATAATGGTGCATACCTCTATCTTACGTCAACAATGACTAAAAAATTCATGTATTTGAACTTTATGGTAAATTATTTTTTTTACTATTCACAAAAAATTCACGCATTTTTGCTAATCTCAAAATTTCAACCTAAAAATTATTTAACATTTAGAATTAAAAAATTAACATCATTTTAGGGAAATAATTTCCTAAATATGAGAAATTTATTTTTCAATTAAAAACCAAATTTGCTCAATTTTTTTTTAAATTTACAACTGATCTTATAACACTCTGAAAAAGAAACTACGGTTTCATAATATAATACTAAAATTAAATTATAAAAAATATATATATTTATTAATAAATTTTCTAAAAAAACATTATTTTAAAAAATATTATTAATTATAATATTGTAATAAATATTTATGACCCAGAATAAAACAAACTCTTAAATACTTATTTTCAAAACAATCATATACTTATACAATGATATAATTATGTCATAAATTCATTTATAAGATGTCTAAATTTTATTTATAATTTCATGGGTGTGGTTACTATTAATTTTGACTATTTACTATTGTTAAGTGTCATAAAACTATTTATAAGTGTAATATTATTATTCAAAACTATCATATTACAATTCTGGATAAAATTATGTTGATCTTATCAAACTCTATACATCTTAACGATCACAACAGTGGAGGTCCAATTTTTGAAATTCAAATCATAGAAGTTGCAAAATTATTTTTGATGGATTTGTTATAAGTATCTTGTTTAAAGATCTATACTAATTTTTTTTATAGAATCATAGTTTTTTAGGCATTAGATTATATGTTAAATTTATTTGTACATCCTTGGGGTGTTTAATAAAATGATAGGCCAATAAGAATAGTGTGTCCTATATTTTTTTCATCATAAATATTTCAATGTGCCATACAATAGCTTCCAGCTCTCTCGAAAATGGATTTGATTTTTCTCAAACTTCTCTTTAATTATTTCAATCATGATAAGATATAGTTTTATTTATATGAAATATTGGTTCATTACTTTTATTCTAGAAATTGTTGATATATTTTTCAAATACAATAGAATAATGGTTCCTGAGATTCATTGTTTTATAACATGAAAAAAAAAATTACATTAATTTTAAAGTTATAAAACATAATCCTCAATGAATTAATTTAGATTAATGTCGTATTTATTAGATTAAAGATGATGTTATTTTCTTAGAAGGGGATAATTTTTCCTGACACAGTAAATGATCCAAAATATAGTGTGAGAAACCATGGATTTGATGTAGGGGGATGTAAAAGTAATTTTCTGTTCATACAAATTTTGAAAATATGTACCTCTTAGATTATGTTTATAGACGTCAAGCTACTATTATATCTTACTTCACAGTCATCGAGTTTGGACTGATTAGTATCTCATACAATAAGGCTGTAGTTTATAGAGACATGTGTTACACTGGTTATGCCTGTATAATATAGAGTGCTTCCTAAAATGAATTTTCCTAACTTGGAATATGATTGAGGAGACATTTCATGAAAAAAAATTAATCCAATGTTAGTGGTCAATAACTACGAGATAAAAAACTAAATTCATGTTGAAAATGGGGAGAAATGGGGAAAATGAATTTTTAACATGGCCCATGGTAGTCTGTTAGGACACCTCATTGTATTTTATGAGATTATGAATGATACTATACATAATTCGGAATAAGAGAACACCCTATTGTTGGATGGATTAATTGAATCTAACATAAAGTTTTGGGGGAACAAACACCCGATTCAATTGGTGGATTAAAGGAAAGAGGAAATTTTAATCGGGTCAATGATAAGAGATTTGGGCATCACTATATATCATGGGGAATATGAATCAAGCTACACAATTCATGAAACTGGATTAAAAAAGAAGAAATTGGATGTAGAGAGATACAGGGACCCTTGTTAATAAGAATAAAACATAAAATTAAATTTAATGTAGACTTTCCATTTCTAAAATGATATGTGGGGTTAAATTAAGTCAGTTCTAATGGGACTATATGAAAAATAATATCAGGATATGCATGGGTGATATTTTTCATATTATTTATTTCATGTCTATATGAAGAAGGCAATTTTATTCAGTTTTATATTGTAAGTGATGGAATCTGAACCAAACATGTTATGTTTATATAGAAATCCAATTTTTTGAATTATTTTATATATTTAAAAAACGAATTGGTATTTCATGATTCTGATGGTCTAATGAAAAATCCCCCACACCATATTACATTTTTTCCATGTGGTAATGGAAATTTATCATGTTGTATAAAGTCATGAAATAATGTTTCTAGGTTCATAAAATCAGGGTTCCTTTAATAGAGACCTAGATTTCATGAAATTTAAGGGATTATGAAAATGGTTCAATACCATACTATTTATAGTCACACAGTAAGAACCCTATTTAGAAAATTATGTGAATTATCATGTGAAATATTTTATTAAGAAACATAATATTTTGAATAAGGGAGATAAAATCTCTAATGTGAATAAAATAGAATATGAAATATTTCAAAATAATTTTTAAATAATATAAATACCCATTCATTTAAGATCTCATTTTTATGGATTGTTATGGGGTATCATGGGTTGTTTCAAATATATACCCAATTATCACTGTATGAATGATTTATGGTGAACCTTCTTATTAAATGTTGAGGTCAAATGATTTAAATGAACCTAGTGGTTTTTTAGTTATTGAATTATAGTATTTTCTAAATCTTATAATTACATATGATAGATTTTTTATTTTTAATCTACAATATGCTTCTCATAAAAATCATTCCAATAAAATGGGAAATGGAACTCAATGTGAAAGAATAATTAAATAGGTTATAGGGAGAAGTATTTTCTAAAAATGAATTATATCATCCATATTGATTTCCATGATAAGAAATTTTATAAAACTGGATAGAGGCACAAATAATGAATCTATAAAGTCATGGATTGAACGATTTTATGGATGCATAACTACTAGATTCAATTGATAATCTGTGGAAGAAGGGATACACTTGGGTAGGAATAACGCTGATAACAATTTAAGAATACAATGTTAAGTTGTAAAGTTTATTTAAGAATCATTATTCACCATTGTATGATTTCATCATGTGTTTATAATGTTCTAAAAATTGTATGTGATTCTTCATATGGTGTATTTGACTAGATATAGTACTCCCCATACCTATTATAAGTTGATGAGCACCATAATTAAATATAGCATATAAATTCTATCATATCATCTAGTTGGGTAGGTCTACAAATAAGACTGGGGTATAAACTATTATATATTAACTTGTAATCAAATAAACATTATGTCTAGTTTGTAATAATGGTGTTGTAGTTTATCCTAAGATGTATGATTATGTTCTAAACTATATAAATCCTTTTTTAGTTCATTAAATCATTTTCTTTTACATTTGCTTGAAAATATAAATATGATCAAATAGATTTTTCATGAGATTTTTGTGCCTAATTAATTTATAATTACATTAAAATCCATCATTTAGAATGCTAAAGAATTCAAACCTTTTTGAAATGTGAGATTCTGGATGGTATTCTTGAATTCAGGTTCCTGACACAATACGATTATTTCTTTTATAGATTGGAATGTGCAGATACATATGTAAGGATATATATGGTCGTGGAATATTCCCACAATGCATATGAAGATTCTTTTTGACCATTCTTTATTATCATTGTCTTATATTTATATATGATATTGGATATCATATTATTAAAAATAATATTCAACAAAAACATTCAACAAGAAGGAGTGGATAAATTATATAGTTTATTTTGAATAAATCATTAATAAAAAAAATATACATATAATTATACATGATTATAATATGTGGAAATATAGAATGGTTAATGATAATGGATTTTTATTAAAGGTATTATAAACATAATCTTAAATGCATCTAGGCTTACTGATTCGTCCTATATTAAAATGTAGTTTATATATGTGTAAATAAACATAAACTACTTAAAAATCACAATTTGATATGGGGTTTTAATATAAATTACCCAAGTGAAAATGATCATTTCTTCATTATGGTAGAGAATTATTCTAGGGGATAAAAAGTTACATTATTATAAATCTTTTGTGCATGATTTGTTCTGATAATTCCATATATTCCGTGATCATGTTTGGATAAAATTGTCCATGTGGATTAATATTATGGGATATTTTGGTTCCTAATTAAAGGATTGAAAATGTTACCATATAGTCAAATTTCATAAATTATACGTTATATACTAAATTAAAACAATTAATGAGTACCACATTAAATACATTTATATTGGAAATATTTATAAAGTTTTGATAATTTTAGATATTGAATTTCATTCTTGACATATTTATTTTTTATCTTTCAGTCAATTTTGTAGAAAGGATCTGTGTTACTTATAATACATGACTATATGAATCGAATTTATTTTTTATCACTATATTAAGATCGGGTATTCTTGCATTCAGGATTACATTCTATCTAATCTACATCTTCATTTTATAACAAATGAGACCAACATGATCTTGTTTTCCGAATAGATGATAATTTCATTTTAATATAGTTTATTCAATTTGAAAAAAATTATCAAACACACGATCTTCATAATTTTTTTAGAAGTTTTATATATATGGAAACAATATAAGGGGAAGACAATTAAATTGATTATTTAGTAAAATTATTTATTGAAAAAAATCAAAATTATGAATTTTATATGATCCCTTAATTTTTTTTCATAAAGTACTTCATTCATAATGTATAATATGATGATTTTCGATGAAATATTTGTGATCAATCATTTTAACTAATTCAAAATTATTCAAAGAAATATTTAATCAATGATGGTGGTATTAACTCAAAGAATATTATACTTAATCATATTATAACCACTTTGGTAATAATTTAAAATACAAAAAATATACTGACATGGTACTCAATAAGACCCACGATCTTGTAATAAATATGATATTTTGAAAAAGGAAGTCCTATGTACTTCTAGAGTCATAATGTCAATGGATTTCATAATATATTTTAAATAAATAAATACTTTAATCAATAGTTTTATCCTCACACAACAACCAACTAAAATGACAACAATAATATATTTAGGAAAAAAACATATATAAAAATATTATTTATGATATATATCAAATTGGTAGGTAACATTTGAATTAACACATTTAAAAAAATTATATAAAATTATATAATAAAACGAGGTTCATTTTAATATTATGAAATATATATTTATTCAAACTTATTTTTTACATGGTTAAATTTATTCTATTTTAACAAAAAATTTAAATTTAATATGATAAAATGAGTAATATATTTTTTTAATCACAAAGATCAAAATAATTAATCTGACTAATCTTTATTTATTCAACAATATTATGTCACTTGTAGTAAATATTATTGACCCAAATAATAGAGTAGTTTTTTTAATATATACATTTATAAATATTGGCTATTTGTAAAAATTAAATGAATAAATTTTATATTAATGATATAACATGATGTTTATACATTTATAATACTAAATAAAAAATCATAAAATAATAGTCAATGTTAACTAAAAGTAAGAACATTAAATGACATAATCTTGATTTTATACCAAATTAATTTTTCAAAATAATATATGTTTTCATTTAAAAGATAATTATAAAATATTTAAATATTTAGTTTAGTAAATTGTGGCATAATTTTTTACTTATCTCAAATAATTATTGTAATATGGGTTTAATTTTTTTTATGAAAATAATTTTCATACTAACTTTTAACCAAAATTAATATGTGTAAAATTGAATTAATAAATTATATCAATTTTATTATGATTGAATAGAAAATTTCACAATACTAAAACCCATTTTTGCAATTAGTTCCATATCCAGATGTCTCATATATCATTTATTCATGTAATTCTCCCAACTCACATCTTGTGTCACTCATTTCATACCTTGTACCCAACTCTTCTTTTATATGAAAATCCCAACATTCTAATATATAAAAATATTTGAGTTTAATAAATTACCTTATTAATTTCCACCCCAATGGAATATATCATGATGTTCCATTAGTTAAATATATATATATATATTTTATAAAGAGTTCCTATATTTATAAAGACTCTTCCCAAGATTTATGTAGATGCATTCCAGGGTATGTGTTATCCTCCCCATCTTTTAAATTCTTTTACTTATATTCTGATTATATATTTTAGATTAAATTGATTAATCCTCAATATTTTCATAAAAAAGTTAATATCAAAATTATTACCTATTTATTAGCATTTAACCTTCCATATTAATAAATCAATCCATCAAAAAATTTTGTGTAGCCTTTATGCTGTTGAAATCACACCTGGATTATCTCCGTCTTTGTTTCAAAATAGAAAATTCCATTATTAAAATAAATTTATATTTCTATATGATTATGAAACCAAATTTTCCTAATAAATCCTATTTAATTGCAATGAATAACTATTTATATTATAATATCTTTCTCTCTAAATAATTTGTTTCATAATAAATTTTTTATAGTCCTCAAAATGTTGAAATAATTCCTTTATTTCTCATTTGTATGTTTTTGACAATCAGCAACACTATAACACAAGTGTATCCATATGAAAGATGTTTATAAATGGATATAGATAATTAATTTTATTCTAAATTGGTATTTGAGAAAAATATTTTTAATAAAGTTTGTTATAGATCGATCAAACTATGAAATAATTCAAGGTATGGGTTTCATTGACATAATGTCAAATTCATTGGGGTCATAACCATTCATACAAGAATATAATTTTCAATATATTAATTATATTTTCTTTTCCCATTTTTATTTCAAATTTTCATTTGATATATTTTTAAATTAATAATATTTATAAATAAAAATAATTTGATAAATTCTTTTCCAAATTAAATTCTTACCTTTGGTAATAGTAACTCTAATTCCTACCAATTTATGTCTTCATCCTTTATATATTTACATTCCTAAAAATTACCTATTCTATATTGGTTTGAAAGATAATATATATTTTTTCAATGTTTTTAATAATTAACGATACCCATTTTTAGAATTATTTTAAAATAATCTTCTCATGTTATTGGTAATGGAATTTAAAAATATTTAATAATAGTTCTTTCCATTCATTAAAAATAAAATTTTCTTCTCCCACTACACATATTTAACAAAAATTATGTATTTTAATGGATATATTAATTATAAATATTTATAATATTGTTTTTGATAGAATAAAAATACCCTCTTAAAGAGGAATTTTGAATTTTATTTTAACAACATATTTTTTAATAATATTATAATTATTTTGTGAAAACATTTATTTTAACTTATATTTTCTATCAATGGTTTACCTCTCATGCACTAAAGTTTAAATAATCTATTATACATTATTATGTTGTATTTAATTTTGTGGGATAAATATTTTTGACGTTATATAATAATTTATGATTGTGTTTTGTGATGTTTTTTAACATTAAAATGGAATTCATTTTTCCATTGGTAAATTGATATATATTTATGATTAATTTTATTTTGTATAAATATGTATTGATGATGATGGGTGGGGTCCAATATCACAGTATTATTAATTGGTTTAAGATTATATATATAATGAGATATTAAATCATGGACGTAATTATTTTTTCATATAAGAATTGAATTGATGGGGTTTCTCACTTTTTTAGGTATGGTCATAACAAGTAAGTTCACATTGTTGTAAGAATAATGTGTTTTATAAAACATGATTTAAAATTATAATGACTGCTCAAAATATCACTATTTCTTTTTTTGTTATGAAAAATCTTTTGGATGATTTATATTACATGAAATTCCATATTTTCTAGATTATTCCCTTTATAAATTACTATACATTATTTTTTCAAGTTCAAATGCTATATGACTATTGAGATGTGTATTGAGCTAAATTATATCATCAGTCTTCCTTATTTATTTTTGTAAAATAATTTGTTATTATTACATGTTTTTAAGGACCCCAACAACAATAATCCTATACTAGCTTATACATTAGTCCATTGGCCCTTATTAAAAAAGATGCACACTCAAAATACCATTACATTTTGAAACATAAAAAACAAAATGTATTATCATTGAGATTTATAATATTACCCTAATAATATCTATTTATATCAATTACCGAACACATACTAGTATCCAGGGGAAACTAAATCATATGAAATGGGTGACCCAGATTTCTAAGTGTAAGTATGAGTATGTTAAAATCTATGAATAAAAAAAATGATAAATTTGTCAAGATAAATAACATAAACACATGAAATTAAAAAATGATATTTAGAATAATATTTAGGGAATAAATAATGTTCAAATAATTCCATATACCTAATCACATGATCTTGACACATTTCCATGGATATTCTTGATAATTAAATAATTGCATTAAATTCAATGAATATTCTCATAATGATCGAATGCATAATTCAAAAAATCATAACCAAAACATCTGTCCCACATTCCATGGAATCATATATAAATAAGTAATTCCTAAGAGAATAAACTAAACTAGTTTCTATCATGAGACCTACTGATGTATTGATGGGTTATAGTGATCCATGCCTATAACATACTAAGTCCAAAACATACCTCATAATAAATGGGTAAAATAAAATTGATATAAGAAATAATATTTATTATGTGTCATACAAAATGTTAATACATTCCCTAATTAATAAACAAAATCATGAACCATTATATGGAGTATGTATAATGGTATCAAAAGACATCATCTTTTTCATAATGATAATAAAAACCCTCAGAAATAATATGGATGAAATAAATTTGAAATATCCAAAAATTATCAAAAGTATAATAATTTTTTTATTTCATATTTGAATAAGAATACTATAAAAATTCCATTAAAAAAATTTAGTATGAAAATAACCTTTTCACATCAAAAATCTATTTAATGAAAAAAAATTAAAATTTTTTCTGAACATTCACATAATTTAAAATATAAATTTAAACATATAAATGAATATTTAGAACTCTTAGTTCCCATGATAGAGGTAAATTATATACATATTCATGATAGAGGGGAATTCCATGTTATTTTCACTAATTAAAATAATGAATCATTTCACATTTTTTATAGAAGAAAAATGATCCCTATTTGAGAAATGATAAGAATATTAAATTATTAAATAAAAAATTATTAAATATGTAAAATAAATTTATTTTAAAAATATTTTGGATATTTTTATAAAAAATTATCAATTTTTTTAAAAATCAAGGTTTTGGAGGAATAAGGATTTTCAAAAAAATGGAGAACTGAAGAAATATTTTATTCAAAACATTTTCTAAATAATATTATATACCAAAAAGAATAATATAGTTATAATTCATGAAAAAAATATTAAATCAAAATTTGATAATTAATTATATGTTTTTATTAATAAATTATAATAAATGTCCCTTTAATCGGTATTCAAGTATAAACAACCCTGATTAAAATGATATTGAAACATGAATCACTTTCTAGTTTAGTATCATTTGTACCATATTCCCTATAAAAGAAATAACATCAAATTAAAAAATAAAATCAAATAAATGGAAATAGTATCATTATATAAATAATAAAAAATTTAATTACACAAACCAAAATAATAGGATAATTTGTTAATATTACATATGTCTCATGGATGTAAAAGTGAGATGAGAAACCTTTACCACATGTTCGATTTCTATCATATATTTAGGATCCACCTAATAAAAATATATTTTTTTATAAATATAATATAAAACTATAATAATATAATCCATAAAATATATGATTTATTTTTATTATTTTATCACCTTTTAATTAATGAATTAGTGTTAAAATAATTGATTCAACTAATAATTATTTTTTCATGTATGTTTTTGTTAGGTAATTTCCATACTTATAACTTGATAAGTTTTATATCATAAAAATAATTTAAAAATGATATAAATATTAAATTTATTCATTATAAATATATTTATATTAATATATATATGTTAATAATGGAAACTGAATGACTCCATTCTTAATGACGGTGAGTCATACCTATGGTTGAATGTTGTATACATTTTCATAGTGGATTGAATGAAAGTGAAGTAAATATTAATTCAACTATTATGATTAATTATTATATATTTATTAATTTATATTTATAAAATAAATCATTATTACCATCCATGAATAAATAAATTTAAAAACTTTTCACATCAGTACATGGAGAAGGTAGTCCATCAAACACCCAAGCGACATTATCATATCCCTCAAAGAAAAAAATTTAAGATGTTATATATCATAAAAAAATTAAATATGTATAAAAACATTGGAAATATAAAATTTAAATGATAAATAGATCAATATATCCATTGTATAATAGTGGTGATGGTGAAAAAATGTATCAGTTTGCAAAGGGGTAGTCCACCATACACAAGATCGATGGTTTCATTACCCATTCATTAGAAATGGGGATGGATTTGGGTTATGATAATAACTATATAAAATAAAATTATATTGGAGATATTTTTTATATTATAAATATTTATAATGATTTTATTGATGTGGATGATGAAGTAATAAAATATGAATGTGTAATTACTTTACCTCTTCTACAAAGTGCCTCATTAGGATTATCCCTAGAGCCTTCATCGGGGGGATTCTAAATAAAAATAAGGACTATACTGTTTTGAGATGGATTTACGGATATTATTATGGTTGGTATCTAAAGAATGAAAGAGTTTTGAATGTGTAATGAGGGGATATGATATGGTCACCATTTATATGTTAGGGGAAGGAAAAATATGTCACTTTTAAAAATATAAACTAATAACCTTAGTTTCCCAATGCCACAAGATTTAAAATGGGTAATTATTATTCCATATATCTTATATGGTCTAAATATAGATAAAATGTGGGGATTGAACATGTTTTAGGTCATTTAAACCCTTATCTTCTCATGTAAGCCACATGTAAAAATTTTTTTACCTCTACCACAATAATTAATTTTTACTATTTTTAAAATTCATTATGGTAAACAAATATATTGAACCTAATGGATAAAATAATTATTTTTCATAAATATTGAATCTATTTTTCTTAAATTCAAATCACATATTTGGAATAATTCTTTTTAATATTATACATGTAGACTCTATGATAATGTTTGTTATAAAAGTAAAAATTCTTATAAGAATAAATATTTTTAATACAAAAATTTAATAAGATATTGATTCCACATAAGTAAATTTATTTTATTATAAAATTATTTAAATAAGTATACTTTAAATAAAATTTAAAATATATTTTACCGATGTAAATAATATATATTAAAAATATATTTGGGAAAAAATTATATTTCTCCACTATTCATCAAAAATTCATCTTTTAATAAATTTATTAAAAAATTTCCAAAACTATATTTTCACTTTTCTATTTAAAATATTATGATTTTTTTAAAATAAATTTTCTAAAATTGGGAAAAATATTTTTTTATTATGTGCACATAAGGTAATGAAATTTCCTTTTCGGAAAATATATATTTCAGAAAAAAATTATTTTTATATCAAATGATTCTTATTTTATTTTTAATTAATATATAAAAATGGAATTTGTTTGATATATTATAAACCACATAATTGTCATAATTTATTTATTCATTTTCTTACATAACAAAATAATAGAGATGTTAGTGTGGTAATTTTTAAATAATAATATCTTAGTAGATTAGCATCTTTTGTTTAAAACCAACATTTCATGAATCATAATCTATTGATGACATGAAATACATTGTAAAGTATTTGTGTCTTCCATTTTCTTATATGAGTTTTGATTCATGAAAAATAGGATATTGAATATGATGTTCCTATTTTAATTTATTAGGCTGTTATAATGTATTATAATTATCATAGATGTTATTTTGATCTTTAGTAAGATATTTTTGTCTTAATCATGTCTTAATTTATGTTGTGATATGTTTTTATTTATTTTAGTGCATGATATCAAAAATATATTGTATTTCTATTCTCTATGTTTTCAATATGATTATATTATGTGAGAAGTTATGAAAGGGTTTATTTTAGATTGGAAATTTAAAAATGTTTGAAAGTGTTTTAAATAAGATGTTATGTAGAAAATCATCAAGAGAATAACATTTTTGTGCTTACTTTGTGAAAATTCCCATCATATTTATTATTTGAATCATCATATAATTTTATTATTTATGTTATTATTATATTTTTTATCATTAATTTTTATTAGAACATTATTTATTTATTTTTATGATTATTTTTGCAAACTATAGTGAAACCCCACAGAGATGATTCTAAGAATAGGATAATATTCTGAAATATTTTTAATGTCTTGAGTTGGATGATTTCATAGAAAAAATATATGCGTGAATACAATAATGTTGATATCGATATGGAAAAAAACATAAGGTAATATTTTAAAAAATGCTTGATTGAGAATTAAATCTACCACCACGCTGTTATCCAATGAGTGGGTGCAAGACTGCGCAACTAGATAGTCACACCTCTGGGATGTTTTAGTGGATCATATTATCATTAAAAACCATTAGGAAGTATCAACTATATATTTACGTTAAGGGATTATGTTGTGAGTTACAATATAACCCAACTAAATGCAACCAATTTTAATCTAATTTTGATATAAGATTATCTAAATGAACTATAGGAAAACATGAGAATACAAAATAATATGTAATTTTATGGCATAAATTAATTATTATTATTATTATTACACTATATATTTCATTATTCTTCCATATATGTTAACCATTTTCAATTTTTTAAAGATAAAACAAGAAGTAACCATGGGTGAAAGAAAAAATATAGATATTACACCAATGAACTGACCATAGGAATGAAATATAGAATGAGAAACCATCTGATTATTCTAAACCAACATTCATGAAATATGATAAAAAATGTGATCATAGTAAATATCCAAAACAAAAAAAAATATATGAGAATGGTGTATTCTCATTAATGATCATGCAACAATTATAATGAAGGAAACACATCAATTATATGTATGTATAAAATCTACAAAATTCACTAAAGGAATTACCTTAAGGAGACTATAAGATACATTAACTTTATATGTGGTTGTTATCAAGAACCAAACTTCTTCATGAAAATTATGATTTTATGTGACATGATGGAAATTCTAATGCCCCAAACCTAGTTTCCTAGAAATAGTGATTTATTTTCTTACATTTTCATGATCACAAGAAATTCAAATCCCAAAGGACTGATCAGTTTGGTAGGCTTGAAAATACTAGATACAAACATTTGTTTTATATTACATCTTAATATAAAAACAAAATATTTATCCAATTTAAGACACTCATATCTCATAGAATATCCCTGGATATCAATCATAATATACTTCTTCACATCATGGGGAAAATTAATCATATGAAATAAGTGAGCTCAAATAGTAAATGAGGATAAAAATATAGTTGAATCAATAATTAATATGAAAAATCAATTAATATAATATAAAAAATGGAAACACAACCCTTTAAAACATAATAATCATCACAATATGGAAATAATGAATCAAATAATTAAATTTAATATTTCAAATTTATATTAAACTAGTCAGAAAATCACGTGTAATGTCAATAAATAATCTTGAAAACCCATTGTGGTGTTATGTTTTAAAAAAGTTTAGTATTTTTGATAACTAACCTTATTTTTGAATAATATTTTTGATATATATGAAGATGATGTTGTTGGTTTCTAGATGTTTTATTATCTTATGTAGTTAAGATAAATGACGTTTGTTAAGATAGAAGTTTTTATGTTTTAACAAAGTTTACGAGTTTGAAGGAAGTTGGTGAGTTTGAAAGATGTGGCTGAATGAAGAAGTATTTTTGTTGATGTAGTGTTTTGAAAGAGGATGTTTTCTAAGAGAGAAATGTTTGAAGTTATAATGTTTCATAAAACATTCCAATCAAAATCAAATAATTATTTTCTAATGATTAAGTTATAAATTATTATGGAAACTATAATGACAATATATTGTGAAGAAATGATAGAGTGGTCTAAAGAAATTTAAATCAATTTTCAATGTATGTTTCTGGAAAACATCAGAAACTAAATTTTTCATAAATAAGAACCTAAATCCTAAAAATTTGGAAGCTGAATTATGAAAAAAAAAGTGAACCTAATTTAAAAAAAATGGAAACATGAATTCTATAAAAATATTCACCTAAATTCTATACTAATTGGAACATTAATTCTGTAAAACTTAGAACATAAATTATGTACAAATCAGAACCTAAATTAATCAAAAATCAGATCCCAAATTCTTCAAAAATCAGAACCTGAATTCATCACAAATAAGAACTTGAATTCTATAAAAACAATAAAATATTTGGGACAAATCCAAACTTGAATTTTAATCAAATTAGAACCCGACTTTTTAGATAATCAGAACCTGAATCCTGAGAAAATCCGAACCTAATTTGTGAAAAAATCGGAGCCTAAATTATATGAAATAAAAACCATAATTATAAGGAAATCAGAACATCATTTCTGAAAAAATAAAAACCTCAATTTTGGGAAAAATGTAACCAGAATTATGATCAAATCAAAAACTGATTTCTGAGAAAATCGAAACCTGAATTCTTAGGATCTTAGAACCTGAATTCAGATAAAATCAGGACCTCATTTCTAAACAAATCAGATTTTTTTTGAACAAAATTGAACAAAATTTATGAGAATATTTTTAAGTAAAATTGATCAATATTTCATATCATGTTTCTGATAAAAAAAATATCCACACTTATTATCATGTTTCTAAGGAAAACCGAACTACCTTTCTGAGCATGTTTCAAAGAAAAAATAAATAAAATTTCACATCATGTATCCAAAATATTCATAAACAAGATTCATCATTATCATACTGAGTGACGATTTCAATAATTTAAACACAAATTTCACTTCTGAGTAAAACTCAAAAATTATTATTGGGTCTTGACGAAGCCAAATGTGATGTAATAATGAAAGCTATTTTTAACGTTTTTGATATTTGGGGATATAGGAAATATTTTCAAGTTTCCTACTTTTGATATTTGAGTTTCTATAAATATTTTTACATATCATTTTTTTACTTGTAACTTACTTACATGCAAAAATAAAAATAGCCCTAGAGAATTCAAAGTGAAAATTTCCAGCTAGATTGAATAAGGTTTCTTTGAGTGTTTGAACAAGTAAAATCAAAAGCATTTTTATTGTTCATAGAAGATCAGACATATCCAAAACGGATGGAGGACTCAAACTACACATTGAGGAGTTGTTTCAACAACGTTTTTAATATTTTTAGCAGAATTTTTTAATAAGAAAACATTGTTAACTAAATAGAGTCAGTATAATCTTTTCTATCAGGAGGTAAAAGGTGTCTAATAAGAGTTGGAACTAGTAGTATTCAATTTCTCAATATACTGGATTTCTATAACCAACAGATGTGGCCATGGCAAGGACATAAGTTCTCACAATAAGGTCAAATCAGGTAAATCTTGCGTGCCTTACTCACTTTACTAATCATTCATGCATAAGTATTTTTAAAAGGTTGATGTGTAAATAAATAATACAGGTTTTAGTGGTTATGTTTTATAATGTCATGAAACATATAAGAACATGAAAAAATAATTCATCATGACTTCTTAGTTGTTTTTCAATCCTTGTAACTTCAAGTTGTATTAGATGGATTGGTTCCCTTGTTGAATCTTTATCATGGATAATATCAATTATTTCAATAGTAGAGGAATTCCTACATTTGATGGAATGAATTATTAGGGATGAAACAATCAGACAATTCCTTATCTCTTATCTCTTGGCCATGCAGTTTTTGATGCTACTACTAATTGTTTTCCACATATTAAGAGATATTTCCACATGAGTTTTTCTAGTAAAATAAACAAGGAAGTTGATGGAATAGAAAGGAATGAAATATTTATGTCTGTTTTGGAGAATGTTTATTTGAAGTTAATTGGTCTCAAAACTTCAAAAAGTATGTGGGAAAAGCTGAAGAGTGTTTTCAAAGTGAATATTGATGCCATGGAATCAAAGCTACAAATATTCCATAGTAATTATGAAGACATAATAATGAGGGATAAAGAAACAATTGATAAATACTAAAATAGAGTAATTGAATTTTTTTTCAACATCCAAGGATATATGGATATCTTCTTATATTCTAAACTTGTGAAAAAACATATGAGAAAAATTCTGAATATGTTAGATTCTAAAATTTCTACATTATAAGACAATGATGTTTTATATCTTGATGAATATCATTGATTTATTTTTTATTATGGAATTAGGAATGTCCCGATGTTTAAAATTAGATGATAGATAAAATTACTTATGAAGATTTGAGAAAGATAAAAATCCATGATATTTAACAAGTAGAGCCTTATTTGTATGATGATAAAGTGGATGATGAACTGAAAGATAAAATCATGTCTCCCATATCCAAGAACTATCAATGTAAAACAATAAGGTTTAGAGGAAAGTGTCCTCTCAATTTTGTTCAGTGTAGTGGAATTGATAATATTTATATGGATTTCCCCAAGAAGAATGTTGTAGAATTGTGAGATGATTCCGATGAAAGACCACAATGGAATAAGTGAAAAATAACTGATAAAGAAGATAAGTATTCCAAAATATTCAAGAAGAAGTCTTTTAAAAAAACCAATTAAGTAGAATAATAAGATTAAATATTACTCAACTGATAACGATTCTTCTAAGGATGAATTTTTAGAAATATTAAGAACCTTTATTATTATAATTGGGAAATAAAAATACACCCTAGAGAGTGAATAAAGTGGTAAGAATGATTTAGAGGGTATTAAATTAGTACTATCGATATATTCATGAATAATTATACATATAATTCCACAAATTGTTTCACATTATATTTTTTTATGAATAAAAAAACCCACGTGAATATTTTTTGTTTTTAATGAATTTATAGGAATAGTTCAAAATATTTATAGGTATGAAACCCCATGAAAGGGAAGGATTTTTCATTTTCAGTTACATTGATATATACTATGTAATAAATGTACATATAAAAGATCCATTTAAAAAAAAGTTCACTATTATGAAATGTAGTTTAGGAAAAGCTTTTTTTTGTTAAATTATTTTCTAGTATATGTTTGAGAAGATAATATAAATTAGTGGTTCTATCCGAATTTATATTGAATAATTTCTTCATATTTGATATAATGCTTGATCAATTCACCTAGACAATTTGATTATTAATGATATATTATTCATTTTTTCATTAATATGTACTAATGTGTTTCAATATGTGTCTAAAATTTATAACAGGAAGACCATGAAACATTTTGTTGTATGAAGATATCTTTTTGATTAATAATATCTTGAAATATAATGTCCATAATCTAATATTTAAATTTATACATGAAAATGTTTTGGAAGAATAAATGTATGTGTGAATTCAATTTTTTCATGGATATTTCATAAATGGATTTTTACTAAGCATATTAAAAGGGATTGAAAAAATATTTTATAGCCATACACAATAAGTGGGTCCAACTCAATACCTCACATGGGGTAGAATGATTAATCGCATGGGATAACTATCCAGTATAATAGGGCATAGTTTCAGGTGAAAGTTGCAACATATCAACCAGAAGGTTTTAAATATGTATGCAAATAGAATACACCGAGTGTTTATGGTGTCTCCTCAGTGGACCATGCAAGTGTGGTGCAACCCTAGTATGGAATGTTTATAATATGTTATGGGTTATGAACCTCATGGTCATCATGAGAAAAAATCTAGATTTAAATGTATAATATTTATTTCCAAGCCATGTGCATCATAAATGTGGGAGATGGAGTTGAATTATATTATTCACTATTATTAAATTCATATGTATATGGTTTTTATATCTTATTTGATCTATCATTTCCCTCTCATCGAATGAGTGTCATCAACTTCTACCTCCATCCTTCGATGACATATTTCTTTATTCACTATTCTTCATTCCAAATGAACCAATGGTCAATCAAATCTTTTAATGGACATATAGATGATCAAATGAAGTTACAAGACTCCCTGTATATAATAATTAAATTTATTAATTCATTCTGTTATGAAAAATAGAAAATAATTGAAATATATAGTAACATACATATAAATATGTCAATATAAATTTCATATGAGGTAGTTTTGATATAATTAATGGTTATATTAAAATTCTCACATGTATGTGGGAATTATACCATTAGATTCACATTAAACCATTATTAATTGGATATGTAATATTTTTTATTGTAATAGTATTTATTAAATTCTAAATGAATTGGTTGATATAAAAGTCTGTAAGAAGTTAATTTTTTTGGAACAAAGTCAGTTATTTGCTAGAAATTGAGTATGCTTTATGATTTTGGGTCAAGAAACTCATTGTTGATCATGGATATTACAATGAAATGGATCATATAGTTCACGCCACACATAATATTGCTGGTGGTGTGGAATTACAATATTTTCTAGGATTTAGGGGTCAAAAAATTGGATAATAGAATGAATTTCAAGAATTTGTTTTCTTGAAGTCCTTATAAAAAAATAGAAAATTAATGAGTTTCAAAGATATAGTCTTCTTGTATTGTGTTTTATGAAGGATTAAAGTATTGTGATAGTGTGATCTGTGACTAGGAGAATTTGAGCTTCATGAAATGTATGTATCTCAAATCAAATCATCATATTATAGTAATGGCATGGATTTTAGAATAACTAGTTTCAGGATTTCGAATATACGAATAATTGTGATTTGATATGGTGTTAAGTAATTATTAAGAGGATTGGAACTATGCATCATCATGTAGGGTTCGGAAAAAATCACTACATTTATGATGATCATTGTGAACAAAGAACATCTTGGGATCAATATGAAGGGAGGATCATCATGAAGATGTTTTTGACCAATCTTGAAAATTAAATGGAGGAAATGGGGATTTGGGATTGTACTAGACTATAAATAAGAGGCTACCCCTCTTCATTTGACAAGAATTTATCCTAGGGGAACCCAAAATCTCTCTTATTTCCTAAAAACAAGGAATATATGGGAAAATGATATTCCATGGACGTTTGATCATTGCGAAGAGACTTGTAAATTATTGAGTGCTGACAAATATTCTGAGAAAGTGTGATACGTGATGATATCGGTTTCCATATAAACTTTTTTAGTATCATGAAGGTGTTTTTTCCACACTAGAATGTGTGCTTTGTGATGGATGATTTTCCCATAACGGAATGGGGACTTCGCGAAGGGATCTTCGTGAAAGGTATTTTTGAACCTTCGAATTATGTGTACAATGCTTTCCACTGTGTAAATTTAGGACATTGATGCCAGAAGTGTCTCGTGCTAGATAGAGAAAAATTATTCAATGAAAATCAATTTAATAAATCATTATTCCAATAAACTAAGTATTATTTAACCCACAATAGTGAGCAAGGGGAGTCAAAATAAGTGTTATGAGGGACATAGTGAGAAATACTAGAATTTTTGTAAAGGAAACGTTCCTAGGATAGTGTTTTAATGACCATAATTATTTATTCTATCGATAGTTAAGATTACTATTTTTTGGTATGTCTAACACACTATCGAAGTATGCCCGTTGGAATGAGACCTTATTGGTGAACCCAGTAAAAGTGTTTTGTTATCCATCTGCATGTGATTGTTTTATTATTTTGAGGGTCCCTCATACAAGTTTAATGAGTTTTGACAAATGTGGCAATAAGATCTATCACTTCAAAATTATAATTTCACACCCTTATTCACCACTCCTATCTCAAGGTGTTCTGGTGTCCTATAATTTTTGGGGATCCATGATATTTTCTGAAATATATATCAAAGGTAGTTCATGAGTTCCATAAATAAAGATACATTGGGAAATATTATGGCCTCTACCCATGCCTGAGGATTACTCTCATTTTTTATAAAAATAGAGTCCCTTATAAACATAGTTTCAATAATAGAACCTCCCATGTGGCTAAATATTCCTTATAAAGAAGTGTATATATTATGAATCTAATTATGTAAACAATAATGAACCACATAAAAAACTAGTTTTTGAACATAGATAAGACTACCAAAAAACCATTTGGGTTATCATGAATCATGGGTCACACTATATCCAATAAGAATATGAAATAATGATAATAATTTCTTGACGAATAGATGTTCAAAATATCAACATACATAAAGAATATTTTCATAGAATACCTATAGTATTTAAATGAAGTGGTTATTCTAAAAAATAAATTTTATCCCATTAAAAATAATAAAATTAACATTGTTGTGAATGAATTTATTTTATTACAACATTCCTAAAAATATTAATCCAAAATCACTTGATAATAGTTAAACAAATTTAAAGAAATAATGAAATAAGGATTTTTGTTTATCAGGCATTAAAATCTTGAGAATCCCTTACAATTTAGGTATGAATACTCATTGAGAAATTATATTTACCAATTGAACACATACATGTTTGGTCGAAGAATAATCATATGATGGAAGAATTTCAGCCTGAGATTTTATTTCATTAAGTCAACTAATCATACACAAATAATTATTACAAATTGACCTAGAAATAAATATTTTAATGGATGTTGAAGTGTTCAAAATAAATGTTGATCCAAAAACATTGTGGATGAAGATCAGTTATATCATCATTATTTGGAATAATCCTAAAAGGTTAGAAATTCATATTTTTGTTTGGGAAGTATAATAAGTCCCTAAATTTGAGATATTATTAAAGAATTTATTTCAGTTATATTGGATGGAGAGGAATTAATTCACTTGGAACTGATTTCAAGGATGTTTTTTAATTTGTGTTCGAGATAGGAGAAATTTTTTGTGGAAATGGATAATACACTGGGAAGTAGTATAATTATCCTCATATTTGGTCACAAGATTTAAGATACATTGTGACTCTATATCAACCATCATAATTGTTAATAAAATTATTGTTAAGAATCCATCATGTGAGGTATATCCAGTGTGGAACCTATTATATCTTTGCATCAAACCATGTCACATTATCTTCAAAATATTTTCATAATTAGAGGTGAGAATTTGTTATTTTGTTCATTTCATTCAGAACCATAACAACTTTAAGAGTTTAATTTTAAAAAAATTATCTCATAAAAGTTGAACCACAGATTCACCACCACCACCCATTAGTATTCAATTTGGACTGGAGCTCCCTAGGTGTTATCAGAGTAGAGTTTACAATATGTTTTCAAATTATTTATTGTGATGTAGATATTTCCATAAATGAGTGACCTAGCTCATATAGATAAAACATTTCATACTATTAAGAATATGAATCAAAATATATTTTCTATTACACAAAAGAACCTAAAAAATATAAGAAAAAAAGATGAAGAATATTATTACCGTAAATCCATTGGCATTGGGTAATGAATATGTTATATGTAGTAATAATTTTCTTGATTATGATTCTTTATATCGAGACTGCTGATGTTGTGTTGATGATGTATCACCTGGTGATCATTAATATTATTTAGTTAATATATAAATTGTGATAACAAATATTATTTAAACTTTTATAAATTTTTTTGAAACTTTAGATTTAAAATATGTAGCTGAAATATGATAATAATTTTAGGTATATGGAATTGGATATAAATGTTGGAATATCCAACAATATCAATGAAAAAGTGAAATAAAAGGAAAAACTTATTTATCTTTGTAAACAATTATAAAATTAAGTTATTAGATAATTTTAAATAAATGTATGTTAGAAATTTTTGTGAGATATTTTTTATTAAATCATTCAATGAACATGAATAATTAGACAATGTTTCTATGGATGTCAAAGTTGATCAACTAGAGTGTTATGAAAAAGAGATATTATTGATTTATAATTTAATGCATGATCAAAGAATCATGATGAATATGACGAATGTTTTTCATTTCGGTGTGAGAATTATTGATATTGAGAGGAACTCACGCAAAATTAAGTATTTGGATATAGTGGTTATATTTAAGATTAAAAATTCACCAAAAGATAGTTCATCATAGATGATGGGAAAAAGAGATGTTAATAAACTTGTTTTAAATGAGGATCATGAATCTCAAAATAGAATTATTTCTTGCACTAACCAAAGGGAAACATCTTATTATATAATGGTATCCCATAACCCCAAAACATTACTATTTTAAAATTATGTTTTAGTTGCTCGTATATATTTTAAATAAACCCATTGGAGTGTAATGGTGGTGGAAAACATGGATAAACCAAATATATCATGTTTTAATGATATAATATATATATATATAAAGTTTGCCTAATATTTTTTCAAAATTCAATTGGTTCTACTAAAAAATATCAACGTATATACCTCATTAAATATAAATAGACTAAGAATAAAAGAAGAGGTGAAGATTAATTGATATGTTCTGGTGTTTCATGAAGTTTGGTAAAAATGAATTGAAATGATTTAATAACATGAAAAATAATAAAAATAATAAAGGACTAAATTTATTGGGATATAAGATGAAGCAAATAAAACACATGAACTATAAAAAATAAATTTACAGAAAAAATAGCTTCTAATTCAAAATATACTTAAATAATATAATGATTTCTATTATTACAACAACAGAACTAGTAAATGTTATAATGTGTTCTTTTATACACCAATAATAAATAAATCACCTAATAATGTGAGGAGGATTCATATAAATTATGGATATGGGTATGAAAAGAATTTCATAAGGCGTTATTGGGTGTTAAAAAAATATTAAAACTTTAGCTCAAATATCCCTTAAAGAGGAACAAATATGAAAATTTATAAGTTACGAAAAACATAATGGGGTATATTACCATGAGTGAAATGTTGAAAAAATCATGAAATAAAACCTGAAAATGATTGATATAATTTTCTAAATAGTTTTATATATTTAAAAATTAAATTAATTCACTAGAGGATTACTTCACAAAAATTTATATAATTGAAAAATATTTTTCATAGAATGTAAATACTGAGGTTGGGAGAACGGAAAAGCCTGGGTTGATTGGAATTGATCATATTGAATATTAATCATGATGAACGAGAAGATCCCTCTATATTCCCTATTATTTTATATTTTTCAGAGAAACATTTTATGAAAATGAAATAGAAGAGTAAGTATGTCACCTATGAACGTTACAAATATATTTTCTAACATTGAATCTAATATATTATTGGAAATAATTTAAAATAGTTCATCCCTTATGGGGGAGAAACCATTATTATTTTATTTTATTTTATTAAATTCTATTAAATTTCGATATTCATGACATATTTAAATCGTGAAGGATGTGGTATTCCAATAACACATTAATATTTTCTTTCATAATTGTATTAATATTATTTATTAAGAGAGATTTATTGGTTTATTAAATGATTAGACAATTGTGGAGATACTATTTCTTTTACACCTATGATTTCTAATTTGATTTTTAATGTGTATATATGATTATCTATTTCTTTTCATCATAGAATGTATCTTCAGAATTCAAAATTTCAACACTTGAAATCACTCGTAGAGTAATTTATAGAAATCCTAGACATCATTTGTTATATATATATTGTTTTTATAAACATTCAATATATTTATTAATATATTAGGACTAAAAATTGATCATTTTAAATTAACAATTTGGAATAATCCTTCAAGTAAAAAAAGGAATAAAATCAATAAATTTATTAAATGGAAGATGAAGTGATTTAATGACAACTACATAGAATTTTTGATTTAACGTTATCTAATGGTTAATGGGAAAATTTGAGAAAACATTTTAAATTTTATCTGAAGATATGTTGGAAACTAAATTAATTGGGGGATATTTTGTAGACAATTTTTAAAATTTATTTTCAATGACATTTAAAAATGTATTTGGGGAATTAAAGTGACATATTGTTTTTGGGATGATTTTTATAGAATTATTTAGTGGAATTGGATATCATGTATAAACCATTATCCATGAAAATAATGATGTTGGATTAGAAGATATTCACTAATTGAATAATTTATACTATTTTTTGTTACATTGGTTAAAACATTATGAAGGTTGAGAGTCATGAAAATATTTAATTTCCGGAAGTGTTTTTTTGGTGAAAAAAGGAGGCTATTAATATATATATATATATATATATATATATATATTTATAAATATTCATAAAGAATATTTGAAAATATTATATTATGATGGTAAGTTATTTGATATGTCTTGTAAATTTATTATATTGTATATTTACTATTTATGTTAATTGTTAATTTATAGAGAAAAATTGGACAACTAGATCCAACTATCTATGAATGTAAAATCCCACACATGTAGAAGAAATTCCAAAAATTTGAGAGAGACATCCACACATTATAGAAAAAGTGATTGGAAAAAATTTATCACTTAGTCATTGCAATGGTGTTCATAGTTCTGTGTATTCCATTCAAAGATCATTTGTGGAGGTGCTCAGGCAGTTCATGTAGGTGTTTTATGGCCTGATGATGAAATCCATGCAATGAGTTCTGAGTGATGAACCCAAAATTATTTTTAATAAACTAGAAGAAATGGAATGTATTGTATTGAGGTTCCCATACAAGAGTAACATTGATGTTGGACATAAAGTGTTGATTTATTAATCACTAATATTAAAAAATTATGGACTTAATTTTGTTAACATATTTGATAGATCATGTCCATCCGATCAAATGAGTGTTATTTTCTTATACCATTGAACTTCATTCAAATTTTTATCCTCTTTATTCATCTTGAAATGACTAATGATCGACCCAAGATCATCACTTCAATGCAGATTATTGAAGGAAATCACTAGATGTCCTAGAGTAAAAAATAGAACACATTGACAAAATATATGTTGATAAAAAGATAAGAAATAAAAACTATAGATGCTATCAAATATATATATAACCATTAATGTCATATGTGGTTGTGTGGATTTAGGAGATGATTCATTCTATATCTTCAGATGCACATGATCACATCACTGTAAGGAGAAAACTAAGAAACTATTAAATAGAGGCACTATGTTTTTAACATGATATATTTTTTAAACATAAAACGATTTATTTTATATAAAACCAATGAAATTGATTATTTTGTGCGGACCATAACATGGTATGAAATGGGTATCGAAGGTAGTGCTTGAGGACTACAAATATAAATTTATTAAGATATATGAAATCAATTTTTCATGTTTTATAGGTTCTATAATTTTCTAGAAAAAAATATTGTTTTTAAAAATTAGTCTCTTGAAGACAACCTTTTACTTTCCATATTTGGATTTTTGAAGGAATAGGGATCCCAGGTATACATTTCCAGCAAGAAAAATGTCTCATTTACAAAATATATTTTCCAAAGGACAATAATATTTCCATGAATCCTTCTTGGTTTTCAGGAATCGTGATTCACACTAGATCATCTTAGAAGAAGAACTAGTGATCTTCACTTAGTAAATAATGAATGTTCACATGAAAAGTCATGTTAATAATATTAATATAAAATACCCATACTGTTTTTGTTAAAGGGTTATTGGAAATGAAAAAAAATACTCAATTACATGAATATTATATAGTAAGTTGTAGTTAATTTACTAATATTGTTACCACTTGAATACATATGTTAATTCCAATAAAAATAATATAAGATAAAAGGTCATCAATAAAATGAACCCAAAATTATTGTTTTTTTGGTTAACAATATGGAGAGTCAAATTCAATTAAGGAAAAATGATTCATTAAGAAATTTTGTGAACAAATTTCACACAATAGAGTGCAGATAGTTTTTTAAGAATTAATACATCATTCCGAGACATTTATTTGACTATTGTAATTGGCAATTGAAAATTATCGAAAACTATTTGAGTAAGACCTTTTGTTGTAAATATATGAATGTATAAATCATCATGTTAGATTATAAATGGTCATAATTTAATACCAATGTGATCTTCATACTGTGGATCAACCAAAAAAAGTGAATAAAAATTATCGTTTGCGATTAATTTATATGAAGTATCTCAGTTGGAGTTGGGAGCCAAATACTTGCTTCAATTACTAATGGAAGTAGAAAATGTCTCTCAATTTTTGACGAGATCTAAATATGTTCATCAGTTTATACCTAGAGTAGATTAATTGTATTAATTTGAGATAAGAGTATATGAAACCATTTAGTGGTTGTTGGATATAGGAGATGGGAAATATAGACTATGATATCAATGTGTGATGTATTATAAAGATCCTATAATGTTGACTCATGATTTAAGATTATGCGTAACTCTATATCAATAAATAATATTGATAATAATATTATAGTGGGGAATCCATATTTGGGGGTATAACCATCATAGATAAGAGTATGAGTGTTCACTGAACCTTGTAAATAATTTATTTATTTCTCTTGCTTTATTTATTCGTATGGGGAAATACTATTAAATATCATTGAGTGGTTCAATAACCTTAAAACATTGTAGTGTATAAATTAAAAATAAATAAGTCTTAAAATTAAATCCTCTGATGCCCTGCCTCAGGTTGGCCAATCTGGACATAGAAGAAACATAAAAATATAACGGTTATCCTATATTTCTTAAGGAAATACTGATCCTATATTATTTTACCACATAAGTATTTTTCTATTATAATGTAATAAAACTTTTTATCTAATTTTTATTGTTAAAGATATGATCTAATATATTATTAAAGAACTTTTTATTCAAAATTCTGTCATCTTCTTCACGAATAATGTAATTATTATACCCAATAATATTTTCATTGAATATATTTTTAGCTGTTTGACTGAATATGTTTAGATCAATATATGTAGACCAGTCCACCAGTTAAACATTACGGTTTCCATGATGTTTTATCTATAAAATAGATGCATAAACATTTATTTTATTTCTAAAACACTATGCTATTTAATGATCCTTTGACCCCTCTAATGTTTCAGGTTATTCAGATAGTATGGGATAAAAAATAAGTAATTTTTTGTGCACCATTATATAGTTAGTAATGAATTCAAATAAACCCTAAAAGGATTATTACATTCCATATATCTCCCTTAATGGATCAAAAATGGAACCAAATTTTTTTAATTTCATGAAAAAAAATTTATATAGAATATATTTAGTCCTTTTCTATTTTCAATGATGAACCTACCAAGGAGAACCCCAAACTATTTAGCATTAGTATTAAAGTGGAATATATAAGAACTTCCTATGAAAAAAACATTTCCATGTAAGAAAAAAAAAATCCAAATTGAATTCTCCCAAAAACACATAATAACAATTGAGTGGTCAATCAAATAGTAGGGAATATTTTTTGAGTATTAAATTCCTAGATATTTGTAACACATTTATAATATGAGTGAAAAGAATAAAAACCCATGAAATATAATTTTATTCATTTCTATTACACAATTTATAAAAATCTAAAGAAGCCAAATTCCAAAAGATAATCAAAAAATATAAAATAATTGTTTTCTTTTAATCCATCACGATGAAAAATATAACTATGATTTTCAGATTCATCATAGATTGTTTTGAAATATGGATCTATAACAACAAAATTTGGATAAACGATGATATATGATAAAATAAATTTATTTTGGGATTCATTTAAAATTATACATATATCAATATAATTTTATTCATTTATATTACACAATTTATAAAGGATCATATCCATGTTGTCTGTAAATAATACCCAAACATTATTATTAATTGCAATTACATGAGGCCATTTTTTAAGATATAATTTACTAGTAACACGAGTAATGTTTTAGAACCCAAATTTAGGGTCCATGATTGAAATAAGAATAATTTTTTATAAACCACTTTTTTGGGATAAATTCACAAATTTCTAATAAACTAATCCCCCTAAAATTAAAATCCTTAAAATAGATAGTGAATTAATGGAAATTTTCAATATTTAGTCTTTAGTTTTACCATCATACATTAAAAATACATATATATTTATATGATGTGTTCCCATTAATTAACGAGATGATCTCATTTTACCTAATGAATATATTTATGATCATTATCTTCCATGATTGAATCGGTCGACATTAATTTTCTATGAAACCCGTTATGAAAAGAAATAACCATGCCATTGAGAATACTCAACCTTAAAAATAATAAATATTACACTATTTAAGATAAATATTCATGAATTCTCTGAATAAATCAGAGTACATAAATGAATGGTTTAGTGTATTTGGATATTTGATATATATAACATGATTATTTTTATTTATTCAATATTTTCCAAAAATTAAATTCTCATATTATTATCTTATAGACACGCCCTAGATAATTATCATCATCGATACATAGGGAATGGATAAATAAGAAGAGTCCAGATCAGTTCCTTAGTAATAGGTGAACAAAAGAGATATCAATCAAATATCATAGGTGCGTATAACACAAACAAGTGGGTAAGTAAACATATTCATGTTAGGTAATCATTTCGTATAGAATTCATAAACCATAAAACATAGATATTTAATCATGAATCATCCCATATGTTTTTATATAACAGGAATAATGTGTCACTTAAATGTGGAAGAATATGTCATTTACCATAATCTACAAAAACATAACAATGAAATTAATTATCTAATAGAGTTTTTGTATTACAATATTTTCATTTATATAAGAATAAAAATTTATTTATTGTATCGAGGATCACTTCAACCTTATTGGGTGAGGATCACAATTAATTCCATTAAAATAGTGGATAGAGTCCCTTCGGGGGTTTTTTACTCTAAATGCCTGTAGAAATAGTGGATACATTTATATAAGTGTTTTATTTAACTCCCCACACACAATTATCTAATTTTTTATAAATATTATCCAAATCCATTGGAGTGATGTATAACATTAGTCCCACTTTTCAAATAGTGGATTGGGTTTACTCCCCATTCATTTCCATCTCATCCACATATAGGAGATTTTTGATGGATCTATCCTTATAAAACACCTTTTGGTAGCATTAATGACCTCCATTTAACTGAATGGTCTTTATTTATACCATAAATGAATCCAAATACTAGTTTTATTACATATATTCAAACTTACTCAAAAATATATTCCTCATATGTTATGGTGGAAGGTTACTTTTTTGTTATTATATCCTTATAATTTCACCATATTGATTTAATTATCTTTTTTCCATTTAAAATTATACATTTTACAAATGATTATTCCATATGATAATATTTTCCAATAATAAATCAATCTCTATATAGATTGTTTTTTTGGTTAAAAAATAGTTATAATTATTCACTAGGGTCCACTCTTTTCTAATTTTTAAAATTATTCTCAAATATCCTTTTCATGTACCACTTTATCACACATGCGTCATCCTTCATAAATTAGAACAACATGGCCTGTAACACATTTAATTTAAGTATCATTCTGAAAACCTCTAATTTTATTATGCATGAAAAGAGTTTCTATCGACCTTAATTAAAAACAATAAATATTTTACATCTCTTTAACATTCCACATCATCTTTTCCTTTTGAGCTAACCCACATGCATTAGATGTAAATAATATATGTTAGAAAAAATCCTTTTCACTGGTCTTATGTCTATGGTATACAACCTCAAATACTATTATTGTGATCATCCTAGTACTTAATCATCCTGAAATCATCTCCAAGACATCATATCTATAGTGATTTTTTTACAAATTTATGTGGATGAACCTCTATAATATAAACTCTAATTAAAACTCCTCATCCAATTATAGAAGTTTATTTGGAATCTAGAGTTCTAACTAAACCAAATATAAATTCTAGTCTACTATACAAACATGAACCAACATGTGATTATTATTTTTCTCTAAAAAATACCACCCACATATTTATAATTTTTCCACGGAATTCCCTCATTTAAGTGAAAATTTTGTCTTTTGATAACCTTCTAGATGTCATTTACTAAGATGATAAATACAAAGTATTATATTCCATTAACTATATAAAAAATGATTAGATAATTTCATCTAATTTATCCTTATTATCATCATTAGATTGTATATATTAAATAACCTTTAATATTATATAGATTTATACATAAACCATTATACTAGTCCAAAATACATCAGGATGTTTTTTCCTTAGTGATATAGAAGGACTTCTATAAAAGATGTATACTATAAAACTTACCACATCCTTAAAAAAATAATTTTAAATATGGGATATAATCACTATGATTATAGATCTCTTAAATGATTTTTTTTTAATCCACTACATCCCTCAAATATTATATTGATATTCATGCATCATCTTCTCTAAATGAATTATAGAATTCTCAAAAAAAATAGAAATATCTGGTTATATACTACCCACCATTATTGTTACTCAATCACATAATAATTAAATATGCATATTTTTAACCACAATTCTCAATCAAATTTTGTTTCCCCAAACCAAAACCATATTCTCATTAAATAACACCAAACCTTCCGGGAATCTTCACTGGTGGAAGTTATAATATATAATCATATTCACTGAGATTAATATTTTGTTGTCTCTTATTCATTCTTATTAAGTATATTTAGGTTGTTATTATTTTGAAATCATAATTATATATTTTAGAAAACCTTATATTACTTTATAAGATTGAATTATTCCCATGATTTGTAGTCTATATGGTGTATTTTTTATATTTCCATTATATTTATAATTTTCACCTCTTGTTCTTCAAATATTCAAAGAAACTCACGCCACAAATGATAAAAACATTGATGTTACTATTCCAATAAGTATTTTATCTTAGAAACCATTAGTAATAAACAATATTACATCCCCAATTCCTTTGGTTACAACTATAGATTACCAAGATATCATCAATGATATTTCTACAGAACACATATAAAACCAAATCATACAGGTTCCTAATAAGGAATTGTTTTTTTTAATTGTAATGCGCCTCACCCCTTATAACATATCCATGTACGTTTTAATTGTTCATGTGTTCACATTAATGTTTCCAAAAATCATGATAGAATACTAATTCAAAGGATATAAATTGATAAACAATTTAAAAACATAGTATTTCATTCCATTATTTTAAAATTCATAGTGAAATAAATTTTTGTAATCAATGATACATGAGTCCAAAATACCATAAACAATATGTAATATAATTATATCATAATTACCCAGGGTATGTTTTAATTAACTAATTGAGGAATTTTCTTCCAAATAAGACCTCTTCTCCCATACTATTATCCTTCATGTTTGCCTTCTTTACATAATTCTCACATATCAGATTGGGAATAGATAAAATAACTTGCAACATCTTATTAGTATTTCCCCCCATGTTTTAACAATTTTTAGATTATTACATGAAAATCATCTACTTTCTACATTATTATTTATTCTTAATGTTGGTCAAACTATAAATAGCATAAATAATAAATTAATCAGATGATATAAATAATACATGTCATCCTCATTCACACAACCAATGTATTGAAAACATTAGTGCTTTGGAGATTATATAAAAAAATCTTATATTAATTTTTTTTTTACAATTATCAATGCTCATGATTCTATATAATGTTTCTATAAATCTTCCATGATATAGTATTTTTCATAATGTAGGGAATAAAAACAAAAAAAATAGGGTGGGATTAGATGCTATGATATGTAAAAGGATATGAAAACATGAATCAAAATAAGTGGAATACATAAATCAAATAATAAAATATAAAAATTCATTTGATGAAAATAATGAAACATTTAAGAGTAATATATTCTATTAAAAACATAATTTATGAAACAGAAATCAACTAACTATCTCAAAAAATTCTCAACAGTCATATATAATTTGAGCAATAAATGAATATTGGAATAGATTACAAATATCATAATAAATAAAAAATGGAATTTCATAGAAATTAAATTCATTATTAATATTTAGAATAACACAATAAAAAAATGATTTTTTGAATAATTACACTAATAAGAGAGCCTATGTGAGAAACACAATTAAAATTATTCTGATGTGAACAAACACATTATGCCTAAACCTAAAAATACCAGTGAACCCATCATGCACATTTCCACATGAATTAACTAAATACACACACACATGACTATATCATGTGATATAAAATTGAACCAATGAATTTGATGGTTATATATGAAGTGAACTATCATAATCTATACCGATGTGATCCACTTAAAATTAATCATAAAAATATGTTAATGAAATCATGGAAAGATAATGTGTTTAATAAAACATCCAAAAACAGCAATTAAAAAAATAAAATAAAATATGATATAAAATATATTATTTTCCAAAATTAATAATATCATATTAAATTAAAAATGATAATTGAAACATCATTTCATAATAGATAAATCTTGGAGGAAATTTGAATTGAATATTAAATCCTTCACAAAACCTTTAAAAATATTATAAATGATAATGTGAATCTTACAATGAAAAAAATATGTTTGAGAAAGTGAACAGTCATGAAATTTGTTTATAAAGTGTAAAAAATAAAATATACATGATAATAAAAAGATGATATAAAAAATGAGGAATGGATATCAAAATATTTAATTTTAAAATGAAGGAAAAATTTATTCTTTAACATTTAGAAATAAATTTATAGACATCATAAAATGAGTATCAAAACTCAATTTGGAAGACATGTTAAGAGAATTATGCGAGTCATAGGGAAAAAACATTATTATATTTCAAAAAAATGTGATGGAAACATTACAGGGAAGGAAAATATAGTATTGGATGAAAGTATTTAATTGTATGAATGGGTTTTTTTCATACCAATGTTATACTTTTATTTGGGAAAAAAATTATCAATGAATTGGTTATTTAAAATTAAAAGTAAATTCCCTAAATAGTAAAATAAAATTATTTATTAAATAAGATATATTAAGGATCATGGATATCCTGAAATGCATATTCATTTATGAAAATTTATGACATAATTAATTGAAAATTGATATGATGAAACCCTTACCTTGTGTTCATGTTTAGTTAATCACACACCAGACTCAAATATAATAAAATAACTATCCAGTTAACTTATTTTTTGTAATATTTCATATCAATAATATTTTAAAAAATTAATTTATATGGGTAACATTTAATGATATTATTTTGGACCAATTTTAACATAAAGACGAAATCAAAATAAATTATTTTAGGAGCATAATTACTATAAAAAATAGATTATGAAATCGATTAATGAGGGATAACGAAAGTATCACATAGTCTTTTCATAATAATTATTATAAATAATTTATCATTAACATGTGTAATAGTAATAAAATAAAAAATGTATTTATTATTACTAATTAAGTCCATGATTTAAAATAAAAATGGGGATAATCAAAGAGTAATTTCCATAACCAAACATTTATACAAAATAATTTACTATTTTTTTAATGAGCCAAAAGGGTAGTAACTAATTAATATTGATTTAATAGGATATTATTTGATTAATTATATACATATGATATCGTAATAAATTAAAACTCAAATGTTTTATTAAAAATTCTGAACTACACTCAATAAGGGGAGAAGGTGAACCCTTACCTTGACAAGTACCTTCTTAATGTTTTAGATTAATCCTTAGAACCATCAATAACTCTATAGAATGGATTTATAATGGGATTCGGGATGGAAAAAAGTGATAATGGAATTTGGTTTGGAGAGAAATGAGATAATGAGTGGGGCTTAACTCCATTTAGAATAGGTAAAGATTGGTTGTTCATGGGAAACTAGCATTAGGTAGGGAGTGAGAAAGTAATCACCAAGATTTTAGGCAGGAATGGTATGTTTAGTGTGTTAGGAGGAAAAATGGTAGATGAAACAAATGGGTTTTACTTGGGTAACTAAAATTTATTTTTAATGAAATGTTAATTACCATTTAATCATTAAAAATTAAAGATAATATAATAATCTATTTTCATCCTTATTTATAATGATTATGAATTAAACAAGATAATTTTTGTTTTATTGAAGAAATATATAATAAGTCCCTTATTACAAAATTTTAGTGTGATAAATTATAATTTGGGATACATTTTCAATAATTTATAAATTGATTAAAATTATATTTTAAATAAAAATAAATATTATATTTAAATAATCATGTTGTAAAAAAAATGTCATTTTAAAAATTTAGTTAATAGATTTTTTTAACATGAATACAATTGAAATTATTTTTAATTCCTATATATATGACTACACATTATCTTTCAGTCTTAAAAAAATTATAATCATTATATTTTTAAGTATAATCAACATTTAGAAAGGTATCATTCTTTTAAAAAATAAATGTTTTACCAACACAACTTATATTTACTAAAAGAAACATAATTATAATTCCAAAAAAATTAAAAAAAATTTATTACAAGATCATGATGATTAAAAACATAAATCTTTATAACCGAGTGATTTTATAATGGTGCTAATAACAAAATTTAAAATATTCATTCATATAAACAATTTGTTGACTATTGTTTTTTTATAAAAATTTGTATAGTATTTTAAAATTGGTCAATTTGGTGATACATTTAAATTTAATGGATATAATAATGTGATAATATTTAATATTTTTTTATTATCTGAAATATATCAACATTTTCATTTTTCAGTGTTATGTTTTGGGATTCATATCGAATAAATTATTTATTTATGTAAAATATACAATGAAATTTTGTTTCATTACATCTTCCACCCACATAAATAAATTTCATCCTTGAAATTATAATTACCACCGACCAATGGATGTATCTAAGTGAATGAAAATTATAGAAATGATTCAGGTTATAGTTAACATAATGATATAAGCCTTTCATTTATTGGAAAATATAAACTTCCTCACAATAGAAATATCTAAAATAATAATTTTTCCCACTATTGTATATAATATTATTTTCTATTTGGTATCAGTACCCATGTTATATAATATTTTCTTATTTGGTGTTCATTATCATTCATTCATTTATATAATATGAAATTTTAAATTGAAATGTGTTTTCCATACTCTTGAAAAATTTATCATTTATGTGGAGGGAAAAATTCACTGTAAAAATCATGTTAAGATTATCACAACGAAGGATAATAAATTTTCCAAAATATACATTCCTATAAGATTTAAAATTGAATAAAATAATTAATGCAATATAATATTTTATTTTAAATAAAACAATTAGGGAGATGATCTAGTAACCATGGAAATATATATATATATATATATAGATTTTTTTTACAATAGAGTTTCATTATGATATATGTAAATCTAGATTTCAAGGTATATATAACTATAATATTAGTATCCACCTTTGTTTAAGTTCTTCAATTTTTATTTAAATATCACATTGTTATTGGATGATGGTGATTCTTATCTTTTCAGTTAGTCCTTGGATTTTGGAATTAACATGTTCAATGCCCCTTTTCAACACAAATAATCCATTAAATTATAATTTTTAAATTAATAGGAACTATATTTATTTTTAAAACACAAAAAGCTTCTATGGTACACATCCTTTTAAATAATTAAATAACTTGTGCTTCCCACAATATCGAGTTTGAGTGCACCATGACTTTCAAAACTAGTAATTTAAAAAGTACTAATGTATATTATTATCCAAATAATGAAATTTATTAATTTTATAATTAAAAATATACATTTTATAATTAGATATATAAAAATTATCTTATGGTGTAATTTTGGTAATTTTCTAAAAAGATTTAATTTTTGATGAATAGTGAAAATTATTCCATTGTTTTCCAAAAACAAACTTTTTCATTTAAATAATTTTATACATAAAATTTAATTTTATGTCACAATAGATAAATTATAAATATATTAGTCTAATTTTGTTCATAGTAATCATTTTTTTAATATATTAAGATATAAAATATAATTATACTTTTGAACATCTCTTTTACCCTCCTTCTAGCCACATCCTCAAGATTTGTATTAAATATAATTTTATTTCTTCTATGGATTGATTTTTAAAAAATAAGTTACATGGTTGTAATTAGTATAAAAAAATTTCTATAATAAGAACAAAACAATTTATGGTGAATAGTAACTTTATGATTTTATTTACTACGGTTAATGGTAAATAGGTTTATTAAAGGTTAGATGAAAATTATAATAAAATAATATTAGCCTAACACTTTTCCTAAATTAACTGGATATGAATGTTTTGACCAAAATCATCCTTATTTAAGAATTATTATTTTTCTTAATCCACTTGTGGATGATTATGAAATTTATTATATTTTTTTAAACAACATTTAATAATTTAATATTCAAATTTTACCTACTAAACAATTTTTAATATTATGATATAAATGAGGTATGTCTAACTATAAATAGTCTTTATAATGTCAAAATTATTACCTAAATAATGTATATTTTATGTAATTGTATGAAATAAATAATTAAATTAAACGGTTACACAATAATGATTCTAGTACTAACTTGTTAATTGAAGATTCAACTAAATGGTATTTAAAATATTAAAATAAACATAGTTTAATTAATTAATGACATAAAATAAATTTATAGATATCATAGACATGTTAGTGACATATAATATGCATTGGTTCGATGTTATCATGTTACTTTGATATTTTTAAAAATCTGGATTTTTTAATAGTATACAAAATGATGTAAATGATTTTTTAGAATAAATAATATTAATTAAATGTTATAAAAAACAAAATAATATCATGTTTAGAGAATTAACAAGCATAGTGTTAAATATTTCATAAATTTTTCAATTAGGGTTATTTTTCAATTTTATTTTATCTATATTAACCCTCTATTGTAAAAATATAAGAAGAGGTTGTAAGAGATTAACTATTTACGTAAGGATTAAACCCAAAATATAACATTAATTTTGTGACCTAAACTTGAATAAATACCATTGGATTAGAAAATATTTACCTATAATCATATTATCATTTATATAAATATATTTAGAGCTATTTGAAACTGAAAAAATATAATAAATTAATATTTTTATATCATCCCAAAGTGCCACTCACCTATCTTTTAAAAGATAACTTCTCATTCTATTAAATTCAAACTCCACATCCATTTGGATATGCCAAAACATGATTAATTATTATTCCAAATTACCTCACTTCATTTTAAATATCTTACTTTTCTCATAAATCCATCCTATGCGGTCCTTTTTTGAAAAACAAAAAGAGACACCCGAAAAAGAGGTAATTATTTAATCATATCTATCAAAGTACCTTTTTTCTTATCCTTTTTCATTCTATTATTTTTACATATTTAAATATTATATATTGTTTCATCCATAAACTTAGATGTTATTTTAATCATGTTACAACTATATAACTCATTTTATCTATCATATAAATAACAATATCACCATTAGTGTGTGAGTACAGCTTACTATCTCCATGCCGTGGTGTAATTTATTATTCAACAATACATTATTAGGTTGTATATAATTATGAGTATTCTGGAAATATATAATGAATATATCATTATAATGATTCTATGTGATTAATATACCATCCAATTTATTACCATTTAACCTTTAAGAGAACGATTTCGTCACTCAAACGTATGTACGACCTAATATCTCCATAGCGCGATGAAATTCATTCTCTATATTAACCATTAAATAATGATTATAAAATATATATGATAAGAAATATAATAATAATTACCTTTATTTGATTCATTATATGAGTAAAATATATCCAATGTAATCAAACTTGTCTTACATGACAAAATATGAATGCGAAAACAAAGTAGTTAACACCAGTAACGATGGTACTACTGAAATGTTATTGCCAAAATTTTATAAGGCTATAATATATGATATCATAAATATTAATATGGTTTTGGTATAATATAATAGCATGGTTTAACCATTATACAAGAGGTTAAATCACCATCCTCTAAATGAAAGTATAAGGTAGGTGTTAATTTCACAATCTATTTATTTTCTAAGATTTCTTATTCATATGTATCTACTAGGACTTCCTTATAATCCATGTGAAAAATTCTTAAAATGTAAATCAAAATATTGTTGTAAATTATTTAAAACTAATTTTACACATGTTTGAATTTGTACAAATTTTTTTAATGGAATATTTCTATTACTTTCAAAACGAGGTACGTTATAACATTTTAGATAAATTTAAGGAAACAATGTTTTTATCATATAAAGCCCAAGTGACTATTTTCATCCATTATGATATCATAAAATTTTGAGTATTTCCTTGAATGTGTAAAAGGTTATTTTCAAAAAAAAATTAAAATTTCCCATCTTCTAAATGATTTCAAATTAAAAAAGTGATATTTCCATCCAAGAGTTTTAATGAATTTATTAAATTATTTTCATCTTGGTCAACATCCTATGTTGAATGTTATTGTTAATGGAGGAATAATTATTTTTATTCAATATTATATATTTTATTGAAGGGGATATGAAATATTTGACTATGGTTGAGTTATTTTTATATCGTTTATGGTTTGTGGTTATGCTATTTACATTTCATTTGCTAGTTTTAATATGAATGTTTATGTTATGTTTCACCATTTCCATACTTAGAATGAATTGGACATAGTACGTGATCGGCGGGGCCCAATATATCTCCTTGATTTATTTGGAAGTATAATGAGAAAAATATGTTTCTTTATACGAGGCCATGATGGTATGGCAATGGTCTCGACATGAGACCATGATGGTATGGTTACGATGTCTAGAATTATGCATATTCTCATTATGAGATTATATATTGACAATTAATTTTATTACTAGAATATCGAAATATCCTTATCAATTCTTAAATGGAATTATTTTATTTATTCATTCCATGTTGTTCTGAATATTACATTTTAAAGGATCATGTTTCTATTATATACCTTGACATAAATATATATTCTTATTTATGATAGATTCATCTACATTGTTTATCCTTATTGATCATCTTATCTCACACCTTTCTTATGATTCATTTTTCCCTAGGATATTATGAAGTATATTATTCTTAAAATGTAGGGATATTCTAAGCGATGTGATAAATTTCAAAGTATATAATATGTTGTTTTAATTTCATATTGTAATGTTGAACTTATGTTTGTATCATGAATTTCCAAAGATAATAAACTAATATATCCTTAAGGAATTTATTTTATTATGATCATGAAAATGTGAAAAAAACCATAGACCGATTCTAATAATATAGGGATGGGGTGTTACAATTGGTATCAGAGGAAGTATAGTACAAACCATGGAACATAAAATTAGGAAACAACCGTGATTGTGGATTATTACCCTATGATATACTTCGACGACACATAGAGAATATTACCCTATAATTTTTGTAATATATAGATTATGTGGGTATTTGTATAAAATAAATCCATTTTTGGATGCTACCAGTGGGTGTGGTTTTAGAACAGATTTACCTAGGGGTGAAAACTCTAACAAGGGGTTCTGATCTTGACTTTGGGTATCCTGGTACATGAAAACGGGCCTTACTGTGAACCTGGTTTTACACTCATAAGGGATATGCATAAGATAATTCGTATTTTCTTTAAAAACCATATAGACGATTCATGAATAACAATGTCCTCAAAGAAAAATGATTATGATTATGGATTGGATATTATTTTTTTCAATTTATGTGATGTTTTTTTAATTTTTCATTATGATTAATAATATAATATATTGTATTCAATTTTTTATAATTGGATACTAGAGGAAGAAATATGAATTTTATCAATTTAAATAATCCATATATGTATTTCCCTCCTATGGAAGATAATAACAGTTGAGTTGGTGATACAAATTGTGATGAACAACTAATAAACATAATAGGATATTTGACTGCTATTATGAATAATAACATTACTCATATGGATCACCATGATCAACAATAAAGATGATTAACATTATATCGATTCATGAGACAAAAACATACAAAATTGAATAGGATTAAAAACTTATTTGTAGATGAGAAATGGATAGGTTCCATAGAGAAGAAATTTCATTCCTTAGGGTGTAACAAAAAGAAAATAGTTGTCATGGAAATTTATCATCTATTAGGATATGGGGATCAATGGTTTTCATTAATACAAAACAAGAAAGAATAAAAATTAACAAATATAGAATGGAAGGAGATTAATGAAGTTTTATAGAAAAATACATTCCTTGTGTATAGAAAGCTGATATAGAAATTTTATATATGAGTCTAAGGAAAAAATCTGACGTGAATGTTTTAAATATATGATTCAAACATCACTATGTTATAAAGACTTGTAGTATAATACATATGTATACCAAGAATTAAGATTGATCAATTCTTTTAGGGGTTAAAACCATTCCTATAACGAGTTTTGTCCATACAATATTTCTCATCATACAAAGATATAATCTCATTGTGGTTAATACAAAAAAGGAATTTTCTATGTCTTATGACATTAAAATAAATGAAGAGGAGAAGAGGATTGATGAACACTATAGAAAAGTAAATAATGGGAAGAAGGGAAAAACAAACATTCCACCTGATAGTAATAGTGGGAAGAAAAACACCAATAATTTCCATAAGGGGATGAGAATTTGATACAAGTGTGGCTAGAAAGGACACTAAGATTGGGATTGAAATAGGGAGAATAATGTTTTCAATGTTAAAAGATAAAATTTTAACAAAATGAGACATTATAAAAATGATTATTCTATGCATCAAGGAATCATACCATAGAAAGGGAAAAGAGAGAAAGGCTATGATTTGGTGGTCACAACTATTGATTTCCACACTCCCACTGATTTTTTGGTTGGTACAATAATCATATTCTTAAATTTATGCAATGATCTAATTGATTTTGGATATATATATTCCATTATATCTTCTCAGTTTTCATTAGAATCTAGATAATTCAAATTCACTTTAACAATGGATATTTCCATAAAAACACCTACGGGAAGTCTCATTGTGACAATAATGTGTCAAGAAATTCCAATAATTGCATAAAAATTTTAATTGTCTGTGGAATTTATCATCATACATATTCTCGACATTGAAACTATCATCAGTATGTATTGGTTATCAAAATATGATGTGAAAATTTATTGCAATAAGAAGTAAGTAAAGATTTGTAAGGATGATATAGAATCCATTATCTTTATAGAAGAATCTTCTTCACATATGTCTTATCAAAATCCACCCCTAATAGTGTAACACCCGAGACTTTTATGTTATATAAATCATCAAAGGAATCTTTTTCTACACAACACTTGCTTGGCTTGCTTTACACGCAATCGCGACATTCCTCGATAGCTTGCGTCGTACGCAATACCGAGTTTCACTAAACAACAATATGCTATTAAAACTAGCCGTTATGAATAGTAATAACCACTTTTTGAAATTTTATAAATTTTATTTTTCAAAATGGACTTCATTTTTGGACTCAGAATATCGAAATTAGCCTAGGGTGAAATTTTGGTATTTTTCTGAAAACTTTCAATTTTTGATGAATAGTGAAACCACTAAGTGGTAGGTTAAAAACTGAATTTTGCATAAAACTTAATTTTACCGCTTCTGTGAATGGAATTTCGAAAATCCGACAGACACAGTTGATATCAGTAAGTAAAATGTGGTTCAATGAGATAAAAATAATTTTTGGTGAATAGTAACTTTTTACTATTTTTACCGCGGTAAATAGTAAATAGGGTAACTAAGGGTAAATATGATATTGATATTACCCTAACACATGTCCTAATTCTATTGGACAAGTTTAATTCGACCAAAAACAAACTTAGGAATAAAATATGACCATTTAGGCCCACTTGGATTAGATTAGGACATTTATTATTAATTTATTTAAAGAAGGGTTAAAATAGTTAAAATTAAAGTTTAATAAGTAAATAATTTTTAATATGGGGTTATACATAAGATAAATTCGATTGTAAATATTCATTAGAAAGATAAAAAGATTTCCTACATGATGGTATTTTATTTGTAAATTTTAGACATCAAATAATTTATTTTATTTATGACACAAAGATGATGCAGTAATTATCTTATTAATGAAATATTGACATAATGGATAATATAAATACCAAAATAAATGTAATTTAAGACTTTTTATGAATTACACTGATTTTCTAGGTTACTATGATATATTAGTGTTGATTTAATCAACTTGGTTCGAACATATAATTTTGTTATGACTTTCACAAAAATCATATATCAAATAGTGTCAAAATGGACACAAAATAGTTTTTAAATCAAATATTATATTATTAATTGTTATTTTATTCCTAAAAATCTAAGGTTCGGCCAAATAACTTAGATAAGGATATATATATTAATAATAAACAATTTGGGGTTCGTTTGGCATGTTATAGTAAGTGTATTAACCATATAGTGAAAGAAAACAAAAAGACATGGTAAAAGTTAAATTATTTAACTTAGAGTTAAATCTAATTGATAAGGTTAAAATTATACCCTAAACTTGTCTAAATCCTATTGGTTGATAGGATTTCGACCCTTCCCCACTTTATCTTCGAAATAAGACCCTTTGGAACCATTATAAACCGATTTTGACTTTAATATAAAATAATATTTTGAGATATTCCTATGGTGCCCCTCTCCTCCCTTATAAAAGGGCACCTCCTCCCCTCCTCCTCACACCAATTTGAGCACTCAAGCTCGGCCAACCCCTGCCATTTTCTCCTCTCCACTTCCCTAGAATAATCCTAGAGGTCCTGGTCTTCTTCAAAAACCAATCTTAGTTCCCTAAGTGGAGGATTCAAAGAAGCGTTCCAAAGAAGAGGAGCTTCGGACACGTACAAAGCAAATCGGACCTAAGGTAAGGGAAAATACCACAATCTCTTTTTTATCCGAGATTGTTTATTCATAAGTATTTACTGGGGTGTATTTTATCATCCACATCCATGTTCCCTCAATATGTAATATTGTTTCCATCCACTTACAATAGTTTAAATCCAATTTTACCCTTCGGTGAGTTTTTAGTAATGAATATGAAAGGAATCTTTTGTCTTTTTTTTTGTACGAGGTACTTTTTTACTTTTCCGACAAAAGTACGAAGAATGTTTTTTTAACTTATACGGCATGAATGGATTTTTAAAACATTATTTCCAAGAAGCTTCCTTTACAAGTTTTCAAGTTTATTTTTAATCAACTTCTTTTATTTTAAAGTTATATGACATGTTATGAAAGGAAAAATGTTTTTGAAGAAGAAAGGATATTTTCCTCAAGAATGGAGTTCAAGTGTTTTATCAAAATTATTTTCCATCTAAGATAATAAAGGGTTCTGTTTTTATCCCTATTATTACATTGATTTGATCATGTTGTGATGGAATTATTTCTATGAATTCCTTTATCTTATATGAATTGATTTATGATGTCATGATGTTTCAAGAATCCCATTTTTGTTACATGTGTTATGCGATGATGTATGTTTTATGATTATGTGGCACACATAAGAAAGGATTCATTATAAGATGGGTGGGACCTATATCTCCCTCCAATGCATTGGGTAAAGATTTTATATCTCATGAGATAGACATGGCTGGAACGGAAGGTTATTTCGGTTCATTGAAACAGGACTGAAACGAGGGTTACTCGGTTCAAAAAGGGACTTTGTCCACTAAGATAGTCTTGGAAATGAGTCATGACTAACAAGAAATGATTTTCCATGATTATGTGTGCATGCCACAAAGTTTCAAGTTTTATGTTATGATTATGCGGATCTCATTTTCACTTCTATGATTTATTCCATGTTAAGATATTATGATCTCTTTTGCAGGTTTTGATTTTCAAAAAGATATGATATGATTTTTATTTCCTTTATTTGCCCTTGCTGAGCATTTGAGCTCACCCTTTTATGTTTTCTTTTCCCCAGGTCAGGAAGATGGATATTAAGTAGAATATGCTAAAAGGGACCCTAGATATGATGAAATAAATGGGAGACACTGTAGAAGATTTATGAACCATTTGTTTATGTTTCCCAGTTTCTAAAGACACTATACCTATACGGTCCTTTGTGGTTTTGTCATATGTTGTAATAAGTGTGCTTCAATTTTGAAGTATTAACAATGTATGTAAAGTATGGGTCGTTATAGTTGGTATCAGAGGAAAGGTATAGTCAACCATTGGAAACTAGGATGTGAAAGCCTTAGTAAGAACCCTAAGGATAAGTCTAAGCATAGAACACAATCTTAGTGTTTTAGAAATGTCCTTGAATAACCTAGGATAAGACCTTACTCATGAAAATTTTATTCTTGAATTATGTGGTTTTCCTATTATAATTAGTGTTGCTCACACTATTCTTCTTGGTTTTAGTCAATGGCTGGAACCCGAAGGAACCGTGTTAATGCGGAATGCGATGGGCAATGCAATGATTGTCCCCCTGAGCAACCAAACGATATGGGAGCTGGAATGCAAAATCTTGTAGCCATGCTCACACAACTTTCTCAAGCTATGAATCATGCAGGACTTCCAAACGAGCAAAGGAAGGAGCAACATTCTGTTGAATCCTTCATGAGGCAGCGTCCACCTTCTTTCAGTGGGTCTACTGATCCATTAGTTGCTGAACAATGGATTAGTACTACTGAAAAGATATTTTCAGTTCTTCAATGTTCTGAACATGATAAAGTCATCCTAGCAGTGTATCGTTTGGAAGGAGATGCTGATCAATGGTGGAATCTTATTAAGAATACGAGGCAAAGGGATGAAATTGAGTCTATGGAATGGGACGAGTTCAAGAACTTATTTTTCAATAAGTACTTCCCTCGTATTCTCCGAACAAAGATAGAGAAAGAGTTCCTTGAACTGAAGCAAAGGGATGATGAATCTGTTAGTACCTATGAAGCAAATTTTACAAGACTTGCAAGGTATGCTTCTGGTATTATTATCCAACCTGAGAGTAAGATCGATCGATTCTTTAGTGGCTTAAAAACAAGTCTTCGAAGGGCGTTAGCCATAAGGGACTTCAATAGCTACGAGGAAATCATTCGATGTGCTCTCAAAGTCGAGATGGAGATTGGAGTAACCCATCAGTCGCATGGGTTTGATAAGAAGAGGAAGATGGAATTCAAAGGAAACTCTAAAGAGCACACAGAAAAGAAGATAAAATTTCCCTTATGCTCAAAGTGTGGAAAGAAACATGGAGGGAGTTGTCTTAAAGGGACAAGTAAATGTTTTAAATGTGGAAAAGAAGGTCATCGGGCATTTGAATGCCGTGATAATGGGAAGAAGATGTCTAATGACGCAAACAAAGGAAGGGATACACAGAATGAACCTACTACACTTCAATGTTTCAAGTGCAAGGAGATGGGGCATTATGCCAATCAATGCCCAAATCCAAGGGTTGATGATGATGGTCGACGTCAACAAAATCTTAAGGCTAAAGACAAAGGAAAGTCACATGCAATTTCTATCAGCGATGTGGAGTACGATAACGAAGTGGTAAAAGGTACACTTACCATCCACTCTAAAGTAGCAAATGTTTTATTTGATTCTGGATCCACCCACTCTTTTATTTCTAAAGAATTTTCTAAGGGTTTCACCGTATTACCTCAACAATTAGATGTTGAGTTAGCTGTGACAACACCTAATGGCACAACAGTCGCATCAAAAGTTTATAATTCTTCTCCGATCGAAGTTTGTGGGAAAGTGCTTCCTGCAAATCTTGTGATCCTTCCATTAGTGGAATTTGATGTGATTCTTGGCATGGATTGGCTTTCTCTACATGGAGCTCATATCAATTTCCAAAGAAGGGAAGTCACATTTCATATTCCAGATCAATCTACGATCGTCTATCAATGCAAGGATGAACATAACCTTCCAGTGGAAATTTCTTCCATCTTATGGGTATTGATTCCACTAAATGAAGGTTATTTATCTCAAATGGTTGGTGAGAAACTCACGATTAAGAATATGCCCATTGTACGGGAGTTTGATGATGTCTTTCCGGAGGAATTACCGGGTCTTCCACCAAATTGTGAAGTTGAGTTTTCAATAGAACTCGTACCGGGCGCTTTGCCAATTTCAAAGACACCATATAGAATGGCCCCAACTGAGTTGCAGGAATTGAAGAAGCAACTCCAAGAGAATCTTGATAAGGGATTCATACGCCCTAGTGCGTCACCTTGGGGAGCACATGTTCTATTTGTTAAGAAGAAAGATGGATCAATGAGACTCTGCATTGATTATCGAGAACTTAACAAGATTACTATCAAGAACAAATATCCTCTCCCACGCATTGATGACATATTTGACTAACTACGCGGAGCTCAATACTTTTCCAAGATTGATCTTCGTTCAGGGTATCATCAATTAAGGGTCAAAAGGGATGATATACCAAAGACGGCTTTCCGTACAAGGTTTGGACACTATGAATTTATAGTGATGCCATTTGGTCTTACTAATGCCCCTGCTATCTTCATGGATCTAATGAATAGAGTCTTTAGAGACTATCTTGATCAATTTGTGGTAGTATTTATAGACGATATTCTTGTCTATTCAAAGAGCAAGGAAGAGCATGAAGATCACTTGAGAATTATATTGAAGTCCCTGAGAAAGGAGAAGCTTTATGCCAAATTTACCAAGTGTGAATTTTGGCTTCAAAAAGTTGCATTTTTGGGTCACATAATCTCAAAAGAGGGGATATCTGTGGATCCAGCAAAAACAGAGGTTATCGAAAGATGGTCGAGACCAACAACAGTAACTGAGATCCGAAGTTTTCTTGGTTCGGCTGGATATTATCGACGTTTTGTAAATGATTTTCACGATTATCTAATCCAATCACCAAGTTGACTCGGAAAGGAGTTAAGTTTGTCTGGACAGAGGAATGTGAAGAGAATTTCAAGGAGTTGAAAAGAAGGTTATCTTGTGCACCTGTGCTCACACTGCCTTGTAGTGGAGAAAGGTTTGTGATCTACAATGATGCATCCAAGAAGGGATTGGGGTGTGTTCTTATGCAAAATGATATGGTGATAGCTTATGCCTCACGACAGTTGAAAATCCATGAGCAAAATTACCCAACACATGATTTGGAGTTGGCTGCGGTAATCTTTGCATTAAAGATTTGGAGGCATTACCTTTATGGTGAAAGGTGTGATATTTATACTGATCATAAATGTTTAAAGTATATTTTCACACAAAAGGAGTTGAATATGCGTCAAAGAAGATGGTTGGAGCTGATTAAGGATTATGACTGCTCAATCCATTACCACCCTGGAAAAGCAAACAAGGTGGCAGATGCATTAAGTCGACAAGACCATGCTAGTTTATCCATGATGAGGATCACAAAGGATCCAATATTTATGGATTTATAAAGGATAGATCTTGGAATTATAATGGAAGGAGAAAAATCTTATCTTTCTCAAATGAATGTTCAACCATCTATACATGTGAAGATTAAAGAGGCACAGAAAGAAGATGTCGAGTTACAAAAGAATGTGAGAAATGTTCCTGAATTCAACCTTGATTGTGATGGGATAATAAAGTTCAGGAATCGGGTTTGTGTTCCTTCCATACCCGAATTAAAGAAGGAGCTGCTGGATGAGGCTCATAGTTCTTCATTCTCTATTCATCCTGGAAGCACGAAGATGTATAGGGACCTGAAAGAGTACTTCTGGTGGGATGGCATGAAAAGAGATGTTGCTGAATATGTCTCTCGAGGCTTGGTTTGTCAACAAGTTAAAGCTGAGAGACAAAAGTCTAAGGGGATGTTACAACCATTACCCATACCCAAATGGAAATGGTAAAACATCACTATGGACTTTGTCACAGGACTTCCTAAAACATCCAAAGGCAATAATGCTATCTGGGTCATAGTTGATCATCTTACAAAGTCTGCACACTTCATTCCTATTAGAGAGGATTTCTCTCTAGATCATCTTTCCAGGATATATGTAAAGGAAGTGGTAAGATTGCATGGAGTACCACTTTCTATTATATCAGATCGGGATCCGAGATTTACCTCGAAGTTCTGGCGAAGTATTCAGCATACTCTGGATACAGAGTTGAGTTTCAGCACCGCTTATCATCCCCAGACAGACGGTCAGTCTGAGAGAACAATTCAAACCCTAGAAGATATGTTGAGAGCTTGCTCTATGGATTTCAAAGGAGGTTGGGATCAACACCTACCTTTGGTGGAATTTTCTTATAATAATAGCTTTCACTCCAGTATTCAGATGGCTCCTTATGAAGCTCTCTATGGAAAGAAATGCAGGACTCCAACTTGCTGGGATGAAGTTGGGGAAAGAAAGCTATTAGGACCTGATCTCGTTGATGAAATGGCAGAAAAGGTCAGATCTATTCAACAACACATAAGCGCAGCTCAGAGTCGACAGAAAATTTATGCCGACAACCGAAGAAAAGACCTAGAGTTTGAAGTGGGTGATAAAGTGTTCTTACGAATATCTCCCTGGAAGAGGGTTATGAGATTTGGAAAGAAGGGGAAGTTGAGCCCTAGATATATCGGTCCTTTCGAAATACTGGATCGTGTTGGGAAGGTAGCTTACCGATTGGCGCTTCCACCGAATCTCTCTCAAGTTCACGATGTGTTCCATGTATCTCTCCTGAGAAAGTACATACCAGATCCTTCACATGTACTCATCTCAGAAGTCGTACCACTGGAGCAAGATCTTTCTTATGAAGAACAGCCGATAGAGATTCTGGATCGTAGCGAAAAAGTCCTACGAAACAAGACCACTCGCTTGGTGAAGGTTTTATGGAGGAACCACCAACTTGAAGAATTTACATGGGAGCTTGAGGATATGATGAATGAGAATTATCCTCATCTGTTTGTTACAAAGTGACGAATTTCGAGGGCGAAATTCTTTTTAAGGGGGGTAGAATGTAACACCCGAGACTTTTATGTTATATAAATCATCAAAGGAATCTTTTTCTACACAACACTTGCTTGGCTTTCTTTACACGCAATCGCGACCTTCCTCGATAGCTTGCGTCGTACGGAATACCGAGTTTCACTGAACAACAATATGCTATTAAAACTAGCCGTTATGAATAGTAATAACCACTTTTTGAAATTTTATAAATTTTATTTTTCAAAATGGACTTCATTTTTGGACTCAGAATATCGAAATTAGCCTAGGGTGAAATTTTGGTATTTTTCTAAAAACTTTCAATTTTTGATGAATAGTGAAACCACTAAGTGGTAGGTTAAAAACTGAATTTTGCATAAAACTTATTTTTACTGTTTCTGTGAATGGAATTTCGAAAATCCGACAGACACGGTTGATATCAGTAAGTAAAATGTGGTTCAATGAGATAAAAATAATTTTTGGTGAATAGTAACTTTTTACTATTTTTACCTCGGTTAATAGTAAATAGGGTAACTAAGGGTAAATATGATATTAATATTACACTAACACATGTCCTAATTCTATAGGACAAGTTTTATTCGACCAAAAACAAACTTGGGAATAAAATATGACCATTTAGGCCCACTTGGATTAGATTAGGACATTTGTTATTAATTTATTTAAAGAAGGGTTAAAATAGTTAAAATTAAAGTTTAATAAGTAAATCATTTTTAATATGGGGTTATACATAAGATAAATTCTATTGTAAATATTCACTAGAAAGATAAAAAGATTTACTACATGATGGTATTTTATTTGTAATTTTTAGACATCAAATAATTTAATTTATTTATGACACAAAGATGATGCAGTAATTATCTTATTAATGAAATATTGACATAATTGATAATATAAATACCAAAATAAATGTAATTTAATACTTTTTATGAATTCCACTAATTTTCTATGTTACTATGATATATTAGTGTTGATTTAATCAACTTGTTTCGAACATATAATTCTGTTATGACTTTCACAAAAATCATATATCAAATAGTGTCAAAATTGACACAAAATAGTTTTTAAATCAAATATTATATTATTAATTGTTATTTTATTCCTAAAAATCTAAGGATCGGACAAATGACTTAGATAAGGATATATATATTAATAATAAACAATTTGGGGTTCGTTTGGCATGTTATAGTAAGTGTATTAACAATATAGTGAATGAAAACAAAAAGACATGGTAAAAGTTAAATTATTTAACTTAGAGTTAAATCTAATTGATAAGGTTAAAATAATACCCTACACTTGTCTAAATCCTATTGGTTGATAGGATTTAGACCCTTCCCCACTTTATCTTCGAAATAAGACCCTTTGGAACCATTATAAACCGATTTTGACTTTAATATAAAATAATATTTTGAGATATTCCTAAGGTGCCCCTCTCCTCCCTTATAAAAGGGCACCTCCTCCCCCTCCTCCTCACACCAATTTGAGCACTCAAGCTCGGTCAACCCCTGCCATTTTCTCCTCTCCACTTCCCTAGAATAATCCTAGAGGTCCTGGTCTTCTTCAAAGACCAATCTTAGTTCCCTAGGTGGAGGATTCAAAGAAGCGTTCCAAAGAAGAGGAGCTTCGGACACGTACAAAGCAAATCGGACCTAAGGTAAGGGAAAATACCACACTCTCATTTTTATCCGAGATTGTTTATTCGTAAGTATTTACTGGGGTGTATTTTATCATCCACATCCATGTTCCCTCAATATGTAATATTGTTTCCATCCACTTACAATAGTTTAAATCCAATTTTACCCTTCGGTGAGTTTTTAGTAAATAATATGAAAGGAATCTTTTGTCGTTTTTTTTGTACGAGGTACTTTTTGACTTTTCCGACAAAAGTACGAAGAATGTTTTTTTTAACTTATACGGCATGAATGGATTTTTAAAACATTATTTCCAAGAAGCTTCCTTTACAAGTTTTCATGTTTATTTTTAATCAACTTCTTTTATTTTAAAGTTATATGACATGTTATGAAAGGAAAAATGTTTTTGAAGAGGAAAGGATATTTTCCTCAAGAATGGAGTTCAAGTGTTTTATCCAAATTATTTTCCATATAAGATAATAAAGGGTTCTGTTTTTATCCCTATTATTACATTGATTTGATCATGTTGTGATGGAATTATTTTTATGAATTCCTTTATCTTATATGAATTGATTTATGATGTCATGATGTTTCAAGAATCCCATTTTTGTTACATGTGTTATGCGATGATGTATGTTTTATGATTTTGTGGCACACATAAGAAAGGATTCAGTATAAGATGGGTGGGACCTATATCTCCCTCCAATGCATTGGGTAAAGATTTTATATCTCATGAGATAGACATGGCTGGAACTGAAGGTTATTTCGGTTCAGTGAAACAGGACTGAAACGAGGGTTACTCGGTTCAGAAAGGGACTTTGTCCACTAAGATAGTCTTGGCAATGAGTCATGACTAACAAGAAATGATTTTCCATGATTATGTGTGCATGCCACAAAGTTTCAAGTTTTATGTTATGATTATGGGGATCTCATTTTCACTTCTATGATTTATTCCATGTTAAGATATTATGATCTCTTTTGCAGGTTTTGATTTTCAAAAAGATATGATATGATTTTTATTTCCTTTATTTGCCCTTGCTGAGCATTTGAGCTCACCCTTTTATGTTTTCTTTTCCCCAGGTCAGGAAGATGGATATTAAGTAGAATATGCTAAAAGGGACCCTAGATATGATGAAATAAATGGGAGACACTGTAGAAGATTTATGAACCAGTTGTTTATGTTTCCCAGTTTCTAAAGACACTATACCTATACGGTCCTTTGTGGTTTGGTCATATGTTGTAATAAGTGTGCTTCAATTTTGAAGTATTAACAATGTATGTAAAGTATGGGTCGTTATAAATAGCTTTTCTGAATGAGATTCAAGGGGAAGTAGTGAAGATAACATCTAAGGGTGAAGAAATTTATAATCAAATTGTGGATTAACCTTTTGTAAAGTAATACATTGATGTTTTCCAAAAGAATTACATGGACACCCCCAAGAGTTTGAAGTTGTGTTTTCTATTGATTTAATCCCAAATGAAAGACTAATATCAATGAGTCCTTATAAAATAGACAATGTGGAAATAGTAGACTTGAAGAATCCACAATAGGATTTGATTATTAAGGGATTTATTTACCAAAGTGTTTCTCCATGGGGAGACCCAATTTTCTTATTATGAATGAAGATGGAACGATGAGGAAATGAATTGAATATAGATAAATCAATGATATTACAATAAAGAAAATGTATCCCCAGCCATGCATTGATGAATTATTTGATCAAAATTAGGGAGATCAATATTTTATAAAAACCAACCTTCATTTGGGATATCAACAATTGTGTATGATGTGGAATATTTTCCAAATACATCATTCCAAATGAGGAATGGTTGTTACAAAAATAATAGTAATTCCATTTGGATTGACTAATCCACCCTCATTTTTCTTGGATCTAACGAGTAAAGTGTTCAAGGAACATCTAGATGATTTTTTTCATCATATTTTTTGATGATATAATTATATAATCCAAAATATATGAAGACCATGATAATCACATGTGGATTGTTCTAAAAACTCTTATAATAAATGATCTATATGTGATGTTTAGAAAATGTGAATATTGGATTCAGGAAATTTCTTTTCTTTTTCATATTATCTCAAATGATGAAATCTCTTATGATCCTGCAAAGACAATGGTAATCCACGAATGACCATCAATGATGAGTATAATAGAGTTTTCCAGATTTATTTGTTTATCATGTTACTATTGAGGTTTTATCCAGAATTTTTACGATTTGAAAACCTGTTAACAAATTTAACACATTAAGGGTTGTAATTAATTTGAAAAAAGTGCATGAATAATTTATTTAAGAATTGAATATAATATTACTCAATGATCTTATCTTGAATCCACTATTTGGGAATGATGGTATTTTGATTTGTAGAGATGTATCAAGGATAGGAATTGGTTGTATCGTTATGAAGAATGATAGGGTTATTTCATACACAACAATTCAATTAATAATTCATGAACAGATCTATCATAATCATGATCTGGAGATAGCAGTAGTAATCTTTTCTATGAATATATGGAGACACTACCATTACAATGAAATATTAGAGATATATACATGTCATAAGTGTTTGAAATATATTTTCTCATAGAAATAACTCTACATGTGGAAAATGAGATGTCTTGAGATACTCAAGAATTATAATTTCACAATACACTACCACCCAGTAAAGGTAAATAAGGTGTAATGTAATTTTATTAGAAAAAACCATGGATTTATAAAAAATGAGATTCAAAATGGATCGTATGTGTCTATATACATTAGAGATGGATATGGGAATTATCATGGAATGTCAAAAATTAGTAATTTTCCAATTGGTTTCCTAACATTAATTAGTAGAAATGATAAAAATCTTACAGTCTTTTGATAAGGAGTTAAAAAATAAATTAACAATGTGAATGATGGGAGACCGATGGACTTCATATTTGGCGATGGTGTTTTAAAATTGGGGAAGAGGCTTTGTGTTTATTTTATACATGAGAGAAAAAGGGAATTGTGGGATGATGCACATAGCTCTAATTTCTTTATACAACCTAGTGGCAATAAGATGTTCAATGATTTGAAGGAACATTTTTTGTGGGAAAACATTATGAGGCATATTGTTGATTATGTGTCGATATGTTCAGTTTTTCATCAAGTGTAGGCTAGAATATAGAATCCTATAGAAGTAATGAAATATCTTCCTATACATGTGTGTAAATGGGATGATATTTTGATGGTCTTTTTCATGTGGCTACCAAAGACTCTTACAAGAAATGATGCAGTATAATTTAATGTCAATCGATTTAAAAATCATCAACTTTTTCATCCTATAAGGGAGGATTTTAAACTTGAAGATTAAGAAATTCCATATAATAATGATGTTCTAAGACTTCATGGTGTACCCTTTTAAATTATTTTCTATCATGATCTAGATTTTAAATCATAATTCTAGAAAAGTCTTCAGAAGGCCCTATATACTGAGATTTGATTAAGAACTACCTACCACTATTAGACTGATGTACAATTAGAAAGAACTATTCAACCCTTAGAATACATGTTGAGATTTTTCTATCTTATCATTAATGGTATGAGGGATAATTATTTTCCTTTAGTACAAATTTCATAATACAATGTCTTCCATTCATGTATACAGATGGCACCATATGAAGCATTATATTGAAAGCGATTTTGTATACTAACTTGTTAAGATGATTTTGGAGAAAGATAACCCGTAGGCCGAGAACATGTTAAGGAAACGACATAAAAGGTATAAACTATAAATATTAATATCAAAATAGATCAATTTTGGAAAAAGAGTTTTGCTGGTGACCGAATGAGGGATTTCTAATTTCAAGTGGGAGATCATGTATTCGTGAAGGTGTCACTATAGAAGGGTGTTATAAAATTCTATAATAATTGTATATTACGTCTCGGGTATATCGGACCTTTTGAAATTCTAGAATGAATTGGAGCAGTATCTTATCATTTGTAAATGCTGCCAAATCTCTCCAAAGATCCTGATTTGTTCCACATATCAATGTTCTGAAAATACATGTCAGACCCAACATATGTACTTACCTATGATGAAATAGAATAGAAACCTAGTCTATCTTATTGGGTTGATCCTATCAAGATTCTTGATACCATATAACATGTGTTGATAAATTGGATGACTAGTCCGACAATGTTTCATTAGAGAAACTATAAAATAGAAGAGGAAATGTTGGAAACTGAAGAAAATATAATGAAGAACCACTCAAATCATTTTACGAGTTGATATTATAGAAATATTGTAGATGAAAATTGTTGAAGGAGGGAAGAATGTAACACTTGAGCTTCTATGGTATGATTTATTTTTAAAAATTCAATAGCTTTATCTATAAACAATATTGAGTTCGAGTGCACCATGAACGCTCAAACTATCTATTTAAAAGAAATGTTATAAACATTGTTAAAAAAATTATAAAATAATATAACTTTTTATTTTAAATATTCTTTTTTTTATTTTGGAATATTAGAATTATCATAGGGATAAATTTTAGTAATTTCTTGAAATGATGTAATTTTTTTGTGGAATAGTGAAAAATACTACATTATTATTAAAAATCCAAATTCATCATTTAAATAATTATTTCAGTTTAAATTTAATTTAATTTAAAAAAGATACATTACACATATATTAGTCCAATTTTGTTAATTGGAATCATTTTTTAATATAATTAGATATAAAAATTTATATTCCTTTCGAATGTATCCTTTACCCGCCTTCTAGCCACATCTACAGGATTTTCATGAAATGTAATTTTACCACTTTAGTGAATTTAATTTAGAAAAATGTACATTCATGGTTTTAATTAGTATAAAAATTTTAGTCTAATATTATCAAAATAATTTTTAGTGAATAGTTACTTCTATATTTTATTTTCCACGGTTAATTGTAAATATGGTCATTGTAGGTATGATTAACATTATAATAAATCTATATTATGATAAAACAAGTACTAATTTAATTGGATAATTAATTTTTTACCAAAATCATCCTTAGTTTCAAATATTTTTTTAAAGCTAATATGTTTTATATTAATAAATTTATTATATTTTTTTAATGAAGAGTTAAAACTTTCATTTTCAAATTTTAATAATGAAAAAAAATTAATATAGGGTTATAAATAAGAAAATTTTGAATATAAAAAAAACATTAGAAATATAAAATTATTATCTATATAATTTATTATTTTATAAATTCAGGAAATAAATAATTATATTAAATGGTGAAACAATAATGATGACATATTTTACTTTTTAAAGGTAGAACCAATTAAATTATATTTAATATTAAATTAAATTAAATTTTACATAATTAATGACATACACTAATTTTATATATAACGTAGACATTTTTTTGACATATTAGTATTATTGGTTTGAATTTATCATGTTATTTTGATATTTTTAAAAATGAAAATTTTTAATAGTATCAAAATTGACAAAAATGATACTTTAAAATAACGATTATTTTATTAAATGTAATAAAACCCAGAAAAATATACAGCTCAAAAAATTAACTATTGTAGTGTTTAATATTTCAAAAATGATACATTTGGTGTTTTTTGACATTTTATATAAATATATAAAACCTATAGTATAAAAATACCAAAGGCATGGTACGATTTCATATGTTTAACTAATGATTAAACCAAAAAGATAAGGGAAATTTCATGATTTCAACATTTATAAAAATCATTGGAAGATAATATTTAGACATTTAATCATATTATATTATAAATAAATTATTTTGGATATATTTGAAAGGAAAATTAAATTTATAAAAAATTAATATTTTCTGTTCATCCAAAAGTTCCCCTCACATCTATTATAAAATAGAACTTCTCCTTCTCTATAATTCACACATCCAAATACATTAATACCTCCCAAACCCAGCTTTATATATCACCAAAATTCTTACAAATAATCACAGAGTCTATAAATTCTACATAAATCCATCTTAGGAAATGCTTTTCTACAAACCAAATTGAGACACCTGAAAATGAAGTAATTGTTTAATAAAAACATTCAATGTTTTTCAACTTTTTCATCCTCTTTAAATGTTTTCCTGAAATAAAAAAATATATCTTGTATAATTAATATACTTAGATGTTATTATAATCATGATGAAACCATATTACTAATCAAATCCCTCAAAAAATAACAATTTCACCATGCATGTGTATGTCTGACTTACCATCCCCACGTTGTGGTGTAATTTAATGAAACAATAGATTATTTGGGTAGGTATAATGATGATTATAATGGATATAAATAATGAATAAAACATGATCAGTATTATGTATAATTAATATACCATCCAATTTCATACCATTTAACAATTAAGAGAATGATTTTGTCCCTCATGCGTACGTACGACCTTTCATCTTAACGACACAGTGAGATTCATTGTCAATGTTAACCATTTGAGAATGATTTTAAATTGTACATGATGAGTAAAAATAATAATTTTGAACTTAATTTCTTTCATTATATAAATACAATATATCAAATGCATAGCAAACATGACAGACATGATAAAATATAAAAGGGAAAACGAACCAGTTAACACCCAAAACAATTGTAGTATTGAAATATTGATTCCAAAATAATATTTGAAGATAATATATGATATAATGAATATTATTTTGGTACTGGTATAGTTTAATAACATTTTTTAACCATTATACATGAGGCTAACTGACCCTCAACAAAAGGAATGTATAACGTAAGGGTTAATCTCACAATATCTTTATTATCCGAGATTGCTTCTATGTAAATATCATCTGGGACATCCTTATCATCCAAGTTCACGATAGTTAAAATTTAAATCAAAATATTACAGAGAATTGTTTAAATTTATTTTTACCCAGTTTTTAATTTTTAATTTTTTAAAGAATCTTTCAGTCTTTTTTTAAAATTGGTGCTTCATATTCTCTTCTACAATTTTACGGAAGGAGTGTTTTTAACATATATGGCACTTGAGGCTATTTTTTTCATTATTACGCCTTAGCATTTTGAATCATTCCATACAAGATTATAAGGACATTATCAAAAGAATTTTTTTCTTTTATAATTGTGCGATTTCTAATTGATTTCAATGTAAAAAAGGATATTTAACTCAAAAAAAATTTAATGAATTTATTAAATTATTTTCATCTATATCAACATCCAATGTTGCATTTTATATTTATTTTAGAAAGAATTATTATGATAAAATTTTCCATATTTTAATTCAGGATTTATGATATATTTGACAATAGATGTGATAGGTTCATACCATTCATGGTTTACTATAAAAGTATTAATGTTTTAAATGATATTTTTAATATGAAGGTGTATGTTATGTTTCACTCTACTCATAAGAGGAATGAAGTGGACTTCGTAAGTGATAGGTGGTGTTCACTATATCCCCTTGATGAATCGGTAGGTCTTAGGAGAGAAATTAGTGTCTTAGAATAATGCCTTGATGGTATGGTAATGGTCTTGGAATGAGGCCTCGATGGTATGGTTATGATTTCTGGAATTATTTATTTCCTCGTTATAAGATTCGATATTCCAAGGATGAAATAAAAACTGAGATGGGGGGTTGAATTAGTTGTTCACATTTTTATAAGTTTCAACAAATTATGAAATTTAACCCCATAACCTGTTATGATTTGTTTTTTTATCTTGATTTTTAAAATACATATGCATGTAGGGATAGTAAATCAAGTATGAAATACAATATTTACAAGGTATAGCCTCAATGTGAGAACCTACATCCTTACCATAGCCACTTCAATGGATCTATAGAAATACACTATAATGAAAAACTGACCACATCTTATGTCAACTCTTATTAGACACCTTCTATCTCCTGATAATAATTTTTATACTAACTCCCATATGTTTGCAATGTTTTCTTATCAAAAATTTGATATAAAAACGATTAAAAAATTTGTCGAAACTACACCCCAATTTATTAGTCTGATTCTTTTGTCTAATGAGGCTTAGTATGATCTTTTCAATATCGTATGGAAGGATATGATTTCCCCTAATCAATCACTAAAATAAACCTTCTTCAATCTCGGGGGAAATTTTTAACATTTAATTATCCACAGCTCTACCTTTTATGCATGTATAAAAGATACAAATGATAGAATGATCATGGAAAGTATTTATACACAACTCGAAAATCAAAAGCAGGGAAACCAAATATCATACTTCCTAAAATATAAAAAACTCCAAAAATATATCCCATTAAAACATAACATATGACTTCATCATGCCTTCTTATATTTCACCACGAATTTTGAAAAATCAATATTCAGGTTTGAAATCCTAAACTCTCCTCTCAGGTTGATAAATCTAAATCTCAGTTCTGATTTTTCCAAAAACAAGCATAGAAATGTGATTCAGTTTTTCTCATAAACATGGTCAGAAAAGTGGTTTTATTTTTCTCCAAAAAATTCAATGATATGTTATTTAGTTTTTCTCTGAAACATTGATATAAATTTTGTTCAATTTTTCTCAGAATCATGATCGGAAAAGTCATTTATTTTTATTCCAAAAATATGATATCATTTATTGATAAAAATGATACAATTTTTTCTGAATTCAGGTTTTGATTTTTTAGAATTAGGGCTATGACTATCTCAAAAATTTGGTTTTCATTTCCTTAGAATTAAGGATCTGATTGGCTTCGAATCTAGGTTCCAATTTTCTCAGAATTAAATTTCCAAATTTCTGAGAAAGAATGTTCTAAATTTATCATAATTCAGGTTCTAATATGCTTAGAATTTGGGTAATAATTTTCATAGAATTCAGGTTTTAATGTTTTCGTTATATTTTATAACTTATTGATTAGAAAATATTTGTCTGATTTTTTAAGAATATTTTAATAAATTTTTTAAACTCTAACTTTTCTCTCTTCAACAACATCCTTGTTCATAACTCTTCAATAAAAATATGTCTTCTTCACTCAAAATCATCTTTCAATCTCCGCAAATTCCTTCAATATCATGAACATATTTCAAACTCAAAAACTTCTGTCCAGAGAAACTTCTTCATTTATAACTGTTTATGAAATAGACAAGCTTCCAGCAACCAATAACATCATCATTCAGTATATCAAAAACATTCATCAAAAATAAATATATATTTTTAGAAAATATAAAACATAGTTAAATTAAAACTATAAAATGGTTTGTCAATATCCCTTTTAGATTTGTTGAAAACCCTTCTTAACAACATTTCTTCTTCCAATTTTATTTCACAACTAAATTTTTTGAAACACCTCATGTTTTTTCCTTTTATCAAAACATATACTTTCTCAAGAGAGAGTGTAATGATACACCACTACATGATAAAGTAATGTTTCTAAAGGGATTCTACCCCTCCGTGGAATTTAAATTTTGCATCCATGTAATGATATCCTCCCTAATATTTCAAATTCTATCATCTTTATCATTTATTTTATCTCTATTAAATATCTCTCCCTTATATATGATAACCACAAATTTATATTAAAACAATGATGATACATAAAACTTATTAAAAAGAAAAATTTGTGACATTTTTCTCCCTTTTTCAACAGAATCCAAAGCATTGTAGGGGATTTTTTATGCAGTTCAAGAAGTCATGGGAGGAGGCTAACCATTGAATTGTGGCCAAAATTAAACAAAACATTACATAGACATTTCTTTTTTAAATATATCATCAATCTAATATTTTTTTTGAAATGTATCCCCACAAAATATCTCTAGTAGAAAATTTATCTTTTATAATGTGAAACTTTATATCAACCTATTTTGATCATGAATGATGAAAATGATTCTTAGAAAGATAAAATTAACTCTCATTATCAAAATGTATCATCAATTTTTTATAAAATTTTACATTCAAACCATCCAACTAAAATTTATTCCACAACATTTGAGTAAAATCCTAACTAGATGAAACATATTCAGTTTCACTATTTCTCTTGTATAACAGCCCATGTGATGTTTTTTACTTCTACATATGTCCCAATAATCTTTCTAGATAGTATATGTTATTCTATATGATTAGTTTTACAGAGAGAACATAATTTCACAACATAATTAATATCAGGTCTTGAAGTTGTAATGTAAAGAATAATTCCTATCATCTTTAGAAAGACCTTTTGATTCACACATATTCTAGATTCATCATTACTCAATTTTTGGCTCACTGAAATATGTGTTTAATCATATTTGTATTCAATAATCCCAGACATCATTAACAATTCCCCGACATAATTTTTGAGATTAGTAGTTGTATTTTTTCTTTTGTTGAACTTGTAAGCCAATGAAGAAAGTTAATCCTCATATCATTGAAATTTCAATTTTCTTCTTCATCTCCACAGAAAACTCTCCAAAATACTTTTCTCCATCCACAAAAATAATTATATCATACATATAAACCATTACATTTATTGTTCTGAAGTAAACATCATTCATATACATGTTACTATCAACTTCTCTATTCGAAAAGTTCTTCAATACATAAGAATTTTTGAGCATTGAATACCAAGAACATGGATCTTTTTTAAACCCATATAATGATTTGCCTAATTTATAATCTTTGATTTTATAAACATCAAGTACGAACCCACAAGGTTTTTAAATGTAAAAATATTCCTCAATCTCACCATTTATGAAAGTTGACTTTACATCAGTATGATAATCTTTTTAATTACGATGAGCATCCACTGCAGGAAACATTCAAATAGTTTCTAGACCTGCCACATGGGTAATAGTTTCATCAAAATCTTCACCTTCCACCTATGCATATCTGTTCCAAAGATTTCTTAATTTTTTCCTTGAATATTATCCTTGATAATTCAGTTTATTTCTGTAAACCCACTTTGCTTCGATAACATATTTAGTTTTTTGGGGGGAAGAATTATCATTTTTTTTCATTTCAATCTCATCAAACTCTTTATTCATAGTATCCACCCATTAATTATGTTGAATATCCATTGGAACTGATTTTGTTTTAACTTGAGAGATAAGTGAAGTCTCGTGTTCTAATATCAACTTCCTTCTTTTCTGAACAAAAACCTTCTGATTCCTAATAAATTTTTATGATCCAACATGCTTTATATGGAAACAAATATCATGATTTCTTTCCTAGAATCACATTCTTCAACAATTTACTCATCATAGTTAAATTTATTTATTAGGGGAATTTCTAATTTATCCTTCTCTATATTATTAAACATTAGTGAAGGAACTTAGGTTTTCAAATACCTTTAAATCATATGAGTCAACTAAATTGTGTAAATGTTTATTCCAACGTTTGTTACTTCATCTATTTGGTAAATAACCCAAGAAAGATCATTCCTCATCATTCTCATCAGACATTAACATATACATATTTTTTGATTTGAAAAAACATGGACTTCCAAAGACAGTGAATTATTTCAATGATGGTTTTATTGTTATAACACATTTCATAAGGAGTCATGTCTGTATCTGGTCTCAAAAACAATCTATTTTGAATATTTACTATAGCACTAACAAATTCTCTCTAAAAGAATTTTGATTTTTTTATTCTGTTATCATATTTCAACCCATATTCAATAAGCTTCTATTCATCCTTTCCTCTAATATATTTTTTTGTTGAGTAAAGGGGGCATTATACTGATGTTTGATACCATGCTTTCTCAGATAAGTTTCAAAATCATTGCTTGTGACTTTGGTCCCACTATCTCATATCACCTTCTTTATGGAAACAACCAATTCATTCTCAAAATCATTTATGATGAATTTTATCATTTCAATAACCTCTCATTATCTCTTCCGGAACATGATGTTTGTCATCCAAGTGAAATAATTAATAACAGTGACAACGTAAAAATCCCATTTTATTGATTGCTGTCATATTGACCCAAATAGATCTGAATAAATAAACTGAAGTGGTTTTCTAATTTGAATCTCACCTATTTTATGACATTTATTAGTCAAATTTTTTTTTCTAACAAGTAACAAAAATACCTCCATCCCTTCTTTTTAGATTTGGAAGGATACAAATAGCATCATCATTGGGATGTTTGTTCATACTTTTATGACCAAGGTGACCATGTCTTTGGTGCCACATTTTTTTTCATTTTCCCTACTCATGAAAAATGAGTTATTGAGTTCTCCAATTTGGATGATATTCACAGCTGTTAATTTTCCTTTTATAACAAATTTTCTATATTACACACACTTGATAATACAAGAATAATTTCTAAACATTATTTTTTCCCATTATTGTAGGGTTGACTATGACTGTGAAATCTATGTTTTCACCGATCAAAAGGTAGAGATTACTCATATTTTAATTTTTCTTCTTTAATCCCCTCCATTCCAATTCATATGATTTTTAAAGAACCATCATTACCACAAGTAACCACTCCCCCATCACAACATTCAAAAAGCTTCAAAATTTTTATATATCCTATTATATGTTAGGAGAAACTACAGTCAAGTATCCATGCTATGTTCTATTTTCTGGATTTCAAAGGTGCATCAACAACAAAAGATCTTTCCTCATCCTTTTTATATTCATCTTTCTTTTCTTTCCCATCAAAAGAAACATGTTTTGTAAGGATTTTAATACATATTTCTTCATGATGATGATATTGATCAAATATTTCACAAATATCATCGTGACATTAAAATTGATTCTTTGTTATAATGTTTTTTACATCTTGAGAATTCATCATTTTCAAATTTCTATGAGATAGAAAATTTACTCAATATTCATTCACTACTTCTTCCAATTTTATTTAACCTTCTTCTGTGTACAGATAAATTGTGCCGAAAATTATAAGAACTATACCCATAGATTCCACGACAACAACAATAGTATTCAAATATTGATTTTTTATACAAAAATATATTAATTTATAGAAACATTATTGAGGATTATAACTTCCTTTAGCTCAAACAAATTAACTATTTGGACCATATTTTCATTTGATTAAGTTTTTATTTTTTACGATTTGATAAGTTTTTCATATTCTTTAGCCACCCAATATTTAATGCAATTTTTTATAGAACCTGAAATGTATGAATATTCAGATGAAACATTATTTTTTGAAAATTTCGATTTCACCTGATTCTCATAATGAGACATCTCAGTAATTTTATAAGTCTCATATTTTAATTATGTGTCTTTGTTTATGTTTTCATTCATCTTATTTAGAGAATTTGCAGAATCTAGAATCTTTGACTGCAAATTTTTAACCACTTCTTCCTTAGCTTCCATCAATTTCTTTGAGATCTTCAATAACCTTTCCCTATTCAGTATTTCTATGTTTTTAGATTAATTTTTTTTGAATGTATTCATCCTCATTCTTGATGAAATATTTTTTTTCATCAGCAAATTCTTCATAATCATTCTTCATTATTATAATTTCAATCAAAAGAGATGTGTTTTGATCAAGATATGAAATATTTTCGGTTCTAAGATGAAAATCACTATATGAATTTTTATCAACTTCTTCAATCTCTAAGGAGTCTTTTTTTTCTCAACTTTTGTAGTTATGGTTCAAATTTTTTCTAAACATTCATCTTCAGAAGAATCATTATCAGTTGAGTCTGATCCAACCTTTTTAGTTTACATACTACATTTAATTTCAAAATTATTCTACTTGAGCTTGTTAGATTACTTATATTCTTTATCATTTTTCCACTTCTTCCACAGAAGTCTTTATGTTATAGAATTTATTGAAATAAATATACAGTTCTATAGAAATCAATATTTTTACTTTTCACATAAAAATCATTTTTTAAACCCCAAAAAATATAAAAAATGAAAATATTGATTTTCAAAATTGAATAACGAATTATATTTCAGCAAATAAATTTCAAAAATTAACAAAATGTAAATGATAATATTTTAATGATGATCAATGGAAATCATTTTTGTAGAAAATATATTTTCCAAAAATAAAATCACATTACTAAAAACTGATTGATTATATAATGAATCATGATATATAATTTATATTGAGTATGATATATTTATGTATAAATATCATAATGTAGTGAATAATATTCATACACATCAATTTAGTAGATTCCTGTATAATTATTATATATATAGTGGGTCATTTAAGCAAGATATTGCATGTCTATTATGATATCAAATATAATAAATTTTGTTATTATGTGTACCATATGCTATTGAATAGAAAAAAAAATTATTTAAAAAGTAAATATATAATAAATTATTGGGGTGGGACATTATCATTTAATCTAAATTTTATTGTCTCTTATTTAATGAAACATAATTTACTTTTTTTATAATCTCATGTTGATACAGAATATTGGTATCATGTATATATCTTGTTCTCCAAAACTAATAAAATGATTAGTTCATCAAGATTGAATTTAAAATATCCATGAAAATGAAATAATGTAGACACCATATTTGAGCTTCTAGGATCAAGGTTTCCATAGTTGGTGTTAGATGAATTTTAGGAGAAACCTTATGATCTATATTTATGAAAACATAGATTAGAGATCATAACCCTCTAGTAGACATTGTTTAAATGTATAGAATAATATAATATAGTTTTGTAAGGATTGTATTATGTGGGTTTTCTCTAAAATACATCCATATATGGATACAAAAAGTGGGTTTGGTTTTAACACAATGCTACCTAGGGTTAATAACCCCCAAAACAGAATATTGTGTTTAACCCAATCATCACCTGGTATATGAAAACAAGTCTTTCTATGAACATGGGGTGACCATCCTAGTGTAAATAATTAAGACAGTTTAATATTATAAAATTTACATTATGATGGATTTTAAATAGATATACCCCCATTTACTATATATTAATGATTTTGAGATTTTCAATTCATATATTTTTCGATTTATCTTATATATTTCAATATTATTGGATTGATACCTTTTGTTTCAAAATGACATGTTTTAATATAGTGTATTACATAATATAAAAGTGGTTCATAGTAGAATGAATTTGAACTTCATCAATGCACGTACTCAGAATATTAATAATTTGTGATTATTTATTTGGTTTATGAAAATACTTATATGGGAGCTAATATCACAAACATACTATTTTTTTGGACAAACTGTCATGTGATAATAAATAAAAAATAATTATTTATATAGGTTTTATGGATTTAGAGGGATGAACTATATGAAGGGGAAGGTTGGGAATATATATATATATAATGAGAATAATATAATTACATATTTATCCACATATGATAATTATTGAAAGAAATTGGAATGGGAGTTTGATTCAAGTGTGGAATGAAAGGCCAACATTCATGTGATTTGAAGGGTAATAATTTTTTTCATTTTACAATTAATCATCTATAATGTTATGGGACACTACATAAAAATATTTCTCAAGAATAAATTGAATATACATTAATATAATAGAATTTATTATGGTCATGATTATTCTACTTCCACAGATGGAGTCAGATAATTATTATACTTTTGGTTGGATTCATGAATTATTATCTTGAGTATTTTTTCAACGATATCCATGTTATAAGGATTATGAAATTTCTTGGGATTGTACTAAAGTATGTTTTCATTTATTATTTAAAGGAATGTGTTGAACAATATAGATTTCCAATAAAACTATTCAGTGGAAAGTTGAAATTGATGGGAACACATGATTAATGGAAATATAATAATTAATGTGTTCTTATTTTTTAGTAACGATGTTAGGATAAATAGATTATTGATCAGGATGAAGTATATATAATATTATTGTCTACCTTTAGACTAATTATTTCTATTTTTATTGTGTTTTATACTATAATTAATTGTGATTAAAAAAAAATTGGATTTATGAAATACATAACATAATGAATATTTTACTTAAGGAATAAGAAATCAAGAATTTATTTTATATGATTTAATAAAAAATAATTTTATTTCAATGATTTAAGAGAGTAAAGGAAAAATATATTTTCATGTTTTTAATATTATGATTTAGAGATACAACATGTAGTTTGGGGGATTACATATATGATCATTTAGAAAATTCTGTGACCTTGATTTTAATTTTATATTTCCTAATATATTGGACGAGATATAAGGTTAATAATTTATGATCTTTTGTATGATGAAATTTAGATATGTTTTAATGATTATGAAATTACATCATGATATAAAGATTAATGAATATTATATAACATATTCTATAAACTTTTCATAATTATAACTAGATATTTAGGGAGTGATTTATCTTCCAATTATGGGTATTACGATCTATTAAATAACACTTTTAATGCTTCATGCACAAAAAAATCATTTTTGGATATTCATTTCATTGAGTATGTGATGAATTGGAAATTAGTTGAAGTAGTGAAAAATAATGAAAATATGCCTATGAAATTAAAATATTAAAATTTAAATTTAATTCTTTATATTCACATAAATTTAATTACTTCTTCAATTCTATGATAACGATATGAAATTTTTTACTATTATAATAATTTTTCACAATATCAGTGGACTTTTTTCACTCCTCTAATTTATGGATTTTTTGTCATCAACAACCCCCTAACCATATTCTTTATCACATTACATCAGTATCTATTTGTTATGTTTATCATCTATTTCAATCTTTTCACTTCCCACCAATGTTATCTTATTTGGAAAGCATCTATATATTATTCTATATTACCTTTTATATTTCCATTTCCTAATTATTAATTGGTTTTTTTCTTAACTACTTATTTAATGTGTGTGTTCATTTAAATAGTAGTGAAATATAAATCACTATATTACTGGGATCAAGTATAAATTGTGAGGATGTAATTTACTTAAGGTATGGATAATCAAACACCACAAAATTTAAAAATATCAACAAAACATTTTTTAGATTCTATGAAACATAACAAAAAAATTTAGAAGTTAATATTTCATCCCAAGAAATTAGGGTAAATTTATTTTAAAAAAATTTAAAACTCTTTAGTAGCTTGAGGAACAAAAAACCGAAATTCTATGTGATATTTATCATATTATACCATTATATACTAGGTTATGCTACGCATCTCATGTCCTTTACTAAGGAGGGGGTTATGAACTTCGTCTGGGCTACCAATATGTCACTCTTTATCCTTCGTCGCCATCACCTAGTATACCTAATAATCTGAGAGAAATTAAAATAAATTCACCAATAGTTACTCATGGTTGAGTTAGTATCACTCAATGATGATGATAACCATCCATAAACTATATATAACAAGAACATTTAAAAATATGTTTCAAGAGCATCACACATCCCTATAGGTTCATTTAGGAGGCCACTGCAGATGTGTGAATCCTTGGCTAGGGACAGTATGACTCTCTACATTATATCCCTATCACGTGACAACCTGGCATACCCATTGTAATTAAAGATGTTACTTCAATTAAAGTTAAGGTAAACAATTTTGTCCCCCGTTATAATTTGGGAAGAGGACACTAGCTTATGTTCCAACATAGTGAATTTTCACAAATATGGTAGTGAAAAATCATGTCGTCTCTCATGTAAGTTTCATCACTCTTATTAAAATGCATATTACTAGCCTTAGATATTGCTCTGCAACATTTCCTGCAATTAAAAACACCAAAATGGAAAAAAGAACTATTGATCACTCTAATATTCTTAATATTTCATGCAAGGAAGATGTAAATCCCAAAATCAGTACCTCTATTTAGTATGTCTTATACCAAAGTATGTTCATTTATGAGTTCATTGCATGAATGTTCTAAAATTATTGTGAAACTCGATAGGATCACGTTCCCCCTCCGTATGGACAATATAAGTAGTCACAAGTCCTCCAAGTCTTGTTGCTCTCAAATGATCCCAGTAATCCTATACACCTTGAGATAGTTGACATGGGAGTGTATGGAATGTTACCATAATATATGTCCTCGAATCATCCTTAGTAGCATGATAACCTCTTTAGGTACCCGATCAAGCCACATCATGAGACACTTATCCTGATGGTAATGTTCAAGATCCATTAAAATTTTTTTTGTTAGGGATCCTTGTCATGAAAGGAACCCCCACCAAGATGATCGGATAGCCTCTCTCACCACTCACCTCAATTTCCTAGAGATGTGACAGATGGTTATCCCACATGACAGAATGTCGTACCTATCATGGATGGATGATATGGGATCACACATAGATTTTAAAACCATACATTCCCCGCATTAATTTGTATGGGATACCCACTATAACATTTTTACCACTTGATTTCAATGTGTGAACTCATGATGAAAGGACCAGAGCAGTAGTAGGCTGCCACGCTTTAATGATTTCTGCATAAATTTGAAGAACCTGTGTTTATCTAGTATATCTAGTCACCCATTGGTCCCATCACTAGTTGGTAAGATCTATATAATTAGTTTATCGACCAGTTCAGCTTCACCGCACACAATTTTTTTTTTTCATAAATCATCATGTGAATGAAACCCCCAGATGACTGCATCAAAAACATCATTGCCTTGAAGAAGGGCCTCATGTATTCACTGAATATTTTTCTAACGCCTAAGAAGTTGTTAACAATGTGTGTAGGGTATTTCAAGACTATGATGGTCCCTACCCTCATGACTCTAAACATACTATAATGGTTTTGTAATTTTAATAGCAATTATCAACACTTGGAGAAGGACCTTTAACAGAACAAGAAGGTACTATAATTTCCTCTTCGTAATCTGATGATAAGAACCAAAATGGAAGAATATACTACCATAGTACTGGTAGAGGAACAACATCTTCTAGTATTATTTCTAGTAGAGAATTATAGTGGATATCTTCACATAGTGAAGCATCCTCATCATGATCATCCTTACCCAGTTCATAATCAACAAAGACAGTCATTCCAGGAACATCCTCCAAAAATAAAGAATGTAGCTCTGCCCCCCATCAGGATCCAACACCTTATCAAGGCTAGGATCCTAGAGATCCCATCGTGAATATGAGAAATTGTATGTGATCCTTTAAATAGGCCTAGTTCTCTAGTTATTTATGATGTTCCCTGGAATAGGGGAATCTGAATCTTATAGAGTTCATGAAGCCAGAAGAATGGAAGCTTATTAATTACTAATACCACCACATTTCAACATGATCCTTTGATAAATGATCATAAATTTTATGTGTTCATTAATTTGATTAAGGACCATTTGGACTTTGGTGTGTTCATGATTCACAACATAATGAAATAGGTGGCACATATAACTGCAGAGCATCAAAATGAGAATGAATGTTTAGGTTAATGTAAATAGGGTTCCTACCATAAGACTCAGATGTATGAATACTATATTATTTTAGAGAAAATTATCAAACCCATACCTTCAACCATACCAACAATGGATGGACCAATTCTCACGAAGTCATCACACCATCCCTATCTACAACTTTTGTATCCACCTCACAACCTTCTTCTCTCAAATGAGTAGGATTGAATGACACAAGGGAATGATACATCCCCTTCTTGTTCCAAAGCTACCATGAAATATCAATGCTTTCATTCACCTAGAATCTAGGTAATCCCTCAGGGTCCACCCAAAATTCAAAAATTCATTTTAGAATACCATGGAATATTAATCTCTTTATACCGTTGAGTTGGTTAAACCCTTCCTAGTTCCTAATGATGAATAATGTTAAGATTTATCCCCTAGTACCTCTGGTCAGTACCATAGAATAAGAATTTGAGGACATAAAAACCACCAAAATGGTTAATCCATTTATATAAACCTAGCCACAAATGATATCAAAACCATAAATAATTTGTTTCATAGATCCCAACTGGTACAATAATCACATGACACTTCATAAGGCATGACACCGTACCTGATCATAGTTATTTACAAGGAGGAAAATCCACTTTCACATTGTGATCAACCACATCCAACCAAAGACAATCCTCATACAAAAAACAGTGATCCAGAAATGGTTTTTTGTATGTTATCTAACACAAATAAAGATATTCCATCACCAATTAGATATTAGTGGAATATCTAAAAGTAATCATCATGTTTTCTTCCAGAGAGAAACACCTTGGGTTTCAAAATGTGAACCTTGAATAGATGTACACTATCTAATATCACCACATTATCATTCCATATATATTCTCTTGGTCATTGAGTCCATTTTCTTCTTAGATGAGATGGATGAGGCCCCCACATAACCCTTGAAAAGCCCCATCAAGTTCCATATAGATGTATTAGCAGTAAAGACCATCATTTTTGAGGCAGATGTGAAAGTAAAATGTCAAGAAATTATATCATCCACTTAGAATGATATGGCCTCCCCCATAGAGGGTATCCTTCACCCACTGTATATCATATTACAATTCAATGGCATGTAATTTCATTGATTTCTATTAGACACTAGTTCTGGTACTAATCCCATCATGACCCAGACAATATACAGTCCGGGGTTGGGTAAAGGAGGATTTAGTCCCAATAAACTAAAGATTCAGGATTATGATAAGATTGAGAAGAGACCATACCATAAAATATATTTGAATACATATTATACTAGCTTTATATAAATCGCTGAATTCATGGTTGTCTCATAGGATACTGCCTCCAACGCATTGATATGTACACCCTATATATGTTTTCATTCTATAGTTCCCTTCCAATACCACCAATTCCTCATGTACTTTTTCAATGGTTGAGTAGGCATGGTTCAATGAGATGTATCTCTCTTTAACTATCGTGAAACCCTCTATTTGGTTGTCAAAAATTTTAGAATAAAGGATATGTGGATTGATACAAACAAGGTGGATCACAAAATCATTTCAGCCAACCCGTGGAATTATTTGGATGATTCTCTCATCATCTGGATTAACCAGTTGGAATCCAGATCGCTTAAAATGGAAAATTTCATTTTTAGTTTCATATTGAAATGACGCCACATACATAATTACAAATAACGTTATAATATTACATTGTACTCTTAATAAATTCAAGGACCTATAATACTAGAATCTCATGCACCTGTAATGTATGTATATGTTCTCCCCATATATAACATTGTTTAAAATACATTTTTGTCTTACTCAACCAGGTTGAAACACATAAAACTGACCTGATAACATTAATTTGAAAGAATGTGGGAATCATAGTTGAAGGCATGAATGAATTGGTTCAACAACCATGATCACCATTATATCAGTAGAGTATGGTTCTCTCAATGATTAATCGTTATCTATCAAAGTAGACACTAGTGTTCCCATATAATTAGTCATTCAGGATGTGTTGTATCCTCCCACTAACTCCCATATCTTCATATATGAATTGGATTTGGAATATTTGCCTCCTACATTCATAGATGAAATCTATACCAGAATATATGAGATGGTTTTTGTGAACCTTGGTACTGAGAATGACCTGAGGCCAATTCTGATCAGAGGAACTATGCCTTTGTAGAAACATTAGCAGTATGATACTTTCATGAAAAAAACCATCATGTATTTTCCTGATTTATTGAAAATATTCCATGGCTCATCCCTGGGGTCACCATCCCCTATATTGGTCACCCAATGTATCATCATGGTTTCAAGTATCCTCCCATGATGATACACTATTCTCAGGGTGTTATGGTCATGGATGACATTGATAAGATTACTAATGAAATATTATCCAAAGATGTTGAGTTCCCCATGTGTCTTGAAAAAACATCTTAATAAGGAAGAGTAATGGGAAAATTAGAGTCAATATCATCTTCTTGGATCTCAACCACCATTGTCTGATGGAGGATTTTTCCCTTCAAGAGATTGTGTTATTTTAAATTCCACATATGGGTTTTAGGATCTCTCCTTCGTGGGTGGATACTCCAGATCCAAATAGATATGGATGGTCTCAAGAGATGTGGCTTATAGAACTTTTATAACAACCCAATTAAACTTCTTTTTTTCTATAATTTTCATTGTTATGAATAATTATAGTGCCACATATTAGATGGAAATGCATCAAATCCCCATTGTAATACTTGGGATGCTAATAGAATATACATAGATTATTTGGTGGTCAAATCCCAATAATATCAAAACCATATCTGAGAACATGATGATGTTTTTCGTTTCCTCATCTATTAACAACTAATGTGGAACCCACTAAAATTAATAATCAGTATTACCTTTGGATTTTTTCACTACTTCATCACCAGATATTGATGAATTAAGATCTATTTAGAGAAGATCAAATCAATCATCTAGATTCCTCCCCCACCCCGAGTTACCTCTGTGAGCTCTAAGCCATCAATGTGCACATACACCACATATGATGATTAATGGAAAATTTTTATTAGAAGGGCAATTTTTATTCAATGATCAGGTTGAAAGGCACCTTCTACCATTGGGATGAAGAGTGGAAGGCCACAATTGAAAAAATCGTGATGTATGTAATACATCCTTATCTTTTAATTCCACCCATCTTAGGGAAGCCTTTAGTTCTCTATGTGATAGCCTTGGAATGATTCCTCGGTTCCCTTCCCTCCAAAAATAACAATGAATGAAGAGATCACAATTTATATTATATCAAAAACATAATCCCTGATAAAGATTCAATATACTCACAAATTGTGGACAACTTCCCCATGATAGTTTTTATAGAGAAGAAGATGCAAATTTATATGCATCATCACGATATACACATGGTATCCTATGTGGATCCACTAATGTATATCATAAACCTCTAAATTTTTATGGGATGAATTTTATGATGGATATTGATCCTTTAGAAGTTTTAAATTATTCTAATTCAGTAAATGGAAATTAAGGGTCATGTGTTGGTTGACTCTCTGGCCTCCCATCCATCTCTTGATTAGTTACTCCTAGTTTTTTACATCCTAGATAATGTCATCCTCTTAGTAGATATGATGATTTCTTATTGTAATGTTCATTTCAATGGTGCCTCCTATATCCCAAATGATAAAAGTATAAATGATACCATGTTTAATAGGGTAGGCCATGTAATCTTCTTTGTCTCCACGTCACTAGTTGTCGTAACCTACATGATCCTATTATTTAATGGCATTTGGATCAAAATGGTAGTGTATTAGGTGCTCAATACCCATTTCAAGATGGATCTAATGATTGATGCCACCCTCTATCTTGTCAAGGATGAATCTAAATTAATTTTCAATAAATTAAATAGTGAGTACATCATCAGGTACTCAGAGCTCATTCCCCTTCTATATTTACCACACCAGATGATTTCCTTATTCCCTTATCAGATATTGGTGACTCATTTTCCCTGGTTATATAATGTTTGAGCTTATTCCAGGGAAAAATTAGGTTTTTTCTTCTTGATCCTGACAAGATTAATATATTAATTCGTGTTACACATCAAAGGGTTGTTTTTTTTGATTTTTGATGAGGATTACCTGCCCTAAGGAAACCACCAAATTTTTTGTGCCTCCACATAGGGACTTTTAGATCCCCCCATGAAACGGAGTAAATCTCATCATAGAAAAATCAATTCATCAAGTACCTCCATTTTGGTACCCTCCCACCAGGAATATCTAAAAATGAGTTAATATATTAGTGAAAAATGATGTCCATCCATTAGAGTAATACCAAACTCAATAATACTCTCTATAATCCTTTGTTTTATGGAATTTTCATCATCTATATTCATGGAAATGTGATTACCCAGGTCATGAAGTGTGTTCATTCTTGCTCCTAGTTTTTTCATTAGCAATGATTGAAATTATCACATCATATTCAATGGTAATTCTCACTATGTCCCAAAATAGTTCACAGCTACAAAAATTTCCCCAATTGGTAGAAAAATTTGATTCATTCCCGTATTGTGCATTGATAAAAAGATCCCATATATACTACCATGTATTCTTACCCTATTTATGTATGGGGATTTATTGTTGTGGGACTATATCCACTAGCAATATCTCACCAATAATAGTACATAATGACATGGAATTATTATTTTTCTTGGTGGGAATAATTTATTCCTCTTAAGAATGTTAATTCTTGATCAATGGTCAAATTCCTGAGGTCTCGTATCTCCCATTGATTTGAAGTCCCTCATAATATTCTTATAGACAAAATAACTATCTTTAGGGTTGATAATATGATGAAATGTTTTTCTAGGTACAGTATTTTTTCCAACCATACGTCTCACCATTACAAATCTGAAAAGGATAGATAAACGGATTCAAGAACCCTATATATATAATTATATAGAATGTGGAGATTCATAAAAAGATAAGATGTCAAGAATAATTCTCTAATTCTCTATGGGAATATAGGAAGATGACTCTAAATTACACGTATGTGACTTCGTCTTATCTGATGTAGAGAATAAAGTTAGTCATTTTCATTTATATCATGATTACTTCACTCCATATGGCTATCTATGATCACAAGATATTGAATAAAATAGCATAAGTATATACTACATAACTAGAATCACATGAAGTTAATATGTTGCATTCCTTGAATAATATATTTAGCCATTAGGATAAGATATCTAGAGCATTCAATAACAATATCCCCCTCCATTCCTTCCTCCTGTGTAACATGGTATTGGCACTCAGGACACCAATAATACATGTTTCAAAAAATTAATAGATTGATACTACATGTGATGAACCTTATATGATAAATAATGTCTATCCCAATGGTGCATACTCTATGATTGCTTTGGATAGAGAACACATAACTGCGTTAACCAATACCATATTCTATAAGAAATAATTTTCATGAGGAGGAAATATCATTTCCTTAACATAATTAAATTATATTTTCATGAGATATAAAAGTATTCAAGATTGATAATATCAATGATTAGTCTCAAAACATTTGTTGTCATCTTTTGTACCCTCTACCCCAAGTTAATGGATATAAAATAACATATTCAATTTCACCATCTCATAATAAATTTTTATTACCATATACAAAATCGATGGAATTCAAATTTTAAAACCTTCCACAAGGATACCATTCTTCTTTCGAAAGAAAAAAACAACCTAAGGGTACATCAAAACTCTATATGTCATGACTCCATCCAATTATCATGTAATATGTATTGTTAAAAATGTATTCATATCCTTTGAGGGATTATTACTCTTTAACTTATTATAAAAATATTTTTTGTTACTCAGAACAAATTTTAGAAATATATTCTCTATAAAAATATACATGATGATTATTGAAAATAGTTCATACTCAATGAAAAGTGGTTTCAATATCAATAATTTTTTATTAGGATCATACATGAATTTTAAATCATGTCAATAATCTATTAGTGTAAATGAAAATTATAGATCAATATAATATAGGATTTTTGGATTCCCTATGGGTGATCTGAGGGGAACCATGATTGGATCCTTAGGTCCATGACTCACCAGTGAAGAGTGAACCATGATAGGATCTTTTTATTGTATAATAAATAGTTTCATTTACATTTTAGTTTGTTTCATCTTGTCTTTTTTACATAGATACAACTATTTTTCTTCAAAAAAAAGGAATCAAATATTTTATTGGTATTATGTTATTTAATACACTAATTCAGTGGATATATCTATATCTCTTCAATAATCTAATTACCATGATGAAATTAAATATTCATCTCATAGTATATGATGTGTGTATTGATATAAATTTCATAAATCCTGTCAACATAGACTATAAAAATATTCAATGAAATCGAGCATAAGAATATAGTCATGAACAATGTCAATGGGATGAATTCTTCCCCCACTATGCCAAAAAAGAATCATATATTTCCATTATTAGATCATGAGTTAGAAAAAAAGACATTCCCCAGAATAAATAAACTACTCAAATTCTCTTTCAGTACTTCTATTATTAATATATAAAACATTTTTCCTTAGTTAATATAATTTTATCTATCTTAATTAAACCTCACATGTTCTTAACTCCAAATCCAACCAAACAAATTGACCAATCATTTATATCCCATCATATTATAAAGTGATCACACCTAAACCATTAGATGATATGTTACATTAATGTGAATGACAATACAATTTGTACATAAAATGATTGTATATGTTACCTAAATATATATGAAATCCCTATATAAAATATAACATAATCAATATTTATATAAATAATAATTGTCAATAGATTACCACACATGAATATATAATAGAAATATCAATAATATATTTTAATGATACTGACTAAATCACCACATATAAGAACTATATCATGACAATATGTTAGAAGTTTATGTTTAAAAATTGATGATATAAAAGTAATCATCCTAATGGAGACACCATACCATAAATTAAAACATTTCAAATTAGTCTCTAGCCTCAATGAGCATCATTGCTCAGAATTCATAGAACATTATTGATAAAAGAGAATAAAATGAACATATATTCATTTCAATATGTGTAATAAAACATATCATAGTTATAAAATGTCATGATATGACAATAATAAAGAACAATATTCATTGGTAATAAAAAATACAATAAGGGTAATCATTGAAAAACTATTCAAAATGATTATCGTCAACCATTATAATTTACATGTAATCTCCCTCAACTAATATTGTTTTACCATTCTTAAATTATGGATCCTCATTGATGATGTAGTTATTATTTGAGATACCCATATCTTATAATAAAAAAAATTTACCATATGATAATATATATATGTAGATATATATATTCATGAACATCTCAATTTATTTCAAAAATAGATTCCATCAGTCCATGTATTTCTTGCTTGAGTTTTTAGGAACCTAGGACCGTAATATATAACTTAAATACTTATTGAATTTAATGGAGAAGTAATTTTCGTAACACAGTAGTCATTATTGTATAAAATATTTTATTACATAAATTTAGGATTGATAATACAATTTAGTAAATAAATAAATATCATCTCAAAAAATAATGATACCATAACTTGTATCCTATTATAAATTTCAAGCCCAATGAACCACTGTTTCGCACAGAATCCGGGGATGACCTCCTGGACGGGAGATTCAAACGTTCCGATCGGTTTCTAACGGGTTTGTTCGTAGAACCGGAAACATCCAATGATTCCACATCCGCTTGGACCTACATTCCAAAGGCAGGCGCTCATTAGCTTGTGGGCTAATGAGGCTTAGGAATTTGCATTGGTCGAGAGGATGGGAGGTCGGACTCATCACACCTTTTTGAGGGGAATTATTGACTACTCCGGGACTCTCTTTATAGATTTAAGTTATGTTCGTGAATCCTTATTACATTACCATGTATAAAATGAGCTTTCCTTTAGTTTTAACAATCAATGATTAAATATGAAAGAAATTTAGAGCATCTTTTATACGTATTCGAGGTTCTTCATCAATAGAGAATCATCTATATCTGTTTAGAGATTCTCGATCAATGGTATCCTTCAAAATATTTATATAAAAAGTCTCTTGGTCATTATGATGACCAGGCTGGTTTTAAAGCCACTCAGTGGGGCACTTGAAGTTTATCGTCATTCAGAAGGACGGAGATTATTTCAAAGTTGGGATCGAACCCATAAATGGGCTACCTACGTATCCTTTGTTTTGGAGAAGGAATCAGAACCCACGTAGTTCGAGTTATGGAGTATGATGTTTATGATTGATGGCTCAAAGATGAATGTCATAATTACTTTTACACTCTAAGCTCACGTGAGTCATACTCGGTGTGAGAAACAAGAGGTATTGGTAAAATTTAGACAATTGTGCCACGAAAGATGCAATCATAAGAAATTGTTTGGGGCTTATGTATGGATGACTGTCCAGATAGATGAAGGTTTAGGATTTACTTTTAGGGAGAAAAATCCATGAACAGGGTCCACAAAGTTATATGTGCTTTATGGAGATTTGAATACTCTAATCTTGGGGCTTATTCCTAAGGAGAATGCTCAAGTTAGGAGGGGGCTTATGATTGGGTTTTAAAAAAAGGAAACCCAAATTAAAGGTAAATTATGACTGGTTAAGAGAAATTTTAAGAGACTTGGGGCTTACTCCTAAGAAGGATGCCCAGTTTAGGGGACTTGGGGCTTACTCCTGAAAAGGAAGCCCAAGGTTATGACTGAGTCTTATTCCTGAAAAGGAGACCCATGTTAGGGATTAAGGTTTGGGGCTTACTCCTGAGGAGGATTCCCAAGATTAAAGGACTTGATTGGGGCTTATTCTTAAGAAAGATGCCCAAATCAAAGGTTTTATAACTGGGGATTATTCCTGAAAAGGAGACCCAGGTTGGGATTCTCTCATCTTAAAGGATGAGGTTGAATGAATGAACTCTCAATCTTTGGTGACATAAAGATGTTTAAATCACTAGGTTTTGAGAGATATTTCACAGAATTCCTTTCAGATAAGGATGTCAAATCAAGAAATCATGCCATAAATGGCTTTAAAGAGTATCTTGAAGACTGAATCTTGAATAGGAAGGGTGAAATGGCTTAAGAGGGGTAAAAATGGGCAAGATGGGCACCCAAAAAGATAGGGGTGTGCAAGTCTTGAAAGGCGCGCAACTCCTGCGGCGGCGCGCAAGTATTGGTCGCGCAAGTATACTTGCGCGACATTAGGGGTACTTGCGCGATTTTCAACCAGTATTGAAATGCTTGAGCGACTCTTTATTAAACCCTTTACCATCCTCTTGAGGTTCTTCTAGAAGAGGGACGCGCAAGTTATATTGAAGGAATTAAGTAGGCGCGCAAGTGTTTGATAAGTTTCAACACTTAGGCCTTCCTTTTTCTCTTTAGATATTCCGTTCTAGGTAAGAAATTACCTTAGAAGTGTTCCGGAAGCTTTGAGAAGAGACTTGGGCGTCGGGAGCTTCAATCCGAGTTTTTTGAAAAGATCCTCAAGAATGGGTGGCCCACAGGGTCTATTTATAGGCAAAAGAAGACCCCGGGCGGTTACCGGGCGGTTACCAATTAGGTCGCGCAAGTCACCTGCGCGACCAAGGTAGTCGCGCAAGTGTACTTGCGCGACAGTGGTAAAACATGCGCGGTGAATTGGCTTTTGATCCTTTGTTCATGCCTTTGTCAATTTTTGATGTTTTCTTCAAAGGATGAATCACTTTCATGTGAGATATTCCCTTTTCCGATCTTTAGATTATGTGACAAAAGGAGCGTCAACAAAAGTCCCCCCTCAGAGTTGGATCCGGAGAGAAATGAGGATTTGAATCTGAGGAAATTGAATTCCTCAAAAGGAAAAGGGAGGGCGCGCAAGTGTTTCAGTGAGCAGAGGGTGGCGCGCAAGTCTGAGTCGCGCAGGCCTTAAGCGCTCTGGGTGTGCCGCGCAGGTAGGCCTCCTGGCCTATAAATATACCGCTTCCGGCCGTAGATGGCATCTGACCCCGAATTTCTCGAGCTCTCGCCGCGCAAGTCTTAGTCACCGCGCAAGTCTCCTGTTTTCACTGTTTCCTCGCTGCCGCGCTATTCTCAAGGTAATAAGGCTTGCGCGAAAATACTTGCGCGACAAAATCTTGCGCGGCACATGTATCACTTGCGCGACATCTCCATACTTGCGCGCCTTAATGCCTTAGCCATTTTTTTTCAAATTCTTTCATAAATTTTATGAAAAAATAAACCCACTTAAGAGTTTAATTTATTCAACTCCTGTGCAGATTCAATGGCTCTTAGACCTCGATTAATTGATGAACTGGCTAGCAAGCGGATAGATGATATGATGAATATCATTGGCCCTGATTACTATACTGTAAAAGACAGTACTCTTCCAGATTTGGCTAAGTATCTGAAGAAATATCATCGTGACTTTCCTCACTGCACTTATCTACCTTTGTATGGTCATGGCCATTTGCAAGAAGTCATTATTCCAGAAGTAAAGAATTATCTTCCATTTTCTTGGTTTCAGAATTATACCAATTTTGCTTCAGAAAATATCTCAGGCGGAGGAGTATTTCAAACTGCTGGAACAGTGGAGAAGGCTTATGTGATGCATCATAGCCCTTGCACACCAGATCTGAAAAAACATACACCTGAGCTTCAACCACATTGTCATCCTTCAATCTTCCGAAATGCTCAGATGGATCAATCCAAAGGCTGGAAGAAAAGTTGGGATTTCTGTCCTGGGGGAGGCGTGAAGCCAACTTGGATGTGGGTATACTGGGTGCGACAGACTTGCGCAGAGTTTATTGAGGATCTAAAGAGAGCTGCAATATATGAGGCTGTTTGGGTTGGGCAGACATATATTTACAGACATGATATCTTCGTGCCAGAGATACTCAGCCACTGGAGTCCAGCGACTAATTCTTTCCACTTGACTCATGGAGAAGTAGGTATCAGTTTGTGGGATGTCCACAAGATTTCAGGAGCTCCAATCTTGGGAGATATGTATGATGAATTCATTCCTCCCAAGGTGACTTGGAATGATCCAGAGAAGACTCCTGCTTTGGCTCGAGAATTATTCAAAATCTTTCAAAAGCTCAAGAGTTCAGAGACCTCATTAACTCATTTCAGAAAAGATATCCATCCGGAAGAATGGATGAATGTGTTTCTTACTGAGAAGAAAGGGATGGAGCCAAAGGAAAAAAGGATCCAAGAAAAAGAAATCCAAGGATACCCGGCCCAGACGTCCTACCACTTGTCCAAAACCTGAGAAGAGAGGAGCTCCTGGCACATTCTGGCCAACTCTAGAAGCAGGAGAGTTTGAAAAATGGGGCTATGAAGTGAATCAAAGAATTCCAAAGAAAACTCGTCTGGCGGGTTTCTTGGCAATGTGGCTCAGTATTTATCTCTTGCCGGTCAGGGATTCGAAGGGAGGCGTTAGGCCAGGGACCTTCGTCATTGCGGCCAAGTTGGCTGAGGGAAAAATGGTTGGGTTAGCTACCCCCATTTTAGCAAAGATTCACAGGAGTTTACTTCACGTCTTCCAGGGTAAATCTCCTTTAAGAATAGTGGGACCATTCCAGGTTTTGTGGGGATGGATCGCCACTCACTTCAGGACTTACAATGTACAGAATGGATTACAAATTCCTGGAAGCTCTTTCAGACTGTCAGTGCAAGCATTCTCTGGAATTGCTCCTTTAGATGTCAATGGTTATGACATAAAAGTAAGACTAAGCATGTATAAGGAATTCAACTTCTTTCCTTATGGAAGTCCGCCATCTGGGCGGTTTGTTGATGATGGGAAAGCCCCTTTGGATTTGAGGGCATACATGCTAGCTTGCAGGGATGGCGTGTTAGTAGCCAGGGTTGATGGAGAAATCATATGCGAGGCCTATGCTCCATATAGATTTGCACGCCAATTCAAATGTTTGCAACAGATTGTTGTATCCCCTCCAGTACAGGTCAGGTTAGAGCAACATCCGATGGTTGCTCGACAACTATGGTTGCTGACATCAAGAGAGAAGACTAGGGCAGTATTTGATCTACCAGTTGAAAAAGCGGCACATTATCTGACTACGTTTTATGCCGAACACTGGATAGCATCATACCCTAAAGGGATATTGAATCACCCTGTATATCAAGTGGGAAAGAGGAAGAGGACTGTAGAGAAAGAAACTCTTCCTCATGAAGGTGATGCTTCTCCTCCTGAAATAGGTTCAACAGACTCCTCCTCTAGAACTGATTCCTCGGATTATCATGATGGGGATGATGAGGCACAACCGGCAGCAAAGCGGTTTCGTGCCCGATATAATCCTCCGGCCAGAGTTAAAAGACCCACTCCATCAGCTCCTGGTGAATTATTTGATTGTAATAACTTCAATCACTGCTACTTTATAAAGTAATAAGTCTCACTTTCTTATTCTGTATATGTAGTTGCAGGAATCGGGAAGAAATTAAAATCAAAAATTGTAGGACCTTCCTCACAGCCTTTATATCTAAGACCAGAGGCTGTTCAGCTATGGCAGAGCTTATATTGTGATACTGAGACCGCCTGGCTGGATTTGTGTGAGGGCCTACAACTTCCTGGGATAGGATATCTTCTAGCTTCTAAAGACCTTCAATACGGAGATAACCCCAATGAAGTGCGGGCTTACATCAGAGAGCTGGAAATGCTCATATATGCCACCGATAATTCAGTTCCAATCACCAGGCGGGTGAAGGAAATGATTGATCGTGGCACCACTGAGGGGGCTGGTGGTTCTGGAGATGAGGAATGGCAAGAGTACGTGGCTCCTCAAGATGTAATTTTTCCTTCCTTATTTTCATTGCAACTTGATTTTAGTTGAAGCTTTGTTACTTAAGGAAGTTATTTTCTTTATCTTGCAGCTTGCAAAGAAAGGAACTAGGGTTCCTTCGCCACAATATAGCCCTGGTGGTACCGCTATCGGGGCTGCTGCTGATTCTCCTCGCGAACCAGGCGAGATATCTCCAGGCCAGCAGGCCATGAATGAGGCATTGGACATAGCCTTTCATTCTCCAATCCAAGTGCCAATAAGGGAGACAACTGAAACTCCAAAAAAACAAAAGAAGCCAAGGCAACGAAGGAGGAAATCCTTAGCTAAACGTTTCATTAGCAGTGGTAAGTCCTTTGAATAATCATGAGTTTATACCCATAATCATATGGTTACTCATATTTCTTAGGATTGCAGGGGCTTCTTCAATTTCCCCCTTGAGGGAAGGGACTGATCCTTCTTCAAAGGTCGTGGAGGGTGCTGTAGAACAACCACAGACTCAAGCTAACTTGGTTGCTCCTAGAGAAGAGCTACCATCCATTCCCAGTATCCCTCCCACTACTGAAGATGCTATCCAGGGTCAGGGGTTGCAGGACGTAAGTCAGCAAGAAGACGTAGCAAATGCTCCCACTGGTGAGACTAACCAAGATTCTGAAGTATCATTGGATGAAATGATGAATCAAGGAATGAATTTTGAAGAATTTTATGATCATGCTAGATTGTCATGTGATTTAGAAGACCTTGGGCGTGAGTGTTACCCTTCGCCCAAATTTTTCTTTGAAAAAAAATACTTCTAACCATGATATAAAATAATATGCAGTTTCTTCCGTAGAAGCCGCTGAACTGCCAATGCCCGAAGAGGGTGTGGACACTGATGTCAACCCTATCATTGCAGAAACATTAGCTCAAGTAGAGCTAAATCCAATAAACTCTCCTGAGACTCATCTTGAAAATCCTGTTGAAACTGGGAAAGATAGGGAGATGTCTTCTCAGGTTGCTGAACCACCATTGGGTAATGGATAACAATATTTGTGATTGTACTTTATTCGCAAGACAATCCATTCTTTTGTTATCCTTTGAAGCTGACTAAAACCTTTCAATTAATCATGCAGGACCATCAACTGCAATGACTAGATCCGAAGATGAGGCCTCAGCCTCTGCCCCAACGGGAATTGAAAGTGAAGAAGCACAAGTCAGAGGGGAAAGAGCAGGACAAGGCACTTCCTTAAGCATGTTAATTCCAGATTACATACCCCCTTCTGACGAAGATGTTGAATCAGATCCAGAGATGCTCAAAGCGTTCAGCTTTTCACGACGTAAGGCATGGAACAACATATGGAACATCATATCGGGGGTGCCTTTAGAAGAGCTACCATCAAAAATTTCCCGATTGTCATCCCAATTTGTTATAATGGGACTTGGTGGATTTGGGTATGAAAAGATCCATGCTACGGTGAAACAGATTATTTTCAGGAGGGAGAAAATGCAGACAAGTCGCGAAGATTTGACCAGAGTGAAATTTTCAGTCAACATAGGTGAATTTGAGGCTGCGATATCCCAGGCTGAAGCTGATTATGCTGTCAAGATGAAGGATATGAAGCAAAAAATCAAAGAAAAGGTCGTCCAGCAGGTGCAACTCCAGCAACAGTTAGATGCTGTTACTGGGGAACTTGATCAGCTTAATAAATCATTGGATGAAACTCATATGAATGGCATGAAAGCCATTGCAGATGCTAAGAAGGCACTTCAGCAAGCTGAAAAGAGTGAAGCTGGTCAAGTTCACGAGCTTCAAGTAACTGTTGATAAGGCTCAGGATCCTATACATCAAATGAAGACTTATGTTGACAATCTTCTGTAATTCTTGAAAAAGAGAAGAGATTCCAGTCTGTGGATGTCCTTCTAACTCTTGTGTATCAATGAAAAACACTTTTGTCTTCAATCATTTGTGCTTGCATTCTTCCATTACCTGCTTCAAATTTACTTAAGACAATGGGCTTAGTAATCATAGTTTGTTTTTTACTAGGATTATTACAAATAACCCTACAAACTTTGAATCTTTTAACTGCTCAATATTATCTAAATCATACAAAAAAAATGTATATTTAGTGAGCTGGAACTTGACTTTTATTCAGAGTTCCTTTGTCTTTTGTGTGGGCAGTTTAAAGTCATGCATGCCGGACATAAAGGGGTTAATGTTTAAGGTCGAAATAGCTTTGACCGAAAATGGATTAAAATGGATTCAATTCCTTGACAATTTATCTGAAAACATATTTACCATACTCAAGTATGAGGGAAAAAATGTAAACTATGGATTAAGAATATTTGAATCTGAGGAATGATATGAAAAAAGAGCTTAAAGGCATTAGAAGAAGTAGTTTCCAAGAATGAAGTTACTATTATTTAACAAAACCCGTTAGGGGGTTGAAATATGCAGGGCCACCTATGGGCATTGGCTGCATAGTCAAATAAAATAGCATCTTTTGGATGACAAGTCTGTTATGTGGACTGTTTATGCAAGGCCACCTATGGGCACATGCTGCATAGTCAGGAAAAAGAACTCTCAGAAATTTACTTTCCTAGTGCTAAAATCCAGTGAAAGTTTATGGAGATTCAAATTTTCTAAAGCATAGAGTTTGTTGTATGGAAAGAGGTACTTGAATATGGAGAAGATATTTCCAAACAAGAATATCGAAGAACTGGATGAATATCACTCCTACGAAGGTCTGACCCAAACGTAGGGAAGAAGAATAAACCATAGACTTGAATACTTTCAGATCATGAAAAAGGATATGGGACAAATACGTTAAGGATGGATATTTTTGCGGATCCCTACATACTGTCGTTTAAGACAAATAGGGACAAAAGAGGCATTCTTCTCACGAATGAAGTTACTATTATTTAACAGACCCGTTAGGGGGTTGAAAACATGCAGGGCCACCTATGGGCATTGGCTGCATGGTCAAATAAATAGTATCTCTTGGCTGACAAGTCTTTTATGTGGACTGTTTATGCAAGGCCACCTATGGGCACGTGCTTCATAGTCAGGCAAAAGAATTCTCAGATGTTTGACATTTTTGTGACTAGAAGTCATGAAAAGGGTTATGAAGATCTGAAAATATTTAAGGTTAGGATTATAATACATAAAGATGGGTATTTTCCAATGTATATAGAGATACATAGGTCAATGAAAACCATAATCATGTTGTGGCTGGGTCATGAATTGAAACATGGACTTCACTACGTATCTCATAAGAATGAGAATCAAGCCATACATAGTTCTTGAAATGCAGTTTAACGTCGTGTAGGACGAAAGTATGAGTAATCTTAGTTTAGGGTCATAGAATTCGGACCATAATAATGAATACACAGTGTGTGTTTTCACGAGGACTTTTCAGCCAAGGGACCGAAAGTGAAATTTGGGGTTAGGCTCAAAAGACTTTGGACTGGATTTGAGGGACACTCGAATGTTCCTACGTATCCCATAAGGATGGGAATCAAGTCCACGTAGTTCTAGAATTACCCTTAGTACAAATTTGTTTCGTACATGTGAAGGGTGAAAGGGGACTTTAGTGCAATGATGGTTTTAACCTAAGATAAAAAGTTTAGGCATTACCATGTATGCACATAGTCTTTTGAAAATGAAAACCATGATTGAAAAAGAATCAATGTTAATAATGGTTCCTTCTCAAATGAGGAAATCAAAGAATATTGTAGTTTATTGTTGTACCGGACAAAAGTGTTGTATAGTTTAACGTCATATAACAAGGAAGAAAGTGAATCAATGTGAAGATATTGATTCCAGGGGTGGTTTCACAAATCATCATCATATGAGATGGTGGTGAACTGATGTGAAGAGATTGTTTTTGGGCTTGAACCGTGGGAGGTTGCCTACATACCCAGCCTGGAGGGCAAGGATCAAAGTCCGTGTAGTTCAATTAAAGAATGAATCAATGATCAAGTTATTCTTGGGGACAATGATCTAATAAAAAATGTTGTTGGGACTTGCACATGGTTAGTGTCCCAAAGGGAGTGTTATGGTGGATGTTCGCTCTAAGCTCACGTGAGTCATACTCGGTGTGAGAAATAAGAGATAATAACAACCTTAACGATGCACAATTTTAATGTCATGTAGGACATAAAAAAAAGGGACTATGCAGTTTAAAGTCTTGCAGTTAGGACTATTGGTGGTGCACAGTTTAGTGTCATGTAGCAGGGACAAAATAACAGTTTAATGTCATGTAGGACATATCAAGGACTTTCTGTACAGTTTAGCGTCATGTAGTTAGGACGATGGGGACAATATAGTTTAACGTCATATTGGACGAAAAGGGGGACTGTGCAGTTTAATGTCATGCAGTAAGGACAAAAGAGTGTATCATTTTAACGTCATGTCGGACGAAAGTGCGAATAGTTTAAGGTCATATGCATGGACCGTGGATGGTGCAGTTTAATGTCATGTTGGACCTTTGATGATTATATAGTTTTAACGTCTTTCCGGACGTGAGGGACTTTTATACAGTTTAGCGTCATGTAGTTAGGACGTCACAGTTTAACGTCTTGCTGGACATAAGGGATTTGCAAATAGTTTAAGGTCATATACCTGGACCAGGGATGATGCAGTTTAAGGTCATGTTGGACGGTTTATGGAACTTTTTCACAGTTTAATGTCGTGTGGGACGAAGTTGCAGTTTAAAGTCATACTGGACCATTGCTGTATAGTTTAACGACATATAGCAAGGACGAACTGGTGCTGTACAGTTTAAAGTCATGTAGCTAGGACTAAGGTGAACCAATATGAGGATATCAGTTCTGGGGACTTTTTACAGTTTATCGTCATGCTGGATGTTGGAAGTGCCACACAGTTTAATGTCATGTTGCTAGGACACAATAATAGTTTAATGTCATCTCAGACAAAATATAGTTTAATGTCATCTCGGACAAATAAGGAACTTCTGTACAGTTTAATGTCATGTAGATAGGACATTATACAGTTTAATGTCATGTAGGACATTGAAGGTGACACAGTTTTAACGTCATGTTGGACGAAGTTGCAGTTTAAGGTCATACTGGACCATTGCTGTATGAACCAAAATGTAAGAGTCTTGGTTCTGGGAACAATATTTTGTGTTTATACAAAATACTTCTTCAGAAATCTGGCATTAGTTGGAGTCGTGATGTGTTCTCCATCCATTGAGATCAGAGAATACGCTCCATTGGAGTAGACCTTATGTATTGAATAAGGTCCTTCCCATTTTGGTTCAAGCTTGGGAGGCTTCTTTCCTGGTATCATTGGTGTTCTGAGAACCAATACCAATTCTCCCTGAATGAATGAACGAAGACGAACTTTTTTGTTAAAAGCTCGTGCTATTCGATTCTGATAGATTTCCAAGTGGTGCAAAGTGCACAATCTTTTCTCATCTAACTGTTACAATTCATTCAACCGCTTTTGGGATTGCTCATCTGTTGATAACTGATCACAAATGGCTATTCTGAGTGAGGGAAATTGAACTTCAATTGGCAAGACTGCTTCTGTTCCATATTCTAATGAATATGGAGTAGACCGCGTTGCATTGCGAGTGGTAGTCCGATAAGCCCATAAAGCATGATAGAGTTTATCAGGCCATGACCTCTTATCTTTATCTACCATCTTTTGCAGTATATTTGAAAGAGTCTTGGTGAAGGCCTCTATCTGGCCATTAGCCGCTGCATGATATCGAGATGAATGGTTGGACTTAATGTTGTATTCTTGATACAATTTCTTTACCTCAGAAGAACAGAAGTTGGTGCCGTTATCCGTCAATATGGTATGAGGGACACCAAATCTAGTAACGATGTTAGACTTGATGAAGCTAACAATGCATTTAGAACTGACTTCTTTGAGAGGTACTGCCTCTGCCCATTTGGAAAAGAAATCAGTAGCAGTAAGAATGTACTTAAACTGCTTGGCCGTAGCTGAAGGGTAAGGTCCCACCACATCCATTCCCCATGTGGAAAATGGTCATGAGTATTTAGCTGTATGAAGTAACTCTGGAGGTTGATGAATGAAGTTGGAATATACTTGGCATGAATGACACTTCTTTGTGAAATTAACACAATCTTGTATCATTGAAGGCCAGAAGTATCCAAGCCTTCGAATTTGATCAGACAATCTATGTCCAGACTGGTGGGCACCACAGACTCCTGCATGCACTTCTTTTATGACAGCCATTGTCTCTTCACCATCAATACATCTGAAGAGAACTCCATCAAAACCACGTTTGTAGAGAATTTTCTCGAGGTGGTTTGGACCATCATAAAGAGTAAAATTGACCACACGTCGCCGAATTTGTTCTTTCTCGGCTCTATCAGGTGGTAGTGTTCCATTTTGAAGGTATTCCCTGATAGGTGACATCCATCATGTAGTATGACCATACAGTTCAGGAATGGGAGTAATTTCATTAATTTCCTCTGTTCTGACTTGAACATAAGGTGAAATTGCACGACGGTGGGCAATACCGATGGTTGTCTCGTCCCGATTTGGATATGCTAAAGCTGTGGCTATATTAGCCAGTGCATCAGCTTGAGCATTTTGTGATCTTGGGAAATAAGAAAATGTCGGTTCTAAAGGTAATTCCGACATTAACTCTCTGACGTGATCATACAATGGGATTAATTCTTCTTTTCTGATGGCATAATCCCCATTGACTTGTTTGATTACCAGGTCTGAATCACCTTTCACCTTTAAGTGATTCACTTGTGCTTGAAGTGCTAACTCCAAGCCTGCAATGAGAGCTTGGTATTCAGCTTCATTATTGGTACCACCTTCCCACAACAAAAAGGAATAAGGTAACACTGCCTTATCTGGAGAAATGAGCACAATTCCAAAACCAACTTTGTTGAATTTAGGATTTTCCATTTTCTTCCCTGTTGGACTTCTAGAAGCACCATCAAAATACATTTCCCATGTTTGAGGACTCTCTTGGATAGAAAAAACTTCCTCATCAGGGAGTTCGATATCTGAATACGTGTCTTCCACTGAAGGGTGTTCAGCCAGGAAATCAGCCAGAGCTTGGCCCTTAATTGCCTTTTGAGACACATACTGGATGTCGAACTGCTGTAGAATAACCGCCCACCTTGCCAAACGTCCAGTAAGAATTGGACGACTAAGGATGAATTTGAGTGGATTATTACGAGATACCAATTGGACCTCGTGATGTTGCAGATAGTGTCTCAGTTTCTGAACTGCAAAGATTAATGCTAGGCAGCATTTTTCAATACTTGAATACCGGGTTTCTGCTTCAAGCATAGTTCTACTGAGATAGTAGAGACTATTTTCATTCACAGCATCATTCTTTTGAGCGAGAAAGGCACCCAATGATCGCTCTAAAGCTGTCACATAGAGGATAAGAGGCCTACCCTCAACAGGTGGCATGAGTACTGGTGGACTCAAGAGGTATTTTTTGAGAACATCAAATGCTTCTTGACATTCTTTAGTCCACTGGTAAGTGACTCCTTTCTTCAATAATTTGGTAAAGGGTAAACTTTTGCCTACCAAATTGGCGATGAAACGCCGAATATAGGCTATGTGTCCTTGAAGTCCTCTTAATTCTTTCAAATTCTGAGGAGGTGACATACCAAGGATTGATTTTGTCTTCTCAGGATCGACTTCAATACCACGATGGCGTACAACAAAGCCGAGGAATTTTCCTGAGGTTACCCCAAAAGCACATTTTAAGGGGTTCATCTTCAAATTATGTTGTCGAAGCTTGTGGAATATGACTTCCAAATCAGCCAAGTGATCAAAACGTTGTTTGGATTTAACCACCAGATCATCTACATAGCATTCAATAAATTTCCCTAGAAAAGGTTTGAAGATACGATGCATGACGCGTTGATATGTTGCACCTGCATTCTTTAAACCAAAGGGCATCACCCGGTAACAAAACACACCTTGAGGAGCTCTGAAGGCTGTATATTCCTCATCTTCTGGGGCCATTCGGATCTGATTATATCCAGAATACCCATCCATGAAAGAAAGTACTTCATAGCCAGCCGTCGCATCAATTAAGAGTTCTGTAATCGGAACTGGAAAATCATCTTTGGGACAATACCGATTAAGATCTCTGAAATCGATGCAAACCCTAATTTGTCCATTCTTCTTCTTTACAGGGACAATATTAGCCAACCACTTGGTATATTGAACTTCTCTGACGAAGTTAGCTTTGATAAGCTTATCCACTTCAGCCTCGATTTTGGAAGCATAGGTTGGGTGTGTTCTTCTCGCGGCTTGCTTGAATCCTCGATGTTCTTTTGGCAAACCCAAATGATGGGTGGCAATATCAGGATCAAGGCCCGGCATATCTATATAATTCCAAGCAAAAATATCTTTATTTTTCTTTAGAAAAGAAATATACATCTCTTGTTCTTCAAGGTTCATGGCCGCACTAATTAAAGTGGGGCGTGGATCTTTCTCTGTACCCAGATTTACTTCTCTGAGTTCATCCACAGTGGTAGAGATACCCTCTTCAAATGCTGGAGGAGCATCTCTAAGATCTTCCTCTTCCTCTTCATCATGTGTTATTTCTTCCGTTTCTATTTGCAAAGTAGATGAAAAAACGAAATTCTCATGATCATAAGAGATGTCAAAATTTTCACATTTTGAAGAAGAAGCTTCCATTTCCGACCCTATTGATGATAAAGGGTCTTCTTTGGGAATCAAAGAGGAGATGATGGATTGAGAATCGACATCAATATTCACCTCTGGTGTTTCTATAACTTCTTCTGGCCTGATTAGTGAAATATAGACTTGTTGGATTTCAGCAGACGAAATGAAAACGTCACCACTTATGCTTTCATCACTGCTTGGTAAGTTACCAATTTCTCCCATGTTGTCTGGCTCGATTGCCGTAATTGACATTATGGATCTTTCCATAAGAGTATTTTGATTTGGGCCTATTTTGTCAATTTGACTGATAGGTAACACATAATCTGTACTCACATGTGAAAATGGATTTATTGGAATTTTTTCCAAACCATATGGAGCATTAACATTGGTAATTTCATTCATTGTAGATTTTTCTCTTCCCTTCATGTGATAAAATTCCGCCTCAATGTATTGAGACTCACATGTCTTGAACGGGGCCTTATCACCATACAATGTTCCAACTTGACCATCGAAACAGTATTTGAGACATTGATGGTATGACGACGGAATAGCTGCATGCTGATGTAGCCAGGGTCTTCCAAGAAAAATATTGAAAGCTGAGTCTTGATCAACAATCATGAAATCCGAATTGGAAACAAGATCTCCAAACTGAGTTCTGAGCGTAACTTCTCCCAGTGGTTCTTGTTCGTTTTTATCATATCCTTGCAACATCATGGTAGAAGGAGATAAATCAGATTCCGTGAGGCCCAATCGACGAAGTGTACGAATGGGCATGAGGTTGACTCCTGAACCATTGTCAATAAAAGCTCTTCGAACATCTATACCATTGACTTTTCCAGATAGGTACAAAGGTTTTATGTGCCCATGCACAACATCATCTTCATCTTTATCAGTAAAAGATATCACTGCATGGCATTCTGCAGGATTATTCTCTATGTGATAAATTTCAGCTGCAACAATCTCAGCTTCAAACTCTTGAGGACTTGACAAAGCTTCGATGAGTGCTTCCCGAAGATCTCTTGATAGATTCAAAGCATCCAAAATTGATAATTGGCTGGTACTTGGGCCAAGTGTTTCAATATATCATACTTTTGATCTAGAGGCCTGTGTTTCCCAATAGGAATATGCGGTTTAGCAGGTACCTTGGAAGCAGATGCTTTGGAAGCTGATGCATCTTGTATTGAAGTTGGCAACATCTTTGGTTTTGGAAAATTAGACTGATTAGATCCATTTACTTGCTGAGATAAAGAAGATGGAACCTTTAATCGATCTTCCAAAATAACTGTGCCGAAGCTGAGTTGGCCATTTGCAGAAGAACTTGCTTGTTCTTTTTGAGCTCGCTGAAGGGCTCTACCACGAGTTTCTGCTGCATATACAGTGCTAGTAAGGGTAGAATTAGAGTAGTGGCTTCGGAAAGATCCACGTCTTCCCCTATATCCTGAACCTCTAGAACTTCCTCGGGTTCCCTTATTTGATACAGGGAATTCAGGCTCATCAAGACTGGAATATGAATCTGTTAATTGAATCATATTAACAGAACCAAAGATCAATTCTTCGTCTGATAAAGACTCTGCCTGGTTGGCCTTTTTAGTCTGTGCCGTTTGGTGGGACGGTGCCCGTTGCTTTGAAGTAGATGGCATGAAATCTGCCAGAGTCAAAGACAATTTAGGCTTTGATGCATACTCATCTTCTCCTGATTCCTCTTTCTTCTTTGAATTGTGCTGCCCTTTTGAGGATTTGTCTTTTGATGGAGGCTTTACTGCAGCTTTTGTAGGTGACACAATTGGCTTCTTCAATTGTGTTCGCAAAATGGAATGGGTCCGATTGATTGTCTTTCTGACCATCCAATCATCATATTTTTTCGCAGTTTTGCTTTTGACTTCCTGCCACTCGCCTCCTTCTTCTGGATCTGTAGCGGTAATACACGCTACATGAGCTGAAGAACCCTTCAATTTGACTTGTCCCAAGTCGACCATCTTTTGCAGGAGGTCTTTAAAGACAAAACACTCCTGGATGGGATGCCCCAACGTTTGATGAAAAGGACAATAATTGGGACGGTCTTCATCTCCTTCCTTGTTTGGCCTCTTGGGAACTGGTAATTGAACCAAATTATTTTCCAGAGCTGAAATGAAGTAACCAGGAACTTGCTCACTTCGGAAAGAGTATGTTTTAGTCTTCATATCCTCAAATTGTTTTCGTCGTTGATCTTTTTGATCATTTGGATGAAATAGCCTTTGTTGTTGGTGTTCAGGAGGTGGAGCCCTTCGAGAAGATGAAGGTTTTGAAGTAGAAATAGGTACAGGTGCCTGTTTAAGCATAACTGTAGCAGTTTCTGCTTTACCCATTCTTCTTCCTGGAGCTGATGGAATTACACGAGATTTAACCTTAGCCTGTATAAGGGAATCTTCAATCTGTTGAGCGATTGAAGTAAGGTCTCGAAACCCTCCTGTGTATTTCACAGGGATCAATGGCGTGCGTAATTCGTCACGCAAATTTTCCACACAGATTGGCAACAATTCCTCCTGAGGGAGTGATAAACTCAAGGAATACGTTAATCCCTTCCAACGAGCAATGAAATCAGAGACTATTTCATTCTCCCTTTGCATGCAGTTTGTAAGATCGAAAATTGTCGTTTTTGGCAAAGTTGAGCTAAACTGAAGAAGGAATTTTTGACGAAGATCCTCCCATCCGATGACTGACCGGGATTTCAAGCTTGTATACCAGACAAAAGCTGGTCCTTGCAAGGTTCACACGAAGCATCTGAGTTTAACTGCTTCTTGCTGCTCTGGAGTTCCCATCATAGGATCACAACAAGATACGTAATGCGTCAAATTTTGTTCAGGGTCGCCTGATCCATTGAAAGTAGGGAAAATAGGGTTTCCAAAACTGGATGGAGGAGAAATTGAATCTACCCATTCAGGGTAAACTTTCTTTTCAGGTTGAACTTGCGCCCATTTCCCATCCATAGTTTCTAACCGAGCTGTAAATGACTCAATAGTAGTTATTAACTTTTGAGAAACGTCAGGTTGAACTTGGTTTTGGGTAGGTGCAATGAATGGAGCTTGGACAGACGTGGTGGTTGGTGCTGCAACTGATGGTAGTGCTGCCAACCGTTGTTGCGTTTGACCCGTAGGATTAGACCTCTGTGGGTGTACTGAAAAAGGAGGATATTCTTGATCCATCTCAGTAGTTACAACAAACTCCTTCGGCTGTCGGACTTCAGCATTCTTAAGAAGAAGACTACTCTGAAGTAGTTCTGCATTCAACCTTCTTAATTCTTTCATTTCTTCCTCCTGTTGTGCAAATCTTTGCTCTAATGAGAGTGATTGACCTCCTTCAGAGGAAGGGTGAGAAGTAACCTGATTCTTTCCTTTCCCCTTATTGGATCCTTTTCGGAGAGGGGGAAGTGGGTTACTTGAAGGAATACCCAGATTTTGGGCAAGCCTTTGATTACGTGTGCGCACACCGTCTTCATTTAGGTCTGTGTGCGCAACTTCTTGAGCAGGAACCTCTTTGTCTGATCCCTCTGATTGAGCCTCATCTGGTGAATCAGCAGCAACAGCATTGATGACATTAATGGATGCATATTGCATGGAATCCTTTCTATCAGCATTACTGTGATATTGTCTCCTTCTATGTCCATGATGAGACATGGCATTCCGTTGACTTGATCCCTCAGGAATTTCTTGGGGAACCGTCACTTGGAGAGAATCTCCTGACAGCTTGGCTCTTCGTTCCTCTTGAGGCTTATTCCCTAATCGAGAGAATACTGACTTTCTCTGAGGGAGGGATTGAAGATTTGAAAAAGTACCCAGTCCGGTGGACTGGGGGTGCTCCTGCTGCTTCCGCTCAACTCCTCGAATCCCATTCGTTGAATCTGAGGGTTGGGTTAGAGAAGTCCCCAGTCTGGCAAGCTGGGGTATCTCTTGACATGCTATGTCTGAGATCTTCTTGAAATCTATCTTGATCTTGCGAATCTTAGTTCGGAAATTAGCTGGATGCATTAAACTGTATCCACTTTTATCACCTGGTTCAACAGACCGTTGGATGATTTCCGAAACTTCTGTCATTTGATGACGTGTTTGCTCCAGACGAGAGGCTTGTGCAATATTCTTGCCTGCTTGATGTAGAAGCAATTCAACAACCTGTTCTCTATATACTTGACTTTGAGAGAAACTAGTTGAAGCTTGTTCTCGAGCAAGATTTTGATTATGAACAAAGCCCATTGACTGTGGCCGACTATGGGCAATAACATTGCATGAGACCATTTTCGGCGGGCTTTGCTGACCGGAAAGAACTGTGAAATGTAGTGCTCCGTGGACACCCCATCCTCTGATATGAACATTAGATGGAGCATTGGAAATTAACTGACGCAATCTTCTTAGTGCGCCAAGGCATGAACGTTGAAGGGTTCTCTGTTGCTTTTCAGCCTTCAGATACCGAGAGACTGATAGAGATGCCAAATCAATCTGGCGTTGTAACCCTTCTATTATCTTAAGATGATTTTCATATTCATCGTAAGATAATACCTTTTTCTTTAATTGACAAAGAGTTTTCCATATGTTGATACGAATATCATGGATTCCATCATCCGTCAACATCTTTGGAATGTCGTACTGGGAATCAGCCAAAGGCCAAAACATGACTGGTACTTCACCTTTTACCAGTTTTTTCCTCATGTTCAGCATTTCCTCTTTATCATTAAATGAAGATTCTTCTACCTGTTTGGACCAGAGTTGGTGTTTCCTTGTTGCTTCATCGGATTCAACAAGATTGGTAGAGAAATCACTATTCATGCTGGAAGATGAATGACCCAGGGAAGGTTCGGAGAATAACCTGAACCCCAGGCTATCTTCTGATGGAGAAAGAGTTTCACCTGCCGATAGTAAAGCATCAGACATGACTGGTTTTACGTTTGCAAGTGCCTCGAGATAGGAGGGCTTTCTCGTCACTACATTGCCTTCTGAAGAATTTTCGAGACAACGTGAATCACTACTGCGGAGAGGACTTTCGCAGCGAAGTTCATCACCATGAGGAGGACCATCATGATGGGTTACAGCAAAAGATGAAATCTCTTGCTCCTTGGTCTTCTGACCACACAGAGGGTTCCTGTGGCTCTCATCTGAAGAAGAAACTTCAAGATTGACCGAATTTTCATGAATCAAGTCTTCATGAGGAAGTGTCTGTTGAAGACCTTCAGGATTAATGTTCCCGTTATTGGGAACTGAGGGAGTAGAATCTTGAATTCCGACAGATAAATGTCTGAGGGCTTCAAGAACTCCAGCATCGAGCAAGGCTTGGTTACATATTGGCCTTTGATCTCCTGACTGTGCTGGGCGGATCTTTTTCTTAGATGCCTTCTTACTCACTTTAGAAACCACTTGATGACGAAAGTGATTGCTCTGAGCAGGTGTATGTGTCTGATCAGGAAAGATGGTCAGGTTAGGCTGACAATCATCGCTCAAATCAGGTGTATGTGCCTGACTTTGTTGTCTGTATGATATGGGGGAGTATACCCCATAACCCTCTTGGACTGGAACAGATGTGTGTGTCTGTTCCGGAGTGAATTGTTGATGTGTCACTCCACTGCTAGGGATAGATTTATGTGTCTGTCCCTGAGATGATGCTGAAGATGTTATGATATCCTTGCAAGCATCTAGAATATGAGCAGGAATTTTCTTCTGCTCTTTCACCATTGACAAAATATGTTTGGTCACTTCAGCCGCCGGAACAGGGATATACGTCCATTCCGGGCTTGGAGTAGGTGTATGTGCCTGCTCCTGTCCTCCTTTTCCTGTCAGTGAATTCTGACAGTACTCAAGTGTGGAGGCAGAGATTTTAGTCTGCCTCCTGTTTGTCGTCGGGGCTTTCCGACTGACTTCTCCGTGCGCTACCAAGCGAGACTGTTGGTAGGCTTGATTTGTATTAGCAGGTGTATGTGCCTGCTGATTACACTTCGCCAAACGCGGTTGATGAGATCCATCATATGTAGTCAGACGAGCCTGCTGACTAACTGCTGATGTATAAGCAGGTGTAAGTTCCTGCCTATGGTACTCCGCCGGAATTGCCTGGCGGGATCGGCTTGATGCTGCCAGACGAGTCTGCTGGACAGCGGGATTAAAACGAACAGGTGTGTATGCCTGCTCGTTATTTGCCACCAAGTTAGGTTGGTGGACTTCTCCGGAGATGGCAGGGATGACAACCTGCCTATTGTTAACCGGATTCCATCTCTGGCGGTTCATCTTGCCTGCTCGGGTTCGAGGAACCTGAGCTGAATGCCTGGAGTCGGTACCCTCATCATGTTGAGGGCGCACTACCGCACGAGTCTGGCGGTGATTGTAGATGGGAGCCCTCGGGAAGGACTCCTGTCTTTTTGAATTAAGGCCCTGAGGGACCTGCTCATTCACTTCCTCGGAGTAAGGGAGTGAATGGAAATTGCGTTCCGGGGATAATGACCCGAAACGGTTAGAGACGGTAGTCAGCACCGCCTGCTTCTTGATTGCTGGTCGCCGTTGTTCGGACGACCAGGTAGAATTGTTAACTTGGAGGGCTTGACGAGCGGCCTCCAGAGTTGGGATAGTACCGTTGCGACGGTACTCCTTAACCAGTGCATTAGAAACACAGCGTTGAAGACGCTGAGTTGGTGATGTCATCCTCATAGCGGATGACGTTCCAGCAGGAGTAGCAGCATTGGTTTTCACAGCAGCAGACCTCACAGTAGAGGTGTTCACAGCAGCAGTATTCACAGGGGTGAATTTAAGGAAAGCCATTTTTTGCAGAAGATCTTGAAAAAAAAAGAGTGCCTGTTCCATGTAACAGACATAATCAAGATGAATCCGGCTACTGCATCTTTTGGATGATCATATGTCAATGATTGCCTTGTTGGCCCAAGGGGCCTAACAGATAAGAAGAACATCACTTTAACTTGGTTAAGGATTCACGTCGGGTTCACCATTTTTGTTTCGCACGGAATCCGGGGATGACCTCCTGGACGGGAGATTCAAACGTTCCGATCGGTTTCTAACGGGTTTGTTCATAGAACCGGAAACATCCAATGATTCCACATCCGCTTGGACCTACTTTCCAAAGGCAGGCGCTCATTAGCTTGTGGGCTAATGAGGCTTAGGAATTTGCATTGGTCGAGAGGATGGGAGGTCGGACTCATCACACCTTTTTGAGGGGAATTATTGTCTACTCCGGGACTCTCTTTATAGATTTAAGTTATGTTCGTGAATCCTTATTACATTACCAAGTATAAAATGAGATTTCCTTTAGTTTTAACAATCAATGATTAAATATGAAAGAAATTTAGAGCATCTTTTATACGTATTCGAGGTTCTTCATCAATAGAGAATCATCTATATCTGTTTAGAGATTCTTGATCAATGGTATCCTTCAAAATATTTATATAAAAAGTCTCTTGGTCATTATGATGACCAGGCTGGTTTTAAAGCCACTCAGTGGGGCACTTGAAGTTTATCGTCATTCAGAAGGACAGAGATTATTTCAAAGTTGGGATCGAACCCATAAATGGGCTACCTACGTATCCTTTGTTTTGGAGAAGGAATCAGAACCCACGTAGTTCGAGTTATGGAGTATGATGTTTATGATTGATGGCTCAAAGATGAATGTCATAATTACTTTTACACTCTATGCTCACGTGAGTCATACTCAGTGTGAGAAACAAGAGGTATTGGTAAAATTTAGACAATTGTGCCACGAAAGATGCAATCATAAGAAATTGTTTGGGGCTTATGTATGGATGACTGCCCAGATAGATTAAGGTTTAGGATTTACTTTTAGGGAGAAAAATCCATGAACAGGGTCCACAAAGTTATATGTGCTTTATGGAGATTTGAATACTCTAATCTTGGGGCTTATTCCTAAGGAGAATGCCCAAGTTAGGAGGGGACTTATGATTGGGTTTTAAAAAAAGGAAACCCAAATTAAAGGTAAATTATGACTGGTTAAGAGAAATTTTAAGAGACTTGGGGCTTACTCCTAAGAAGGATGCCCAGTTTAGGGGACTTGGGGCTTACTCCTGAAAAGGAAGCCCAAGGTTATGACTGAGTCTTATTCCTGAAAAGGAGACCCAGGTTAGGGATTAAGGTTTGGGGCTTACTCTTGAGGAGGATGCCCAAGATTAAAGGACTTGATTGGGGCTTATTCTTAAGAAAGATGCCGAAATCAAAGGTTTTATAACTGGGGATTATTCCTGAAAAGGAGACCCAGGTTGGGATTCTCTCATCTTAAAGGATGAGGTTGAATGAATGAACTCTCAATCTTTGGTGACATAAAGATGTTTAAATCACTAGGTTTTGAGAGATATTTCACATAATTCCTTTCAGATAAGGATGTCAAATCAAGAAATCATGCCATAAATGGCTTTGAAGAGTATCTTGAAGACTGAATCTTGAATAGGAAGGGTGAAATGGCTTAAGAGGGGTAAAAATGGGCAAGATGGGCACCCAAAAAGATAGGGGCGCGCAAGTCTTGAAAGGCGCGCAAGTCCTGCGGCGGCGCGCAAGTATTGGTCGCGCAAGTATACTTGCGTGACATTAGGGGTACTTGCGCGATTTTCAACCAGTATTGAAATGCTTGAGCGACTCTTTATTAAACCCTTTACCATCCTCTTGAGGTTCTTCCAGAAGAGGGACGCGCATGTTATATTGAAGGAATTAAGTAGGCGCGCAAGTGTTTGATAAGTTTCAACACTTAGGCCTTCCTTTTTCTCTTTAGATCTTCCGTTCTAGGTAAGAAATTACCTTAGAAGTGTTCCGGAAGCTTTGAGAAGAGACTTGGGCGTCGGGAGCTTCAATCTGAGTTTTTTGAAAAAGATCCTCAAGAATGGGGGGCCCACAGGGTCTATTTATAGGCAAAAGAAGACCCCGGGCGGTTACCGGGCGGTTACCAATTAGGTCGCGCAAGCCACCTGCGCGACCAAGGTAGTCGCGCAAGTGTACTTGCGCGACAGTGGTAAAACTTGCGCGGTGAATTGGCTTTTGATCCTTTGTTCATGACTTTGTCGATTTTTGATGTTTTCTTCAAAGGATGAATCACTTTCAGCTGAGATATTCCCTTTTCCGATCTTTAGATTATGTGACAAAAGGAGCGTCAACAACCACCAAGAATTTACACAGTCATAAGTTGAAGTGGAATCACTCTGACTAGTCTTCCATGAATCTATAATTTTTAATATGAATAAAAATAATCAAAATCCACATCTAACATAGATCTATATAATATATTGAAATACCACTAATATAAATCACCATATTCCATATAAAAATTTATGTAGTTAATAATACGAATAAATACATATATGAATCATCAATAGAATACATTTATTTTTAGATAAAACATCATAGATATGATTAAACATCATCATATAGATATCATATATATTAATAAATTCAATAAAAAGTGTTTTATAAATCTCACGAAATATTTGAGTTCCAAATTGAAACAATTTCATTGAAACATCTCCTTGGTAGAAGAAAAAACAAGGGAAAAACAAGTTTCCTTAAAATAAAACCACCTAAACAAGAAATGACACAACTTATAACCACTATAAGAGGGAAAATCTAGTGGATATAATTTTCATGAACCAAATCCTCATTATACATAGTGGCACAAGGTTTTAGGGGGCATAAGAAATATTTGAAAGATAGTAGGAAAACAATAGTGGATAATGGAGGTTAGATTTAAAATGGAATCAATAGGAAATAAAAAATATTAATCCATAAATTAAATGAGGATTATGGTTTGTGATCCCATTAGAATCATAGGGGATGAAAAATACATTTTGGTATTGGAATGGTTGAATCCTATTTAAAATTTGTTGGGAATTTATTAAAAAAAATTATTAAATATTCTTTGAAGGATTCATTGTATTGATAAATTGATTGGAGGCATGATTTTCAAAACTATTCTCCAATAATTTATAATTACACATATTCCTAGAATATTCTCAATGATTCTAGGGAAGCTGTACACCGTTTGGAAAACCATTTAGAGATTAGAATAAAATATATTTACAACATGATTGTACCATCTTAATGAGAGTTTCATGGTCAATAATAATCATGATGGCAATCATTGAAACACTTAGAAAACACCTAAATGAAAAACTTTCAATTCCCTATGTTAATCAACCTCATTTTGACTCATGATAAGGTAACAAAACTCTAACTAATCCTAACAGTAAAATGTGGGTATCACAATTTTCCAATCTATGACATATTTTTTCACAAGAAAATTCATCCCTAGAAAAAGAATAACGTGACATATAATAAATAATCCATGTAGGCTAAACACAAGAGAAACTATATACCTAATACAACATCAAAACAAAACTCAAATGATCGTCAAATTTATAAAAATGATTATCAACAATGATTACCATATATAAAATCAAAAACAAAAACCAAAAACAATATTTCTTAAAAGCCATGGGAGACCTAACTTTGTCTCCCCTGCATTAAAAATACATCTTATATGCTGAAACCAATGTAGTTTACTAAGAGGTCCACCATCAAAAAAACTTATCAGTCATGGGAGAGATTCAATCTCAAAACAAAAGAACATACAAACACAATTAGGAAAGAAAAATTACAATAAACCAAATTATATGGATTGAGATAAAAACCCAGGCCATAAAACTGATGGATAACCTAAGATCGCTAACTAGATAACCCATAACCGGTGAATCAATAATTTCTTAAGAAAAATTAAATCTAGTGCATAATATCAATAGTCAAAACACCATACTAATTTTTAAAATATCTACAAATTATAAAAAAACATTTAGAAACCTATGAAATTTCAAGATTACCTTTCAAAATCATTATCCACTATAAATTATTAATATAATATAATTTTAAAAATATCACCTTCTCTTTAAACATTTTATGTAAATAAAAATAGAAACTACCACTTATAATAATTCTGTGAAAACGAATGAAAATTTCATTTTCAAAAAACAATGGGTTTTTTTAAATTGATACTTTCTTAAAATTTATTAACATTGTAATTGAGTGTTTTAAATCAATGAACAGTGATGAAAAAAATAACCTTCAGTCAGTAAAACTCCATCATTAACTTATCCAAAAAATGATAAAAAAATTCCTCAAAACACACAAAATGGGTGAGAATAACATGAAGAGTAATCAATATTTGAGAGAAGAAGAAATAGTAATACCTATAAAGAAATAGGGTAGTACTTTAGTAGGGGAATGATGCACCAATAATGATACTGTTTCTAAGAAAGTGGAAATCATAAACCACATAGTTAATTCATAGTTTTCCAAACCATGTGAGCCAACAACGGGTCTCTATTTTTCACCAATTTTCACACTAAATATATAAAACAACATTATAAATAATTATTATACATATTTTGGATCAAAAAAACATCAATTGACATCAAAATGCATCATAAATAACATAAAACACCAATTATAAATTATAATACAATGTTTCAATAGTAACATGTGGATGGTATTGAGAAAGAGCTCGTTGGAATCTCTCCACCTGACCTCTCTACACTATAAAATGTAATTCCAATTTCTACCTAGAAATCAAAAAAAATATTAATCAAGGAACATAGAATAAAACTGATGAAACAAGGGTTTGATACCATTTTATAATGAACAAGACATAGGTTACATCCAAATCATCTCCCATTATGCTTCATCATAGTGTCTGAAAGTTTTTCTAGATCCTTACAAGATAGAAAATAGTTCATAAGAATTATATTAGAAAATTTGGGATTTTTTTCTTTGTTAAATCAGTGATACATGATTGTGAAAAAAATCAATGCCTGTTAGGGACCATTAATATAACACTATAAGATTTCAGGATATTGTTCTATATAAATAAATTTTATTTCATTTAAAGATATCTTTATACACAACATTAAATTTAAAAGAACTGAAATATATATACTATTATAATAATGTGTCTATTATAATCATAGTATTATTGTTGGTTGTCTCATGAACCCATCCATTAAAAGTGCACCCTTCCATGCAGGATAACTACCAATGGGTGATGGTTATAGCCCCAAGTATGCCTATAATATCCACGAGTTGTAGAAAAAAAGAAATGGTATAATGAACAAATAAATTGGATTTATTACCCTATAAGTGAACATGTAGATGATATATATAATGTAGATACACCAATAAACCCTTTCTCATAAATAAAAAAATAAACTTCAAATATAAAAATTGGTAATCATACAGATGGATAAAACTATAAAAAACAATATGTTTTAATAGATAAAAATAACATCGAATATGAACCCTAAAAAACTCTTGAGACACATAATCTATTAATATCCAACACCATATCTAACCCAATAATTTTGAATAGAAAAAAGATAATTTATGCATAAGGTGAGATTAACATGTATATAATTAAGATCCTCCCTAAATCCTCTCTTGAAAAAAAAGGAATCATACAAATGAAAAGTTATTAAATGGTGAAAATTACTCAACACCTAAATAATTATATTATTCTCATAACCTCAATATGGATAACTATGACCACATACATCATAAATAGGATTATATATTAATGCAACAAAACAATGGTTCACTACAAATAAAACTCCATTTATTTACCGCTCTTGCCCAACATTGTAAGTCATGATTTGCCTGCCCCCAAATGCATCCATCCTAAAGACACCTATTATTATGTATCAAAACACTAATATCATGCATCACAATATTTTCTTGATCCCATACTACATCTCCATTTAGTAACAATGTTAATTTCATGAGCAACCAAATCATATATGTTATGTATTATACATCAAGTACTATAGCTCAATCCATTACAACCCATACTCTGTGTAATATAACATGAGACATAACATAAAATTAAATTCATCATATATTGGTCATTTGGATACTATATCTTATGTTATGTCTTTTTGAAATACACATAAGGCATTTCATCCCTCTAAAAAACTACATTTTGAAAACTAACCAACATGCATACTTGCAGTTAACATTGCTAATAAAAGAGTGTGAGTCAAATGTGTTTATTCATCCATCCTTAATTACAACTATGATGTTGGGGGAAACACCCTTCTATATTTCACTAGGTTTTGATAACCCTTCTTACATTGTTGAGGTATCTTATGAAATCCCAAAGCATATAAGACATAATAATACTCACATCCACACAATAGGAAATATCCTATTCTTTGTCCCAGTGGCACATATCACTACATAGACACCGAATTTACACTACAATTATCTAGATCATAGTTTTTCACCAATTAATTAAATAATAATTTAGTTAGGTTACTTCATATGGTTAATAAAATTTATCCATTCATTAGACATTAATTTACAATAATCCATTTATATCGTTTATTAATTATTATGGTGAAACTACATTCCCTCCTAGCATAACATTCTGAGTCAACATTTTATCTATATTAGCATATTTTACATTCTAAGAATCTTTCCCATGGGTGATGAAAGTTAATAATTATTATTAATCAATCCATAAATCCATGTAATCTATGAAACATCCTATTATTCCATCAATGAGATATATAAACAAGAACATAGATCATACCCATGTAGTGGAGAATGGATTTCAGATAAAAAAAAACAAGGTCATCCAACCATTGAATGGATTATTATCAAGATTTTATCGTAGAATTTTTATTAACAATGTGCATGCCTAGTTAGATTTTCTTCTATTAGCTCGGGTGAAATCTATGATTCCCTCATGTATATCACCATGTATCTAGTAATCACATGAGTAATATTATACCAAAAACATTGACCTCCACACCCATATCTCATCATCCATCCCAAGATGATACCACATTACATAAAAAGGACCACATTAAGATAATATTTGAACGAAGAAAGAAAACCAACAAGTCCAACATTGAAACTAAGACTTAAAATCAAGGAATTTAGAATTTACCTAAAAATGGGCTCACTCATCAATAATAACATGGTATTTAAACATCATAATAAAATGGAATCAGTAATTTCCAAATGATATTTTAGATAAACAATTATTATTAATCCGTCATGAATTATCTTATTTCTTTTTTACAAGTTACGAAAATGGGTAACCTTAGTCATCAACTATTACAATATATGAAACAATTTAAACATACTTTCTAGTATAAATTATATTTCATCAAAGTAAGATAAAAATAATAATCTGTTAATTTTTATTTTTATTAGAATCTATGACAAGAATTACAACATTATATTCTCTTGAAAATTGCATTGATAGATAGAAGAACATCATCAATTAGGGGTCTCAACACCACAAACGATGCATCAATTGGATGCCCGGTCTGTAAGTTATTAGCCTTTAGTCCTGAGGGCCCAGTTGGATTCGTGATCGATCAAACCTGACCGTACCCCAACATTATTCAAATCTCATGTGGGGTATACCAAAAGGCCTGTCTCGCTCCAAGGTTTCCGACACCACAAACGGGTTTTCAAACGGACGCTCGGTGACAAAGTTATTGCCAAAAGAGCTTTAATGGGTAGAGGTTGGTTCGGGTCCGGTCCGACCCGGATGGACCGACTCGCCTCTACCTGGGTCCATCAAAATAATATTCACCATAACAATGGAAAAAAATTTAAAAGATATTTTTTTAGGCTGATGATGATTATCCTTCATATCATGGTAAAAATTTCATTGGGAAATCAATATCAAATAGAGAATAAACAAATATAAATATTATATAACTCACTATGAATCTCCATGAATTTGAAACAAGTATTAAGGTGGTAATTGGAATTATATTTCCTCCTCAAGACTTTTAGATGGACCACTAACATGCCTCTGGTTTAAGAGGAATGTTTTTTTTATTGTAGTTGGTTCTTAGGTATTTTAGGTATTTACTGATGAACATAAAAACTAAGGACCACAATACAATATCATATACCATAGTATAGAACTTCCTGAAACATGGTATTATATGGATAATGGTAAAAAAGTACACCATATAAACCTAGGTCAATGCATATATGAGTAATAAAGTTCCAACAATGGTACATATCTTATTTATAGAGAATTAGACTAATGTACGTTAAAGAAAACTATGTTGCAGTAACAGTATTTCAAAGAAGTGGATTAGGTTGTATCATACTTCCCAAGAAGAAGATATCTCCATAAATGAGTAGAACCTCCTCAGATAACTACACCATTATTGGAACCTCTAACATTTCTATGTTATTCAAAATACACCACATCACCGATTCATTACACTATTACATATCATGGATACAATATAATCTACATCCATGGTATTTCCATCAAAAACATTACATTGGATCTAAAATCCTCTAAAGAACTTCCATAATCTAAAAGTATTGTCATTTCACTATTTTGGACACCATTATAGGTAAGTACCATGATGCATGATAGTGAATTCTCTGTTAAGAGGATATTTCTGATTTTCTTTGTTTCCTATCTGAAAAACCATGAAACGTCATTTGGGTTACTCAATGACCAGAAACACACAATGGAATGGTATACTACAATCATGTAAAATATTAGTGATAAAAACATGAATAAAAACACTATGAAAACTATGTGTAATGTTTTCATATAATGCATTGATAAATATGTTTTCTGTATTCAAAAGATCAATTTATTCTTTAAAAATAAATTTTCATAAAAAATAGTATTAATTTTTTTACTATGATAAGGATTCATATTAAGTTAAATCCACATTATAAAATTGATTTTGATATGTTTTTTTTTTGAAAATATAATATTAGAATTATTATAGGGTGAAATGATTGGATTTTTCTGAAAATTTTTATTTTATAGTTAATAGTGAAAAAACACTTTTTTGTTGAAATGATAATTTTGTTTCTAACACTAACTAAAATTTCATCTATTTTAAAATTTATCAAATTAAAAAATTATTTCATTTATATTATTAATAATGAAATTAGGTACATTGGAATCATTATTATTCTTCATTTTTTATTACAAAATTTTACATTTACGAAGAAATTTTTATTGAAAACAAATTTTTTTCATGTTTTATTCATTTATGTTTAAAATAAAATCTAAATGTTTTTCTAATTTAATTTGATAAAATTATTTAATTTTTTTTAATTATAAAAATTATTATAATTTTATAGTTTTATCTATATTATTTTTTATTTTTAATAGTTACTATATTAAATATTTTTCTCCTCAATAAAGGTGAAATGTTAAAAAATGGTAAAAATTTAAGATAAGGCCTTAATGATTCTCTAAAACTTTTCATTATCATTTAAGGTGACTGTATTTTAAAAATTACCAAAATTTTTTTAACAATATGGATACTTGTTTCTATTTCCATATGACTATGGCCACTGTATTATATTAATAAAATGATATATAAAAAATTTAGCAATCATAACATTTATATCATTAATGTTTTTTTAATGGGGATAAAAAGTTTATCATGATGATCTATAAAAGCTAGTATGAGAGATTAATTACTTTTTATCATAGTAATTTAATTTCAATTTTTTTTGATATAGTAATATACTTAAATTCTTATAAAACATGACTGTAGTATTTTTTTAATTAGTAGATAAATAAAATAAATAATTTTATAAGCATTAAAAGTATTTTAAATAGGGTGATGAATTATGTTACGTTAATTATGTAAATAAACATAATATAATATATAGTTTTTATTATTAGAATTTGAATTCTATTGATATCTTTATGAAATTAATGAAAAATTAAATGAATCTTTCTACAAAGGTAATAATTATATATTATAATAAAAATTATGTTACTAAAATATTTTAAATTCTTATAAATCCTATAATTAACCATGTGAATGTGGTATGGTTGAAAATATTAACCATTTTCTATTTATGGGCCACTTTTTTATGGTAACATTCATTACCAACAATTTTTTAAAAACATTAATATTATTGTAATTTCAAAACAGTAATTTGGGGGTGAAAATAATATAATAAGGGTAAAAGGATCAGATAAAAAGTTATATATTTAAATAGATTAGATTATTTTTTCATACAAATTTCATGTATTTTAAATATAAATATTTTAGCGACTTGATCATAAAAAATTTACATATATTATTTTTTTTCTTTAAGTAATTTCATGTGTGCGCTTTTCCCTGGTTATGAAAGGTAACCACTTCTTGAGTCCTCTTCTAACTATTTCACCACTCTGTCTCATCTAGTCTCCACTATAAAACATTAAAAACTATCTCACCCAAGACCTCTAGTTTCTCTTAATTCTAAAACACCATAATTTTATGTCGTATGTTATAATACAAAAATGTTTTTTGTGTCAATCCAATTATAATAGAGATGGTTTATGCATGAATTTCCATTAACAAAAATATTCTATCCATAACTAATAAATTAAATTATTTTTTACCCCTTTTTTATATATAAACATAGTATATGTTTGCACTATTTTTTACTCTTTACAAATAAAAATGTTTTTGAAAATTACTTTAACAAAATTCAACATTATTTCCCTTCATTTGGTCAAAAAACCCTTTTCTTAAATGTCCTTATTGTCGATACTATTTTAAAAAAAATATTTATTATTCTACAATTAATTTATACATTAAATATTATGAATTATTGAATTAATATATAAAATTTCCCATGAATATTCCTATTAATCTAGGTTGATGTATTTTTGATTTTTTACATTAAATGTTAATGTAATGTTCATTTTAATTAAAAAACATGAAACTAATTTCTAACTATCATGTAGGATATATGTTTTAAATCTTTTGGTAGAATTATCCATGGTTTTTATTAATGAAATTTTTTCCTTATTTTTTAGACTATATTTTTATTTTAAATCTGTTATTTCATAATGAAAATTTTATTTTCCTCTATAAATATTACAATTCAATTTAAAGACATTTTCATCAATTATAATATATATTTTGTAATTTTTTTATTAATTATATTAACCAATGTTATGATAATCATTACTTATAATTTTGGTTTTTTATTATGATATTTATATTTTTAATAAACTATTTATATTACCTGGGTTATGGTATGATTAAATAATGAAATTTTTATTATATTTTGGGACATACATTTTTAGTTTTCATTGTGTGATTGCTGGGGATATATTTTTATATATCTCTAATAGATTGGGAAAAAAATTATATCTCATGAGGTAATTATGAGAACCAAGATGATTCCCTCTATCTGAAATGGGAAATAGTTTTAAATTAAGGATCTAAAATTGGAAACATTTGTTGATTATTAATACTTATTGATATGGGGAACTAATTTTTAAGACGAATCCACAGTGATTTTATGGTCTCCTATGTCATCCTAGATATAAAAAATGATTTAAATGCTTATAATTGTTTCCCAATATTATGAAATCTTATTATAGTTATTTGGTATGGACTCATGGTTAATGATATATTAATTATTATATCTCAATATTATGATTCATATCCTTTAAATGATAACATTATTTCACGAATCATTATCTTGGTCCATGGTAAATTGGGTATAGACATTTTATATTATGATCTAGATCCCATACCCTTGTTCTAATGTTGATCTATCATATGATCAACCATTGATATATCCTTTATTTACCATTATTCAAAACATGATATCTCCCATTATTATGTTTTTGTTCCTCCAGTTATGAAAAATGATTCTACATTAGGCATGCCAAGTAGTGTAAAGTGTGACCTATAAATTATGAGATTAGATAATGAATAAACCAAAAATATAAATTTATTTTTATAGCCATCATAGACAGTAAACCTTTATGGTTTTATTATATCTATTATTGTTATATTCTGAATATTAATCTAAAATGGCATAATATTTATTTGTAAATATTTTAGGATGCCTCATTTAGATTTTAGAGTAAGGATTAATAAATCATAAGATATTAGGATTACCGAACATGGGTTAAAACCGTTTATATAAGTAAATAAATAGTATAACATAATAAAGTTATTATAAGATATTTATTATGTTGTTTCCAAAAAAAAATTGTTTTATTGATATTACAAGTGGATTCTATTTTAGAAGTCATTCTTATAGTGGTAATAATCTTGATAATTTTTTGTTGATCCTTATCTTAGCCATTATTCTAGTATATAGTTAATGTTCCCTTACTCTACACCTGGTCCAACCCTCTCGGGTTATATACATGGGATTACTCAAATTTCCCATATCAGTTATTGTGAATGATTTTAATAGATAGTGACCAAGTATAGATTAAGACAAAACTATGTTGACATGGATTAAAAAGAATGGGTCATGAATAATACATCATTTACATGATTTTTCATGAGTATTTTATTTCTCTCTAGTATTATTATTTAACACACTATGATTTTTTATTTTGGTGAATGTAAATAACTCGATGGAAATGTGTTCCTGATGAATATGACAAAAATGAAATTATTTTCATCAATAGTGGAAATTTTATATGTGATTGGAAATGAAAATATTATTTATATTCTTACACAATATTTTAAATATATCAAGAATTATAAAATTATAATTAAGAAAAGTGGATTCCAACATATGGATTTGTATTTCAAAAAAAAAACATCATGCTTCTTCTATTGGGTCATCTAATCCATTAGTGGTTATCTGTTGGATAATAGCCACTAATAATGAATTCTCTATTCCATAAGTTCATGGAACATGAAAATTTTTTCATAACAATTTATCATTTGGAATGTGAAGCATATCAATTTCTGAATCTTCATAAGAATATGATGCAAAAATAATATATTAAATCATTTTAAAGGGATGAGTTTAATAGGATATTTTTCAATATGTACCTCAAATATATTCTAAAAATTATTTATTTAGAATTCCATGAGATTAATTTTAATGATGATCAAACCATTTTTACATATGATTCAAAATTTATAACACTTTAATGGTATGATTCTTGTTTATTCATTAGTTTTCAATTTAAAATTGATATATTCATTAGTGTATTAAAACCAAGTCCATAAAAAGTATTTCATATAAGAGGGTATATTACATATAAATAAATTGTATAATGTGTAAACAAGATAGTAATTTAAATTGGATATTTATACCATTAGAAACATTTTTATTAGAAAAATTGTTGATGAAATATCATAAAATCACAAATAAATTACAATGTGGAAAATAATTATATCCATATACAATCTTGAATTTTTGTATGAAAATCAAGTGAATTTTGTTCATAGAACTATGAGGTGATATATATGATTAACAGATATTCATAATGATCATGAAAGTTGAAAGTTGATGAATAGTATGATTAGGTAAATTATCGAAAAAATAAACCAACTAATGAAACACCTATACTAAAAATCATTAAATTCAAGTATTATTGGAATTATTCCATCCAATTAATTAGTATTAATGTTTATAATGATAGTCATATCCAATAACTAATTAATCCAAAATAAAATAGTAAATCTCATGAAATAATTTCTTTTGTAGTGTGTTATGAGAATTACATGGTGAAATATAAACATTTCAACCACTCTGAAAAGATAATCTCTTATTTGATTATAGACATACCCACTATTTCATATATAAGGTTTCTCTAGGGGTATCACACTACAACCTCACTGATTACATTCTGGGTTGGTAGGGAGAGCTCTTAATTGTTATATTATCACATCACATATTTATGTTTCCTCAAAGATTGATTTTTTTGTAGGTGATTCCTACAAATCATGGGATTCCTTATCTATAAGAATTTCAAGTGATATTAATAATTGATTGGACTTTTTTATGTAGATATGATTTCAATTGTAATGTTTACAATGACACAATACATAATTTTTATAAATCAATGTTGATTTATCATTTTTAATCTAGATATTAATTTACAATTGATATAACTTCTCTCATATGGGTAATAATTATTATCCATGAATATAATTTATATTAAATGGTTTGGGAGAGAATAAACATTGAGGATAATCCAACGTTATTTTTTTATTCCTTTCTAAATGAATTATCATGTTTCCCATCAAAACATGATGTTGAATTTTCAATATAACACATTTATAGTTCAAGAATATTTTCTATTAATTAATATAGAATTTAGGTCCTGGAGAAGCCTGAGTCGACCCTAAACAAGTCACCCAGGCCTACCCGCAACAAGACCAAAGAGGAATTACCATCCTCCGAGGATGGTAACAAGCACTGAGGGAATCAATAGATTACATACGGGAACGATTTTTCCAAAATATAAACAATCAAACATAAACGGGAAATAAACAGACATCCCAAAATACATTTACATAAAAAGTTAACTGAACATTATTTGTACAAGAAACTGATAGTACTACTATACCAAAAAATAAACCAACCAAAACTAACAACCAAAATAATCCATGTGACCCCGCTGGATACTCTATAACACAATGATCACATGTCACCCAAAGCGATCAATCTCATGTTGAAACCTGGACAAGTGCTAAAAACAATAGAGGACTATAACTGTGAGTATTAAAACTCAGAAAGATATCCTGATATTCTATTCCCATTACACTTTCTATAAAATAAAAGAAACATAAATTTCAGGTTTTAAATTAATGATATAAAAGTATGTTTTCCAAATGAGGTTCCATGTTAAAAAAATTATCAAACAAAAACATGCATGTTTTATAAAAAAACCCAGTATAAATTTTCAATGAGTTATAACTTCAAAATGAAAATAGTTTTCAGGAGGAATTCATTAAATAATGTAAAAATTTATATAAAAAACATAGTCCTCTGAATTTACCCACCAAACACACCATATGACGATTGTGATCACAAAATTTACAATGAGAACAAGTTACAGGAACACCCCTAGGCACTAGATAGTTGTGTGCCCCAGGTGCCTTATATATTAGCCAAGGTTACCATGATAAATATCCACAATCATTCACAAGATACACTATGGGAGAATAATTCATAACCTATTTGTAACATCCCATGTATGTAAATAATTATGTATTTTCATATCTATGTCTATTTATGAATTAGATAGTGTTTTATAGGCTTCCAATGAGAATAAATCCAATCTTAAGCATAGAATTTTGTAATATTTTTAGATGTTTATTTTACCTCCTTTTGATGGAAAACCATTTTTAAAATAAACTTTTGACAATTTTATAAGCTATACACGTCAAAATAAACTTATTTTTTATGATTGGGACATTGAAATTTACATTGGATAAATTTTTGGTATTTTTTCTGATAATGTTCATTTTTTAATTAATAGTGAAAAATACTGCATTTTACATAAAAACTATTTTTTCATATAATTTAATTAAATGGATATAATGTCTTCTAAATTGTTTTTAAAGTTTAATTAGAATATATTTTTACCATTTAATACAATTGTGGTCATTATAATTAATTTCACTTTGGAATTGGGCATAAACAAGTGTCAAACCTTTCATAAATATTGTCTAAAAAAAACCATACTATTTGTCTTGAAAACGAGAATTATTTTTATATTAATTATTGAAATTTTAATGTTTGGAATTTGGTAAAATGGATTCCATATTTGTAATCATAATTTCTAAATTATGTAATTAAGACTCTTTTGTTTTTTTACATTATGAATAGTAACAACGGTAATTATCTTTAATTATCTTGATTAATTAGAAATCGGTTAGTTAAGGATAATAAAATAATATCATAATAATAACAAATGACCCCAAAATGTGTCCTAATGATACATTTTGTGTCATGGACGACCATGGAATGCCTTGATGCAAGCTTTGTGACCCCATGGAATCACTTTTGGGTGAAAGTGACATTTTATCATTTTATTTTTAAAGAAAGGAGAATATCACTAAAGAATGTATCACCAGAGTAAAAAAAATATAGTTTTCTCTGTGTAAATGATATCTTAGACTATATATATTCATTGGAAATATTAAAATATTTCCAACATCATAGTATTGTTTTATAATTTTTAGATATTAAATTAATTAATTTATTTATGACACCATGATGATGCAATGATTATCTCATTAATTAACGATTTAAATAAAATGAAAATATAATGTAAAATATAAGACAAAAACTTGTGAAAGACCTATTGGATGAGTATATTTCAAACCCTTATCACCTTATCCTCGAAATATATCAATGTGGGACCTTTTAAATCCTAAACTCATTTTAAAATAAAGTAACATTTCATGACTTTCCAACAGTGCCCCTCCTCCCTCTTATAAATGGACCCCACCTCTACCTCCTTACCCACACTTCTCAAGCCATTAGCATGGCCAAAATATGCTAATTTTATCTGTCCAAATCCCTCTCTTCATCATATAATCCTTACCTTAGGTAGAAAGCTCTTCAAAAAACACTTTTGGTACAAACCAAGATGAGTTACCTAATTTAAAGGTAATGTCTTCTCTAATGTTCTTTTGTTTGATTTTACTTCTCCAACCACCTAAAATCATTTTATTAATTTTTTTTGTAACAAAACCACTATCTTAAATTTACTAGGATTTGTTTATAAGATGTATTCAAGAAACACTTACACACAACTTCGTCTAATGGCTAACAAACATACTGTTTATGTGGATGGTAAATTTCTACCTCACGAAACGATGATTGTTCAATATTCTTATAACACCTACAAAGGTGGCCATTAAGATGTCACAATATTTATATATGATATATAATATGTTTATTTTTTCCTTAATCTTCTGTCATTGTCATTTATGGAATGCCTTTATTGTTTCAATTATGGGTAAACACAAAATCTTCATTTTAGGAAGTGCGGACTACCGCCTCCTCAAAGTGATTTGATTCATTAATTTCATATGTGGGACATATAAAGTATGGAGTTAGTTATATTATATATGATAATATACTAGAATTACAATATACCTTTATATCATTATGATTCTATTCCATAAAATACGAAATAGAAATAAAAGTAGCGTCAATGCGTACCCACGGCTTACCATCTCCATGAACGGTAGATTTCATTTATTACCTCTAAATGCTATGTAATATTATAAATGAATATATATACTAGATATATATGATATCTAAATAATGAATATAATTCTGGATATAATGGATGTTTTACCACATGAACAGCTTGTAATTATAAATAGTTTATTTTTGACTCAAGTACCAATGATCAAAAAAACAACCATTATTAACTTAAATAATTACATAGTGTTCATAAATGGTAATATGTTATATAAAAGGAATAATGAACTTGAAAAAGGTTCTTTATCAAGTTTAAATTATCTCATGTTTATAATTCAGGAGGTTAAAGAATGATAGAGTCAAGTCGGACCCGAGGTAAGGGACTTTGTCTCAATCTCCTTTCATTAAGGAATATTTTGATTTATACTTATCTTTATTTTATACGGTGTAAAAAACCCGTTGACATTTAGGTATATTCAAAAGGAATATTTTTATATGAAGTGTTTTACTAAACGACAAAAGGAATGTTTTTTTGTCATACGTATTCGGCGACAATGACTTCTCCACCGCCGTGACCATTATTTGAGTTTCAGCTTACTCAACAAGCCATAACTTCTTTTTTAAAATGAAAAATAAATACCATGCTTTACTTTTCTCTTTTTTTGGAATTGAAAATGGTTTTCATAATGTTTTTATTATATCAATGTGTTGTATTGATAACTTGTGATTGAAATGTGGAAATGTTATGTTTCCTTTATGCATGTTTTATATGATAAGACTATGTTGTGGTTCTTGGGAATTTTTATGAAGACAGATGGTTCTATGATAATCTAATGGCAGGTGAGCCCGATATAGCTCTCCAATTCATTGGGTAATGCAAAGTGGTTAAATGTTATGGTTTCTCCAACAAGATTTAGGTAATATACTGTGTTGGGTAATCCAAATGTAACCATGAGGTTTACTCCCTACGTAAGAATGTTTTAAATGCCTCAAGTTACCTTTATATCTTATGATTTCTACGATTTAATCATGATTTGATGAGGTACGTTAAAATGCTTATGTTTTATGAGTAATGTATGATTTCATACATGGACTAATGTTTTCATTTCATACTTTTATATCCCTTACAGGGATTTTTATGCTCATCCCATGTTTTTGAAATGTTTTTCACAGGTCAAGGGAAAGGTACATGATGCGATGATAGTGTCAAGGAAGTGTCAAGAAAGAATACATGATTTATTTTAAATATGTTTCTGTTGATGGAAAATATGTGTACTATAATTTATGTAACCACTTTTTTTAAATGCGGAATGTAAAGAATGATTTATGATCTAATTATCTAAAAATATAAACCTAAAAAGATCCTCAATGTGTATTCATAAAATATCTCAAGATTAAGTAATGTTTAAGGTTGGGGCCTTATAGTTAGTATCATATGTTGGTTTAGATAACTTTAGGAGTTATAATTCTATTAAATGATTATCCAAGAATATTTGTTTATGGTCAAATTGAAATGATATAGAATTTGAATATTACTATGTTTCTTCATCTAAGACATGTTTTTTCATAATGATTTTCCGTAGAGGAAACAAGGACGCAGTTCTTGGAAGGCATACAGAAGGAAATGACCATCAGAATCAGCATCCTGAGATGGTCGGAATTCGAACTGAACAGTTTGTTGGAGCAATGGCGCAGTTGAATCAAGCGATAAATGGTGGCGGTATCCATGCACGATATCAGCCAGATCAACCGCATATGAACATGTCAGTGGTGGAACATTTCTTGAGGAAACATCCCCCATCATTCAGAGGATCATCTGACCCTGTTCTAGCTGAAGGGTGGATTAAAGCACTGGAGAAGATTTTCAATGTCATGGGGTGTTCAGACAATCAAAACGTTAGTCCTGAAATTTACCGTATGGAGGGTGAGGCAGATTAGTGGTGGTAGATGGTTAAAAATATCAGGGATGCTGATGAGATTGATTCTCTCTACTGGGATGAATTCAGAGGTATATTTTTTAGAATTATTTTCCTAAGGATGTTCGATATAGTATGGAAAAACAATTCTTGTAATTGAGGCAAGAGGACGACTCAATGGTGGCTTATGAAGAAAGGTTTACTCTATTGGAAAGGTATGCTCTAAATTTTATCCGAGAAATTGATAGTAAAATCAATTGCATGTATAAATGGTGAAAAAACATGAAAAATATGAAACATAAATAATAATTGCATGTATTTTGGAGAACCTACCTAAAAAACGTGGAAAAATAGAAACACACAACCAAAAGCAGTAGTTGTTGGATTAAAAACCCTAAACCTAAGAATAAAAGACCTAAACCAACATAAACCCCATAAAAATTATTCCAAAAATAGAACCCCAAAAATATCATAACTATTTGGGAAGGAAGAACCATTAAATAATTTAAGGAGGAGGAAGAGGGAGGAGAAAGGAGAATGAATCTCAAATTGGAAATAGGGAATCTCTTCATATTCCCATAAATCTACACTCATAGAGGAGAGGGAATGACCGAAAACATCATCGAGAGGATTATAATGTATGTAAGATCTAGGGAAAGTGGATTTGTGATAAATATAGTACTAATTGAATGATTTCTTAATGAGATAAATTAAAATTAAAAAATCTAGAAGATTTGAGATACTTTTAGACTGTTTGTCATAATTGGCAACTAAGATGATATCCAAATAGAAAAAATGGATCATGGGGGTATTCCTAGGGTTTATGGAATTGAGTGGAATGTATATCATAGAAAATTATCATAAAATTAAGATGATATAAAAGAAACAAATAATATTGTTAATACTGAAAATGGGCCCTTAGGTTGGGCCAATACCTAAATAAATAACCTAATTTCACCATTATTATCAATCCTTAAGGGGTCAAAAAGGATATGGTTGGTTGAATATGTCAAGGGATAAAAATTAGGAAGTGTAATGGGTGAAAGATGTTGAAAAAATGGATTTATCAAAAAACATAATTTGTTTTTAAATTTAGAATTGTGCACATGGTTTATCTCAAATCATGAAGTAACCACACTTTCTCAAAAAACTCAAAAACAAGCAATGAAGAACATAAAGTAGGGTTATTATTCATATATGAAACATCAAAGATATAAATTAATCACACCAAAGTTCCATGAAAAGGATCAGTATTTCTAACAAACCAGATCTAGAAAAATACATGAAAATGGTGTTTGACAATTTCCTATTTTATGTTTTAGGGGTTGAAGATGTAAATATAAGACATTATTGATAATCTTTCATACTCCCAAGTTCATGAAAATGGGGTGAAGAATTTTCTTATGAAATAAACATGGGATGATGAAACATTCAATGATTTTTTAAAACATTACAATATTACATTGAATAACGAGTATCCTCTAGCACATATCAATGATTTTATTGATCAAATACACATATCATGATTTTTTCCCAAGATCACCATTTGATATACTTACTATAAATTGGGGTTCATGACTGAATTCATACCCAAAACATCATTTCATTTTATTTATGGTCACTAAGAATTTATATTGATTCCATTTTTTAATATTAATATGTCCATTATGATTAAATATTAAATAAATATAGTTTTTGGATATTACATTAATAATTATTCGAATGTCTTTATGGATGATATTATAATATATTCAATGATTAAGGAATATCATTAGCACCACAGGATAATGGTACTATAGATCCTAATAAATGATTATTTGTATGGAAAGTTTTCTAAATTTGAATTTTGGATCTCTAATGTTTCATTATTGGGTTATATAATCTCAAGTTTGGGTTTTTTGGAGGATCCCTTAATGATTATTTTTTATTAAATATAAAAAAATAAACCATAATTATTCAGTGCATAAGTGTTATATAGATTGATTTATATCAATGATTAATTATGGGATGTTTCTCATGACTATATAATGCAAACACTATGAATAATTAGAAGGGGTTTATGTACTTGTGGATGGACGAATGTGAAGGGAATTTCAATGAACAATAAAGAAGATTTGTTAGTGTACTTTTCCTCATATTGAAATTTAGTATTGATAGGAGTGTAATCAATGATGATGAATTAAATAAGGTATTTTAATTATCCTTAATTCATAATGATATGAAAATATAATATTTTATATACCAATTTAAAATACATGAGGAAAATTACTCAAACTCTTGATATAAGTCTAGAAGTGGATATTTATGTCTTATATGTATAGAAGAATAATATTTTTGGTGAATTTATTTGAATTTATATAGATAATTATTTTTGAAATATATATTCACATATATAGAGGTGAATATTCACTATATTATAGGGTTACAATTGATTATATATTTTGATTGGTCATTACATTACCGCCATATGAATGAAAACAAGGTTGTTGATGCTCTAACCAGATGGACCACTCTTGATTGTACATGATGATGGTTGAAATTGGTCTAATAATTATAAATTCTTAGAAAATGGTTCATTATATTTTTATTATAGGGGATATATTCTATCTATCATAGATGAATGTTCAACCATATATCCATGTGAGTATTAAAGAGGTGTAGATCGAATATGTGGAACTATCAATGACAATTAGATATATAATTGAGATCATACAATATTTTTTTTGAATGATATAGATAAAGAATATAGTATTTCTCTTTTCAATAACATAATTTCAAAGGTCAATATTATATAAAGCTCACCGTTCAGGACTATCTATTCATATTTGATGTATGAATATGTATATAAATCAGTATGAACATTTATTTTTGGAAAACATGAAAACATATATTGTAGAGTATGTATATCGATTTGAAATCATTCATATATTTTGTGTTGAAATACATATATATTATGTGATTTGACAACCATTACCATACAAGAATAGAAATAGGAAAACATCACATTTGATTTTGTCTTAAAACTCCCAAAAATATCTAAAGGTCACAATACAATGTTAGAGGTAGTTAATAATAGTAAAAAGATGTGAAACGATATTAATTTTATAAAATATTTCACTCTTGATCAACCTAAAAAAATATAAAATAATTAGAGTCGTGTATAGATAGAGTAACATATTCTACTATATTTGATTGATACCTATGGCATAACATGATGTTCTAGTGATGTACTCGGGATGATCATGATGGTGAGTTTGGTATCTATATTTCTCATCATCTATAAGAATATTGTTAGTTTGAGAAATCCATTCAAATAATATAGATTATAAAGATCTACTATTTTATAAATTTAAATGATATTTGGGATCAACACCTTCTTCTAATAGAGTTTTATGAAAAAACATTATCTTACAGTTGAGCATTCGTATGGATCGTTATGTATCCCTCATTAGTTGAATGTATATAAATTCAAATGTTATGATGATTAGGGATAAAAAAAGAAATTGGGAATAGAGATATATAATGATATGGTTGTTAAATATATTTTCAATCAATAGTACATAACATTTCCCGGATTCGACATAATATTTATCTTAGTAATCCTTAGTGAGTTATGTTGTTAAAAAATGGTTATTATTTATTTATATGAAAATATAAATTGAAAAAGTATTTTTTTAGAATTTTTTTTATGATGATGAATTAATATATATGTATGTTTGTTATTCATTATTGCATCGTGATGGAATCTTATCTATCGGAACGTTAACCAAATATTTATCACGTTCATGATATATTCATTCTATGTATCACAAGGATGTAATTTATCAATTATCCTAATATATTGAACATTCATTTTTTTCCACTAGAGAATGATATTTATTATAAATAAGACCCAAATAAATTTTTGATCATAGATATTTAGTGTCACATAATAATACTATGCAACTAGTTAATGTCCATAGGGGGGATAAGATATCCATAGACGCTACTTGGGGACCATATGATGAAATGAAACAGATATATATTAAGCTTATTTTGTAAAAGAAATGGAATCTTTCAATGAATTTAATTTTTAGCTAGGTAGAATGATACACTGTGAGATTTTATGATATAGTTCGTTATAAATAAATTTTATTTCAATGATATCGTGATTTTAAATCAACACCTCGTTTAAATAAACTGCGATATAACTAATATAATTAAATAGCATTCTTATAAAAATTCCATTAAGATTTGTTATATGAATAATAATATACCAACTATGAAAAATATGTACTTTGGGTTTATTTAATTAACTAATAAATTAGTACTTAATTTATATTAAATCGTTTTATTCTATAAAAAATGTTTATTTCAGAAAATTATTATTTTTCATTTTTAAAAATAATTCATAATTAATTTATTCTAATCATAGAAATTTTTTATGATGAAAATTATATAATTTTTTAAATAATTATATGAATATTATCATATTTTGACATTTATACATTTTTCTAAAATGATTACTTTTGTTGTAAATAGTTAATAATGTACATTTTTATTAAAAAATGTATATTTTTCATGAGTTAATAATGATTTATTTTTGTTTTTAAATTATATAAAAGTAAAATAATTTCAATTATACTATAAATAATTTTATTTCTATTACTATAATTAATATTATGCATGATGTGGGTGTGAGTATTTTTTATACACAAAAAGAATTTTTTTTCTAAAAAACAAATTTTCCTCGCATTTTAAGGTCTAATTTTATATTAAATTAGTCCTCCTATGTAAATTGAATTTGATAATAATAGATCCAATAGTTGGAATCATCATATATAATATAATACAATTATATTAACTAAATTTATTTAATTAAGAAGATTATCTAAAGAAACAAATTTAGCTTAATAACGGTGAAATGAGTACCACATTGTTAGAACATTGGGATAAGGAATTAAATTTTACATAACAAATATATTTTTCCTTTTGGATTAATGAATTTTTACCATTATCATCCATATATCGAAAACATACCAATTTATTTCCATTTTTCTTAAATAATAAATTTAATTCAAGAAGCACCCCTTAGTGAATTATAAAATGGAATCTCATCTCTTGACCCCTCACACTTTTTATAAACTCTAGATCTATCATTACCAACCATAATACCTTCCACGATTCCCTCTTCATATCATATAGTTTTTTAATTTGAAATATCACTTTTTTAAGGTTTATTTTATAAGTGGATGATTGTTTATCAATTAAAAGGAGTTTCAAACATGTATGAATCAAGATGTTACATATGGTAAGGGATTTATATCTCAGTCTAATTTTATTCAGGCATGTTTATACTCGAATTCCCATTATAAAAAATTAGCAAATCATTTTTTGATAAATTCATTAAATTCTTCTTCTCATTTGGTTTCTTATATAATTTAGATGATTTATTACTATTTACATCTCTTTGGAACAAAAAATGATTCATCGAATTTTTTTTCAAAAAGATTTCATTATTTATCATCCATTGGCTAAAAAAATTCTTTCATAATCAAGTTATCTAATAAAATTAAAGAATGATTTTATATTATCTTTAATGATTTTATAATATAGTTTTTACCTATGTTTTTTTAAATCTATTCAAATGAACCATAATGATATTTATGAATGATGAACATTTGTCTTCTTACATAAAATGTATTTTTTATATTCATTTAAACTTACATGACATGAAAATAATTACCCACAATCATCACGGGTAATTTTTTTGAATCATCCATTACAATCATCCATTTATCTTTTCAAAGAATATTTTCCGTTAGTATTTTATAGATATATGTATTTTAAAAAATTGATTTAATAATGAAATATAAATTTACTTCAAGAAGTATTTACATCCACTTTTAACGTAACTTTCATCCATGATATCATCGATTTATGTTATTTTCAATTTACTAGGGATGGGATGAAATGAGAACTTCTTAGAACATTGTATGGATGGTTTATAATTATGATGATGTGATTCATATGAAACATATTTCTTTTCCACAAGTTATGCTAGACAAAATATTGAAATGTTAAAGATCATAATGAACAAAGATATATAGGTTATGTTACTTAGTGGTTAGTCCTATATTTATATATACCTATAATGCATAACATAAAGAATTATATCTCGTGAGATATTTTTGAAAAACTATATGATGTTCTCAATACACTGTGGTAATTAAGTATAGATTTTCATAAGATGGTGTTTATACAAGATCAGTTCAGATATGTGAAACTTGTGTTAATGTCATATTTAAAATTATTAGATAAACATGGTAGTTTACCATAACATATGAAATTATTTCTATGTCTATGATGATGAAATACATTTATGACACATTTTATAGTTATAATTTTAACTCATTGTTCATTCTTGAATAATGATAATTTATCACTCGTATGGTTCATGTATTTCAAATGATATAGTTTAATTCCATGATTCATGATTATGATCTCTGATAAATTTAGAATGAAATTTGTGTGTTGTGATAATGATGACATACACTTATTTATCTAATGCTTTAACATGATCGTCTATTGTTATATACCTTATTTCCAATTTCACATATTCTATGTTCGTCATTTATAATGTTTTCATTCCCAGTGTTAAGATGAATCTCTTTATGTAGGGTATGTTAAAAGTTGCATGAAGTGAGAATAAAAATATGAGAGAGAATGAAGAATGTATAAAAATATTTTTTCTATGTCTCAACTCCATACAAACTAATATATTATTATTATTTAATATTTTGTAAAATAATATATTTAATATTTTTCAAACATATTTTAATATTTATGTATGAAAATCATGAGTATCCTCAGTTTTTACATTTCCCATCCATGTAACATAGATAATAAATAAACAGAAATAAATATTCATGTTAACAAGGACAGAACCAACCACGCTACTTCAACCAATATTCATAACCTTAGAAAATCACCAATAAATGAATCAAAAATATATAGAATAACAATAAACCAAAAAAATGAAAACAAAAATATTATAGGCTGTCTTGTTTAATAAATAAACATCTAATAATAGAAAAAAAACAGTATCCCTTCTTAAATACCATGTTATACCACCTATGATGGATCAAAATTTCACAACTCACTTGATTGTGTCCAAAATAATTATAACCCTATAAATCTAGAAATCCTAGAACCTATAATATATATTTGTTATCTAATATCCATTTAATATCCACCAATTGAGATAATTCATTTCATTTCATTTCATAATGTTATTAGTGAATGATAATTTGAAAACATAACTAGAAAGATGGGTTTTCAATCTATGGATTTTGAAATACAATGATACATGTTCATATTCTCTTTAAAAAAAATCCTTTTTATCAAATGAATGGATATATATTGAAAAGTTTCAGTATCCTAGAATACTTTAGAACAAAAACAACCCTTTTAAATAAAATACAAAAACCAATACACTAGATTTTTCTAATTCATTTTTATAATATTTTAAAAAAATTTAAAATGAAATAATAAAGACAAAAAAGAAAAAATAAAAAAATAAGGGAACTAGATGTCCAAATATTTGAAAAGGGGATATTCAAGATAAAATTCACACTACAATATAAGAATGAGAAATATAAAATTAATCACAAGATATGAATCTTGTAGATATGCAACAACCCAAAATCGGATCACTCATAAGTAATCTATACTAGTTAGCCACATGGACCGATGTGAACCTCCTCTTATGCCATAGACTACACACTACATTTAGGGTCTATGATGGTATTTTGGGGTGACCAGACCTCCATAATCAAAGTGTAAAAAAATGGTGTAAACATTTGTAATCATTGAAAATAGTATAATAGTATAAATACATATTCTTAATTATCTATATATGTTAAATATTAATTATAAATAACACAGGCCATAAAAAATCAGGTCTTGATATTATTCTATAAAAATGGTAATACAAAAAAATGGAATAATTCTAATAAAAAATTCTATGAAAAAATAACAAACAGAATTCTACACTAATATAATCACATTATTTATCTTGTCCATGTACTCCCATTATATATCACAATATACTAATATAAAATCAAGATATAGATGATTCCTTTATCCCTACCTGCATTCATGAGATCTATTTGGGTACCCATCAGTGAACAAAATAGGATTTGAGAAATACTATGTTATCTAGAACCGATGGAGTCTAATAGAATATAAAAATTATATATATAATATTCAGTTTTTTATTTATATCATTATAATGTGGTAAAGGGAGCTGTAAAAAATCATACCATGTTCTTATTGGACACATGTCCGACTCTACCAGTATTAGACTAAGCTAGAATAGCTCTGAAATTTTTTCATCAAATTTTAATATATGTATATATATGTATTTTTGTGTAAGTATATATTTATGTTTATATATATATGATGTAATTATATAACATTTATAGATATATATACATAATACTAGAAAGGATATGTGGTGTGAAACTAATGCATAAATGAATAACCAAACGAGTATAAAAATTAAAAATATGCATATCACTTTTTCCTAGGTGATATTCTTACGAAAAAAAACTCCTACCTCAAAAGAAATGGCATTCCTCATATTGTATGCATAACATTTTTTCATTTTTCATGATTTTCTCTTATGTTTCTAGAATATCTTCACTTTCTCAGCCACTTCCTCTACTAATTCTGGTCTCAAGAACATTGTTTCCTAAACATGATGCAAAAAAGTTGGAGTTTGAAACCTCTTCCTATACAATTCCTCAAATGGTACCATATTTATAATAGAATGAAAAATATTATTATATTAAAAGTCAACTAATTAAATATTTTGATCCAAACTTCCCATGTTGTCCACTGACCAATATAGAATCATATCCCCCAAAGATTGAATTGCTCGTTCTGACTGCCCATATGATTATGGATGAAAATTCGTACAAAAAATTAATTTTGTTCCCAAAGACTTTTCACGGACATTCAAAAAATTATAAGTGATCATGGGATCCCAACTGGTTAAAATGGAGAGAGGGATTAAAAGTAAATTGACAATCTCTTTAAAATCTGCATCCACAAATTGTAGGGATTGGAACTGAGCAGTTTTTTATAGCAATGAATCAGCTGATGTAGGAAATAAATTTTGGTGGTATCCTTGAATGAGAACAAACAAAGGTACCACAATAGAACATGGTGATAGTAGAAGATTTTATAGGACACCACCCACCTACATTAAATTGATCTTCAGATCATATAGTAGCTTAATGTTAGATTAAATCCCAAGAAATGATAATCCACACTATGGGATATTTAGATAATCAAAAGATAAGCCTTTACTTTTTACTATTAAACATGGGTGGTATAACTTTTTTAAAATTATTTTAATATTTCTGTATGTATTTTTTTAATTTGAATTAAAATTAATCCCACAGTAAGATTATGTAAAATCATTCTTAAAATCATCCCACTTTAAGTCATAAATATCTTCCATATCCTTAACATTCATAACCATTTACCACCACTGAGATGCTTCAACATTATCACATCCTTTCACATTGAGGATCCTTTCAGGTTTAGAATTTTATATTTTTTTTAAAAGGTCAAATAACAATATATAAAATAAAAAGGTTACAAGAGACGAAAATATGAGATTTTTTGACAATCTCTGTCGAAAAGATAAGATAAATCAGCTGGCAGAGTATCGAACCAAGTCATGTTTTGATGGACTCCTTTGTTAGAAAGAGCATCAGCAACATCATTTGCTTTACGGTAGGCATGAGTAGGAATGTAATCAATCCCATGAAGATTCATCAAGAAATTAATCCAGCGTGTAGTGAGAGGCCAGGCCAGATGAATGATTCCATTCCAGATGGCATGAATGATGGTGGTAGAATCACATTCAATCCAAAGCTTTATCCATCCTTTTTGAAGTTCAAACTCAACAGCGTGCATGAAACCAAGAATTTCCGCCTCCAGAGATGAAGAGTGACCACATCCAACATAGAAGCAACCCTAACATTGGCCATCTGAGTATCTGAAGATAGAACCAAAACTGGAAGGTCCTGGATTGCCTTTAAAAGCACCATCATCGTTCACTTTGATCCATCCCGGTATCGGTGATTGCCAGAAAACTTCAAAGGAGCGTTTGGGTTCAGGGTAGATTCCAGGAACACAGAGATGAGGAAGTATCTCAAAGTCACCAACCAAGTTGTTGCAACAGTCTTTTTGGATTGAGGCAGCTTCATTGATAGCAATAATAATTCGATATTTTCCTGCATTGAGACTAAATGAGCGATTATTATGAATGAGATCATTTCTAGAGTACCAGATCTCATGCAGGAGTTCCGCCATATCTGCAAGAAAACTATTTTTAACCTGTGAAGAAGCTTCATGTCTAATGCAATTTTTGAAAAACGAAGAAATAGAGTCAGTTAAGATCCATCTTCAATTGAATAAATCAAAAACATAATTCCATAAAGCAGAGGTCATGGTACATGAAAGGGAGAGATGATTGGAATCCTCCCTGTGTTGATTACACAAGCGACATTTATAACAAAGCTGAATGCCAAATCTTTGCAGAATAGTTTCAGTGGGAAATTTATTATGAGAAATACGCCAAATAAGGGTGATCCTAGAAGGTTTAATCCAATGTTTATTGAAATGACTCAACCAAAGATAATTAGAATCCTCATTAGAAAATTTATGCTTATAAAAGTTTTTTGAGTCAAGCATACCATTTAGGGCAGGTTCCCAAACAAGGAAGTCTCCATCTGAGGAGAAGGGATAATTATCAATAGTCTGCACAATATATTCAGGGAGATCATATCTATGAGAATGTAAGACATCTTTTATGGACTGACTAGTATCAGTAGGAATGACATTGGGTGGTAACAGTGCGATCAGGGGGTTACCACACCATTTTCCACACCAAAAATTAATGGAAGAATCAGCATTGACCATCCATCTAGCATTTTCCATGATCTTACGGTAAGAGTCTCTCATAGAAGGCCAGATTGAAGAGTTGATGAACGTCGAATTACCCATTAAAATTTTGTGAAGAAATATATGTTTTAAAAAATCATAAACTTTAGAAGTATAATTGATAATACACCATGTTAGACGGGCTTACAGAGCGCTATTGAAAAAATTTATATTTTTAATGCCAATTCCACCTTTATCAATCGGTTTACAACATGAATTCCAAGGGATAGTGACAAGATTCTTTTCGAAAATACTTGCAGTTCAAATAATTTTTTTAATGTAAGTATTAATTTTTTTGAGGATTCTTATATTCTATTTGTAAATCATGAGGGCGTAGACCATTTTAGAAACAATGGTGGATTTGACCAAACATATTCGCCCAGCCATGGAAAGGGATTTACCCTTCTAATTAGAGAGTTGGTTAATGATTTGATCTATGATACTAGCAAAGTGGCTAACTTTGGGTCTACCCCAAAGGATAGGAACACCTAAATAAGAGAAAGGTAAGAGACCGTCTTTGATACCCAGATAAGTGGTAATGGTAGATTTTCTTCTAGCCAGAATGTTCTTACCAAAGTAAATATCAGATTCATTCCAAGAGATAGCTTGACCAGAAACTTCCTCATAATGGGTTATGGATTTCTTGAAAACATGAATGTTTTTTTGATCCCCTTTAAGAAACAGAATAATATTGTCAGCATATAAAATATGAGTATGGGGTCATTATGTTTCAAGAAACTTGAATAGGATTATGTTTATTTTTATCCACCAGACTGCTGAGAAGCCTACTTAGGTAATCCTCAGCAATAACAAAAACGATGGAAGTAAGGGGGTCGCCATGTCTAAACCCTTTTGAGCATTTAAAAAGACCTATAGGAGTGCCGTTAATGAGAATAGAGATGGAATCTGATTGAAAAAGAGTCTTAATTCTTCCAATAAAGGTATCATTAAACCCAAAGTTTTTAAGAATTTGAAGATAAAATTCTAGTCTATGGTGTTAAAAGCCTTTCTGATATCTAATTTAATAGCCACACATCCTCCTCTAGTGTTTTTATTTAGACTGTTGGTACATTCAAGGGCAAGAACGATGTAGTCTTGAATGGACCTACCTTTAATGAAGCCAAATTCATTCCAAGAAACAATTTTATTACAGATAAGAGCAAGTCTATTCGCAATAATTTTGGTAATAATCTTATAAAGGGTGTTAATCAGGGCAATCGGTCTGAATTGATGGATCTGAGAGGAAGTTGAACCCATGGGAATAAAGGTTAGAAATTGAGCATTGATCCCATGTGGTAAAGATCCATGAATAAAGAAGGTCCTGACAAGTTTACAAACATCATTGTGGATAATATCCCAATGCTTTTGAAAGAACCCATTATTGAACCCATCAGGGCCAGGAGCACTGTCTGGATTAAGGCCAAAGACAGTGTCTTTAATTTCATGGTCGAGAGGAATGCTTAAAAGCATTACATTGTCCCTTTCATCCACCATTAAGGGAATGATGTCAGGTTTAATCTCAGTATTAATATTTGGGCCGTTAAATATGTTATATAAGTAAGAGGTAACATGGTCTGTAATGGCCTCTTCTGAATCTATGATTAAATCATTATGGATAACTTAGAAAGAGGACAACTGACCATTCTGATTCTTTGAAGGCAATTGCAAAATTTGGTATTACGATTGCCATCTGTAAGCCATTTAGTCCTAAACATTTGTTTACGAATATCATCCTTAAAAGTGAGAAAGGAGTTAAGTTTGAGGGAAATGCTAGCTTCCAATTGGGGATCCATATTAAAATTTGAATTGGTATTTGGAATTTTAACCCTATTAAGCTCACTTTCCAGATAGGAGATATCAAGATCCATTTGAGAGTTCGTAGTTTTACACCAATATTTAAGGGCCTGTTTTAGAATTTTCAATTTGTGTAAACAGGCAAAGGAATCATTATGGTGATTCATATAGTTCCAAGTTTTGAAGATTAAAGTGACAGAGTCTGGGTTTGAGGACCAAACATTATGAAATTTGAAGGCGAGAATAGACTTACGGTCATTCATAAGGCATCTAACAAGGATGGAATGATGATCAGAGTTGAGTCTAGGGAGCGTAACACTGGATATTTTATCCCAGTTATCAAGAGCCTTTATGTTAACGAAAGATCTGTCAAGCTTACTGGAAACATTTTTGTTGTAGTGTTTCCTGTACCAAGTATATTTTTCACCAACAAGAGAGATTTCAAAAAGGCTACAATTGTCAATTGTAGACCTGAATTCCCTAGAGCATATGGAAATATGCGAGGGGCCAATTTTTTCACGAGAGCTAAGGATGGCATTGAAATCACCCATCACTACCCAAGGATTAGTAATAGCATTGGCTAACTCAATAAGTTCAAGCCATAGAACTCTTCTATATTGATATCTATTCCTGGCATAAACCATAGTGCAAAAAATGTTCCTTCCATTCCACGAGAAATCATAGGTGAGTTGCTATTCAGAAATTCTAAAGATGATGATATTCTGAAGGGAATTATGAAAAAAGACCCACATGGAATCCATCGGAGGACAACTTTGACAAGCGCTAAGAAAACTATAGTTCATAGATCCAAATCTCATGAAGCATGTATTAAAAATGACTTTAGGTTCTAAAATAGAGAAGATACGGGGCTTATGGTTGTCTAAAAATCTCCTTAGAGTTGTGAGGGTATCCTTGTTGGCCACTCCCTGACAATTCCAATAAAGAAGATTCATAATTATTTGTGTTTTGGGTTGGAACCCTTCTTTTTTTTATTTTCTAAAACCCTTCTTCCCATGGGATCGTGTGACCATAGGGGAGGAAGCAGGTTTAAGTTTGTTATCATATGTTTCAGTACTTTTAAGAGCATTTGTTTTCAAAACAGAATTTGAACTATGTTCAGGAATTTCAGTATTGGTAGTACTGTCCATGGGGGTATCACTCATAGCTCCATGAGTAGTGTTGTGTTCAATTGAAGTAGTTATTTCTGATTCAACCAGATAATGATTAGAATCTGGTGGACCTTGCGTTGGATTAGGAAGAGTAGCAGGGGAATTTATAGGAGAAATGGACTAGTTATGAACTAAAACAGGAGCTTGAGCAGGGGGGTTTCCAGCTACTGTCTGTGCAGGTTCAGAATTAACTGAGGATTTCTCATCATTTTTGAGGAGATTGACAGTGTAATCCTCAGGATTCAAGTGTTCATGGGTGGGAATAGGAGTAATAGGGGGAGTCTGAGGCGTTTCAGAGTTCTGTTTTTCAATAGAAGAGCTGGAAACCATCCTGTAATCCAATACAGAGGGAGAAGAAATAGAAGAACTGCTCTGGTCATGGTCCAAAACAGCTACTTGAGCAGGGGGTGAATTATTCTAGCTGTTGTCTTGACAGGATTGACTGAGGATTTCACATAAATTTTAGGCGTGACAGTGAAATCCTTACGTTGCAAGGGAACAGAAATGGAAGAAGAAGTAATAGGATGAGGCTGAGTCATATCAGAGCTCTGTTTGTCAAAAGAGGGGCTGGGGAACAACCTGTTGTCCAAACAGGAAGCAGGAGCTTGAGCAAACTCAGAATGCAGCACAGGAGCCACAGGAGGGGTGCGTGAGATGCTGTGTGGTATAGAAGTAGTAACAATGTTATTAGTATCAACACTAACAGTGGTTATAGAAGTAGGAGTGGTAGTTCTCTCAACAGATTTGTGATGTTGTGACACAACTAAGTCCTGAATGTCAACATGAGGGTTGGATACACCTCTGTTAACTGTAACCGACTCCTCTTGAGGAATAGGGACAGGAAAAGTTGTGTATGGGATGCTGTGTGCAGTAGTGTTAGCAGTAGTATCAACATTAGGATCATTGGACTCAATTGCAGGATTTACAGAAACAGGAGGATAGGACTCAGAAATAGAAGTGTGCAGAACATAAATACCTGGATCTGAAACCTTTTCCATGTCACTTTGTCGCTTCTTAGAGACATCAAAGGGACCATTCAGTACTGCAGGCACTGAGGTCTCTAAGTCCCTACATTAAATCTCATTCAAAGAAGATATACCAGAAATGGAAGCAATATTAACTGAATTAGGAATTGTGTTGGGATTAACTATGTTAAGGTTATTACCATCACTTTCAGTCACTATTTATTTACCTCCAATAGCAGTGTTATCTTCCATGTGAGTAGCCTCTTCCTCCTCAACCAAATACCCCCAGGATTTACCATCCAAGGTTGTGGGGACATTAGTTTTTTTACCCAAATTTCATGTTTTTTCTTAGGAAGCCCAGTATTGTCTATGATTTTCTTCCCTTTCTTGGTATTTTTAGGGTCCTGCCAGTCATTAGTAGTTGTGTGGTCCATTTGTTTCCGGACCACCCTACAATTGGCATAGTTATGACCAATCAGTTTGCATACTTCACAAAGGGGTGGTTTTTTTTCATATTCAATGCTAAGTTCAACTCTATTTTCAGGAGCATTGAATCCTATATGAGTTGGGAGATCACATGCCAAATTAACTTCCACCATCAATCTCGCATAGAGACCAAGGTCTCCATTCAAAGTTCTATGATCAATCTTAATGGGGGATCCTATGTAGGAAGCAATGTCATTCAGGATCTTTGGGTTCCATTAAAACCAATTAAGTCCATGTATTCTAACCCATACATGTTCCATATGATTTTAGTGTGTGAATGGGTTAAAAGAAGCATCCCAGTCTGACAGCCTAAGAAATCCTGGATTGAGCTATAAATTACCTATTTTCCATACATGATCTAGTTCACCTTGAGTGCTGAAGATGATGTGATAGTAACCTTTTCCAATGAGAACCATATTCCATCTTGATGAGCTCCAGTAGTGAGCAATCCAGTTCTTAAGCTCGAAGAGGGGCCAGGGCCGGTCACCTGTGTTGTAAGAGAATCGGCCAAGAACCGAGTGTTTGAACAGCTGCTACCTTTCTTTCAGGTCTTCTGGATCTGCATCAACTAAGTAGCCACCATCTTCGAGCTTTTTGAAGAGTGGCTGCTTGAAATTCTTCACGCTACTAAGATCTGATCCTTTCAAGGCGTCGTGGAAGGAGACTGGTAAAGAGAGAAGGGGTATTTCGAGGCTTCCCACTTAGAATTTAGATGAGCCGAGATATAGAGGAGCAAAAGGAGGAGAAGAGGAAATATCCCATGCCGGATCAAAGCCGGCCATTAGAGAATCTCAATGTCGATCAGTAAACCAGATTAGGTTTTCCAGACGCCCGTTGGAGAACGCTGCGAGAACTCCCATCTTTCCAATCTTCTGCTGGTATCTACTTGTATAGAATTTTATATTGTTCAGAAACAAATTATACATAATTGTTCACATTTATTCATTGCAGGTACCATAAAAAGATTATCAATTTCTTCAAAAATATTAAACTTTTCAAATAAAACATGTTTTTTTCAAATCATAATAAAATTTAACATGGAATCCTTCCCTAGATTGAAAATAGTTATTAACAGTGAGGAATAATTTAAAAACATTGGATAAGACCCACAATATCAGTATTGAATAAAAAATGAAGGAATAAAAACATTATTACATGAATACTTGTAACATATAAAATAATTTTCAAAATTACATACTTGTCACCAATATAAACATATTTTGTGAAACAAAATATTTCTTCAAGAATTATGGAAAACATATCAAACATATATATAACCATAAATATATCATGTGGAATTATATTCAAAATCTTATAACCGTCAAGGTTACCTTAAAGTTTGTAATCCTGATGGGTACCATGCAATGTAACCCACACAACTACCTTATTGTGTAACCATCGCAGTTACACTTGCAGTAACCATACGACCGACCTCGAAGATACACATGCACAATTCATTGGAGAGGGATACATGTCCTACCCTTAATAATAAAAAATTTCCAAAATCCATAACATAATAACTAAACAAGAATACCAGCAAAAAAATTTCACTTTGAATTTTCTAAAACTATAAGTTTAAAAAAGTATTTTATATGAAAAGTCAGTTACAGATAAAATATAATTTATTTTTAAATCAATAGAACGAAATTAATATATTTTTACAATATAGATAAATATACTAAACCATAATATAAACAAAAATTCATCACACAAATGGCTTTATGGGTTATTATTGACTGACTGACTAAATATGCACATTTCCTTCTAATTAGAGATACAATGTATTTGGATTGTCTTTCATGACTGTACATCAAAATGATTTTCATGTTAAATGGATATCCTTATTCCATTGTATATTACTGGGATCCAAGGATCACTTATAATTTTTGGAAGGGCCTTTAAAAGTTGTTTGGAATAGAATTAAAATTCTTGTCCAACTTTTATACCACAATTAGATAGGTAGTCATAATAAACAATTCAGACATTGGAGTCTAGGATTCGAGCTTGTTTAATGGAATACAAAAAAATTTGGGATCATAATTTTTCTTTAGTTTAATTTTTCTTATAATAATAATTTATCTTTTAGTATATAAATGAATCGTTTTTAGGAATTGTATGTCAATTGGTGTTGAACTCAATTTTTTGGGACGGTGTTATAGAAAGGATGTTTATGGGAACAAAATGAGAGGATGAACATACTGAGAAAGTTTATATTATCCAGAAATAATGAAGAAATCATAGATAAAGAATAAAAGTTATGAAGCCAAAATTTTGATATACTTTTCTCTTGGGTTAAGTGATCATGTTCTTCTTATAATCTCACAATGGAATATTTTTATACATTTTGGTAAGAAAAATCTATTATGTTCATGGTTCATTGAAACTTGTAATATCCTAGGGAAGTGAGGCCAGTCGACTACTGAGTAGCTTTTCATCCATGTTTATCTCAGGAACATAATATTTTTTTGTATTTTATGTTGAGAATGTATGTGCTAGAATAATCTCATATTTTGATCCTCGAGGAAGTTTTTTTAAAGAGAACCATTCATATGTAGAGAATCTAGTTTATATTCTTGATCAAAGGGGATATGTATTTCAAAATAATTTAATCTACCAAGTAATTTAATTTTAGATAAAACACATGGTTGACTTAGAAACATGGGGGTCTAAATATTCAATGATGGAAAAGGTACCCTCACTTGTATAACAATTTAATAAATGAATAAAAAAATTGTGAGGAAGTAATTTCTAAAAGGTAGGGAGAATATAAAACCACAATATTTTACAAATAAATGAAATTAATGAAATACTATAGAAATATGAAATGATATATTGTTTTGTAGAGATTTTTATAATGTATTCATTTAAGGAAAAAATTTCTACTTATATGTTTTGAATTTAAATAAACAGTCATTTATAATTTTGATCCATATGTTTTTTGGACTCCAATAGAACCAACATGGTTTTTTAGATAATAGTATCATTACATTATGAATTGTATTGTGACTTTAATAAATTATAAATTACATAATTATTTAATTTTCTTAAATCTTTAAGATAATAAAAACTTGATTAAAATTTTAAGGTGATATAAAATGGGTTAAAATTTCAAAAGATATTATTTTTGAATTAAATATGATTTTATTTAAAAATTAAATTAATAATTCATAGAAAATTATTTTCAAAAAATGTAATTAATTTTTGAATTATACACATCATGAAATGGTTAGGATGATTTATTGGTGTTTATCTGAAATACATGAATTCGTAATGAATATTTTAATACAGTAAAATAACCTATATAAAAATTATCTATTGAATAACCTATTTTTGACATCAGGATTGATGTAAGCCCAAATTTTCGAATTCACATGATCTTGTTACAATTTTTATAATAAGAATGAATACTATTTAAAGTCTAGGAGATAAAAATTAATATAATGATAAAAATATGGTAAAATCTCTCTTATCCTTCACTATAATTACCACCCACATTCCCCTCATCCTCTCACACCACTCAAGAATGGACCCTTCTCATTGTTCTTAAAAATAACATACCCAAGACTATTATCAATGTCCAAGACATACTAGTCTCACAAAAATACCAAAACATATATCCTTAAGGAGGATCTCAAAGATAATAAATCAGGAGGTAATAATCCCCTTTCAGATTCCTGTGTTTTAATTTTTATTCATTTCTATTAATACAACCTCTACCCCTCCACTTATCAAAATTTAATGTAATCTATATAATCATATATATTCTATATGTTATCAGCTTGACGAAATTTTTTTACCATCTTTATTTCTCTCTTATTCCACTTATTATAAAAAAAATAAAAACACCTTTTGTGATGTTTCATTTACTAATATTTTGGATCATGTTATTTTAATTTCCATTACATCCTTAAAATATTATCAGAATACCATTTTAATGGTTGAAATAGAATTTAAATTTTATGAATTAAAATAACTGATCGTGATTTGTGGATTTACAATAATTTAGGACAATCTTTTTTCAATTTTCATTATTTCTATCAAATCTGATCATAAAAACCTTTAACTAGAAGAAACATAATGTAAAGTGTATGATGTAACCATTTGTAAATTCTAGAGTGAAAATCTATGCAATTCATTATATTATAAATTGAATAATTTTCATTATTATCGAGGGACTTTAGAAAATTGATCTCAACAAATATCATTATATTTTTATCTAATGATTCATCATCATATATAAATTATTTATGGAATCATTCTCTTTTATGTATATTCATTAATTCTATTTCATTATAATTTTATAATTTCATTTCAATATGGACATAAAATCAAATACATACCAGACATGGAAATCAGGTAAAAAACCCCTCTTGAAACAATGTGTGAAACAAAATACTAAAATCTATAGAGAGAAATAAAGTTATAAAATGATATTATATGATGTTATAAACATGAACATATTTCCGTAAAATACTAATAACACACTTTTAACAACTATAAAAGAGGTTCTGAATAAGTTTTATGTATATAAAAATCGAGGTATGAAAATTCTTAAACCAATTTTCATTCTTTGGGTTGACATTCGACTTCCATAATTTTGTGCTTTTAATATCATTGGTTTGAGGAATTGTCATCTATATTACATTTTATTATTTTTATTGAAAGTGTATTTACATAATCATTCTTTTTCTATTTATCCTCATATAAATAATATTTTATTTGTAAGAGACCTTTTTTTATAAAATCATTTTTTAAATTTCTAGTTTTACAAAATCTAAAGTTAATGTTTTTATGAATGTATTCTTATATTGTAATTATGTTATTGTTCATACTGATTTTTTATAATTAATGGTGGGTCATATATATCCCTCCAATTTATTGGGAATGTGTATGTTGGAGGTCATTCATATGGTTACGACAAATATATCTACGATGGTTACACAATAAGGTAGCTATGAGGGTTACACTTTAAGGTAGCCATTAAGATTACAAACTATAAGATATCCAAAGGGGTTACAATATTAAGTTTGTAATTCCCTAATATAACATTATTGATCTATTTATGTTCTATATGTTTAGTGTAAATGTTTTTTAAATCTGTAGTTTCACAATGTATGTTTAAATGGGTGATAAGTTGTACTTTATGAAAAGGATTTCATATGTTACATGTATTCATGGATTATTGTATTATTTACTTGTTTTTATTTCCCTTATATATATTTTTCTCTTTAGCCCAAATTTTTATATTATTTTCACATGTTAGAAGGATGTGTAGGACAATTAAAGAATACATGTTAAATGTATATATTATTTTCCAATGAAAACATGTTTTATGTGAAAGGTTTTACCTTTTATAAGAAATGGATACAAATTTTTGTGGTATCCATTCTATATAAATGTGGAATTTTTTGTATTTATTATATACTAGAACTCTAATACTCTAAACATGAAAAGATACTCAATGTTAAAGGAAGTTAGTGCTTCAAAAAAATTCCGAATAATGTAATATAATAAAGGTGTGTCCTTATTGTTTGTTTCAATTGTTGGTTTAGATAAAATTAGGGGTTATGATTATGTTAATAAAATACCATAATTGGATTTTTATAGTATAGTTAATTTGAAATTATATATCATTTAACATTTACCATGTTTCTTGAATAAGATATGTTTTTTCAGAATGATTCTCTAGAGAAGAAATTGGGAAGCTAAAGTGGAGAGGCATCGACTAAATGATATCATTTGAAATCTACTGCCTATAATGGTAGGGATGGGAAAAAAGAATATTGTGATAATAATGGCTCAGCGGACGTAGAAAATAAATTGTGTTTTCAGCAATTTAAGATAATAAATAGAGGAACCACAAGGTAATATCATGATTGTTTAACATTTTATGAGACAACACCCTGCTGCTTTCAGTGGATATTCTAACCCAATAGTGGATAAAGGATGGATTAATTCCATTTAAAGTATAATTGATGTTATAAAATGTTTATATAATCCAAAGGTAAGTCTTTCCATCTATCATTTCCATGGTGAATCTGATATCTGGTGGTCAATGATCAAGGATACCATGGATAGAGAAGATATTGATGTGTTTGAGTAGGATGATTTTAAAAGTATGTTCCTTGATTAATAATTTCCAAAGGTGATTTGACTTATTTTGGGGAATAAATATCATTAATTGAAGCTAAAGAAGAAAGATTTAGTGTCCGTGAATGATGTGAACTTCACCCGACTAGGGAGGTATGCTCCAAAAGTTATTCTGGTTCTTGATAGAAAAATTAACCAATTACCTGGGATTTATGCCATGGTCTCGAATGGAATTGGCCTCCCATGAATTCAAATATTAGTAGAATATTTTTTTTGATGTGAAGGGAGAGTATATATGTAGCATTCTGATGATTATGTAAACCTTAAAAAAAGGGTTAACAAAGGTTCCCAAAGGACATCGATCGGTAAGATTCGATCAACTATATTTGATTGTAAGATAGTATAGATTGCAGTTTATGAAAAGTGTGGAAGAAACAAACCGTGGGGAATGCTTTACCAAAACTGATATGTTTTTTGGATTCAGTATGTCTGGACATATGGCCTGATATTATAATGAAAATTATTCGAATAAAAATCCTAATAAGAAAATTTTAACTTGTTAAAATGTGCTCAGATGTTTCATTATGCAAATTTCAGGCCAAAGAGTGATTCTAATGATGCAAATAATTCAAACTATAATCAGAAAGGTGTAGTGAGATCTTTTTCGACTATGATAACATATCTAGGGAGATCCAAATAAGTTGTATTAGGTTTCATTTTTTACATAGATTTTACTAATGATTTGTTTTATACGGGGACTACCCATTCTTTTATTTATGAGTAATTTTATGTTAAATTAAAAATATCACCTCAACAAATGAGTCCAAAACATATTTTTAAAACACTAGTGTGGAAGTTATATAAAAAAGGAATTTTAAGAATCTTCTAATGATGGTATATGGAAATAATTTACCTAAATTTTTTTTCCCTTAGTAGAGTTTGATATGATTCTAGGTATAGTTTGAATTTTTATTTATCAAATATATTGTAGATGAAAATAAGTTGTTTTTCAAAATGAGTTTCATTTTTTATACAAGAATGAACCCATATAGTTTATAATATATTAGGTATCTGAAAAAAAATTTAATGATGGAAATGAATTTAGTATTTCTTATGTTGTTGAAAACAAGGAACTGTTCATATTAGTGATGTGGAGGAGGTAAATGTGTATCTTGATGTGTTTAGTAATGAGTTACCTGACGTTATACTTAATCGGGAAGTTGAATTCATACTTTAAATAGTTCTAAATGCTTATCTAATTTAAATAACCCCTTACCAAATCGATCAAATGGGCCTTTTTTATTTGAAAAATCCTTTTCATGATTTTCTTGATAAATACTTTATTCACCTAGGAATTTCACCATGGGGTTATCATACGTTTTTTCTTAAAAATTAATATGGTTCCACTAGAATTTTTTTTGATAATAGAGACTAGAATTACATCACTATTACAATTATCATTTTCGTCATATCGATGAATTGTTTGATCATCTTCAGGTAGCTAAATACTTTTCCATGATTGATATGGGATCCAGATAACAAAAACTAAATGTTATGGAGGATAACATCTAGAGAATATGTTTTCACACTAGATATGCGGATTATGATTTGGTTTTCATGCCATTTAGGTTAACGAATTCACCATCTTCACCCATAAATTTTATAAATAGAATAATTTATGAGTACTTGGATATGTTTTTGGTTTTGTTTATTGATGAAATTATGTTATTTTATAAGATAGAAGAGGATCCTGAAAGATTCCCAATAGTTATTTCTCAAAACACACAAGAAAATAATCTTCATAGAAAATTCAGCATGTTTCATTTTTGGTTAAAAAATTTCTTTTCATGGGAACATTGTAAATAAGGATGGATGAAAATTTAATCCAACCGAAACAAAAGTTTTTGATTAATGCCCAATAACTAAAAATGTTACATAAAATCATAGTTCTCTTTGATTAGTATGTTATTATCAATAGTTTTTTAATAACTTTTCATGATTATATTGCACGCTAAATATGTTAACACAAAAGGGGATAGATTTTTTTGGATAGAATAATATGTTTCTTGTCTTTAGGAACTGAAGAATATATTGGTAAATTCTCAATATTTGTCCTTGACTTCAAGATTATCCCAAATAATGTGAATTGGGTTACGAATTCCCATACCTTAGGTTTTTCATACATAAAACATGTTTGAACCTCCTATATAATGGTTAAAAGTGTGTGATTACTATTTTATAGAAACATTTTCATGTTTATAACCCCTTATTTCATAATTTGATAACATCATTTTGCCATTTAATTATTAGTATGTTGTTCCTTTAATTAATTCGGGTGTCTTCTTTACATGATTTCCATGGCCGTTTTGTATTTTCTTTCCATGTCATATGGAAATGAAATCAAAGAAGTTGAATGAAATGGAATTAACATGTTTCAAGAATATATAATGATAACATTAATCATTTTTTATCATATATTATGAGGAATCATTAGATAAAATATTAATGATATTTGGTTAGAACAATTTGGTAGGTTCCTCGATATTCATGAACTTGTTTCATTATATAATTAAATTTCATGCATATAAGTACTTTCTAGAACATAAAATAAGCTAAAACTTCTTTATTAAATTTATTTTCAAACATTAAAAGTTTTTATGATAATATTTTAAGGAATTATTGGATATTGAAAAAACATCATCCACAATTATGGAAAATCAACATATCAGAGACAAAGTTTTTTTTTCGAATTACAGGAAGAGGAGAGGAATAATGCTAATGAATTTTTTACATTAACATGATAAGAAATAGAATATATATTATTCTATACACTTAATAACTCCATGGAAAGGGAATGGGAATAGAGTATAATAAAAGAAGGGTATTGAAAAGAAAGATAAGAATAAGAAAAATCATTTTACTATTATTCGTGTGATCCTCATTAAGGTCATAGGTTTTGGACTTATGGTGAGACATACAGACCATGGAAACAGGTAAGAGACATGTAGAAGTTATTTCGTATAACATAAAAAATTCTCAAGGCTTGAGGGGTGTCAGTTTAATAGGGGGGTGAGGGTCATATTTATAGTGGATGAGATGAATGATTTTACATTTTTTTAATCGTTATTTTCAAATTTTTGTCCAAGACTTTGAACAGTCTTCTTTATTATAATAAAAATAGTAAATAGATCCCATGAGTTTGAAAAAAGTTGGCTTACATCAGCCATGTCCTGAAAAATATTTTATTTAATTGATAATTTTTATATGTGGAATTTTACCGTAATTCACTATTCATAAAAAATTTCATGAATTTCAAAAAAATACAAAAAATAACCTTAACAATTTTTTACATGTAGAATTAAAAATAGAACTATATTTTTTAATTAATTTTCTAAATTTTAATAATTAAAATTTTATGGTAACTTATTATTTATTAAAAAATTATTAATTTTAAAACAATAACTAATGTTATATCACCTTGAAAAATTAATAATCATGCCTTATTAAATTACATAATCTTGATTTTTAGTAAAGCAATCAATTTCATTCACAATGATTATATTTAGAAGTTTAGAGATTTAGATATTTTGAATATAATACATTCATAATATTTCAAATTTATATGGACTGAATAACAAAAAAACAGAATCCATTTCTTACAAAATATAAAGCAATTAAAATAAAACATGTATTCTTTGGAAAATATTCATAACATTTAACATGGCTTCTTTAGCTGTCTTACAGATACTTAAAACTCATGAATATCATTTAAGAACATGGCATGAGAACAAACATGAAAAATAAGGGATATATAAAGAAGGAATTAAAATATTAGTCCATTAATACTTGTAATGTATGAAATCATTTTCGAAAGGACATACTTGTCGCCATTATAAACATAAATTGTGGAACTTGAGATTTACACATGATTTATACAAAACATATTGAACATAAATAGATCTATAAAGGTATTATGGTAAATTATATACACAATCATTTAACCCACTCAGCTACCTTATAGTTTGTAAACCTCATGGGTAACTTTCAATGTAACCCACACGACTACCTAATTGTGTAACCATAACTGTTACATTTGGGGTTACTATAAGGAAAACCTCAAATATACACATATAGAGTGAATTGGAGGGAGATATAGCCCCCAAAATTAATCATCATCAATTACCAACAACAATTACATAATCATTAAATAAGAATACTTGTATAAAAAATCCACATTGAATTTTATAAAACTAGATGTTTAAAAGATGATTTTATATGAAAAGTCACTTACAAATGACATATAATTTATATAAGAATAAATATAATGAAATTAATATGTGTAAAAACTGTAAATACACATAAAAAAATAATATAATGAAATATTCATTACAAAAATGATCTTCAAACCACCATGTTAAGGAAGTAAAAGGTTAACAAAAAGAGTGGAAATTGGGTTATGAATTCCCTTACCTCATGTTTTTTTACGTCAAACATGTAAAAAACCATCAATACAATGGATAAAAGAGTTCTAAATTTTTTTACCGAATAATGTTTATTTTTATAACACCGTATATGATGATTTAATTACATTATTCTACCCTTTATTTATTATTATTTTGTCCATTCCATTGTTTTAGGTGCGTTTTATCATGATTTTCATTGCAGTTTTCTAATTGATTTTCTTGTTGTATTGATGTAAAACTAAAAAATTATAAAATAAATGATATTAATGTGTTTCCAAAATATATAATTATTCTGTAAATCATTTATATATGAAAATGAATCATTATATAGAACCTTAATGATATTTTTTAGATCATTTTTTTGACAGTTCATCAATCATCATGAACTTGTTTCATTATGCAATTTAATGTCATTCGTAAGTTCATTACATAATATAAAATAGGTTAAGTCATAAATATTACATTTTATTTCATCCACTAAAATGATTTTATGATTATATTTGAATGTTGTAATGGAAATTGAAATCATTATTCCATGAATACTATTGACATATGAAATCATTTTCAAAAAGACTCATTTTTCACCCATATAAACATACTTTTTAAAACATGAGATTTCAAAGAGATTTTCACAAAACAAATATAACATAAATAAAACCTTAAATACATCATGGTTCATTACATACATAATATTTTAAACCTATTTACTACCTTATAGTTTTTAACCCTCGTGGCTACCTTACAATATAACCCTCACAGCTACCTTATCGTGTAACCATCGCAGTTACCCATGGAGTAACCATACGACTGACCTCTAACATGAAAAAACCCAATGAATTCGAAATAAATATTTTTAATAAAATTCATCATATAAAATTACCAATAACCTAAACATAATCATACAACATTATTAATTTCATAAAAACATTGCTTTTGAATTTTGTAAAACAGAATTTTAAAAGTGGATTTTAAAATAAAATCCACCTACAAATATCATATAATTTAAGTGAGACGTAATAAGGATGATGGAATATGTATATACTCTATAAATAGGCATAATTAAACATAATATAATATAAATTTATCACTCAAACAATTTAATACCACATAAATAATGAAGTTGGAGGTTAACACAATGAATGGTAATCGGGTTAAGAATTCCCTTACCTCAAGATTTTCTTACATAAAACTTGTCTAAACCTAAATTATAGTAGTTAATAAGGTTTCAATAATATCTTAAAGAAACATATTCATGTTTATGGAAACTTATATGATAATTTTATAATATCCATTCACCTTTTAGTTATTAGTATTTTGATCCTTCAATAATTTTTCGGTGGGTTATTAACATGATTTATATGGCCTGTTGGTATTTTATTTTCTTATCATAAGGAAAAAATTGTAAAAGTGGAATTAAATGATATTAATTTTTTTCCATAATATATAATTATTCCATAAATCATTTTATTATCATATATGTTAATGGATCTTTAGATAAAAAATTAATGATATTTCATTATATCATTTCGGGTGGTTCCTCGAAAATCATGAACATGTTTCATTATATATAACAACTTCATTAATTTATGTTCATTATAGAACATAAAATTTGTTGAATCATAAAATTTAAATAATAAAATTTACATTCTGTTTCAACCATTAAAAGTTTATTATGATCATCTTTGAACGATGTAATGGTAATTGAATGCATATCTTCCACAATTTTTTAAAATGACACATCTCAACAGTGTATTTATTTATTATTTAGAATAATATAGTGGGTGTTGGAAGAAATATGATTTGTTTTACATAAACCTGAAAAATACCAAACATATAATATTATGGAGATTTTATACCTCATATATATGGGGAGGGGACGATAGTATAAGTAAATAATGTAATTGAATAAAAAACACATGAAAATGAAATATGATTATTACCTATTGATATCTTATCCCTGTGATCCTATTTAAGGCCTTAGGTTTGGTCCTTTTGGTTATACCATATGGTCCTAGATGTGGGGATGATCCATATGTTGGGGATTTGGTAGAACATTGAAAATTTCCAATGCATGTGAGGTGTTAGTGGAAGAGATGAATGATATTAGTATTTTTAGTAGAGGAGATTAGGGATTTTACATTATGTTAATCAATTTTTTAAAAAATTTGTCCAAGATTGTGAATAATATTCATTAATGTTATATGAATAGTAAAGAGATAATGTTAGTTTGAAGAAATTGTGCCTACAACATCTATTATGTAAAAAACAGTGTCTTTAACTGATAATTGTATCATATGGTATTTTTTCATATTTCAATATTCATAAAAAACTCATGAATTTTTTAAAAATACAAACAATTCTCCCTAACCATTTTTGAAATATTTTATTAAAAAAATGGACTCCATTTTTTAAATAATTTTCTAAATATGAATAATTTAATTTTTAAATAAAATCATACTTTATTCGAAAATTAACATTTGTAATATTGTAACTCATTTTATATAACCTTAAAAAATAATAAAGATGATTTATTACATTACATAATCATGAATTTTAGTGAACTACTCACATTCATTAACATGGAGTATATTTTTATTTTTATAGATTTATGGAGATGAGTATAATACCCTACATAGCATTCCAAATTTATACAGAGTCAGTACCACACAAATAATATCCATTTCATCGAAAATATAAAACTTCTCAAACAAAACATGTTTTATGTGTAAAATCATCCTAACATTAAACATAGATTCCTTCATTGTTTTAAAAATCCTTATAACCTGTGAAAATTTCATAAAACATGGGATGAGGACAAATATCACACTAAGGGATATAAAAACAAGGAACGAAATCATTAGTCCATGAATACATCTAACATATGAAATCATTTCCAAAAATACATACATTCCACTCATATAAAAATACATTATGAAATTTATTATTTCCATAATATTTCCATAAAAACATATAAAGCATAAATAGAACCATAAATGTATCTTTGGGAATTACTTATATAATCATTTAACCCTCTTGTCTACCTTATAGTTTTTAACTCTCACAGTTACCATACAATGTAACCCTCACATATACCTTATTGTGTAACCATCGTAGCTACATTTAGAGTAACCATACAGATAAACTCCAAAAAAAAACACACCCAATGCTCTATAGGTTGATATGGGTCCCATACTTAATCATCAACCATTTACATGAACCATAACATAATTATAATAAACTATTACTTGTATAAAAATATTCACATTTTATTTTTTAGAACTATATGATTAAAAGATGATATTTTTAAAAAATAGTCACCTAAAAATAACATATAATTCATATGATATTAAATATAATGAAATTAATATTTCTGTACACTATTAATATACATATAAAATCAAAATATAAAAAACATCATCACACAAATGATCTCAAATCAGACAATGTTGGTCAGACGCAGGAGAGGTGGTGTTATGCTTACAATGGCCAGGGACATCTTACTAGAGATTGTTTGACCCATCATGATGGTGAGAGGGAGTCGGTCGATAGGTCTCCTTGGTAGTGAAAAATTATTGAGTTTGGAGGTCCGCAGGGTGATGAACATGTCGATGGAGATGGTGCAGCAGTAGGAGGAGGTAGGTCATATCAGGTACCACCACCACCACCCCCAGGTGGTCCACAACAAACATAGGGAGTTGGAGGGCGAGGGAGAGGACCACTGCATGCCCTAGAGTCTCTTGACTGAGAGGCTCCACATGCCTTGTGTCCTTTCTACTTGCTGTAGTAGTTTAGATAGACACTGTTTAGCGGTACTCTTCTCTTTTTGTTGCTTACTTGAGTTTCGTTCAGGGCGTTGGTAAGACCATGTGTGGGTGTTGTTTGAAATGATTCGAATGAGTGAGGAAGATGGATCCTTCCCCCACTAAGATGTGTTTTCGTGACGTGATCAAAGCCGTGTGGGCGAGTCAGTGCCCCCCTAAGTGGATAGTGTTGATATGTGGTGGATGAGTCATTCTTACTTATGTGTTCGGGCATGGGTGTTTGTTGGTGAGCTCGCTGGTGTGGGAGACCCAGTTAAGAGTCTACTAGCTTTCCTTGTTCTTATAGCTTTTCGGGGACGAAAATTGCTAAGGTGGGGACAATATAACGACTTTTTTTTGGCCCTTTCAGACTTTGGAACATTCCTATGAATAATTCCAGAGCTAGGAGTGAAGTCGGCGTGCGATTCTAAGGCCTGGTGTGCTCGGAATAAATTTTATAAAAATATTAAGTATTTTTTATACTATGAGTGAGTAAATAACATGTTATATCCTAAATGGTAGCTCTGAACGAGAATATGAGGGAACAGTTGCGTCCGGAGCATGTCGTTTATCCTAGGCGGGGTGTAAAATTTGCATGCGTGGGCCTTTTGTGAGAAAAGCAACTAGGGGAATATTTTGTAAATAAATGGAAAAGTTTTTTTTATGATCATCAGCTCGAATTACATCTGAATGGAGTCTCATATCAAAAATATGTGTTCTCTGTTGCGTTCATAACAACGTATTTACCATAGGCGTGACATTAATTTTGTCGGTGCTAGGTGCCGGGTTGGAGGCATGTTTAGGGGCAGTTAGATGATGTTTTTACTTAAAAATAATAATAATAATAATCAATCAACCATGTTCCCCATCTCCCTAATCCCGCAGGTGAGGTCCGTCCTCTCCCACATCCTCTATTTTCTCACCAAATCAAGCCACAAACATCAGTTTTCAGCATCGATCGTCAGCGGATCAAGCTCCAGTGTGTCGCAAGCGTCGTTCTGCACCTAAAGCTTTGGTGTTTCCCCTACAAGGTAGGAGAATTGATTATTAACCTGTGATCTTGTTTCTACTATGTTTTGCTTCATTAGGAAGTCATATTAGTGTAGAAGGGTTCCCAAGGGTCGCACATACACCTCTGGATCAGAAAACGGACCACTAGGGTGGTCCCTGCGGTCCGCCTAATGCGCGATGGTGGGCCGCCCAGGGCGGTAGAGGGCTGTGGTCCCGTGGCGGGGCGGGCCGCAGTACTGCAGAGGGCGGCTGGCCGAGGCATGAAGATTTGGGCCGTTGCGGGCTGGTCTGACACAGTTTTCATCCAAGGGTTCTTTAAAACCCTTCATATTGCAAACCAGGTGTCTGTTTCATGCGCTGTCTATGGAAGCACAACCCTAGGATTGATATGAAACTTCTGGGATAGCTTTGGGAATTTTTTGGGTTGGGTATACGATCTGGGTTCAGGAAACGTTGAATAATAATAAAATTTTGATTATTATTCAACTTCAACTAACCGTAACATTTCTTTGGAGAGTCTGATTGACTTGCTCCATCAATGGAATTGCAATAAAGATGGTAAACCAGACGTTTTGAGATAGATTTCAGGTGTTGGGACCGATATTGGGGTGTGTTCCCCACGAGGGCCTAGTTGGGCATTTACGAAGTAACAGAACTTTCTATCCAGGAGTCCGATTTTGTCATATGAATAGTTGATCTTGTGTTTTTTTCCTAGAGGATCGCGATGGTGTGAATCGTTCGATGTGTTCATGGATCAAGATGAGGTCCCCACGAGGGCCTTTTGTGGTGAATAATATCTTTTTCATCGGATGTCCATTTTGGGCGAGTAAATAGCCTAACCTACATGTTTTCCCGCATGGATCATAATGGTTGCCTCGGTATCATCCTTGGAGGAGCATGACGTGGCATTGTGGTCAGTCTATAGGGTTAGCGACGTTTGGACCGGTAGTGGTTGAGCGTACTCCCTTTGTCTGTTCTTATGAGGCGTCGCGTGGCTTCACCACCTTAGTACAGGTTTGTGATCCTCTTGATTGGATGATTCATCTGTTAGAGTTGTGGCATCCCTCTGGTGCGCCCAGAGCGAGAACCTCTAGTATAGTTTCCCAAGATTAGATTCTTGGTATCGCTGTGACCGTTTATCTATAGGCGGTGATCCCCTATTTTTCATGTTAACAGCGTAGGGTTCGTGGCATCATCGAGAATATGATCTCCTATGAAGTGGGTGGTTCTTTTTAGGGTAGTGGAATCATCGGGTATACGATCCCCTACTCATCATGAGGATTATAGTGGGTTTTTTGTATCATTGGTTATACGATCCCCTACTCAACGTGTGGTTTTTGAAGGGTTTCAACATCGTCAGTTCAATCCCCTACAACACAAGATGTACAAAAGAGGGATTCAGTATCGTAGTGACTGTCATGACATGGGTGATGTTCCTCAATCTGAGTGATGTGTTTCTGTCGAGCGCCAGATTGGGTTGTGGTATCCCCCAATGGATCCGGGGAGTGATCGATTATATGTGAGATCTATGAATTCCAGATCGGGTTATGGAATCCCCCAACAGACCCTCGACATGATCCCCAATCTAAGACATCTTCGTATACTGGTATGGGTTATGGTATCCCTTAGAAGACCATAGGAGTGATCCCCTCTCTATGGAGTTTGGTGTTTATGTTCTTTTATTAGGGTTTCCTCAGTGACGATATCCTAGGAGCGCGATCTCTTGGTTGATCGTCTGAGATGTTTGTGTGGGACCTGATGGAGTGTATCTCTTGGATGAGAATCATCTGGGGTGATAGTGATCATGGAATTTTTTCTCCTAGTATGTACCCGTCGCATGTGATGATGCCAGTACCTCATGTGTCTTGGCGAGTGAGCTAGGTATATTTGGATGTGCAAGGTGTATGTATGGGAATTCACCTGGATTAAGCTGACTAGTTGTGTTTAGCTGAGGGTGGTCACAAGATGGAGTTTCAATATCATCTAGGCTACCTCTAGCTGGGATGAGCAGACTGTTGCCTTTCTGTATCTCTCTTTTGTCTTGGGTTTTTGGGGTGCCTACTGAGTATTATATATACTCACCCCCACATGGGCTTTTACTGCACATGTTTGTGTCTTCTATAGACCACATATCTTTCGACGGAGTCCTAGTAGGACCCTGAGCAGGTGGAGCTGAGTGAGTGGGACTGACTGTGGACTCTGATCAGAGCTGTGTCGAGGAGCTTTTCGGTGGTACTTTTGGCAACGTACCCCTTATTCCTAGATGGTTGGATTCATTTGTGGTTTTCCATTGGTGGCCCCTGTTATGCACTTTTGTACTTCTATTGCACTCTAGTTTTGGATAGTTGTATGCTTTCATTTACTTTTTAGTTTTATGTATCTCTTCACTATTGCATGGAGGTGTTGGTGGGTCTGTGTGTATAGGTACCCAAGGCTAATTCCTCCCATGTGTGTGATAGCCTACTCAATTCTGGTCACCAGCCACTGGCCTATTGGAGGTAGGCATCGGGATTCCCGGCTCGATCCCCATTAGGTCGGGTCGTGACAGTATGTTACTATTCATCAAATAATCAAGTTGGTTTCATCAGAATCTAAATAACATACTGATCAAAACTGTAGATAACCATTTTTTGAAAATCAAATCATAGAAGATGAAAAGTTATGTTAAAGGATAGTTATAACTAACTACATAAAACAATGTTTCATTCATTTAATATTATCATTAAAACCATGGGGTGTTATATTATTCCCATCTTCTGGTTATTGTGTCCTCCAAAATATACATTTCTTTAAACATGTTTGGGTACCTTTCTCTAATAACATTTTCAAATTCCAATGTAGAATTTTAAACTATGTGGTTTATCTACTAAACCATTATAATGTTGATTACCATATTCCATAGTATTTAATTTCATTGATCACGAATCTAAATTGTTTTCTCTCCATAAGAAAGGTTCTCTTATATATCAACTTTTTTCATAGATCAAGTCATTAGATGAATCTGGAACATTATCTCTCAACATTAAAACCTTAAAAACATTTTGTACCAGAGATAATATCAGAGGAAAATATACTCGGTAGGTTATTGGTCCAAAATTCTCAAAGAATTCATAAGGTATAATGAACCATTCCTTATCATTACATTCTTACCAAATTGAATAACACCTTTCTATGCTGAGATTATAGAAAATCCCGAGTTCTTACCTCAAAAGAAATGTATATCATAATTTTGTCTACATTACTTTTCTACATACTCTATGTTGTCCTCATGTGTAGATGAATCATTTACACTTTCTCAACCACTTCACCTACTAATTCTGGTCCCATCAACTTACATTCCCCGATTTCTGCCCCAAAAAATGGAGTTCAACACTACTTTCTGTACAATTACACAAATGGTTTCATCTATATACTAGAATGAGAATTGTGATTATAAGATAACTCAACTAAGGAAAGATGATTTCCCCAACATCGCTAGTAGTCCATTGAGAAATCACGAATCATATCCTCTAATGTTTGGATCATTCTTTCTTATTTACCATCTTATTGAGTGTTAAATGATTTAATGAAATGAAATTCTATGCCCAACGAATTAGGAATTCCCTTAAAAAAGTTATAAGGGATCCTAGGATCTTGATAAAATACAATGTATAGAGGCACTCCATGTAACCTGACATTATCTTTGAGGTATAGTTGAGAAAGCAGCTCTAAATACATTTTATCATGAATAGGAAGGAAATGTACAGATTTAGTCAGTCTGTCAACAATCACATAAATCACATTTTTACCTCTATAAGTCTTTGGTAGTCCCAACATTTAGTCCATGGAAATATTTTTACCCTTCTAATTTTTCACCAGTAGTGGATGAAGAATTCCAATTAGTAACTACCACTTGACTTTAACATGATGACATGTCAAAATATGAGTAATGTTCTGATCTCCCTATAGTTGATATCATCATTATTAAAAACAATTATCATTCACCTCATTTCATTTTTCATATAGGGACATAAAATATGTAAATCCCTTATCAAACCAAACATAAGAAAACATTGTACAAAAAAGGTACCAGATGAAACTTCATTGGATGGCCCAATGTCCACTATCATAGTCATAATGGCTCTCACTACACCTTTCTACTTATAGTCTGGCCACTTTCCATCATTCTAATCTCTCTATGGGCAGACATTTTCATAATAAAAAATCCCACTAAATTTAATGCACATTACAGTTTTCTAATTAGGATTATTATTAGGATAATACTCATTACAATATGAGGCCATATTTCCAAATTTTCCACTTTGAAATCAATTCCCACTTGTAGTAAGGCATTACCCATGGTAATTTTGCCCCACTTTTATCAAACAGGAAACTAGACTTAATTACCATCATATTTATTTGATTGATTCTTACACATCACTCTCCATCTGGACTGATTATTATCTTTATTATCAATGTGAACATGATCATCAAAAAACTCTATCTCTACCCTCTTATAACATCTAACAAGCTTCTCATTTCAATTCAGTTCGATATGATGGATTCAATCCAGAGTAAAAGTGGTTGATTTTTTTTTCAAGATCCAGATTATGAATTAGATCATACCTCGCCAATTGTGTGAAGTTTTCTTCATACACATTCATTCAATCTTACTCATTTTACTTGAATTCATTGAATTTATTCTCTATAATAATTCGAACCACCTATTAAATATATTTTTCAAGGAAATGTCTTCTATATTTTTCCACTCTATGGCTTCAATTTATTCTATATCCCTCATATTATTGACCATTGACCACCACATGATCAAATTCACCTTCAAAATGATAAATGGGAAGGCAAAACATCATTTTATCAGAACATAAAAAAACATTAGAAATCTTTCCATGTGTTTTAATGCATCCTTCACCCACTATTGGGTCTAAATATCCATTGAAATAATGAGGGTGTTGTATCATAAAATTTTACAATATCATTATATTACTTTTTGGTACCTATAGTTTTTCTCTTTCATGGATTCCAACACTATTTCATTCTTTCATGATATATGAAATTACTATCCCAAAATTCTCATTTCCAATTCCTACCATACCAGGTTGTAGATTCAGAAGGATATCCTTTTTTCGGTGCCTCTCCACTTCAGCTTCCTTGTTTCTTCTGTGGAAAACCATTCTAAACATACTTATTTTAGTAAAAGAAACATGGTAATAAATAAATTATATATAATCTCAAATCAAATATAGATTAAACATAATTTATTTTATTCTTTTTAGATTATACTAACACCCAATGGTATTTAAACCATCATCAGATACCAACTATAAGGATAAAGACTTATTACCTTACAAAATCATGAATTTAATCTAGAACTAACTTACATTCAAATTGAGGATATTCTAATGTTTAGTGTTTTATATAGATTTTATATAATATGTACATATCATTCAACAAATATATAGAGTGGATACAATAAAATAGTATTAATTTCTTCCAAAATGTAAAAATTTTAAAATAAAAAAAAATTCATTAGAAAATAGTCATAACATTTAACATGGATTTCTTCTTTGTCTTAAAAATACATATAAACTGTGAAAATAATTTAAAAACATATGTATAGAATAAAAATTTAATTATATCATATAAAAAATTATAATGATTTTTTTCCATGGTTACATCTAATGTATGAAATCATTTTAAATAAGACATAACTGTCGCTCATATAAGCAAACTTTGTGAATCATGATATTTTGATGATATATAAACAAAACATATAGAACATAAAAAATAACCATAATGGTATTTTTTGGATTTAATTACATAATCATGAAACCCTATTGGGTACCTTATAGTGTGTAACCCTCATGGATACCTTATAATGTAACCTTCACTGCTACATTATTGTGTATCGATATCAGTTACACTTGGTGTAACCATACGAACAACATCAAACAAACCATATCCATTGTATTGGATGGAGATATTGTTACCACCCTTAATAATAATAAAAATCCCCATAACCATAACATAATCATCAAACATGAATTCTTTCATGAAAATATTCACTTGGATAATTGTAAAATTAGAAGTTTAATAGAGGATTTTATAATAAATGTCACTTAAAAATAATATATAATTGATACGAGAATAAATTTAGTGAAAAGAATATTTTTATACCCTTTAAATAAAAAAATAAAACATAATATAAAAAAATAATCACACAAATGAACTTTAAAACACACAATTAATGAAGTAGAAGGTTTACCCAAAGATCAAAAATTAGGTTAAGAATTCTCGTACAACGGGTTTTTCATTGTTAAATGTTGTTTAGTGCTCTTGTATAATGATTAAAATAGTGTTATAGTATTTTATAGAAAATTTTTCATGATTATGACACATTATATGACAATATTATAACATAATTTCACTCTTTATTTATCATTATTTTGTTCCTTCTATTGTTTCAGGTGTGTTTTTATATGATTTCCACGGCTGGTTTGTATTTCATATTCTTGTTGTATGAAAATTGAATTCCATAATTATATTGCAATTTTGTTTATGTTTTTCCATTATATAAAATGATTCTATAAATCATTTATATATGAGGATGAATCATTAGATAAAATATTAATGATATTTTTAAGATCAAATTTTGGCAATTCCTCTATAATCAAGAACTTGTTTCATTATATATTTTATATTCATGCATAAAAAGTCATTACAGAACATAAAATATATTAAAAAATACTATTTATATTTGATTTAATACATTAAAATGGTTTTATGATCATCATTGAAGGATGTAAGGGATCTAAAAAACATCACTTCCATGATTTTGGTAAATCAGTTCATCATGAATGATGTTTTTTAAGAATAAGAAGAATAGGATAAGAATAATGCTGATAATTTTTTTACATGAACATCATAATATACATATTATATTTAATTTTTTATATTTCATACCTCTTGGATATGAGGAGTAGAAGAGAGTAGAGGAAAAGACTAAAATTGAAAAGAAAACACAAGAATAAATAAGAGGATTTTACCTCTTGATCTCCACTACTTGAGATCATCCTTAAGACATTTGGTTTTGGCCTTCTCGTGAGACCAAAAGGTCATGGAAATTGTGTAGAGATGTCGGGAGGGGATTTGGTAGAACATTTAAAATTCTCAAATCATGAGAGGAGTGAGTTTGATAGGGGAATGAGTGAGGTATTTATAGTGGAGGAGAGGAGGGAATTTACAATATTTTAATCACTATTTAAATATTTCTGTCCAACAGAGTAAATAGAGTTCATTCTTGAGAGAAAATTTTAAAGAGAGAAGGTGATATCAAAACAAGTGGGCTTACATCATCCATTATTTGAAAAACAGTGTATTTAATTGATAATTTTAATATATGGAATTTTACCATAATTCACTATTCATAAAATATTCATGAATTTATGGAAAATAATAAAATTTCACCCTAACAATTTTTCACTGTGATGAATTCAAAAACGAAATCCTTTTTTTGAAAATAATTTTCTACAAATGATTAATTTAATTTTTAATTGAAATCACACTTTATTAAAAAAGTATCAATTTAAAACCTCATGTCATTTTATCACCTTGATAAATTAATCAATATGTCATTATATTAAAGACTCAAAAAAAATTAAATCATAATATAATTTAATATTCATTAGGGTCAAATTACATTTCATAAGGGTAGGATTATATTGAAAAAATAATCAATTTGTTTTTATCATACTCTAAATAACTTACTGATCACAACTGTACATGGCCTTTTTTTAAAAATCAAATCGAAAAAGAAGAAAAATTGTACTTAAAGAATAGTTATAACTAACTATATAATACAATGTTTCATGAATTTCAATTTATTTTTAAATCCTTTGGGTGGTACATTATCCCCACATTCTGTAAATTTCATCCTCCTAATTTTATTTACATATTAAACATGTGATTGTACCTTTCTCTCATATCATTTCTAGATTCCAATGTTGCTTCTTAAACCATGTGGTTTCTCCACAAAACCATTACATTGTGGATTGGCTTGTTCTACAATACCTATTCTATTTTACCATGAATATGAAAAACCTTCTCTTCATAGGAATGGATCTCTTCTATCTGAACTACTTCGGGGGTCAAGACATTTGATAAATATATAACATACTTTCCTAATATAGAAACATGAAAAACATTGTATACATGAGATAAAATCAGAGGAAAAGCTTCTCAGTAGTAGATTGCACTAACCTTCACAAAGATTTAATGATTTACAATGAATTGTGGATCTAGCATTCCTTTCATACGAAAATACATAACTATTTTCCATAGTCATGTTATACAGAAAACATGATCACTGACCTCAAAAGAAATTTATTTCCTCTTATTGTTTACATAACATTTTTCCTTCTTATATTTGTCCTAATATGTTGTTGGATCATCTTCACTTTCTCATCCATATTCTCAACTATTTCTGGTCTAATAAACTTCCTTTCCCAAAATTCATCCCAAAAATATTGTGTTCAACACTACTTACCATAAAATTCCACAAATAGTTCCATATGTATAATGGAATGAAAATTTTTATTATAATAAAACTCAACTGAAGAAAGATGTTGATCCTAACATCCGTGGTAATCCATTGAACAATCTATAAGTGTATCCACTGAATTCTGAATAATTTTATTGACTACCCATATCATTGAGGATGAATCGCTATACTAAAATGTAATTCTTTCACCAACAACATTTAAGGACCATCCAAAAGACAAAAGTGAACTTGGGTTCTCGATAAGTCACTTTGGAATGTGGTACTCCATTGAACCTAAAAATATCTTTGAAGTACATTCTAGAAAGATACTAAAAAGACATTTAATCTTGTATTGGATAGATATGTGATGATTTAGACATTCATTCAACAATCACCCAAATTGTATTTTAACTTATAGAAATCATTAATAGTCCAACCACGAAGTCCATGGATATATATTCCCATTTCCACTCTGGAACATTGAAGAATTGAAGTATCCCTTTCATTTACTACTTCTCAACTTTAACATATTGACATGTCAATCATTTCATGGTATGATCAGAAACATCCCTTTTCATTCCATCCTAAAAGAAATACACCTGGGGTCCTTGTACATCTTATTACATCCAAGATGAATTGGAAATTGAGAACATTGAGCATCACACAACAATTCTTTCTTCAACTCGGAATCACATGGCACACATAACCACTTTCTAAATCACAAAAAACAATCATCATAGAGGTTAAATTCTGGAAGCATACACATTTTAACTAATTATATCTTTTTCTGTAGCTTTTTATTTTCCTTCTGAACATTCGTAATTCTTTCAGATAACAATTATTATACTAAACCATGAAAAAAATAGATGAATTTTCTACACCAACAACTTCAATGATAATATTTATTAAATCTATAATAAACGGGTTATGTTATAAATGTAACATAGCAAATGATGCATGAATTTCTAAACTCTTGGAATATACCATTTTCATCAATTGGGAATCATAAGGAACATACAAACTTTTATACTTAGTTTATATTTAACATTGGCCTTTGTATAAATGTTACATCCATATTTTCAAAGGAAAATAACCAAATTTGTAAATTCCAAATCATGTGTGGTATAATTTAACTCATGAAAAATTAGTTTTTTTGATGCATAAGAAATTAATTGATAATTGTGAATAAAAAAACCATGTTCCCTCAATGAAGCATCCATATGGATGAAAAAATAAACATTGGGGAAGGAAATGAAAAAACATGAGAATTCAAAATCTCTTATTCAGTTCATGAAAACAAACACCACATTCCTTTTTCCAATAAAATTTAAACCCTTTCCATGTGAACATAAATTAGTAGTCTTGATAACCATGATTTTTTTTAAAAAAACATCTTTAATAACAAGCTAATCCATTAACTAACGAATCACAGTAACATTTTTAGGTCTTTTCCATTCATCAACCACATTTGTTTTTCCAGGATCAATTGTAATTCTATCCTTATTAAAAATGTTCCCATGAAATGAAATTTTTTTCAACCAAAAATCACACTTTTTGAATTGTCCATACAGATTATATTCCTTTATAGTTTTCAAAAATCCCCTTTTATGTTTTTCAATATCCTCTTTACTCTTATAAAATATAATAATTTCATTAATAAACACAACCAAAAACTTATCCAAGTCATCATGAAAATTTCTTTTCATAATATCCATGAATACTTCCAGGGTATTAGCTAACCCAAATGACATAACAAAAAAATAATCATTCCCAGTTCTAGTATAGATTAAAGTCCTCCTGATTTCATATTCTATTAAATTCAACTGATTGTACCCGGAACTCAGGTTATCTTTCAAAAAATACTTTTATCCATAGATCAGATCAAAAAAAATCTTTGATATAGGGAAATGTATTCTTTTCTAATAGGGATGTATTTAAAGGATCTACAATCAATTAAAAGTCTCATGAATCCATCTTTATTTTTAATGAACAAAATTGGAGCACCACATTATAATGTACTAGGATGAATGATGCCTTTATCATGAAACTCCTTCAAATGATTTATCAATTTAATAAGTTCTATTTTATCACTCCGTTATGGGGTTTTGAAATTTTATTAGCATCAGATACTATTTCAATTTTGAATTCAACTTTGTGACTGTGTATAACACAGTGTAACTCATCATGAAACACATCAAGATATTCATTTACCAACGGTACATCATCAATCAAAGAAGTTACCATTTTTTCAAAAAATATGAGCAAGGTAATGTTTATTTCCAAATTTCAATAGTTTCTACTATTCTATTTATATTATAAATTTTGTGGGGGTTTTTCTTGTATTAAAACTAACCTAATTCCTGAAAAACAACTTCTTTTGTGATACAATAAATCTTAACATAATATATAGAAATTCAATCCATTACTAGAATTACATTAAACTCTATTAAGGGTAAAACAAATAGGATTTTAGGTAATTCCTTTTCTTTGATGATAATAGGAATATTAATAAAATTACTTTTTTCTTTAAAATTTCTCCCTAGTGTTTTAACAAAAACTTCTTATCTCTTTTGTTGAGGTGATATTTCAATTTTAGTAGAAAATTACCCACAAATAAAGGAATATGTACACCCCGTATCAAACAAGGCTTGAGAAAAACATGAGTAATAAAATAAATTACATGATTCCAATTCTTCGGGTGGACCGACATCTGTTGATGAAGTCGAAAAGGATGTCACTAAATTAATCTGATTATAGTCTATTTTCTTTGAATCATTTGGATCTCAATTTGGGAAAGAATATTTAAAATGACCCATCTCACCACATTTAAAACACATTACAGATTTCTTATCAGGACTAGTATTAGGATCCTATTCATTAAAATATTAGTAAATATGTATAATCTTTCCATATAGAAAAAACTAACCAATTTTGTTAAGAAATTTAAAAGTTTTTTTCCACACATTTCAGAAAATAGAAACTAGACCTTGTTACTATAAGATTTCTTTAGTTGTTTTTACCCATATCTTTCCAAATAGAAATATTATTATCCTTATTTTCAAAGAGCATGTGATCATCAAAAAAAATATTTTTACCCTATATTCACATCATACACGTTTTTTTATAACATTTGAATTCATGAGAGGAAAATTCCATTCAATACATTGCCTTCAATCTTTAGTAAAAATCATTTATTTTTATATCAAGATCTAGAATAATATTTGGATTATACCATTCCAGCAGGGTGAAGTTAGCTTCATACACAACCACTAAATCTTCATTAATTTACTTAAAATTATGTAATTGATTCTCTATCCAATATCTAACCACCTTTGGAAATCATTTTTCTAGGAAAACACATTCAAATTTATCCCACTCTAAGGAATCAATGTCCTCTCTATCCTAAATATTCTTGACCATTGACCACCACTGATCAAATTCTCCTTTAAAATGATAAGTGGAAATACATACCTTTTTATTATCATAACATCCTATAACATTGAATATTGTTTCAAGCACTTTAATCCATCCCTCATCCGCAACTGTGTCAGAAGACCCACTAAAAGCAGGGGGCGTTGCCTCATTAAATGTTCTATGATCCTTATATTCCACTGTGGTACCTTTGGTTGTTCTCTTGAATGGATTCCACCACCATTTATAACCTATGTGAGCATAAACACGACTATCACAAACTTCTTGGTTCTAATCCAAATATTTATGTGCTATAGATTTAGAAGGATATCATTGCATCAATTCCTCTCCCCATCATATTTATTATTTCTTCTATGGAAAACCATTCTCAACAAACATATCTTTGTCAAGGAAACATGGTAATCTTTAAATTAATTATCATTTAATTATAACCATAGATTAAAAATCATTTTTTTATTATAATAACATCATTCAAACACCTAAATTTATTTAATCTATATTTTTATACAAACTATATGTAAACAGCCTTATTACAACACATCATGTTGAATTTTAGTCAAGAACTCACTTCCATTCTTATTTAAAATCATTAAAAGTTTAGAGTTGTATAGAATTGATTTATAATACATAGAAATCAATCCACATTCAAATAGAGTATATAATAGAAAAATAGTTTCCATTTCGTCTAAAATAAAAATCATTTCAAATAAAAAACGACATCATTGAAAAATCATCATAACTTTAAAAATGTATTCCTTCTTTATCATACACATACATAAAATATGTGAATAAAATTAATAAAAATAGGATGAGCACAAAAATATCAATAAGGGATAAAAATAAAAGGAAATAAAATATTAATCCATGAATACATGTAAATGAATGATATCATTTTTTTAAAAACATTATTTCACACATTAATACTTAATAATTGAATCTTGAGATTTACACGAGATATCCACAAAACAAAAAGTATATAAATAGAAAAAAAAATTATCTTGGGGAATTTCTTACATAATCTTATACCCATATTGGTTACCTTATATGTTGTAACCCTCATGGGTACTTTATCATGTAACTGTCAGAACTACCATACAATGTAACCATCAAAACTACCTTATTGTGTATCAATCGAAGTTACACTTGGAGTAACCATATAATTGACCTCAGAAATACACATACCCATTGAATTGGAGGGAGATATTGGTCCTAACCTTCATTTTAGAAAATCCCATTAACCTTAACACAATGATACAAAAATAATAATTTCTTAAAAACTTTTCTTTTCTATTGGAAAAAAATGGATTTTAAAATATAATTTTAGAAAAAATACCCTAGAAAGTTTTATATAATTGAAGTGAGACTTAATAGAGCGGATAAAGAATATATAAAAATGTAAATACACATAATTAAATATAATATAATTAAAACTCATCACAAAATCATTTTTAATAACACATAAATAATGATTTAGAAGGTTATCCCAATGAATTGAAATCGGGATAAGAAGTCTCTTTCCTCAAGTTTGTCTTACTTAAAACATGTTTAAACAACCATTATAATTATTTAAAGAGTGTTATTAAAATCTTACAAAAAGATATTAATTTTATAACACCTTATATGATCATTTTATAACATCATTTTACCCTTTAGTTATTAGTATTTTTACATTCCATTATTTCGGTTGCATTCTTTACATGATTTCCATGGCCGGTTTGTATCTGATTTTCTTTTATTATGAAAATATAATTCTACAAGTGGAATGGAATGGTATTAATGTCATTAAAAACTATATAATGAGACCATAATTCATTTTTTATCATATATGACGATGAATCATTAGAAAAAACATTCACGATATTTGTTTAGACAATTTTTTGTGGATACTCAATAATCATGTACTTGTTTCATTATATAATTTAATTTCATGACAAGAAGTTCATTAAAGAAAATTAAATAGGTTACATAATAAAATTTATATTCTACTTAAACAATTCAAATTATCTTATGAATATCTTTTAAGGATGTAATATAAATAGAAATCACATCGTGCATAATGTTTTGTAAATGACACTTGAAGAATGGTGTTTATATTTATATAGAATAAAAAGAGGATGATAGAAACAAAGATGATGAATTTTTTACATGAACATGATAAAATTAATAATATAAATGATTCTAGATATTTCAGACCTCCAGGATAATGGTAGGGGAATATAGTATAAGAAAAGAATGGAATTGAAATTAAAACATCTGAAAATGATAGAGAATTCGTACATATTAATCTCTTCTCCTTGAGATACTACTTTATACATTTTATTTTCTCCTTATGAGTAGTCTTCAATTCTTTGATAAAAATATTCATGAGAGAATGTGAGTTAGAAATAAGTGGTCTTACATCATCTATGCTATAAAAATTGTTTATTTAACTAATTATTTGAATATACAGAATTCTATCTACATTCACTATTCATAAAAAATTCATGAATTATAGAAAAACACAAAAAAATCACCACGAACATTTATCAATGTTTAGAATTTAAAAATGAACACCATTTTATAAAAATAATTTTGTAAATATGATTAATTTAATTTTTTAATAAAATCATACTTTATTCAAAAATTATAAATGGTAAAACAAGAACTAGTTTTATATCACCATGAGAAATTAATTTAGAGGTCATTATATAAAATCCATATTAAAATAAAATAATAATATAATTTATTATTCAGTATGGTCATATTACTATTCATATTACTATTCACAAGGGTTTTTATTATTCACCAAAATCATATTTGTTCCATCAGACTCCAAGTAACATACTGATCACAAATATAGATGAACATTTTTTTAAATTCAAAACATAGAATTAAAAAAATTATATATTAACCAATACTTTATAGCTATCTCTTTAAGAAAATGTTTTGCTTCATAGAGTCTTAGAATTTCATTCATTTCATTTATTTGTAAAACCATGGGGTGTTACATATGAAAAACATTAATCATAAACATACTCAATGAAATATATGGAGATATAGGTCCCACCCTTCTTTATAAACATTTCACAAGAACAGTAACACAAACATACAATAATTATAATTTCATAAAAACATTTCTTTTGAATTAAAACAACATAATTTTAAAAGTGAATTTTAAAAGAAAATCATCTTAAAAATATCATATAATTTATGTGAGACTTAATAGAGTGGATTGAATACATTTTAACAAATTAAATACCGATAATACAGAAAAATATAAACATAATTCCTCATAAAAAAATTTAATTCCATATAAAAAATTAAGTAGAATGTTCAACCGAAGAATGAAAATTGGTTTTTTAATTCCTCTACCTTGAGTTTTTCATACTTCAAAATTTGATAACCATCATGTTTAATGGTTAAAATAGTGTTATTAATATCTTAAAAATCATATTCATGTTTATAAAACCTTATACAATAATTTTATATAATCATTTCACCCATTAACTATTATTATTTTTTTCCTTCCATTGTTTCAGGTTCATTATTTACTTGATTTCCTTGATCAGTTTGTATTTGATTTTCATGTAGAAAGGAAATTAAATTAAATAAGTGGAATGAAATTGTATTTTTACATTTCCAAAAGAAATAATGATACCATGACACAGTTTTTTATAATACATGATGATGATTCATTAGATAAAACATTAATGTTATTTGCATAGAATATTTTTGGAAGTTCCTCGATAATCATGATCATTTTTCAATATATAATTTAATACCTTTATAGATGTTTATTACAGAACATAAAATACATTACATCATAAAATTTTCATTCTATTTCAACCATTAAAAGGTCTTTATGATCATATTTGAAGGATGTAATGAATATCGAAAGCTCGTCATCCCCAATTTTGCTAAATGACTCATCACGAACAATGTTTTTATTTTATATTTAGATTAAAAAAAACATGAGAGGAATAAAAATGATGAATTTTTTAAATAAATATGAAAAAATACATAATATATATGATTAGGGAGATTTCAAACATCCTAGATAATGGGAGGGGATGACGATATAAGAGATTATTGGAATTGAAAATAAAACATATGAAAATGAAAATGGATTCAGACATCTTGATCTCATCCCCTAGAGATCATCCTTAATGCCTTTGGTGTGGGCCTTTTGGTGAGACAAGTAGTTCATGGACATGGGTAAGAGCCTTGTGGTGTCAATTTATAAGAACATATTCAATGTTCAATGTGTGAGAGATGTGAGAGGAAGAGGGGAATGAAGGCAGTATTTATTATGGCGGAGTGGTGGTATTGTACATTATTTTAATCATTATTTTTACAATTTTGTCTAATGATATGAATAGTAATAAATCTTGTGATAAAAATAGTAAAGAGATCACGTGAGTTTGAAAAAAAGTATTCTTACATCATCCATGATCTCAATAATAGGGTTTTTAACTGATAATTTGAATATAACTGATTTTAATGTATTTCACTATTCATAAAAAATTCTAGAATATCAGAAAAATACAAAAAAAATACTCTAACCATTTTTTAACATGTAGAATTGAACAATTAAATCTAATACGTGTGAAAAAATAGTTTAGTTCTTTCTCAAGAGGTCACGTAAGGGACAGAGTCAAAGGCAGTTGGATCATTCCATCAATGGTGTAGAGGTCCATGATTCATCATCGTCACGCCGAGTAGATGGAGGTTCAGGGTTCGTTCAATCGATGACGTCCACTATTTGTGGTTAGGGATTATTTTTGTATATATATTAGGACTAATGTAGTTACTGTATCGATTTCTAATTTTCTTCCACCTAGCGAGGTAGGTCTATATGCTAAATCCCTTACAGATTTAGGTTCTCATTGTTTTCTTCTTCTAATTCTTGGATTTCCATTTCTATTTGCAGGTGACGAAGTCATTTTGGGGTACTAGTTAAAGTCATTACCTTATTTTCTTCATCAGTCCACTACTAATATTTTATTTTTATGTATTTTTTCGACAATCCAATTTGTTAGAAAAATGGTGGATGTAAAATCTTGTTTTTATTATTATAATTATTTCAATCATAATTGTCTTCATTATCCTTTGAATTTAACTGGATGAATATGGATATTTTTTTGTTGTATTGATGGTGAATTTCCAAGACACAAATTTCAACAACTATGATTTAAATCCTCAACTCTCCACTAATAATTTCACTATTTCTTCTGTAAAATTAATATAAAAAACAATTATATATTTTTCAATCAATGTCCAAAAAACGATTGAAAAATCTATAAAATATATTATTCTTGTACAAAAATTAAATGTTTATGGATTTTCAACTAAGAATGAGAGAAGGTGACTTCTACAGTGATGATGAATCTATTTTTTAGTATGGGAGAATTTAATTTATGTGATTTATGATTTTTGTTTTAAGAATCAACGGTAAGGGAAATTACATTCCGATGTTATTTTTTTGATTACTTTCATAAATAATGGTATATTTTATAAAAATGGATTGTGGATATTATTCCATTGTTTTTCTGAGATCTCATTTTCTAGATCTATTTATATGGGGGTTTATTGTTATTTTAAATCAAATGTAAGTAATAATATATAAATTAATTTAGTGTTAATATTTAAATTATAGAGAAAAATTTTCAGGTTTTAATTTAATTATTCATTAGGGATAAATTTATATATTTTTCTATATATTATATAATATATTGGTTATTTAAATATGTAAGATCTTTTAATTATTTTTTTATTAGAGAACCTAGTTTAATGGGATATTACTTTGACATGATTATATTTGTCCACTTTAACATATTTGATATCTTTTATGTTCAAGTTGTACATTCACGGTGGAATATATTTTGAAAACTATTATAAATGGTTTAAACAAGGAACATTATAATTAAATTATAATTTCTAATCCATACATATGTATACATGAACATAAATACAAGTAAACCTTATAGTTTACCAACCATATGTCCATGTTTCTATATTAATGTATATTTTTTCCCGGCTAAATGTTTTTTTTAAAAATTATAGATTGACAATTTATTGTGAAATGTGTATTTATTATGAATTGCTTATGATAATTTTGAGAATATCAATGATTGTACAACTGTAACTTATCTGAATAATAAAATAATATTTTTCCTAATTTATCTTAGAGTTTTATTCAATCATGTCATTATAATATGCTTGATATCAAGTAAGTAAATAAGATAATAGATATCCTTTTCAGTATTGTGTTTTGAATGATTGAAGTCTAACGTATATATTCACTAAAAATGAATTCAACATTAGGTAGATAATATGATGTTAATTGATAAAATATTATGATTCAATGATCAATTACCATCTATGAAAATAAAAAATGTGGTTAATACCATGAGTCTAAAACATAACTCATTATTAACCACGTTATGTTTGGAACATGATCCCTTGACTAATTATTTGTTGAAATTTTACATAGAATATATTGGTGAATGGAATATATCTATTTTGTTTCAGGTTTCAATGCATTTATCATTATCATGAAGAATTATTCAAGAACATAAGGAAGACCATGAGCTACACAAAAAGGTTTAATTAGTTAAAAATGGTATGTCACCAGAATTAAACCTAGAAAATGAATGTGTTTTACGATTTTACAAAATCTTCTATGTGCCTTGTGAATCTAAGACAAAGAAAGAATTATTTTGTGAAGCTCATAGTTCATTGTTTCTAGTTCGTCCTGGAATCATAAAGATATACAAATACCTTCAAGAGTATTCCTGGTGGGATGTAATGAAACAAGATAATGCATATTTCATCATGTAATGTTTGACATGTCCACATGTTAAATAAAAGTAATAGTTACTAAAGGGGATGCTTCATCCTTTACTAGTGCAAATTTAGAAATGGAAAAATATATCCATGTACTTCATAGAGGGACTACAAAATACTCATATAGGTAACAATGTAATTTGGGTAAGTGTTGACCAACATACTAAATATACACATTTCCTTCCTATTTGAGATATGATGTATTTGGAGTAGCTTTCATGATTTCTCCTCAAAGAGACATCAAGGATACAAGGAGTTCCTCTTTCATTTTAACTGACTGGTATCCCAGGATAATTTTTATCTTTTGGAAGGTCCATGAAATGTTATTGTGCAAATAATTAAATTTTATTACACCTTTTCACCCTCAATCAGATTGAAATTCAGACCAAATGATTATAAAATTTTAGGATATTATTCGAGCATGTTCAATGCACTACCGGAGAAGTTGTGATTGTCACCTTTCTTTACTTTAGTTTTCCTTAATAAAATATTTCATTCTAGTATAATGATTTAAAATTTTGATGAATTTTATAAGAACCAATGTCATACTCTAGATTTTTGGGTTAATTTTAGAGAATGAAAGTTTATGGGACCATAATTAGTAGAGGAATTAGGTGAGAATGTGATGATTATCTAGCAATACGTGATAAAAACTCAATGCAGGAAAAAGTAATATATACAACATGATGAATTCATTTTATTTTGAGGAAGGTGGTCACGATTTTCATAGAATACCACAATGGAAATGTGGTATGTTTTTTGGTATTACAGTAATGATAAGTACACGTTTTTTTGGAGATTATGAAATCCAAGAAAAAATTGTACTATTCATATACTGATTAGATTTGCCTCCGTGTTTATCTTAGTTACACAATGTTTTTCATGTTTTGATGTTGATAAGGTATGTGCGTAATTATTCTCATGTATTGATCCCCAAAGTAGTTCAATTTGATGAGAAAATTTCTTAGGAAGAAAAACCTATTTATATTATTGATAGAAGGGAACAAGTATTATGGAATAAGGTAATCTTCGAGGTAAAGGTTTTGTGGAGAAACCACATGGTTGAAGAAGGAACATGGGAATCTGAAAAACATATGAGGTAAATGTAACCTAACTTTATTAATAAGAAAATAAAATTTAGAGGACATAATTTCTAGAAACTGGGGATAATGTCACACTACAAGGATTAAAAAAACAGAAATTAATGAAACATTTTTTATTTAGACAGTTTTAACTACCCATTAATCATTATATTCCCACTTCTATGATATTAATTCCAATAATGGGCATCTGCCATTTTTATCAGTATGTTATTTGGAGTTTGATTAAACCAGGATGATTGTTTGGTGAATAATAATAGAAACTTATGAATAGTAATATGAAGAGTAATATTACTAAAATTAATAAAAAAATGTTTTATTTTTTTATTTATTATGAAATTATAATAATGATATCATAATAAAATTTTCAATGATATATAAAATGATTTATAGTTCTAAAATTTTTAATTCTTTAATAAAGTATAATTTTAGTTAAAAATAAAATTAATAATATTTAGAAAATTATTTTCAAAAAATGGAGTTCATTTTAGATTTCTACATATCAAAAAATTGTTAGGTTGTTTTTTTTATTTTTATGAAATTCATGAGTATTTGATGAATTGTGAAATACGATAAAATATCGTATATCCAATTTATCAAATAAATACACTGTTATTTACATCATGGATGATGTAAGCTCACTTTTATCAAACCCACATTCTCTATTTACTTGTTTTGTCCAAAGAATGATGAATATTTGTAACACCCTAACCCCAATGTCCATTCTATATATATATATATGTGTTCACCATTTTATATGTATATGTGCATAAATTTTCATAAAGTTGATTGATAAATGGGTACGGTATTCATAATAGGATGATTTTGGCTTGGAAAATCATCGTACAATATCGGTAGTATAACGTCTTCATATATAAATTAATAAGATTGGTTAATGGTAGATAAATAGGTATATCATCATTTATAATTGAAATAGACAGTATGTTGATATTGGAAAAAATATCCCCACATATGATATGTAATTTAAACGAATAATATGGGAGAAATACATAAATGGAAATAATAAGAGGGAAGTCCATTATGGAATTTTGGCATAGTTACAAGTGTACACAGAAGGCATTAAAGAGAGAGAAAGTAGTATCTCATCATTCAAACAAAAGGATGTAATTACGGGGGAGGTGTTAAATGATACCCAAAAATATGTAATTGAATGTAAAAGGTTATTACATTATAATAAAACATGGATAAAAATGAAAAATGAAGGAGACCTTTACTTAACTGACTAACTTCCATAGCTAAAAGAGGGGATTTTGGAGAGCATGAGTCTCCTTGGGAGGATTCTAGAGATAGGAAGGAAAATTACAGACGTGATCCAAGCATTCTGTGTGAATAAGAGTGGGTGCATGGTTGGGTTTATGTAAGAATTGAGGGGGGAATTCGTTAATATTCTACAAATAAAGGATTCAGAATCTACATTATTAAATATTCAAGACCACATACCTTCCCATGGTTTTACCATGGCTTTTCCCCATTTGGAGGGGAAATTTTTATTTTATAATTTCTAGGGCTGAAAATATTAAAATATTATTCTTATAATGTGGAGGTGAGTAAAATTATTAATGAGATGACTTTAAAATCATAAAATATATTATTCATTTTAGAGGATTCACTTAGAAATTATAAAATAAGAAAATCAAATCTAAAATCACATTATTTTAAGGGGAAGACATATATTGGGCCAAGAATACCCATTATAGTGTTTATTACATCATTTTGGGGACATTATGATGTCATAAAAGTAATTTGTTATTTATACTCTATTCGCTTTTTACCTGAAGATTAAACTCTCAGAAAATTAGGAAAAATTAATATTGGATAATTTTTATGTCATGATTCAATAAATAATATTAATTCTATGTAAAATAATTTTCTATATATGTGAATATTTATTTTTTAAATTAAAACCTATATTTATTGAAAATTTATGAGTTTTGACAAAAACATTTTTAAAACAAAAATAAAAAATTACACTTGACGTTATAAAATTATTATGCAAATTTATATTTTATAAAAGTAATTTCATAATAATTTTTTATTTAAAAATTATTTTATTCAAAAGTCTATTAATTGATCAACATATATTTCAAAATTGAATTTATATATTGACAGAAATTACTATTTGTTATTTAAAAATCATTAGAAAGTAACAACAATTAAATTAAAATATATTTATTCTATAAAAGAATAATGTACAATATAATAATTATAGGGTCATGAATAATATCTCTTTATTACACCAAATATGCCCTAAGTATAAGGTGGGAGATGGTGGGGCTTTCTTAGGGTCATTCAGGGAACATGGTTTGGGATGGGATCTAAATGAGCTTGAATTTATCTTGTAAAAAGTTTCGTTCATGCTTAAATTGTGGGATATCGGAATGGGATTGGTCTAGGGAACCTCCCAGAAATTCTATCTTCCTTGAAATATATGATAAATGATCTTCCAAGGGTATGATCCTACTAGTCGAGGCCATCGCTTCATTTTTCTATGCCAAACAAATTTGATAAAACTCTATTATTATACCAGTCATGTGGTCACTATTCAATGACTACAATATAAACATTAATGACAATTAACAGTAATTTAATCCCAATAATAAATAAATAAAAAGAGTACATCTATTTTCTATATCCAAAGTCATTAAAATAAATGGAATTTAATTCATAAAAGATCAAGTTGTTACACCATTACCTCCTAAATAAATTTTTTCCTCCATATTTTTTCCCACAATAATATAGATGAGTGTAACTCTACCTTATCAATTCATCAGGTTCCCACATTTCTTCTTTAAACATGTGATTTCATCACAACACATTAATGAGGTGAATTGTATTATTTCATAGAACGTTTTCCCTATAATCTTATATCTTCACAAGCTCCTCCTTATAAGAGAGTTCATTCTCAATTAGTACCACCGCTGGATTGAGTAAATGCGATGGGCCAGTTATGTACTTCCTCAAATGTGATACATGGAATACATCATGTACGCGAGACAGGTTTTGTGGAGCTTCTAATCGATATTCCACTTCTCCAATGTGATGAAAGATCTCAAATGTCGCACCCCTACTTTTTGAAGTAATTTTCAATTTAATATATCTTAGTGTCGGGTTCTCATGATGAGGTTTGGGTTGAGTCCCGATTTAAAATTTTTGAAGTTTAATGTTTTTAGTTGGTTTTGGACTCGTGCGCGGCCACCGCACGGTTCGCGGTATCCACGCAGTTGCCCCGTGTCGTGAAATTTCTCTTTTATTTTATTATTATTATTATTATTATTTCTATTTTAGTTTATTACAATTGTTATTGTTTTGTTAATTTTATTATTATTGTTATTATTATCTTAATTGATATAATTCATTATTTTATTTTTGTGTTATCAAATGAGCCTTTTTTATCCTCATTATTCATATTCCAATTTATTATTTTTATTATTACTATTTTATTCATTAGCTTTTCCTTGCTTTTATTTTGTTTGTTTGTTATATTTTATTTTCCGCTGTTTAGTTTATTTTCTTTTGGGCCAAATCGTTCCCACCTGTTTACTTTTGATGCCCGGCACTAGTTGCCAGCCCGTGGGGATTGGGAACGCCCCTCGGGCCATGTCGCGGGCCGGCTCGGGTGCCCGGTTCAGGGTCGACCCGGGTTGGTTCGTGACAAAATGGTATCAAAGGTGGTCCTTGTTATTTGGGATGTCCGGTAGATGGAGATTAGGTGTGTCGGGACTCGAGAGGTAGGTACGGGAAGGACGTCATGACCCCTCGCCCGTTCCGCACCTCGAGTCGCCAGGGATAGTTCGGGGATTGAGTCCTTGTTTCGTTCTGGTTTGTTTTGGATTGAGGGATGACAACGGAGGTAAACCGATGTTACATCGTGATCTCGCATGGAGTAGTGACCCATGTGGAGATGTCTGGGTACACGGTTTGAATTCCTCCTAGTGGTTGACGCTTACTTGGGGCATGACCCACTATCATGTCGCCATGTTAAGTGTGACCGCTGGTCCCTCACCCTGATGGTTTGATGCGAGTTGAGTGTCGTTTTCGTTTTGGATAGTGTAAGTGCGTTTTTGGAAGTGAAAAAAAGGGGTTTTTGGAAATGAGACTGATTTTTTTTAAAGTACATTAAATTTATGAAATGTGTTTTAAAACTGAAGGCCTTTGGTTTGGAAAAACTGGTTTTTTTTCTTGGAAATTGGTCGAGAATGGTTTGGGGTGAAACCGCAGGTACCCCTTATGAACGTTTGCATATGTGAGAGAATGCCTAGAATTGCATGTTGGTGCATGTATGAATGGAATGTGGATAATGACATGTGCAACGGGTCATGAGATTACCTGGGTGTTTATTTGAAATTAAAGGCTTGACCATGTTTTTCTAAATTGGCTTTTAAAGAGGAAAATGGTTTTGGAAAGTGATTTTGGTTTGAAAGGGATTTGGTATTTGGAAACTGGTTTTGAAATGAGAATTTAAAAAGAGGTGGTTTTGGAATCTAAAATGAAACGGGGATTTTGGACAGGGAACTTTGGGTTATATTTGCGGTTGTTTGTTTCTTCTGAGCTGGTTGTTTTGGATGAAGCCACTTTCTTTTATGTTGCTTCGATTGATACTGGTTTCGTCTTGGTGTTATATGTCTTATTTAGAAATGCTGCCCAGAAAGATCCCTAGTGTTTTGATGAGTCATGCCCAGTTTTTGGTCTTTCATGGACGTTGTCTGTCCTTCATGGTGATTGAAGTCTGTTGGGGTCAGTGTAGTGTCTTGAAGAAGTCAAGCGTGTCTTTGGGGTATTGGGAACTCCCGAAGCAATCTGAGTGCGTATTGTCTTGGGTCTGTTTGAAGGTCCAGCTCTGGATGAGTAGGAGTTGTACGCCCGCCGTTTCTACAATTTGGGATGATGTGGCATTTCTTTAATGTCGTCTTCATTCAATGGTTTATACTCGTGGGGGGTGAGGATGAAGGAAACAGAAGAGCTCATGCGTGCTCAACATGGACAGCAGACGGTGAAAGCGTATATCGACCATTTCAAGGATCTTGGGTCTCTTTTTCTGGGGGTAGAGTCGCAAGACTGGATGAAGACTTCTCTCTTCATCAAGGGTCTTCGTCTAGAGATCAAGGAGCGGGTCCTCCTTTCTGAGGACCATCACTTTGAGAAGCTGGTGGATGAGGCATTCTTAGTTGAGTTGGTCGTTGGAGTGGAGATGGTTGACAATCCAGCGTATCCACTTGCTCGTCAAGGTTCCCCATCTGGCGATTAGTGTGTGCCAGAGGGACCTATTCCTAAAACATTCTCTTCAGTGGCTCTAACTTCCAGTTTTTCGGACCTTTTAATGGTTTACTGTCAGTATGGACGTTTGGGGCATGCAAGCAGTCATGTCACACCCCTCCGAAGACGTGCCATCATTGCAGGTTTCTGGATCATCTAGAGACGCTTTGCAGGAAGCGTCGCCTGAGGAAGACACTATGACTAGAAGATTCTAGTGCCTGGCTGTGAGGAAGGAGATGCTTCAACCATCAGAGCCCCAACCACAAGACTTGGGGTGAAGCTTGCGCGCAGTCAGGAGTTGATGGGGGTGTGACGCCTCAGTTCGGGTTTTGTGATCTGTGATAGCAACAGAACATTTAAAGCCCTTTGGTTCTCGTCTTTCCATTGTTAAAGTGTTGGCGTTGTTGTCGGTTCATTGTGTCGTCGTGAGGTTGGGATGAACGTATTCGTTTGTAATCCAAACAGTCTCGTTTGCCAGATTATGGTGTTTAGGATCATGCGTTTTTCATAGAGGTATGTTTGGACCTTGCGTGGGTTAATCTTGGTTTGGCGATGTTCGTTTGGAGATATAAGTGCTAGCGGTGGAGTCCAGGCTTGCGGTTGTGCTCGGGTTTACAGCTTGGATTATGTTCTGCTTGGAGATTTTTCTATCGTCTTCGGGCTTTCTTTGGTCTGAGTCGAGAGTTCCAAGTTTTGGCGGAGGTCCTGCTCGCTCGTGCTATAGAGGTTAGCCTGGATCGGTTGGGAGTTTCCGTGTCGCCCCCCCCCCCTTCCCGAGGTGGTGCGTTTAGGTGTTAATTTATGCATCAGTGGTGTTCTTGTGGTGGGGAGAACCCTCTCGTGTTCTCCCGCTCCCTTGTGTTGTGTTTTCTTTCAGACTCAATTGGGCTTGGATCCTTGTTAGGTCTGTGAGTGAAGCTTTTTGAATCATTCGTTATTTATTATTAATAATGTTTAAAACCTTATGTGGATTGGTTTTGGTTTGGGAGTTCCCACACTGACCCCCTCCCCGGGGCGGTGTATTTGGGTTCTAAAAGCCTCAGTGTTGGTCGAGCTCTTGTGGTGGGGAGAACCCTCCCGTTTTCTCCCCTCGTTTTATGTCGCAGTTTCTTCATGATCGGTCTGGTGTGACCTGTGGAGTAAAAGTTCATTTCAAATTTCTTAGCTTCTTGGTTTTGGATCGGGCATGAAATCGAGTTTTGGATATCTTTGGGCTTGGTGACTTTCTGGGGGCAGAAAGTTTTTGTGGTGGGGAGAATTGTCGCACCCCTACTTTTTGAAGTAATTTTCAATTTAATATATCTTAGTGTCGGGTTCTCATGATGAGGTTTGGGTTGAGTCCCGATTTAAAATTTTTGAAGTTTAATGTTTTTAGTTGGTTTTGGACTCGTGCGCGGCCACCGCACGGTTCGCGGTAGCCACGCAGTTGCCCCGTGTCGTGAAATTTCTCTTTTATTTTATTATTATTATTATTATTATTTCTATTTTAGTTTATTACAATTGTTATTGTTTTGTTAATTTTATTATTATTGTTATTATTATCTTAATTGATATAATTCATTATTTTATTTTTGTGTTATCAAATGAGCCTTTTTTATCCTCATTAATCATATTCCAATTTATTATTTTTATTATTACTATTTTATTCATTAGCTTTTCCTTGCTTTTATTTTGTTTGTTTGTTTTTTTTATTTAGTTATTTTTTTTATTTATTATCTGTTTAGGGTTTCGGATCTCCCCCCTCTTTCCCCTCTTGCGCCGCACCCTTCCTGCTTCCCTTACCCCTCGCGCAGCCCCGTCTCCCGCTCGCCGCTTCCTCCGCCGCGCCCAACCGCCGCACCTGGCGCTCCCCTCTACCATCCAGCTTCGGCCTCCCCACTACATCCCCCGATCACGACCCGCGCTACCCAGCATCCCTTCCCCTCGGTGCGGCACAACACTCCAGCCCCCTCACCATGCTCACCTTCTCGCCGGCCTCGGTTAAGCCCTCCACCCTCGCCCCATGTTTACCCTCTGCACGGCAGCGCCGGCTTCGCCTCACCCTCATCTTCCCGTCGTCCCCGCCGTGCACCCACTGCCCCAGCTCCGCACTCATCTCCTCTGTCCGCCACCGCACTCCCCCTCCACTCGACCTCACCCCTCCTGGTCCCGGCCTCTGGCCCTCATACTCCAGCATATTGCAGCGCACCAAGATCCCTCCCACTGCCGTCCTCTGACCAGCCGCACGCAGCCGCTTCCCTCCGATTTCCAGCCTCCCTTCTGTTTCCCGCCTCATCGGCTAGTACTTCGGCGAACCCCCGTCGTAGGCCAACGACCTCCGGCCCCTTCCGGCTCCCTTGCCAACCCTTCCGATGAGACCACACCGCCATCCAGCACCTCCGGTGAGCCCTCGCTCCGGCCAGCAGCCTCCGCCGCCCATTCCGGCGCCCCCTGCCTTGTTCTGGCGACCTCCGATCGAGTTCCGGCGAGCCCCGCCTCCGGCCAGCAGCCCTCCGGCACCCCCCCGTGGTAGTTTTTCATTGTTTTGATGTTAATTTTTGTTTGGGTTTGTTGTTTAGGGGTTAATTTGGTTTTTGGTGGTATGATTTTGTTTACGTATGGTGGTTTTGCCTTCCCGCAGGTGCGGTCGCGGGGCGAATGTGGTTCCGCCCCAATTTCGGGTGGTCCGCCACGTTTGAGGTAGGCGATTCCGCCTATTAGTTCTGTTTGATAATTGTTTTGTGCGTTAATTAAATTAGCATGTTTGTTTTTTTTCGTTACTTGTTTGGTGCAAAGTTTGTTTTCAGCATATGTTGAGTTGCTTTGCTTATTTGAGTGTAGTTTTGTGGTAATCGTTTGTTGCGCACCATGAGAATGTTCTATTAATTGTTTAACTGATTTATTGAATGATTTTTGTGGTGCAAATATATATATATATATATATATATATATACATATATATTTGTGTTTGTTATACGTTTATGTGAATTTGATCATAAAAGTGTTTTAAGGGGTTTAAGTTTGTTTCGTGTGTTTAATGTCACGGTATGCTTTCCAAAAATTGTTTTGTAAAGTTTTAAATGATTTATTAAATAACGTGAGGCTTCGAGTTTGGTTTTGAAAACGTGTTTAGGCGCACGCACATTAAATGTATATTTCATCGTGTCGTGCGCTTTTGTATGGGTTTTCACACAAAGTGTTTTCTTGAAATGGGTTGTTGGCTTGGCGTCATGTGGTTTTGTTAACACTTTGCGGACTTTTAAAGTGACCCAATAAATAATGTTGATGGTGTGGGTTGTGTTTCAAAAATGCGTCAAGGTGGTTTTTTTCACGTTGTTCGTTTGTTTGTATTGTTTTAAGTCCGTCTTTGTGTGATTTTAGTTTTATGCGTTTATTGCAGTGCGTTCGCAAGGTAGCCCCGTGATATTGATGTCATCAGCTTGCGCTTGCTTGTACGCCTGTGCGAGGCATGTCGCGCCTTTGCGTTTGGACTGCGACTGAGGTAGGTCCCCCATTGCACTCACCCTTAAATTTAGAATTTATTAATTGCTTGATGTTTTTGTTAATTTTAAAGAATGATAAATAATATTAGATAATTAAATTTTAAGTGATTATTGATTGTGAAATGAACCGTTTATTTTATACCGAACACCTGGAACATTTTCTTGACGGGCGGACACCCAATTTTGAAAGAGTGCCCGTTTGGCCTTTAAACATAATTCACGGAATTTCAAACGTACTTCTAGTTTTAAAGATAAATAATTTCTTCTGAACAAGTGTTTCGAGCTTTTTGAGAAAAGAGGTTTTGCTTAAAAATTTGTGGAGGCCCGTTTGGCACTTTAATGAAATAGATTATTTTGGAAAACCCACTCGGGGGTGATCTTTGGTGTGCGTTGATGGCGTGAGCTGTATGTGATGTTTGTGCATTGTGACTGAATAATCTACATTTTGGATGCACCCCCTTTTTATTGCTTGTGTTGACATGGGAACCTGGCATATTGAGTGAATTTTCTGAGAACGATTGCTGCACTAGTTTAGACCACGCACTGGCTAGTGGCCCCATAGCAGGGGAATACTGAGTTATTGCTGCTATGGGGATTGGGCCCCTCAGTTAGGCCATGCAGGGCTATGCCGGGTAGTATTATGGGCGTTATGATGTCATCGAGTTATGGCATGCCTCAGGATGAGTCACACGTATAGTACGTTCTGGATTGTTCACGATCTCCTAGGTTCGACCCATGTTTCTTTTAGTGTTTAGTTGTGTGTGGCGGACAATTGAGAGGTCGAGTTCGGTTGCTGACCCTTGTGTGCCACTTTACCATTGCCCTTAGTGTGTGTTGTGTGTGATTCTCATTTTGACTAACAACTAATGTTTGGATTTCTAAATTGCTCATAAAATGTTTTGAAGATGCAATGCACCTGTTCTTTCAACATCAAACTTGTTCTAAATTAAAAAGGGCAATGGACTGTTACTTGTTTTAGAAATGAAAGTGTGTGGAAAACCTATTTTATATAATTTAGTTCAAACCTGAAATTGATAAATTCTTTATTTATTGGTATGTGCATTGGGAATAGAATTAGTCGGGCCTACCTACTGAGTTTTAATACTCACGCCTATAGTGTTTTCTTGTTTTTAGCTTTGTTGCAGGTTCCAGATTCAGCTGTTCGCCTTGAGCGATGTTGGTTGTGGTATTGGAGAGTGACCCATGGGGTTACTTGGAGTTTGGATCGTGGTCAGGTTAGTAGTGTTGCTGGTTGCTCTTTCTTTATTCATTTTTGTTATATTTTATTTTCCGCTGTTTAGTTTATTTTCTTTTGGGCCAAATCGTTCCCACCTGTTTACTTTTGATGCCCGGCACTAGTTGCCAGCCCGTGGGGATTGGGAACGCCCCTCGGGCCATGTCGCGGGCCGGATCGGGTGCCCGGTTCAGGGTCGACCCGGGTTGGTTCGTGACATCAAAAGAGTCTATGTACCTTGAACTATGCATTTCATTCATCCCAAATATAATAACTCTCTTCCACGGTGATATGTGGAGGAATACCATGTATCAGACATCAAATTATATGTCTCATCGATGATTTTCAATATGTCTATTTTGTGAAATCTAAGAAGCTTTAATATGCTACTAGATGGTCTTAATCCTTTCCTACAGTCCATCAACAATTTCATTACCTAGATGTTTTCCCCAAATTCATGTCAACATATCATTGTTCTTCACCTCATCTCAAAAAGGGCTTTAGAAGGACCCCTTGGGATTCTTGACGTGAATGTGTTCTTGTAAGAGAACTCAACCTGAGGAAGACATTGATTCGATCCTCCATTGAAGTCCATTGAGCATGCTCTCAACATGTCTTGTAGTGTATGTATATTCTGCTCAGATTAACCATCAATTTGAGGATGATAAGCTGTACAGATGTTCAGCTCAATATTCTACGATTATTGGAGACTCTTCCAGAACATTGAGGTAAATCATGGATCTCGATCAGATATAATCGATATGGGTACACCATGCAGCCTTACAACTTCTCTGCTGTATATACATGCCAATTGATATAATGAGAAATCCTCTCATATTTTAATGAAGTGTGAAATATTTTTTTGATGATCTAGAACAACCCAAATAGTATTGTTTCCTATGGACGTCTTTGATGCTCCATTTTAAATGTCCATGGTGACATTTTCCCATTTCCATTTTGTTAAGGATAATGGTTACATCATCCCCTTAGACTCCTGTCATGCAACCATCACTTACTGACATACTAGGCACATTGATGTATACTTCGAGATATCCTTCTTCATGTTATGCCACATATAATTATCTCGTAGATATCAACACATCAATGTGTTTCCTAGGTGAATAGAAAATTTGAACTATGTGCATCATCCATAAGTTCTTTCCTTAACACCAGATTTCAAGGAACACATAATCTTGACCAAATTCTCAGAATTCATTTTACATTAACATTATTATCCAAGGATTTACCTTTTCTAATACTTTCCACATATTTATGAATTCCCACACCATCCTTTTGAGAATCCTTCATCCTTTTTGCCAGAGACGGTTGAGCAATCATTTGTGAAAGGATTGATGATGTTCCCTTCATTATGATTCTCATGTCTATATTAATCTCATCTAAGAAGATTGGATCCTTTTTATTTCTCATCAATGATATAATCTAAGGGTCCTTGCAACATAGAGGATCCACCACCTTCTTCGCTTTCCCAAGGAGGTAAGGGATTGAGTATTCATAGTCGTTGATCAGCTCTAACCATCATTGTTGGCACATATTCACCTCATTCAATGTGAATATATACCTGAGGATTTTTGGATCTGTATAAATTTCTAATTTCTCCCCAAATTGGTAATGTCACCAAACATTCAAATAAATTATTATTTCTGCCAAATAATGATCATTTTATTTGATTTTTATACTCATGAAATTTAAATTGCCTTGAATCATAGTCAATGACTTTGTGATTTTTCATCGACACACAACCTGCTCCATTAATTGATGCATCATTGAATACTACGAAAATTTCACCACTCATGCTTAGTGTGAGAATGGGTGTAATGATAAGCCTCATTTTCAACTCCTTTAATGTCTCTTATCATTAACTATTCCATGAAATGTTGACTCCCTTCTAAGATAGCATGGTAAGAGGGTTTGAAAATAATGAGATATTTATCACAAATCGATGATATAATCCAGCTATCCGAAGGAAGATATAGATATCAATCCCATATGTTGGCCCCGTTCATCCCTCAATTTCATATTTTTGGAGGGATCCACAGATATACAATTGGTTGTGGTGATACTACCCAATAATGAGAATTCCTTCTTCCAGAACTCACACTCTCTAATCATTGCATAAACATTCTCCATTAGCAACATCTCCAGTATTGTTCATAGATTATCCTCATTCTATTCCATGGTTTTGGAGTACATTAAAATATCACATATAAATACTATCGGATTTTTTTGAGATAATCTCTAAAGACTCTATTAATAATGTCTATAGAGATTTATGGAGAATTAGTGAGTCCTAATGGAATGAATATGAATTCATAGTTCCCATAAATTGTACAAAATGTAGCCTTGGGGAAATCCTCCTTCTTCACTGTTACATGATAATATACTAATTGTAGATCCATCTTGGAGAAGTATTTTTTTTCTCACAGATGATCCAAAAATTTGTGGAAAATGATACTTTTTTATCGTGATTTTTTATCTCATGATAATCAATGAAAAGGCATATTTACCCATCATTCTTCTTGATGAAGAGGAATTGTGCACCCCATGGTGAAGCACTTTTTCGTATAAACCCTTTATCCAGATTCACCTATAGTAGTTTATTTTTTTCCTAAAGCTCCAAAAAACCCCATTCTAAATGGATTATAGGATATTGGAAATTCCCCAGGTATAAGATCAATCAATAATTCAACAACACTTTTCGGAGGAACACAAGGAAATTCGCCAAGAAACACATCAGAAAATTCACTCAATATATGCATGTATTCGATGATGGTTCTTTCCATAGGCTAAATCATCTGAGCATGATACACATAATAAAAAATAAGTACAATCTACGAAGGAGATGATGGTGCTAAAGAATATTTTTCCTCTTCCATGAAATTGTACAGAATCTGGGGTCGATTCATCACATAGAGAGTGATTTACCTCTCACCACAATTTATTATGGCCCAATATATGGAAATTTAATCGATGCCATGAATTTCATGAAATTCCACAAAATAGATCATTATGATGTTTTTTAGGATGTTCAATCCACAAATTGTGAAATGGGAGGAGTTTTATTCATGAGATGCAATAATCTCACCATTAGTTATTCCCACTGACATATCTACTTCCATGATTTGTGTTGGTGTTTGGATTGTTTTACTAAACATTAATGAAATATAAGAGTGTGTAGAACCAGCATCAAATATAATGTTTTCTATAATTGAAAAAATAACTAACATACCTATAAATTTTTAAATATTAGAATTAACATCCATAGTACAGATGGGAAAATCTCACCCTTACTGCCTTAGAGGATTTTAGATTCTTAAAAAAACTGTCAGCGTAGGGTACTGGTTTACATAATGCTCGGGTTATTTGTTGTTGTTGAAATGAACAATGCATTGAGGGTGAAATTGGGTGCACCTCTCCTCAGTCTTAATAGTAGGTGTATCTTCTCAAAAATTAATGGCCAATATCCCATCTCTTATATACTTAAGGAATATCCCCATCCCTTTATGTAATTTTCGGTGTGCTTCATTCAACATCTTTGGAAAGTGGGGTGCAATAATTTCTTAACACCATTGGATTTATCCATTGGACCATCATAATTAAATTCTACTTTCCTATTCTTAGACCTAGGACACCACTGAGATTCTTCAATCTACATTTTGATATTGAGGGATTATTGGGAATACTCCTCATAGCTATCAAACTCACATATCGCTAGGGCTATCCATAATCTAGGATTTAGCAAACAAAATAATCATTCAATGTTTCATTTTGGGGGAAACAACAATGTCATCTATGTATCATGCAATCCTTTTGTAGTTTTACTCATACACTCTGATCAATTCATCATATATTTTTCTTTAGGCCATAAATTCCATTTCATCATAAGTCAGAGGGTCTGAGGAAAATACTTTTCAAAAAATATTTTCATTAAATCCATCCATTCCAATACCTTGATATCTTCCTCGGGATTTTTATTCTTGATCAATTTCCACCATCAATCCGCTTCACCCTCCATATGATAAGTATATAGTAGAACCATTTCTTGTTCTGGTTATTTATGGATGGGGAAGATCTCCTCGATGGAGTTGATCCATTGTTTGGTGATTGAGGGATCAGATGAACCATTGAATTGAGGATGCCATTATATCATGAAGCACTCAATTGTAGCTTCTTTATTCATTCAGGGGAGCGCATTTCCAGTGAACCACGTTTCTATTCAAAAAATGAGTTTACTAGGAGAGTATCATGAAAATGTTTTTGATTCATGCACCCATCGGATTGGGTATCCCATTAGAATAATAATCACATTGATCTTCACATCATATGTTTTCTTGAGTCCTCCGATTACCAGCCTTTAGCTAGAATAAAAAAATTAAGGGTATGTATTTTAAACTATTAAACACATAATTGTAATCCAATGAAACCATTGATAGTTTAAAAAATACATTGATTTCTTTATCTTGTGAATTTATAGGATTTAATCTATGTTATCAATGATATATATCCCAACATATATTCTTAGTGTAAATTTTTTATTCCCTTAAAAATGGTTTATACTATGATTATGAATTTACCTAATAATATACCCCTCGAGTGTCAAACCATGAGTTTATAATGGCCCATTATTATGCATCAGTTCCCAATCTAGACAATCTCAAAGATGTTATTTTGGGTTTTACCCCTAGATACATCAATGTTAGAGCCAGCTCTACCTATTCATATCTATATAGGGATATATTTTCTTGATAAACCACATAATCTATAATCCCAAATATTTATGGATGTTTTTCATATACTTAGTATTATCCCTAAGGATTGCACTATAGTTTTACAACCCTAATCACAAAAATAACTATACCTATCCTCTAATACTAACTATAACTACCATGGTCTTTATTACAGATATAAAATTGATTTATTAAATAAAATTTATCTTAATAAAACCAAGACGATTGAGAGGTCTGCTGTATTTTGGGATTAGAAACATTACATGGCAACTTAAGACATAAAATAAAACATCATAATTGAAAACTACTTCTATGTGACCACAAAATTCATTCATACATATCATTCCATGGGATACCATGATGATATACAAAAGAAAATGGTGAGATATAAATCCCAGTGAGGGTGTAAACAAGGCATAACATGAAGAATTTAATACATGTTAGGAAATAAGAGTATAAATAGAGAATAAGATAAACATGAAGATAAAAGAATCTTATAGAATGATTATAATAACATGGAAATGTGGAAACAACATAAAACATGATATTAGCATGACACAAGTCTCATTACACATGGATTATTATTAGTAAACCCAAATTTCACATGAATTAGAATGTGTAAACCCTAATCGCATAAGAATTAGCATGGGTAAACCTTAATTCTATATAAATTAGCATGAGTAAAGCCTCATTAAAGATGGTGTATCCTGATACTAAACATTATACCATTCATTGGAGTTCAATCAGGCCACACTCTTTATAAACATTTCATTTCATGCATTGTGTGCCCCATAGATCGTATAACAATGAATCATTCAAAAATAAATGTTATTTCGTGATTATGAAATGTGGAATACATGCAAGTATGTACCATTAAATATGTATATGTTCATAAATGTGAATACTCATGATAGAGAAATGGGTATGGTGTTCACTATATTATTATTTTGTCTTGGAAAACTGTCCTAAAATTTTGGCATCATAACTTCGTCATATGGAAATTCATATGGTGGGTTGACGAGATATAATGGCTTATTTAATAATTTATACAGGAAATAGATTGTTAGGGGATAATGTGAAATAATATCCCAATATATGATATGGAATTTGTTTTCATAATATGAGACAACATATTAAATGGAATAAAGAAGAGAGAAACCCCATAAGAAGTTTCAGCATGGAAACAAGTGTACAATGGAGGAATTATTAAAAGAAAAACTGGTATCTCATAATTCAATCGTAAGGAGGTAATTATGAGGGAGGTGAAAAATCATTCCCCAAATTTTTTAATTGAAATTAAAATGGTATTATTACATAAATAAACTCGAATAAAAATGAGAATAAAGGAATCCATTACGTGATTGTGTGACTTCAGATGCTTAAATAGGGTCTTGTTGAGAGCAAGGGCCACCATATGATAATTCAATACATATTTATAAAATTAGTAAAAAAATATAAAAATGAAATTATTTTAATGGGAAAAAATATATTAGGCCTATAATACCCATTATAGTATTTATTAATTCATTTTTGGGTTATTATGATGTCATAAAACACATGTTTTATTTATAAAGGATTAAATATTAACCCAAAAATTCGATTGCCTCAGAAAATTAAGAAAAATACACTATTTGATACTTTCTTCATTATGATTCCAAAAATAATATTAATTTTATCTAAATAATTTTATAAATATGTGAATTTTTACTTTTAAAATGTTAAAAATTCACCAGTTTTGACAAAAAGAGTTTTCAAACATTAATTAAAAAGTACATTTTACATAATAAAAATTTTATGATCATTTAAATTTAATGAAATTAATTTAATAATAATATTTTAATAAAATATTAATTAATTAAAAATTCCCTTAATTCGTAAATCTATAGTTCCTAATTGAATTTTAATTTTAACGAAATATACTATTTGTGCATTAAAAAACATTGACAATGTAACAAAAATAAAATGAAAATATATTTATTCAATAAACAATAATGTACATAATCATAATTCTAGGGTATTGATACATGTCTTTGTATTATAGATGGATATTCCCTATGTGTATGGTGGGAATGGGTGGGGCTTTTTTGGGGACATTTGGTTAACATGGTTTTGGCAGTGATCTTAATGAGCATAAACTTCTCCAATAAACATTTTCACTCATGAATAAGTTGTTGGATATCTTCTTGGGATTGGTCTAGGGAAAATTCTAGAAATGATATCTTCCTTAAATGATCTGATAAATGGGATTCCATGTTAACAATCCTACTAATTGATTCCATAAATTCTGTTGTCTATTACAAAATTATTTGTTAGAACCCTATTTTTATACTAAACATGTCCACACTATTCAACGATTATAATATCAATAGTAATAATACTTAATGGTCATTTAAAAAAATAGTTCAGGTGTTTCCTATACCCATATTACATTAAAATTATGGAAATTGTATTCCTCAAATTTCATATTGCTACTATATAAATGATTTCCCACTTATGTGAAATAATGTAAATCATTTTTTAATGATGCTTTATAATGAAAACATCTTAGTGTGGTTTAATGAATTTATTAAAGAGATTATAAAGAGCAGTATAATGAATCCATTAATAAAACAATAAAGGAACCAAAATATATTTTTCATGTTAAAATGGGTGATTTTAGAGAGATAAAAATTACTTAAAATAGATTATTTCTTGATCTTTAAAATAGGTAAGAATTTTTTTTGTTCCCACAAATCAGGATTCTATTTCGGGATGAATTTTCAAATGATCAACATATAACATGAAGAAAAAATAAAATAAAGAAGAATTCAGGTTGCTAAAAATATATATAACATTATCATATATTTTATTAGATGTAAAAAACAATTAAAAAAAATTTCATTGAGGTTAGTAGTGAATAAAAGTTACTCGAATGAAAATTGAGGTTTGTGTAGAAATCCATTACAAATTTGTTAATAATCTATTCGTATGCATCAAAATTATTATATTCAAATGGAAAATTTAATAAAAATACAATAAAGACATTAATGATATGATACATTAATTGGTAGTATACAAACACCGTATACATGTAATATTAGTGAATATAGAGTATATCAGAAAAATGAAAGCGAGATGAGGAAAACTGCACCTTATGTCTGATGGTGTTCTTCACTTGACTTTAGTGTCATGGGTAACAAAATTAAATTCATTAATTTTTAATTCCATAACATATTATTTATGTAACTGAGTAATTATATCCTTATTATGTTCATTGAAGGAATAATTGATTGGTTTAAGATGTTCAATTTTATTATTTTAGAGCATTTTTTTTCTTTGGTATACATGACCTGTTAAGTTATATACATGTAAGGATAAAAATTTTATATTCGAATGGCTACCCAGAATAGAAGTTTTATTTCATTTATTATCATACATATGATTATATGGTAATAAAATTCATTTATATATTGGGAGTGATGTTGAGTTATTATATGAAACCTTAAGATAATAGTTTGGGTCAATTGGTGGTTCTTGGCCACAACAAACTCAGTTTAATTTATAAATTAATAGATTTTTTGAAAAAATATTCAATAACATTACATTAGTTATAATACATATATTATATTATGATTTAACCATCAAAATGGTTTCATGAAAAGAATTGAATTCAGTAATAGAAATAGGATACCTATAGTTGTTGAATGTGATAAATTAACACATATCAGATGTTGTTTTCATTTATAGTATAAAAGATGGAAGAATCAATGATAATAATTAATTATTCCAGTATCACACAAATATTAAAGTAAAATTGAGATACTATATTTAAAATAACATTTTTATGAAATGAGGTGATGAAATAAAATGAAAAGAAAGGAAATCAAAATAAAAGAAAATATGAGAAATTCCTTATGAAAATTTGGCTACCGAACGACGTCACAAAAAAATTTATAAAATATTTTAATAAGATAAAAATGAGTCAATAAATATTATTACATATTATGAAGGTAATTTGTATATTTAGTGACATATCCCAACACAATCCAATTAAAATTAAAGGAGAATAACATAACAAGGGTGCTAAAAAAAGTGAGATTATTAGAAAAAAATTATGTATCATAACAATTATGAAAAATGGATTAAAAACATTAAAAAGATAGTGGAAATGGGTAAACAATTCATAAATGGATTATAATATAGTAGTGGTAATAAATATAATAAAAATAAAAACATGGAATAGAAACATGAGATAATTACCACATAAATGTGAACTTGAACGGAAAAGAGAAGTTCAGAATTACATTACCTAGTAGAGTAACACATAAAACATGAAGGTTGGGTCCTTGGGGGAATTAGTACACCTTGGTAGGAGACAAAGGGAGGTAAAAATATTAGATAATAGTATAATATGATGTCTGAATGGATTAAAACAAAGGAATGTGTGTGTATTTATAGGAAACGTGAGGAGTTTTTATTAATAGAAAAGGACACCACATTAATGGTTTTTTCCAAACCATGTGATTTCCCAAGGAATTAGAAACTTGGGACACCTCATATAATATTTTATTGTAATCAAGTCTACCATAATTTTATAATAATTATTACGTCATTGTGATGTCATAAAATACACTGAAAATCCATAATGTTGTTTTTACTATTCACAAAAAAAATCCATGTATATTATAAATATCCCAAAAATTCACCCCACCAATTTTTTGACATGTATAATTCAAAAAAATGAAGTAATTTTTTTGAAAATAAATTTCTATAAAATTTTAATTATTTTTTTATGTAAAATTATAATTTATTATAATAAAAACCATGAAAACAATAACCTATTTAATAACACCATTACAAATTAATCAACGTCTCATAAATTCTCTTATAACTCAACAATAATAAAATAATAATTTAGGATTACATATTATGAATATACATTTCAATTTAAAAATAATAATTTAATTATAAAATTATATTTTAAAATATTTATCACTTACGAATACTTTTAATATGACCATTTTTTCAGTTATATGATGTCTACATTTTATATATACATTCATGGGGGTATTTATTTATTTTTTAGGCAATTTAATATTTATTAATACTCATAAGTGTAACAATAATATTAATAAGGGTATGTTTCCATTTATCAAAAAAAATGTGATTCTATCAGAGTCTAAATATACTACTAAATGCAATAGTTTATGTCTATTTTTTAAAATTCAAATTATAGAAATTGGAAACTTTTTTTATTTGTTAGGTTGTGATAAAGTATAATTTTGTTGAGAATAATTGTTTCATGAGTTCTATATTAAATCTATTTGAAAATTAATGTGGTGTTACATTCTATCCTCCTTACAAAAAATTTATCATCAAAATATGCAATTGAACATCCAATGTTAATGGTTAATACTTGAATATTATCTTGATAGAAACCAACAAGAGTTATAGAGTAGTAAATCCAATTAATAGTAGGGAAAGTGAATTGCATCAGTTAATAAAAAACTACGCATTATAATTGGTCAACATGGTAATGGAAGACTAATCAAACAATCATGTTCTTCTGTAAATTGATAGAAAAAATTCTTAGATAAAAGATAATTTCCACAAAACAAAAAACTACATTTAGGAAAAGTTTCATTGTTATAAGGAAAAAAATATGACAATTACACAACATCATTATTTATGACTAATTTTTTCAAGTTAATGAATTATTCCATTCTATATGAGTATAAATATACGTTTCTATTTTATAAACATAATGTTATCATTATATTGTAACATGAACTATCTATATTTTATGTCTAAGGACTTGTTGCATCATTTTGTGGAAATAAACTCTAAAACCACATACAATGATCAAATTAAACCTTTTCAAAAATGCTTAAACTTTTCAAAAGATCGTAATCAAATACATTATAATCATTCCCATATCTATCCTTACTAGATCCATATATACAGGTTCCTTAGAAATCCATATTTTTTTAACATCAGGATCTATCCTTCCCAGTGCATCTACTACCTTAAATGCCTTTAATCAACATGAAGTAGCCCTAAATATTCATATTCCAAAGATGTGAATAACATCAACATGTGTCCTCTTGAAAAATGGAATTCACTCTAATTACCATAAAACCTTATTAAAATCAATAACTAATCATTACACATGGTATTGGTTATATTCGAAATATACAAATATGTTTTAAACTCCATTAGTGATAGCTTAGACCATAGTTTAAAAAGTAAAAAATCAGTTTTGAGGTTGTCTGTACATATCCAAATCAATCATTTCATCATTATTATATTCATCATTAGAAATTTATTAAGTTGCATCTTTCCAGGAACCATATATCATTCCATGATATTAACATTCTACTGATTTACTTATTCTTGGTATAGTTCATCATACGAACTCAAATACATAATGAAATTGTAATGTAGTACAAACCTCATATATTCCATAATTCTTATAACTAGTAAATTGCTGATAAAATATTCAAATGACATGATTTTTTAAGTGTTATATTAATCATTCCACTTTATCTATGAGAGTATCATGACATAATCATTATCCAATAACATCATTTGGGGCATATTCCATTGATGGATGTGACATTGCTTTACATAGTGTCACATCTCCTTGTAGCAGCAACAGTATACATGGGAAACCTTTTTCTTATGAATTTCATCATGAAATTGGTTTAATTTTTTCCACACTTATAAGAATCTCCTGTTTATTTAATGTTTTTGTTAGGGGGATTCTTTCCTCAATTATCACATGTTGGAAAACCCTTCCATCCATTCTTTCATTTATCCATTAGTTTCTCTTCCATACCCATCTTTTCTTGCTTCCCTTTAAATCCAAAGGGAATAGTTAATTAATTAAATATATTTTTAACACCAGATAATATATCCTCATATTATGATGTTAGTTGGGAAACTATCTTCCTTCAAAATGATGTATTATTATTATAAGAGATATAATCCTTCTTACTCATTCTATCAAGTGAAATGGTGATGTCCTCATTCCTTCAACTATGATTCTTTTCTAATCAATTCAATATACTATATTAGCTCATAAAATTATGAAATCCAGGTAACAATAAAAATAACATATAATATAACATATATTTATGCATCACAAATCCTAGAACCATATACTCTGGTTACATTAGGGGAATAAATCCTTCATAATGTCTTATAATGAAATTTGAAATATTCTAAGCATATAACCTAGGAGGTTCAAACCTGGGGTGTAGTAACGCATGTTGTCATGTACCAGGATACCCTAGGTAAAGCTTGAAACTTATTTTTGGAGTTGTTACTCCTGGGAACATCTATGCCCAAACCACTTCCACTTATAATATCAAGACATGGATGTATTTCCTAAAAAGATCTACATAATATATCACTTAAAAAAATTCTCAGAAGTTCTTGTTTGTTTATCCTATAATTATATCGTCGGTTTGTTTCTCTAATCTACAATTTATAAATCTAGTTTCCATGTTTTGTAGTAAATTTTATCTTATACTAACTCTAACACTTGGACCCCCGAATCCCGGAGCTGGTGCATTATTTTAATATATTTGTATGATTACAAGGAATAAAAGCTCTTAAGACCTAGTATTATAGTAATTTTTGAAAAGTAGATACATACCTAGGATCAAAATTATAACCTGAAAATAAATATAACAGATATGTTTTATTGGGAATATCCACAACTCTACGTTTATTCTTATAGGGAATTCATAATATACATCTTTATATATTCAAAAAATGAAACATAAGTGAGTGGTGAGGTCAGATTATCATTAAGGGTAGGAAATACAGTGAAATATATCATAAACATAAACATTAGGCATGATGAATATCTAAATACAAATGTCTTTAAAAAATAAACATGATCATAATTTTCCAGGAATTTGAGTTGAGAAAATATTTCCCTAATAAAATATAATCATGTGTATTCTACTAGTCTAAAGACCACATGAACATTCAATTAATTGATTAATAATGAGGGAATTCATAATGAGGGACATTGAAACCAAAATCTCATGGCCTCACGCTGAGATTATAAATCTCAATTTTTTCAAGGCCTTGTTCCAAGATCATAATTTTCCTCATGAGACCCAACGACGCACCAAGGGGCTATATTGGGATACACCCGACTCATACTATGTCCAATTAATTCCACATATTATTTGGTATAAATTTATACATTATATACATTTATATTGAAAATAACATATGAAATATTAATAAATTTACAAAGTCATTAAACATATACACTATCCATTAAGAGTAATATAGTAAGTGATATCAAAATAGAACATCCAAATTAAATCTAATTAAAAACCCTATAACAATATATTTTTTAGGAAATATCATATGATTTAGATCTATATTAAATACAATATTCATCATTTCATTTTAACATAAATAAATATACATTTAAATTAGACCATTGAAGAATTCATGAGGAAAATATATCTTTAACATTCCAAAGTGTCCCATACAACCTTGAAACATTCAAATCATACTCCCATATAATATAATGATAATAAGGAGACTCATGATATGATATAACAAGGGTAATTACATAAACCAATTTCAAGGAATAAGTGGCGAATAGGATATGTATGTCATAAAAGATAATATCAGGTTAGAAAATTTCATTTTTATTATGTACGAAGTGTTCTGTATGAAAATAATTTTTATTTTTCATAAATCTTGTTTTAAACATGTATACCCATTAAATAAATAGATAAGTACATTTTTATAACAATTGAGGCACAAATGACATCCCAGATAAGTGAAATCATGTAAAAAGTGATTTTATAGATACATTATACATAAAACATTTTTGTGCAGTTTAAGGAATTCATTGAACATGTTTTAATGCGAAAATGTAATGTTGCATTAATAAAACAAAAAATGATCTAAAATATAATTTTCATGTTATGATGTGTTAATTAAGAATGATAAATTTTTCTTAAAAAAATTATAGTGTGAACCCCAAATTAGGTAAGAATTTTATAACTTCCCTCAAATCAGGTTTTATTTCAGGTTGAATTTTTTAAAGATACTTTTAAAACAAGAAAATACTCCTATTAGAAAATTCTGGTTGGTAAAACTATATAAAACAATACCATAGAGTTTATGAGGAGTAAATAAGAATTAATAAGAATTTAATTGAGAAAATTAGAGAATAAGAGTAACTCAAAGAATATGGAGGTTTAGGTACAAATCCTTTACCACTTTCTAATAAAAAAATTATTATGCCTCATAATTAATAATATTAAAATTATAAACTCATTACCATTAAAATAAATATATTTATGATATGATGCATCAATGGTGTTGGTCGGAGTGGACACTCCAGAGGGAGGTGAATTGAGTTCCAATTAAAATTTCTGTTAAAAATATTTTCTATTTAATTCCCCCAATTTATAAAACAAGTTAAACTATAGTGAATTTGTAAATCGGTAAAGGATCACTTAGATTCTCAAAAGATTTATTAGTTCTCAGTTAATCTATTCAGACGATTAAATTAACTTTTGAAAATAACCTACTGATTTACAATAGATACAAACACTTACTAGATTAACTATCAAAGTAACTTAAAAATAGGTTTTTATTTCAAATTAATAAGAAGTAGAATATAAATTACATACTTTATATTTTGAACATAAACTAAAAATGCATAGAAAATATAACCAAGTGGTTCAGTCTCATGATGAGACTTAGTCCCCTCAAATTTATATATAAATTTGATCCACACCCTAGATCAAGGTTAACAACATTACAAGACAGTCCAGGCCACGCAGGGACCTATACCACTGTTGTTTATGGGAAAAAAAATAAAGACCAGGCAACACAAAGACCTATTCAACCGTTGTCGTGGGTAAACATGAGTATGGAGTTTTGGTGTGAGGATTATTTTATCCTCCAGTTCAGCACATGAGACAGTGTGTGTGTAAAATAAACAGGATACACACACTACTTGAATGTAAATAATAAATCACTTAGAGATAGTATATGAATGTTTAGAAGGCTCTAGTGATTGACAGTGCAGCTCTGGACTCATTAGATTCAGTAGAAATTCTTCAGAGTCCATCTCTGGTTTTTCTGTTGAAAAACAGAGTTTCGTGGTTAAGATTTTGTTTCTCTAGGAGAGAAGATGTTCTCAGACTTCAGTGTACATTATGTGATCTTCAGTAATATAGGATGGCATGTATGGAACTTCATTGAGGATCGTGTAATGTGTTCTTCAGAGTTGTGCTCAGGATTGTTCTTCGGTTCAGTACAGAGCTCGTGTGTATTATAGTATGTGTGTCGAGACGTGTAATGCATGAGTGTGTCCTCTACTACAGCTCAATCTTCTTTATATTCCACGAGCACCGGCAATAGTAATGATTTCCTTTCCCTTGGTATGAGGTACGATTTCCTGACAGACCAACAACTATCATTAAATAACATTAATTGCATTAAAAACATAAAATATGACCATTAGTATTATTTAAATAATATTGACAAAAAGGTTATGAAACGGTGTCACAGTAGTTGTGCAAATAGTGTATCTTTGAACTCGTGTCTCCTTCATGGTATGTGCTTCACGGTGTGTCCATGTCACGGTGTCTAGCTCATTGTGTCATAGTCACGGTGTGTCCTTCACAGTGTCTGGGTCACGGTGTGTCCTTCACGGTGTCTAGGTCAACCAGATTTCCTTCACGGTTTATGGGTCACAGTGTGTCCTTCATGGCGTCTGGGTCATGTGGTGTCCTTCACGGTGTCTAGGTCACGGTGTGTCCTTCATGGTGTTTGGGTCACGGTGTGTCCTTCATGGTGTATGGGTCACGGTGTGTCCTTCACGATGTCTTGGTAATTAGACAATTAACTGTATTCAAACATAAACAGTAATATGCAGAATATGAATTATGCTTTACCATTATCGAGTAAGGGATCATGAAACATAAATGAAAAGGTTTGATAAGATAAGGAAGAATTGTAATCATGAAAAATATTTGTAAATAATAAATAGAGTAGTTGATAGTAATAAGATTTCCAATCATTAAAACCTGATGTGTAATTATTATTGAGATTTGTGATCATTAAAACATGATTAATACAAGAGGAGTCCAACAATCTCCCCATTTTATGATCACAAATAATGTATAGTTAAATGATTAATCAAATGCAACATTAGAGAAAATAATAGATATAATAAGAATAGATAAAAGACTAATAGATAACTCATAAATTAACAGATATAATAAGAATATTTAATAATAATAGATAAAAGACTAAGAGATAACTCTTCACTATTTCTCCCCCTTTTGGGATTATCAAAAAGTAGAGAGAAAGCACTGAAACACTGCATTTCTCATGAAGAAGGTTCATAATAAATCATACAGGATAAATACAAATAGTAAAAAGAAAAATACATCCCATCAAAAACTATGAAACATTGGTAGGCATCACGAATTAGCTTTCTCTTTTCCTTTATCAGCAGGAGCTGGGGCTGACATAGAAGAAGGCATGGAGGCAGTAGAAAATGATGGTAAAGGTAGACCATCAAATATGGAGGGAGCCAAAGTAGGAGCTGTAGAAGATCTAGTCTGTGGTTGATAAAGAAGGACTAGTCTGATCTGAGAAAGGGCATGGCTGACTAACATAACTGTTGAGGCTAGGGCAGGTAGACTAGGTCTAAGGGGTGCAGTAGCTAGAGAAATTATAGCAGTACTCTTCACATGATGATAAAACTTCAAAAGATTGTTGAAATTAGTAATGATTTCTCCACCATATTTCATAGCTTTTTCAAAATTTTCCTTATTCTCTATGAATTTTTCCAAAAATCTCGTGAACTTTGTAAGCTTCTGATCTTGAGCTTGAAAATCTTGAGTTACTGGTGGGATTTTCAGGTTCTCCACAAGATACATAAAGTGATTTTTCATGTAACTTTTAGAGAAAATCCGAGTGAGATAAAATTCTATCTTCTTGGTGATCTCCTGTTGAGAATCATTGGCAATCTTGGAATGAATCTGAAAAAGGTCAAGTGCTATCTCACTATTCTTCACCACTTCTGACAAAGGAGACAAATCCAAACCACTAAAGGCATTCTGAATTTCTTCGTTGTTTATGGATCTCAGAAGAAAATAATCCAAAAAGGAAACAGAAGTATGACCAGAGGGAGGAGAAGCCTTGACTGCTTCAGTTTGAACTGTTAACTACCTCAAAACATTTTGCAGACATCCAGTGTACTCATCTGTGAGCATATTTAGATTTTCTACAAGCTCTCTCATGCGCTGCATCATCTTTTTCTGTCTTGTTCCAATATTCTCATCAAAATATAACAAATAAGGATACACTAGAGACACAATCTCTCTAGAAAGGTTGGAAACATCTGTTTTAGGTGAAGCAGCAACATGTGCAGGAAAAAAACAGGTGCATGCTCTACTCTTAAAGACAATTCTGTTTTTAGGTTTTCCACCAAACCTTTCTAATTTGCAACACCAGCACTAAGAAACTTATTTTCAACTCTGACATCATGTATTTATCGGATCATCCTTGGATTAATATGCATGAATAATATTTTCCAAAATAATTGATGCATCTTCTTGACTTAATTGATTCACTGGTCGAGGTTGAGAGGATATAATCTTCTCAAATCTAGCCAGGATAGTCTCTCCAAAGACATTCAAATCATCCTTAGTTACATATGATTGTTGCTCAGGTAAGAAAGTAGATCAATAGAGTTTTACATGTTCTGATGTAGATTTTGGTTACAGTTAAGAATTAGTTTCAGTTTTAGATTCAGATTGAGGTTGAGGCTCAGGTTCTGGTTCTGGGTGATCTACTGACTTCAGTTGAAACAAAGAAGAGAGATCTATACCAGTTTCAGTAAATTGCTTTGATTCACTCACATCATAAAAACATGGAATATCATATCGATTGTACACATTATATGTGACAGTTGGTTTAGAGTTTTTAGCAGATGCAATATCATCAATATCAAGGTTTTGAGGTTCCTCCCCCCTCAAAATGTGCTTCCATTTCAGATTCATGAGGCTTAGGAAATGGGTTAAGATCCACATGATCATCTCTAATCTCTTCAGCAAATTCTTTCCTTACCAGCTGAAAGGAAATTTCCATCCTCTCTTTAGTAGAGGGTATGTACTTAGGAACCACCTCTTCCACTGGTTGTGCTTCCAGAGGTGCTTCTTTTTCAACAGGGAGATCCTCTTGATTAACATTTTCCCTATAAGGGATTTCTCCTAGATCAGCTTCTTCCATGACAGACAGGTCTTCTTCACCACCATACTCTTCCATGGATTGCTGCTCTAAATCAAGGATAATCAAATCTTGTGCCGCCTCAGACTAAATTTCTTGATCAACATCATCTCTAGAAGCAGGAGCTTCATTTTCTCTAAAAACATCAACAACTTCCTCTCAAATAAGTATTTCAGCAGGAACATCAGTAGGGACAACAACCATTTCTTTCTCAACAATAAATACTTCCTCTTGAGGCACTTCAGCCTCTTCTTCTTCTTATTATTATGGGTACTCAGCCACTTCATATGGTTCCAAACCATGATCTATTATATTCTTTGGCCTTCTTGGATAATAAAAAAGATTATACTTCTTATAATGTTGATCATTGTCCTCAACCAACTGCTTCTTCCAGGGGTTCCAATTAATCTCCATCCTTATGATGATAGGCTTGGATAAACAGAAATCAAAATCCTTTAGCTTTTCTGCATTCGGTCCAACTACTCCCTTGGAAACTAACATGGTCCAAATCATCCTTGAGTAAAACAATGAGGTGTATTTGGAAGTGACATTAATCATCTCACATATATGGTTAATGACATATTTGACAATATTGATCTTATGGCCATTCTTCAATAGGTGAATCAGGAACACATCCTGATAATTCATCACAGAAAAATCTCTTATTCTTAGACTAATCAAATTCTGAAAAAATTTGAATAGTAGTCTTGTCCCCCCATCCAATTCAGCTTATATGGAATTCGCTTGGTTCAATTTCCAGTTAGGATCTCTAGTGCATTTTCCAGATCAAATATGTCAGTTGTTAGAGGAGGGCCTATCTGTTAATTATCCCAAATCCCTTCATGAGGAATCCATTGGCTTGCATCCCATATCCTGAAGATAATAAACACTTTTATCCATTGATCCAACTTTTCACCATAAAATATTCTCCAGCATCAACGGAAAACAATACATTTTGGTAAAATTGAGTTACCAACCTTGGATAAATCGGTCTATCTTGTATACAGAACCATTCGAACAATCCTTGTTCTTTTATGATTTTCAAGACCAATGACTTGTTAGATAGCAGCTAATCAGGGAAAATCTCTTATTCAGGTACTACAATACAACTTACTAGGTTCGGATTTAGAGGTCATTTGGGTGCAATCCTCAGTGCTCTTTTCTGTTTGCTTGTGCGGCGCTTCTTATATGAGGGTAAGATGGATGCTTTATCCTAGGCATCCATTGAAGATTCGTGTGAGAGCGAAGGAGAGAAGGTTTTCAAGGTTAAGAGGGTTCGAGAGAGAGATATCATAAGAGTTCTCGGGTAAGGAATAAATTGGAAACCCTTCTGTTTTATCATTTGGGAATGTAAAATGTCATTAAAAAAGTGGGAAAGTAAACAGTGGTGAAATAAAAATTACTGCGATGAGGGTTAAAATAAATATATAAAGAATCTTCACGTTGAAACCTTGTGTAGGCGTTACGGTGTGATGAAAAAGAGTCATCACTGTTAGACAATGACCATTCTGTGCAGTCACAGTGAGATAGTGAGTGAACTCTTCTCTCATGGTGAGACAGTTATTTGACAGACTGTGAACACAAGGTGTTAAATGTGAGACCATAAACATGAAACAGTAACTGAGAAACAGTGAACATGAAACCATAAAGTATAATATAGTAAAATAGTAAACTGTAAGATCTGTATGTTGTCTATTTATGGTTAATCATACCAAGATCATGTATGATGTAGTCTAATCTCTCAAAATTTAATGGTTTAGTGAATATATCAACAAGTTGATATTTAGTACCAATGAATTCTAAAGTGATATCACCTTTTTGTTAATGATCCCTCAAAATGTGATGTCTTACATCAATATTATTTATCCTAGAATGTGAAACATGATTCTTTGAAATTTTAATAGAACTTGTGTTGCCACAATTCATTGGGACATGTCTGAATTGATATCTATAGTCTAGTAATGTGTGTTTAATCCACAAAATTTGTGCACAACAACTTCCAGTAGCTATATATTCATCTTCTGTATTAGATAATGCAACAGAATTTTGTTTCTTACTACAACATGATACTAGTGACTTTCCAAAAAAGTGACATGTTCCAGAGGTGTTTTTTCTATCTAACTTACATCCAGCTAAGACAACATCAGAATAACTAACTAGTTCAAATGATTTTCATTTTGGATAGAATAGTCCTAAATTTGGAGTATGCTTGAGGTATTTGAAAATTCTCATTAGAGCATTTAAATGTGTCTCGTTAGGGTTTACATGAAAACAAGCACACATACACACACTAAATGCAATATCAAGATGAATAGCAGTCAAGTAGAGTAGACATCCAACCATTCCTCTATAAGTGGTTTGATCAACAAATTTTCCATCTTCATCAAGATCCAACATACCGGTGGTACTCAGGAGAGTGTCACTACTTTTTGTGATATCCAATCCAAAACGTTTTAGATGATCTCTATTATATTTACTTTGAGTTAAATAATTACGTCATCAATTTGAAAGATTTGAAATCCAAGAATGAATTTAAGTTCACCCATTAAACTCATTTCAAATTCGTTTTGCATCATTTTAGAAAAATTAGTACATAAAGAAGTTTTTGAAGAGCCAAAAATAATATATTCTACATAAATTTTTACAACTAAACATATTTAGAAATTCTTTTTACAAAAATAGTAGGATCAACTATTCCTTTTGTAAAACCATTAGAAATTAGAAAAGTACTTAATCTGTCATACCAATCTTTCGATGATTTTTTTAATTCATATAATGCATTTGATAATTGGAAAATATGATTTGGAAAATGAGGATTTATAAATCCAGGTGTTCTTTCAACAAAAACATCATCACTAATATACCAATTTAAGAAAGAACTCATTACATCCATTTGATATAGTTTGAAATTTAGATGTGCCGCATAAGCAAGTAAAATCTTAATGGATTCTAGTCTCACTACTGGAGAAATAGTCTACTCGTAGTCAATTTTGTTACTCTTGAATACAACCTTGTGAAACTAACATGTCTTTGTTTCTAACTATATTTCCAGATTCATCTACATTATTTCTAAACACCCATTTAGTTCCTTTGGTGAAAGTGTCCTTAGGACTTTCAACAAGTTTCCTAACTTAATTTGTTTCAAATTGATTGAGTTCTTCTTGCATAGGAATTACCCAACATCCATCATTAATAGAATCATAAATTTTTTTTAGGTTCAAGATGTGACAAGAAGGCTTGATGTTCAACAAGATTTCTGAGAGAAGCTCTAGTATCTTTCCTTCTATCAGGATTACCATCAACAACATCTAAAGGATGATTATTTAGAATCCTAGTTGATCTAGTAAAGGTAGGACTAGAAATTTCAGGTTCTTCTCTAGGTTCAGGATCATTAGGAGAATATTCTAAAATATTTTCAAAACTAGTTGTCTTTAAAGTAGGTTCATTTATTTTATCATTAATGTTTAGAACATATAAATTTTCTTCAAGATTTTCAAGAGATGACTTTGGTTCATATGGATCAGTTTTATCATATTTTATGTGAACATATTCTTCCACACACTTGGTTCTCTTATTGAAAACTGTATAGGCTTTGCAAGTTATTGAATATCCAAAAAATATTCCTTCATCACTCTTAGAAGAAAAATTATCCAGATTTTCATTGGTATTAAGAATAAAGACTTTACATCCAAAGACTCTAAAGTAACTAACTTTCGATTTTCAATTATTCCAAAGTTCATATGGGGTCTTCAGGAGAATAGGTCTGACTAAGACTCTATTGATGATATAACAAGATGTATTTACCACTTAAGCCCAAAAATAAATAGGTAGGTCATACTCATTAAGCATAGTTCTTGCTATTTCCTGAAGGGTTCTATTCCTTCTTTCTACTACACCATTCTCCTGAGGTGTCCTAGATGCAGAAAAGTTGTGACTATAGCCATTGTGTGAGCAATAAGATTAAAACTCTTAATTTTCAAACTCATGGCCATGATCACCTTTCAGGGTTTTAATCTTAATTCCACTATGGTTTTCTATAGACATAGAGTATTTCATAAATTAAGAACATGCTTCATTTTTGTGAGCTAAGAATTATACCCAGGTATATCTAGAAAAGTCATCCACTAAGATAAATACATAGTTCATCCCATTTATTCTAGAAACTCTAGATGGTACAAACAATTCCATGTGAACAAACTCGGGAGGTTGATATGATGAAACTTCTTTCTTTGATTTGAAAAGGATTTTGTGTTGTTTTCCCTTTTGACAGGTATTACAGACTTTGTCATTTGGAAACTCTAGTTTGGGTGAGACTATAACAATGTTCTTCCTAGTTAGTTTTCTAATTGAGTGTATATTGCTGTGTCCTAATCTCCAATTCCATATCAAGGACACTTTATTAAAAGTATTTAAACAAGTAACATTTTTCTTAGCTAAAGAATTTAAATCAACAATATAAAAAATTTCATTTCTTAAAGTAGAAAATATTAATACATTATTATAGTTAAAACCATTACCGGAATCATTTTTAAATATAACATTAAATCCATCATCACATAATTAAGATATACTTAACTAGTTATATTTCAATCCATCAACAAATAAAACATTAGAAATTAAAACTGATTTATTCTTACCAATTTGTCCTAGGACGATGAATTTTACCTTATAATTATCACCAAAGGTGACATGGCCTCCATCAACCTTGATTTGGATCTTGATTCATGAGTAATCCCCAGAAATATGTCTTGAACATCCACTGTCCAAATACCATGTCTTCTTGTGGGAACTCTTCAAACAGTTTTCTTGAAAAATAGATTTAGATGGGAAATGACTTTGGTACCCAGATCTTCTTCGGTCTAGACTGGTTAGAAATCATTGATTTTTGTACCCAAATTTGTCTTATGGGTTTCATATAATTTACAGAAATTTTTTTTGAAAGATAAACTTTATTTGATCTATAACTATGTGAATAACTTGTTGAATCATATGAATTTCCAGAATTGGAACAAGTAGAATTTTGTCCAAATTTAGGTATAAATATAGTTTTAGTGAACTGTCTTTTTCAAGCTTAGTATCCCAAACTAGTAGTGTATTTTGGTTAAAATTTCGTTCCTAAGATTTGAGTAAGTGTATATTTTCCCTTTTTGAATTTTTCTATGTCATTTCTAAGTAGCTCAATAGACATTTTCAATTCTGTATTTTCCTTTAATAGTTGATCATTCTTTTATTTTTCTATATCAAGGGCAGATTTAACCTTTGCAGTGAGAGTATGTTGTTTCTTTAATGACTTATAATTGTCCTTAAGTTCATTTCATGTTTCCTCCAGTAAGTTAAATTATACAGATAATTCAGCTTTAGACATATCTTCAAAATCAAAATCAGATTCTGCATCAACTCCAGAATAATAGGAATTTAAAAAGGAGTATCTAAGGTTACCATAGATGTGTTGGTCATGGAACACATGTTGGCACGATTCTTTTCAGAATCAGAAATTTCATATTCACTTGTGTGGTCTTCTGAACCACTCCAAGTATCTTTCATAGATTTATTTTACTTCTTGTCCATATAATCATGTTTCTTTTTGAATTTTAACATTGGACAGTCATCCTTGATGTGTCCTTTCCTCTTGAATTCATAGAAAACTATATCATCTTCCTTATCATACTTATTTGAATCCTCTTTTCATTGTATTTTGTTGTCATATTTATCTTTGTAGATTGTTTTTTGGAAGAATTTATTATTCCTATAAAATTTCTTAAACCTAATAGATATTTGAGCCATCTCAGCATCACTGTCTGAATCCGAATCTTCACTGGTTGAACTTTCAGTATGTATATGTCTTTTTTCTATGTCTTTTCTCTTTGAAGAAGTAGACTTGAAAGCCATAGATTTTCTCTTGGGTTCATAATTTACTTCCTTTTTACCTTAATTTCTTCCTCATACAACATTAATTTACCAATATTCTCTTTGACAGGCATGTCTCTAATGTCACATGATTCTCTGATAGAAACAGAAGTGCCGCTCCATCTATCTGAAAAACATCTTTGTATCCTCAGGATTTGTTCCTTTGCTGGAACAGCCTTTCCAAGTGAACTCGTTATGTTGAATATCTCATTGAATATGAGATACATATCAGGAATAAGTTCATCAGTTTTCATATTAAAATTTTCATATTTAATAGTATATGTATATAATCTCATTTCTTTAACATTAGTTGTTCCCTCATGAGAAACACCTAAAGTATCCCATATTTCATAATTTGTTTTACATGAAGATATTCTATTGAATTCATCATCTCCTAATTCAAAATAAAAAGTATTCATAGCTTTGCAATTATTATTGTAAGAAGATTTGGTAGGATCATACCAAGTTGTTCTTTAAGTTTCTAGTATTTTATATTAAGATTTTATAGCAGTCCAGATATCAAAACCCATACTTTCTAAATGAATTTTCATCTTAAGTTTCCACTGGGAATAGTTTGTACCATTGAAGAAAGGTGGCCTGTTAGTAGCAGCACCTTCTAGTCTATTTTCCATAGCTAGATTTTAAAAAGCAATATAGAAAGACAATATTTAGAACTAAAATAAATTTCCGATCTTGAAAGATGCAACTAAAATCATAGTTGAAAAACAGAATGTTTTGAAAACTTGTATTAATAAGAACAACCTCTGATATCAAATGGTGGTTGAAGTGGACACTCAAGAGAGGGGGTGAATTGAGTTCCAATTAAAATTTTGTTAAAAATATTTTCTATTAAACTCTTAAAATTTATAAAACAAGTTAAACTGTACTGAATTTATAAAACTGTAATGGTTCAATTAGGTTCTCAAACGATTGATTAGTTCTCAGTTAATCTAATAAGAAGATTAAACTTGCTTATGAAACTAACGTACTGATTTACAATAGATACAAACACATTCTAGATTATCTATCAAAGTAACTTTATAACAGATTTTTATTTTAATGTAATACGTAGAGGAATATAAATTAGATATTGTATATTTTGAACATAAACTAAAAATGAACAGCAATTATATCCAAGAGGTACACTCTCAAGCCGAGACGTAGTCCTATAAAATTTATATATAAATTTTATCCACACCCTAGATCAGGGTTAACAATAGTACAAGACTGTCCAGGCCACACAGGGACCTCTACAACTATTCTTCATGGGAAAAATAAATAAATAACAGGCCACACAAGTACCTCTTCCACAGTTGTCGTGGGTAAACAAGAGTAAGGAGTTTTGGTGTGAGGATTGTGATATCCTCCAGTTCACCACATGAGACAGTGTGTGTGTAAAATAAAAAGGATAAACACACTGCTTGAAAGTAAATAATAAATAACTTAGAGACAGTATATGAAAGTTTAGAAATCTCTAGTGATTGGATGTGCAGCTTTGGACTCATTGGATTCAGTAGAAATGCTTCTGAGTCCTTCTTTGGTTTTTTTGTAAAAAAACAGAGTGTTGGGGTTCAGATTTTGTTTCACCAGGAGAGAAGATGTTCTCTGACTTCAGAGTACTTCATGTTCTCTTCAGTAATGTAAGATTGAATGTATGGAACTTCTTTGAGGATCGTGTAATGTGTTCTTCACATTTTTGCTCAGGATTGTTCTTCGGTTCAATACAGAGTTCGCGTGTATTGTATTATGTGTGTCGATACGTGTCAAGCGTGAGTGTGTCCTCTACTGCATGTCAATATTCTTTACATTCCATGAGCTCCAACAATAGGAATGATTTCCTTTCTGTAGGTACGAGGTAGAATTTACTGATAGACCAACAACTATCATTAAATAACATTTATTTCATTAAAAACATCAAATATGACTGTTAGTATTATTTAAATAATATTGACAAAAAGGTTAAGAAACAGTGACACGGTAGTTGTGAAAATGGTGTCTCTTTGAACCGGTGTATCCTTCATGGTATGTGCTTCACGGTGTGTCCATGTCACGGTGTCTAGCTCACGATGAGTCCTTCATAGTTTCTGGGTCACGGTGGGTCCTTCACGGTGTCTGGGTCACGGTGTGTCCTTCACGGTGTCTGGGTCACTGTGTGTCCTTCAGGGTGTCTGCGTCACTGTGTGTCCTTCACGGTGTCTGGGTCACAGTGTGTCCTTCACGGTGTCTGGTTCATGGTGGTTCTTTCGCAGTGTCTGGGTCACGGTGTGTCCTTCACAGTGTCTAGTTTACTATGTGTCCTTCACTGTGTCTGGGTCACGGTGTGTCCTTCACGGTGTCTGCGTCACAGTGTGTCCTTCACGGTGTTTGGGTACATAGACAATAAACTGTATTCAAACTTAAATAGTAATGTGCTTAATATGAATTAATCTTAACCATTATCGAGTAAGATAACTTGGAACATAAATGCAATGGTCTGATAAGATAAGCAAGAGTTGTGATCATGCCAATGATTTTTAAATAATAAAAAGAGTAATTGACAGTTATAATATTTTCAATCCTTAAAACATGATGTGTAATTATTATTGATATTTGTGATCATTAAAACATGATTAATATAAGAGGATTCCAACAAATGTTAATTGTACATACACCATACACAATTAATAGTAGTGAATAAATAATTTCTCACAAAAATGGAAGTGAGATGAGGAAACTCAACCTTATGTCTGATGGTGTTCATTACTTGTTCGTAGTGTCTTGGATGAAAACATAATATTAATTAATTAATATATTCATAATATATTTTTTTAGTTTATTTATATATCATTATTATGTTCATTCCTCACCTTCTTGATGTGTTTAAGAGGATTATTTTTATTATTTGGGAGGGTTTTCATCATTGGTATTCATGACTAGTTTACTGATTAACATGAATGAATAAACATGTAATAGGAGAATGGTTTTCTATAATAGAAGTTTTATTTTATTTTTTAACATCCATAAGAATACAATGTTATAAAATTCATTTGGTTATTTGGATTTATGGTGATTTATTATAAATTACTTTAATGATAATTGTTTGTGATATTTAGTGGTTCTTGATCACAAAAAACTCATTTTAATTTATAACATATTATCTTGTGTGAAAATATATTACAGAACATTACATAAGTTAAAATACATATCTTATCATTTTTCTCAACAATAAAAATTCATTCATGATAAGAATTGTTCATGATAATTTAAATTGAAAACCCATTTTCCTTGAATATGATAAATTAACACATTTGGGATTGGGTTTTCATTTCTATTAATAAATAAGGAGAAATGAGAGATGGGGAAGAATTATTACATAATAAAAACAAAATTATAGTAATTTTAATGTATTAGAGTTATAAAAATATTTTGATGAATGAAGGCGAGGAAAGAAAAAAATTAAGAAACTTGAAATTATAGAGAAGTTGCGAAATCACTTATGAAAATTTGGTAGCCTAACAAAAACAAATAAAAATTAATAAAATATTATGATTAGAGGAAAATGGGTCCTTAAACAATATTACATAATATGGAATGTATGGTGGATATTTAATTATGTATCCTAATATAATAAAATTTAAATTAAAAGAGAATAACATAATAAGAGTGCTTCAGAAAGAGAGAGATTCAGAGAATAACATTCTGCAACATAAAGGATATGGAACATGGTTTTAGAAAATATTAAAATGATAGGGGACATGGGTCAAACGTTCCTAAAACACTAATAATATATTATATATAAATAAAAAATGTATATAATAACATTTTTTGGAAATCTAAAATACATACCACATAAAAGAGAACATGAATGGAAAAGAAAAGTTGAGAATTCCATTACCTAGTAGGGAAACTCAAAAAGCATTAATGTTGAGACCTTGGGGGATTGAGGACACCTTTTGAGGACACTTTGTGATGTAAAAATAACAGATCATTGAGGATAATTAGTTTGGAATGAATGAAAACGAAGGAATGAGTGAATCATTATAGTAGTAGATATGAGTTTTTTAATAATTTGATAGGACACCTCACTAGTGGGTTTTGAAATACCGTGGCCATTACCATGGTTTTTCCCATGGTATTGGACTCCAAGGACACCTCATATCATTATTTATTGTTCAAAACTATTCCATAATATTATATTATTTATTACGTCATTATGATTTCATTAAAGATACAAAAAACTCATAACTGTATTTTTCCAATTAATAAATAATTCATGTATTTTAGAAAAATCCCAAAATTTCACCCGGACCATTTTTTAACATATAGTTATAAAAAATTAAATCCATATTTTGAAAAAAAAATTGTAAATATTTTTAATTTAGTTTTTTTAATAAAATCATATTTTATTCCGAAAAACAAGATTAAAACATTAAATTGTTTATTAACACATTATAAAGTTAATCAAGGTCTCCTAAAATGATATTATAAGCAAAATATAATAAAATAACACTTAATGATTACATTTTAAAATATTAAATTTACATTTTAAATTCTTAAATTAGTCATAAAATAGTAATTAAAATATTTATGACGTATAAAAATTTGGATACTTTTACAATGATCATTTTGCAACTTATAATATTTATAAATTGTATTTATACAATAATGGGTGAATTTTATTTTTTTGGGACAATTTATTATTCATCAAAATTAATAAGTGTAAAATACTATCTGTAATGGTATGTAACTATTCATAAGGTTATGTTAGTATTAATATAAAAATTATGTTGAATCTATCTGACTCTAAATATCCAACTAAATGCAACTGTGTATGTTTGATTTTCTAAATTCAAATTACAGAAGTGGAAAACATATATTTATTGGTTAGGTTATAAATAAGATTTTTTAGTAGAGACTCAATAATTCTTGAATTCTATATTAAATCTATTTTCAAATTCTTGGGATGTTACAATATTCATAGTCATGGACAAGAATTATTAAAATATTGGTTAAAATAATGTAAAATATATCCTCTCCTCCACTATAAATACCCCCTCAATCCGAAATTCTAATCACACCTATTAAGCCTTGAGAATTGTATGTATTCTATGAAATCCACTACTTATGGATCATTCCCATGTACAAGACCTACCAATCTCACCAAAAGGCCAAAACCAAAGGCCATAATCAGGATTTCTAGGATAAGAGATGAAGAGGTAAAATCTTCTTTCTTATTCTTCTTTTTTCTTATTAATTTATTTATTTTACCATCTTCCCCTCCCCTTATATTAAATGTATGAAATATCCAGAATCATATATATTTTTTATGTTATCATGTTCATGTAAAAAATTCATCATCATTATTTCTCTCCTATTATTCTTCTTCTAAAAATAAAAACATCGATCGTGATGGGCCAATTTACCAAAATCATGAATAATTTCTTACAATTTCCATTAATTCCACCAAATATGATCATAAAAACCATTAAAATTATGGAATATAATGTATGTTGTATTATGTATCCTAATTTATGTTCTATAATGAACTTTTATGCATGATATTAAATTATATAATGAAACAAGATCATGATTTTCAAGGAACCGCCAAAACATGATCTAAAAAAATATCAATAATGTTTTATCTATTGATTCATCATCATATATAAATGATTTATTGAATCATTATATATTACGAATACAAATGAATACGACATCATTACAATACTATAATTTAATTTTATATGATATAAATAAAATACATACCAGCCATGGAAATCATGTAAAAATGCACCCAAAACTATGGAAGGAACAAAATACTAAAAAATAATGGGAGAAATGATGTTATAAAATCACAGATAAGGTTTTATAAATAAAAAATTTATTCTTTATAAATCTAATAACACTCTTATAACCATTTCATAATATATTTAAGAATTTTTTAAGTTATAAAAACCCAATGTAAGGTAATTATCAATGAAATTTCCATTCTTTATCTTAACCTTCTATTTCATATATTAAGTGGTATTAAAGTCCTCTTTTAAAAATTTAGTTTTACAAAATTTAAAAGGAAGGTTTTAATGAAATTATTTGTGTTATATGATCATGTTCTGGTTCTTGTGTGTTGATTATTATGTATTGTGGGATGTCATGAACCATCCATAAGAGATCGTTCTGTGACTACCCTAATCCCACCTTCCATAGGGTAGGGGCTGGCGATTAGAACCAAGGGCGTATTCCCTAAAATTAAGAAGGAATTACCTTTAAAACCTATAACCACATGCAACCAAGAACACTGTCATTGGAGTAAGTAAAAGGGGATAGAATTCACGCCCAATTGGAAGGTACAAGGAAAACTGGAAAGTAACATATGGATAATAGGTGAAAAGAAACTCCTGGATTGTCTACCATGAATAATACATGAAGGTTAGGTACATATCAAAAATGGACCTCTCGGTGGTTCTCCTCGTCTAACGTCCACCACTGAGCTACCTATAGTCCTTGTACTCTCATCCTCAGTCAGCGATGTCCGTCATCTACACCAAACACAATAGGGTGTGGGCATGGCCCATTCAGGGGTGACAATAATAATACTCAGTAGGGACCCCAAGACCCTAAAGGTCTCACAAATTCTACAAAGGATAAACCATGAAGTATGAAGTCAACGATCAACCCTACATAGATATATTCCCATACATATAACTAAGTTATCATGTATACTCAACTCAATCATGTGGAAACACAAGGTCCAACCCAAAAGCCCCAATCTCAACCGTTATTCAAGGTAAGAATACCACGAAGGTAAGTACCACACAGGTACTCCACACATAATAATACCACCATGGTATTACCATGAATGAAAGTACAAAAGGTATATATATAGCCCACACTTGGTATAAATTAAGAACAATATTATAGATGACTAGATGTAACTTCTGAATCATCTAACTCTTTTAATAGGCTCTGCTTCTATCCCACATAGGATTTCTCAGTGCTGACCCACACAGGATCGCTCGGTGCTGACCCCCACAGGATCGCTCGGTGCTGACCCACACTGGATCACACGGTGCTGAACCAGATAGGATCACTAGTTTCTAACCCACACATGATCTCTAGTTGTTGAACCACACAAGATCACAATTCAATATTCACATCAAAGCCAGCTACTAGGTTCCCACACATGACTTGCTCATCTCCGGGAGTATCTTCTTTTCAAGCAATTGTTCTATACTCCAACTACCATAAATTCCAACGAAGAAGTGTCTCAAAGGATTACCACATCATAGGGGTCTCAATAAAATAGACAACACATCAATTGGATGCCCGATCTGTATGTTATTAGTGTTTTTGTCATGAGGGAATGGTTGGATTCATGCTCGATCCAATCTGATTGTACTTCGAATTTACACAAATCGCTATTGGGGTATACTCAAGGGACCATCTCGCTCCATGTTTTCCAGGGTCACTGACTGTTTGTCAAATGGACGTCTGGTGCGAACGTTATGTCCAGAAGAGGTTAAATGGGTCGTATTGGGTCCGGGTCCGGTCCAACCCGCCCCACCCCGACCTCGGCCGACCCATTTTGGGTCGACCCGGCCTGATTTGATGGGTCCAGCCCAGCCCGCAGTGCATCTCGGCTTGCTGGGTCAAGACCGACCTGTGTTGGGCGGCCCGACATAGCGGCCCAAGACTGCGCGGAGGCCATGTGGCCATAAGGGTGGTGAGGCCATGGGGGGGGCATGGCTGTGGATGGCGTGGCATGGCTGCAGGGAAGCACAAAAGGGATGTTGGTGGCGCGAAGGGGCAGCACTGTGGGGCCACGGGGCAACACTATGGGGCCGCGAGGGGTGGAGGCCATAGGGAGAAGGAGGCTGCGAGGCGGTGGTGGCCGCGTGGTGGCACTGTTCACTGTTGTCTACAGCACGTCCGAAAATGCGCCAGCCACCACATTTGTTCATCTTCGTGGAAAAAAGAATCCTTCTACCATCACGAAGGATACACCATTCAAGAAGAACGCCATAGGGATCAGACCATATTTTTTTGGCCCCCACCCTCCACGTTATAGAGGTAGAAAGCGGCTCAATATGTACTTGAATGAAGAACAACAAACCCTAACCCCCCGCAATGATTATTCCCAAACCCGCAAAAGAAATCATCTAATGATCACCTAGTTAGAGATTTGATCTGTGTTCATTGATTTATAATGTAATAACATGAGAATATAATATTCATACACAACTAAACCCATACTTTGATAGCTCGTTGCTGTTGGAAGGGGTGACATCGATGGCTTCAGTCTTCGTTGCTTCCGAAAGATGCCACTGATTCATGATTAAGCGTCGACCATGTTTATTGTTGGGGATCGTATATTATTCATTGGAGGATTAAAAATCCCTCCAATGTTCTCTCTAAATTTTCCATTTCCAACCATTTACCCAATTCGACCCAAAAAGTGAAAAGCCAACATAAATTAATTGAGTAGATCAATTGTGATGGCACAATTTCAAACTGGATTAATTAATTAATTGAGTTTTTATAATTAATCAATGTTGGTGGAACCATTAATATGGGGAAAGTTCAAGAGGCTTCCCTACATTAAAGAGGGAATTCATGGGGGGGGGGGGGGTTAGGCTCGGGTGGTCCCCCCCCACTGAGCATTCAATTTAGAGTATAAAACTCTTGTTGTACCCACCTCCATAACCTCACATGTGAGGTTTAGTTGTAGTGGTCCCCACCTTTAACATCCACATGGGGTTTCAACAAAAATTAAATTTTCATACATTGTTATTTTATTTTTATTATTTCACGAAAAAACCTAATTTTGTCTTTCACCCTTGACCTACATTGGTCGAGGTGAAGGTATCCTTAAGCCAATACCAGTGATACGAGTTCAACAGTGCCCTCATATTTCAATTCCGAGCACTTGTTCAAAATTTAGAAAAACATGCTCACACGTTTACTGATCCTACCTGTAATAAAGTTCAGAAATTCACCCCAAGAACTCTGGGCCTCGGAATCACATGCCGTAAATTTTCTCAGAATCGTAAAATTCTCATTTAATTAAAAAAAATTTACATGGAATTTTCTGGTTATAAATTTTCCCCACCTCAGGTATTTTTATCCCCATAAGCCATAACTCAAACTAATGGAACAAGTGGGGGTACTAATCCTGCAACTAATCCTCCCGCTCCCATGTAATCTCTTCGAGGTTCTCGTGATACCAACGAATGTGCACCAGAGGTATCGACAGCCCATGAAGGACCCTCTCTTATCAAACCTCAATCTCTATTGGGACCTCCATAAATTTCACTCCATCGTCGACGTCCATCTCAACATGGTTGATGATGTTAGAAGGGTCGTACATGTATCTCCTCAGCTAGGATACATGGAAGACGTCGTCCAACCAGTGCAACTGAGGTGGAAGAGCTAAGTGGTATTTTACCTCACCAACTCCACTAAGGACCTTAAAGTGTCCGATAAACCTTGACGATAACATGATGCCTTGGCCAAACTCCACAAACCTCATCTAGGTAAGACCCATATAAATACATGGTCACCACCCTCATACATTAGTGGTTTCCGTCTCTTGGTGACATATGACTTCTGCCTGCTCTGTGCAGTCTTCATCCAATACTAGATGATTTTCACCTTCTTTGTGGTTGCCCAAACAATCTTTGTTCCCCCTAGTACTAACTCCCCTTAGCCAGTCCATCATAATGGTGATCTTCAAGGTCACCCGTACAACGAATCAAAAGGTGCTATACTAATGGTGGAGTGATATATTTTTTTTATAAAAAATCCACCAAAGGCAAGTGATCATCCCAGCTATGACTGATGTCAAGGACGCAAGCATGAATCATGTCCTCGAGAGTCTAAATGGTTCTCCAAGTCTATCCATCCGTCTAATGCTGGAAGGTGGTTCTCAAATGAAGCTGTGTCATGAAAGAATCATAAAACCCCTTCCATAGCATTGAAGTAAAACATGTTTCATTATAGGAGACAATAGTCGAGTTTAATCCATTTAGCCTCACAATATCATACACATAGAGGCGTAAAAAGATCTATACTTAACCTAGTAATTTGATTGTTAGGATGTGGGCCATCTTGGTGAGTCGGTCGATGATCACCCAAATCGATTCATGTCTCCTAGATGTACGTGGATGTCCTATCATGAAGTTCATGGATATCCCACCCAACTTCCACTCTGGGACCTCTAATGGATGAACTAAGAATGCTGGTACCTGATGCTCCCCCTTTACATGCTGACATGTGAGGCACCGAGATTCAAACTCTTCTACTACTTTCTTCATTTTCGACTACCAGTGTTGTTGTCGAATATCCTAGTACAACTTAGACACTATTAGATGTACCGCTAGAGGGGATGAGTGGAACTCCCTCAATAATTCCTCTTGAAGTGATACTGGTACCACGGTATGTTCTCTGAAGAGGATGACATGCTCCCCACCTTCCAAAAATACATTAGTTGCCTTACATGTGGATATTTGAGGAAATCGAGTCCCGCAGTCAGCATCCCCCTGCTACACCTCCCGGACACGCTAATGATGTGGGGGAGTGACTGTAAGTGACTGAAGGAAAGCTACTTCATCTCGTTCCACAAAGGATATCTACAAAGAGGCCAGCTGCTCCATCACCTCACCTATTAGTTGTATACCAGATCTCTGGTTTTGTGGATCTAGTACAACGTTTCCCTTCCCAGAATAATAGACTATCTCGAGGCCATAGACCTGGAAGAAATCAAGACAATGCCACTGTCTCAGGTTCTGGTCTTTCTAAGAGAAGATATACCTAAGACTCTTGTGATCAGAGTACACTTTAAAATGCTAGCCCATCATGTAATTTCGGCACATCTTCAAGGCGAATACCACTACTGCTAACTCCAGGTAATGGGTAGTGTAGTTCTGATCATGTTGTCTCATCTATCGAGAAAAGTATGCGATCACCGCTCACTCATACATTAGGACACATCTGAGCCCAGTCTCTGATGTGTTGTAGTAGACTACGTACCTTACGCCCTCATCTACAAGCATCAAGATGGGGGAACTAGTCAGCCTCTGCCTCACCTACTGAAAACACTGTTAGCATCACTCCGACCACAAGAAGGGTTGCCCCATATTCATCAGCACTCATAATGGTGTTTCAAATTTGGATAAATATGGAAAAATTCTCTAGTAGTATCCATCCAATCCCATAAAACTATATACCTCTATCACACTCCTAGGTGGCTCCCAAGCCAGTACCGCCTAAATCTTCACTGAATCCACTGCAACTCAAGCCTCTGATATGACATGTCCCAGAACGTGAACCTCTCGGATCCAAAACTAGAACTTCAAGAGCTTACCATAAAGCTGGTGCACTCTTAGTGTGTCCAGTACTACCTACAAATGATATACATTCTCCTCCATAGTAGCCGAGTAGATCAGAATGTCGTCGATGAATAATACTACAATGAGATCAAGTTATGGATTAAAGATCATGTTCATGAGTACCATGAACAGTACAAGAGTGTTGGTCATGCAAAATAGTATAACCATGAAATCATAATTGTCATACCGACAACTGAAATCCATCTTCTACTCATCACCGTCTCGTACTCTGAGTTAACCACCATGTTGTCTTCAGCTGATCAAAGAGGTCGTCAATCCTCGGGAGTAGGTACCTGTTCTTCAAAGTCACCTGATTCAGGCATTGATTGTCAACACAAAGACTCAAGATCCCTTCTGCCTACTTGGTGAACAAAATTGGAGCTGCCCAGGGAGAAACAATAGGCCGAATGAACACTTTCCCCTGTAATTCTCCTAGTTGTACCTGCAGCTCATGATGCTCCGCAGGATCCATCTGATATACTGGTATAGATATCGTGGAGAGTTAGTACACCATACCCATGAATGATGATTTTTATCCAATTTGATTGAATTAGGGAGTGTTTTAGGTAATGAAAAAAAACACAATGAAATCTTAGTATATATTACACCTGAATTTTATTATATCATCATGGTTTAATAATAATTTATTAAGGTTGAGAATAAAATAAAATGAAGAGACTTGTTTAAGAACGTTGCCTCTTATCTGGGTAACCTAATTATGATTACACAAAAAGCCTTCATATGGTGTACTTAATCCAAAAAAAATTATTTTACAAGGGTATGTAATTTTTGAAGTGATATGGGTTAGACGCAACTGAACAAAAATAGAATGAATGTGTGATGAAGAGAGGATATGGGTTTTTTTATAATTTAGGAGGAGTGGAATTATTTTAAACACAAAAATTATTCACTTATTGGAGTTCACCCTCACCTAATGAGTTTAAATAAATAATTATTTATGATTTAGATTGATTTTATGGCCAATATACACCACAACCACGAATAATTTTTTTATAAACATGTTTTTCATTAATATATATTATTTATTTCTTTTAATATTCTCGTCTATAACTAAAGTAGATAATATATTTATTCTAGTTTCATTCTCTATAAAGGGGCATTGGACTTATATGCATTAACCATATAACCTTTAGGATACGACTATGTTGGATTTGCCATAGTGGCACCAATTGCAACATAAGGAGGGGATATTGGTGACAGTTGGGGCGGTTCCTCATACATTTTCTTCGTATAAGAAGTGTAATTTTCCGCATTCTAAGGAGGTGACATATGTGGGGATCTTGATTGGACTTACATTGAATGAGTGGCATTCTTTTTAGTGAATCCAATAGGATTTGGTATCTTTTGTGGCTGTCCTATCAGATCATGCCTTGTCCGTCCAACTCGAACAACATGTCCCAATGGATTTTGCAAGGGGGTTCTATCTGAGCTGTCCACATCAGAGAGGCATGGATATTTTCAATATGGGTTGGAGTGGTCTGATGATGTTGTGGGTAATTTACCTACTAATTCTATGGTTGGGGTAACAATAGTTTGAAATTCTACTTCAGGGATTCAGTCTTACACAAATAAGGGTCCTATTGATGAGGGAACATATGCCCAGCATTCTTTCGGTAACAACACTGTAAGGATTGATTCATTGATTCAATTAAATGGGAACATAGAACATATCATTATTGACCATGTTATGGTCTTATAGCTATGAAAAATGGTTGAGTTCTTAAATATTGCTCAATTATTTCATCTTAAATTATCTTATCCTCTGAATATTGATGAACTCAATGATATAATTTCATTGAATTGGGGTTTTTATTTAGAGAAATGTGTCATTCATGGAAATGTATAAATCCACATGCATTTCCCTATGTAATAATTTAATGTCTTATCTTGGGGCTTCAGTTTCATTATGCTCAAACGTGGGATTATTCATTTACTTGAATGGGACAAAAAAATCGATCCCTTTGAGGTTGGTAACAACACTACAAAAAATTATGTGAGGATTTATGGGTTAAATCCCATACTCTGAACCCCCCACCCAAATATTTTATGATATTTAATTATCCACAAGGATCCCGAAAAAATTGACAACGTAACAGATGTGGCTCGTTTTGGTCCCTTTTCTAGGTTTTGGTTGAGGTTGAACTTGGATAAATTTTTATTGATTTTTTAATACAATCAACTGATGATAAGATTACTGATTTGAAGATAATTATCCAAAAAATTCCTAAATTCTTCAAGGATTTCAATGCCACTGGTTAGGATTTATCTAACTGATGGAGATCAATATTTTTCATCTTCTACACTTTGCATGGTCATGACATGAGTAATTTTCTCATGAAGATAAAAAATGACTGATCTTATCAGAAATCTAATTCTCATCCTCAGTTTCTATAGCATGAGGTTTACAAAGTCTTTTGTAAGAGTGATGATAGTCTGGTAATTGGTGCCGAAAATGCAGTGAAAAAAGGATATAAATAGTATTTCTCATAGTGATGCAACAAATCCAATAGATGATGAGAACGATGACCAATCAAGTGGCTCTCCTTATATTTATACTTCCAACTATGAAAATTAGATGATGTATTGGGATAAAATCCTTTCTGAAGAGATGAATATTCACTACGCAGACACTCATATCAATGGCGATGATTCAATAGCTGAAAAAATGATTGAAGGATAAGTACCATGAGAGGTGTATCATTGTCTCTCATGTTCTGATTTGCTGCTTTAGGTAGCCAAAAATGTAAGAAAACATAATAATATGACTCTACATTCATTTATGAATATTACCATACTTATCTAAATACTTTAGTAGATAATGAGGGATTTAATCATGTATTTTATAAGAAGATATAGTCTCTGGTTGTTTCACAAGTGGTGGTTGAACAGTCAAATGCAGGTACCACTTTTTCCAGCTCTAATCAGAACATTGATGTTATTATTGTAATGTAGGAATCAATTTTGAGATCTCCTACAGAGAAAGGACATTATAAGGCTTTGGAATCTGCTATAGCTATGGAGATGGAGGGGATGATGATGGAGAAGATATGAGATGCTTCTCTTGACAAAATAATGTAATGATAAGTGTTTAGCTCTGATTCTGAGAGCACTAATGTTGAGTCGCTTTACGAAAGGCTCCAATATATTACTGGGAGTAGGGGAGATTGAGTGGTTGAGGGCATGGTCATAGAAAGGCATACAAGTTTACTTCTCGACAATAATAAAGGAGTCTAAGTGAGCAATTCCTGAAAATAATAAACTAGTAGTTTTTCAATCAGGTTTTCATTGTTTTCCCGCACTCTTTTTCAGTTCCAATCTTTTTATTATTTTTAGTAAACAAGGCACAACCTCCATATTTCATTATTAAATTATCATTTTTTTAAAAATAATATTAATTGAAAATTTGACATTATTCAATTAATTTTAATTTTATAATATCATCAAAATCATGAGATTAGAATAAATTATCATCCTACCTTTATAAAATTATTTTTTTAACAATGAAATTAATTTAACAGAAAAATTATTTCAATAGAATTAACTTTAAATAATTTTGAATTTCATTTATTTAATTATCACATTAAATAAATATTTATTTAGTTGCTGTATATTATGAATTTCGAGAAATTATTTCATCTATAAAATTTTAAAATAATTACTATGATAATGAAAATATATTTTTATATGAATCAAATATTTATAACCAAATAGATATTTATCCCCTATCAAAAATCATTATATGTTTTAGTGTAAAGAATGATTCTCTTTTTTTTTAATTTTTCATTACGTTAATTATTATATTCATTAATTTCATGGAAAAGAGTCACAAAAACAATAAAAATAAATCCTAAGGTGATAATTGTCAAAATATGTCCATCTAATCAGTGAGGTATTTTTTCTATTTTGATCATAACCACCATAGCATAAGCCATGGTAAATCCATTTTTACCTTAAAAATATTTTGTTTAATAATTTTCACTAATACTTTTGATCAAAAATTATGTCAGCCTTATTATACAATATAAATTTTCTTGATTGAAAATATATTTGAATTTATTAAAATCTAAATTCACAAAATTTGAAAAATATTAATTTATAATTAATTCCCATGTTGTGAGGGGAAATGTGGTGTTCAAGGAGAAAATGATGAAAGGATTACAATTTTTATATCAAAAAACAGTATGAAAATGATTCTAATGACAAAAATTAGATTAATATATATATATATATATAAACTAAATTTCCTTTAAAATGAATTTAAAATATAAGTTTAATTAATAAATACTTTAAATTAAAATGTATATTTCTATTCAAAATCATTAGTTTTCAGTATAAAAAAATGAAACTATTCAGAAATATAAAAAAAATTATTCAAAATAATATGATTTGGAGTTATTATTTCAAAATCTAAAGATAAATTTTCAAATAAATTTTATAAATATAGAAAAATATTATTCAAAATTATGTGAAAAAATCTTGTGGAATCAATCTTTTATAAAAAATACAATTTTTTGGAAAACATTTCATTATCATTTATATTAATCTAATTTTATTTGTATTAAATAGATAACAATAATGTTCATAACTTTTTCAGTACTAATCATATTCACTAATTAAATTGATAGTTTATAAAGTTATACTATGTCATGTTTCATTTAGACTCAGGGCTATATGCTTTTCCAGCTATCGAAGTGATTAAATAAAAATAAAAATAAATTTTTTATAAAGCCTTATAATGTATCATTTCTTTATACTCTTTGTGTTGTGTGACATAAAATCTATAGAATCTGATGAATATATTTAAAAATTTGGGGGTGTTACAATAAATTTTATATATATTAAAAAATGATGATACTCGTGAATAATTTTTTTATTTAAAATGTATAATAAATTAAATTTTTCTTATATTGAAAAATGATAATATAGTTCATATACTTGTGTACTAGTGCCTCTACTAAGAGATGTAATTGTTTTTTCATAACCCCATCACAATAACTATATAAAAATTAATCTTTAAATAAATTATAGGATATATATTATGTAATAATAATTATTCAAAGATAAAAAATACCCTCTTTTCAAAATGATCATTAAATATTGAAAATTTTAGCCCCCCTTACGCACGACCTACCATCTACATTATGAATATGTTGTTCACTATTGACGAATATATTATTATTGTTATTAGAAATTTATGTTTAAAATAAATAATAAAATTATTACATTATTTTTATTATGGATATGTTAAAAAAATGACATCATAGTCCATGATCAGCACACCAGAGCTATTTTTGAAACAATTAACTAAACATTCTCCAAACAAGTGATGTAGATTTAAATGATTATGTATTAAAATTTTAAAATATATTGAAATTAAATAAATGATATGAGTATTTAGGTTTAATATTTTAAATTGATCCTGAAAAAATAATAATTGATGTACTCTTATTATATGAGTTATAGGACATTCAATGTATGTCTGGACTCAAGGTAAGGGTCTCACATCCCACCATTAAATCTCTATGACACATGCCATATTCATAACTTATTTCTAGTATTTGTTGATTATGCAACCTAAAAATGAATTTCATTAATATATGATTTAAATTTATTGGTATTTTGAATCCATATGAGGTCCAATCATTCATGTGGTTTTGACCGAGATATTACAAAATATGTAATGTATTTTTCCACAATATCCATTAGTTGAGGAGAATTTTATTGATATGGACATAATATATTATATATAGTGAATATAATATAACTTTTACATGTTAAATAATGATTACAATATATATATATATATATTCGTATTTTGTGTCTCAATTTTAATTATTTCATCCACTTTTATTTTATAGAAATTTTATAATGAGGTAATAAATTTCTTAAATCGGTTTATTTTCATTTTGTTTAATTACATATTCATTGTTTTTTATATTATATTATTATGTGTATAATGAATATTTATTACATTAATTTTTTTTTCATATATTTTTATGTGTATTTATATTATATACACATAATATATTTTTTGAATAATTCTTGAATTCAATTGAATTATTTTTTTAAGGTTTATTCATATCATATTCTCTTTCATTAAATCATAGATCTATGACGTGACCCTATATTCCATTATAAGTAGTATATATTAACCCATTGACATTTATATCAACCATATCATTTTTACATGATATTTTTTTTAATTTGAATTTATTATTTCATAGGTCATTGAAGAAAATGTTACTGAAATGAGAATGGATTTATATTATAATATTCACTCCTTTTAATATTTTTTATGTTAAATATTCCTTTTGAGGAGATAAAATAATCTTATTTTTATAAAAAAATTGATCTCTTCTCTAATATTTATTAATATGTATAACATTTTATTCTCATTTCATCCCTTGTATATTTTTGAAACATCATGGGTTTCATTTGTGTGTGATACATATATTTTATTTCCCATTAGATCACATATCACACCCTTCCATATCAATATTTTATAAAATGATTTCAGAAAATTTATTTTATAAAAATAAATTATTTTCCATTTCTATTTTACATGATAATTTATCTTATTTTAAATGACTTAATGGTAAATTTCGTATATTTTTTCAAATTAGTGACTTTTCATCCCATTATTCATTTTATGTAATGTATGTTTATATTTAACATTGATGACATGAATATAACATTCATACCTCATTTAAATTATTTTCCATGATTTTACATTACATATAACCCATTGATTTTCCCTCGAATACGATATTCACAGTATTTTTTTCTATTTTTTTAAAATATATTTATTTTCATACTAAGAAGTATATTTTTCAAAATAATATTTACAATTATCCATTTTTGATATTTCAATTACTAAATTTCAATTAACCTTTTTTTAGTTATGATGAAAATGGAATATTTTTTAACGATGCAATCAAAATTAATTCATTAAATGGAATGATATTTTTTAAGGAAATTTGTATGGTACTATTTTATTTTCCACAGTTTAATCCTGCTTAAAAGTGACTATTATTGAAACCATTTTTTTCATGGGATAATTAAGTTATAAAATGATTAAATGTAGTTATTATTTTTTTAATGATGAAATTTATTACTTATATAAATAATTCATGTTTTTGTTATTGATAATTATATTCAATTGGGGTTTATATTTTTTACTAGGTTAGCCCATTATAACTTATAATATGAGTTCACCTAGATAGAATCTGGTGATATCATCATAGATTATATAGTTTTGTGACCATATATTGAAGGATGAGCCTGATATAATTATTTGATGGGGGTTCAAAAATACCACTCTAATTTATTGGGTAATGATTATTTTCTTTTGATAATTTTATTGTATATTCTAATTATGGTTTTCCCAATTGTAATGGATGATTTTGGATTCTATGATGACAACGTTCCATTATACCAAAATGTTACTCCAATTCATGTTATGAGATAAAAAAATATTTGAAAAGTATTGAAATCACATAGATCATGATTATTTATTCTTGTAACCCTTTTCATTATTAAATTCATAAATTATGTTTCGTGGTAAATTATACAGATATTTAATGGGTATGAGTTATTTTATAATTTTCTCATGAAATATGATAATTTTATCATACCATTATGCACTTTTTATTATGAATAATTACATTAAAATTTCAATAACTATGTTTACCCTTATTGAGAGTTCTATCTCTCCCTTATTATGTTTCATTTCCGCTATATTATCAAGAATGATGAAGAATTAATTATTCCATGAATGTTTTCATATTAATGAAGATGATGCTAAAATGTGAAATAATTAAAGATGAGTTAAGCGGTGGAAATCCTCACTAAAAAAAGAGATCTGTTTTTCTTAGAGTTTTTACTAATTAAAAAAAATATAATCCTAAATTTTCTATGGGTGTCCGACATATCCAATTATTCCTTTTGTTTTTAAAATTTTTTAGGGAAGAAATTGGGTCACCTTCATTGGTATTAAATCCACATATTTTATGGTTATTATTTTATCACTAGATCTAGGATTTCGGGTTCTAGGATGTTATAAATGAAAATTATGATGTAAGGGGGATTTGTTAAACTATATATGAACTTATCTATGATAGAATCAATAGTATATTCGTAGAACAAGACCCACTGATCATTATCATTATGAAATTTCATATTTTCAGAAAATATTGAAAGTCAACCAGTTTTATATTTCTTCTATATGTAAATGGATGAAAATTATTCCATATTATTTTATTCTTTGAAAAATTTTAAATAAAATTACTTTCTCAAAGTATTCCTTTATCTCTATTCTCTTATAAATCAATGTTTATGGAGAAATATCAAGACATATTCCGATTCTCTATATAATAAATGGTGAATTATATCAATATATTTATTTTTTTAATAAACACATGGTTCTTCCCTTTTCTAAATAGGAATGGGTTATTTCCCAATGAATAATTTGATGGAGTGTTTTTTTATTTATTTAGTTTCTATTTTTTATAAATCATAGATCAATATAGGGTTAATATCCAAATTCTATTACATCTATTATAGTTGATCCCACCTAGGACCCACATCCAATGAATCATAATATAAAATGTATGAAAATTATATAATATAAATCCTACGCATAATACCAATATCAAATAACTTCTCCCTCCAATTATTATAATGAAATATATTTTATATGAAAAACTGAACCCAAATCCAATGTAAAGACATTACACTAGATGGAATTTGTGATATGAAACCTCTTAGGTCTTTATAATTTTATTCAATTTTACAGCCTCTAATTCCTACCTAACATTAATATCCTTTATAATGTCTCTCATCACTATAATATCCAATGTTTTATTATTGTGGATATGTTTTTTATAATTTATCCTTTAATAAATAATGAAAATCATAACTATAACAAAGGTTTTGATATCAGTGAGTGTGGGTAATTGGATTATGGAGAGTGTATTGGGAGTAAGGTCAGTTTTATCATACTATGTGGTATCTAATGGTTATGATATTCATTGTAATAGTGTGCTGTTAGGGAAAAATAAATGGAGGTGTAGTTTCATTCCCCTATTGGGAAATTGCACTATTAAATGGTTTGTAATTTCATTTCATTTAATATTATTTTTTAATATGGGCCTTCCTTGTATATTTTATTGTTTGGTTGGTTTTAGGATGTAGATTAGGGATGGTGGGATAACATAAGGATTTTTTGGAAGATGGTTCGGCATCAGTGGTGGAGTGGGTGGTGATTAATGATAGGGAATCATAAGGATTAACATTCATTATATTGTATGTATATTAAAGGAGAAATATTTTTTGGTAATAGGAATTAAAAAATGGGATAAACTGTGTTTTGTGAATATAGTGCAACAATTACGAATATAATGGATGAAATGGTTTATATGAGGTGTAAATGGGAATGAAATAATTCTCTCTCATAGGATGATAATATATCATTGAGGATGCTATAGAGGAACCTTTTTTAGTGAAAATTGTTTTTATTTATATTCATAATTCACTTGTGGAGTGAGGCATAAATGTATGAGAAGGGAATGTTTTTGCGAAAAATTGGGGTGTCTAAAAAAGATTAATATTCTATTAAAACCGTGTGATATAATATTTTACATTATTCTATGGCTGATAACCTCATGAGGTTATAGTAATTGAATAATTACATTCCATTTGTTTGGAAGAATATATTCTGATATAATACCCTTCCATTACTATAAATATATGCTATTTTTCCATGGCCATGACATTGAGGGGGAAATTCATCAGATATATAAATTCATAACTCTCCCAATTAATATACTACAATGTGACATTATTTATATATTGTCAGGATACTAAAACATGTCATATGGTATATTGAAATATTTTTGAATTCCTCATTAGACTATAATATTTTAATATATATACATTATGAAAAAATCATCCCCATTTCATCGTATTATTTACAATGATAAATCCCACTACTGTTTTCTAACTTTTAATAACTAATGTAATGATTTTAGACAATCAATGTATAGACATATGAGAAAATATTTTATTTTCATGGCTAACTATATGATTTTTATAAGAACAAGACCAAAGTAATGAAAAAACACTTGACCATACAATGAAAACATACTTGATGTTCTTCTAAGTTGACACATTATTTAATATAAAAATCATGATATACCTTATCCTTCATTCAATAAACATTTAATAAATGATGCATAATTTTTTCATCTATGTATTCTTTATGATGATACAATTTTACCGAAAATGATTTTTTGCATTCTTATGAATTTTCACAAAATTATGGGAAAACTGTTGTACAAATATGATGGATCTAGAAGTCAATGAAGAAATACAATACTTAAAAAATTTCAAATGTCGGTTAACCAATAAAACCCTTTACACCAAGTGATGTTTTTTATAGATGTGTATATCATGCCTCATTTTTTATAATTTTAGATCTCAACAATTGAAATGAAATTTCATTAAAACTCTTCCTCCTCTTACAACAATAGTTATCACTTTATTTAATGGTAGGATTCTTTTATATCTTCCCATTAATAAAAATTCATGAAATTCCTATGAGACATTGATTATTAGTAATTTCCACTATGGAGAGATAATTATCATGTAATTCTTCTTAAATTTATTCATCTTTTCTCCCTGGAAAGGATTGAGATAGAAATTAAATATGGGTGGAAAGAGGCCAAAATTTTGGAAGCTATTTTTTATTAATGTAATTCTTTAATTTATTAAAAAATAATCCAAATTGAAAAGATAGGTTTAGAATCCATATTATTCAAAAAAAATTAGTGAAAGAAGATCTATAAAAACTAAAATCCTAGAGGAAAAAAGTATATGCTCAACAAATGTAGTTAAAAAACACTACTATTTTGAGTTACTTCTCTCTAGTGTTATATTTGAGCTAAATACATATCATTATTTATCTCATATATAATACTTGATTAAAAAATATAGTACGATTATACCCAAGAACTACTACAATCACATAGTCACTTGCTGGACACAACAACTGAAACAGTACATCCAGTTTAGTGGCTGTTAAGTGGGGGTGATATAATCACTATTATCAGTTCCTAGGAAGCTTTCAAAGACTTTATGATGAAAATTATGTCCATTTTTTAGATATTGGGTTAAATAGGGATTTCTAAATTGTCAAAATCCCCTGAAAAAATATTGTTAAAAATATATATTTCAAAGATAAATCCAAATTGATTACACGTTTATTAGTTAATATAACTACATAATTAGTTATATCACTGTGGTTTCTTCTTGAATTCCTTATTTGAAAATTTGTATCTATATGTAATTAATTTTTTTTAATAATTTCTCATTTTTAAAAATTCATCAAAATAAATTTCTCCTCTCACTAGTAAGGAATAAATGAAAATTAATTCAAATATTCATCAAAACACTACCCCTTTACAGAGAAATTATCCATGATATACTTAAAGAACTCATATAAAATTTCATGAATGATATGGGTAACGAACTTATAAAAAGTTCCTCCCTTAATAAACATACTGGAAGAAATTCATTTGTAAGAAAAAGTCACATATGGGCATGGGAATGTGGAAATCACATTATCTGGATGTGACATAAGATGTTTTTTATAGAATGAATAGATATCATGTGGATATAGTTCCTTGATACACTTTTCTTATTAATTCTCTTGTAAATATAATTAATTTTTATTATATAATTAGATATTTTCAAATATTATATTTAAATACATAATTCACTATAACTACAGTTAATGTGAGGCTGTTAATTTTTAATTTTAAATTCATGAAAAAAATGATAAAAGAACGGGGATATAACATTAGCATTGGTATTACTTTTTGATTTTAATCTGTCACTAGACTATAAAAATGACAAAAAATGGTTTATAATCCTTTTAAACACTTAGCATAGTAATCCCATATATAATTTATATTGATTATAAGATATTAAGATAGAATATAATATATTTTGAACTAAAACTCTTATGAGAATCTAAATTCCAAGTGAAAAATGAACACTTGTAGTAAGACATTTGGGAAAAAGTATAAGTTCAATATAACAATTTATATTTTCCATTACAAATTATCATTAATATAATTTTATTATTTTAAATTGAGAATATTTTTTTTGTATGAATTTTTACTACAATATATGAATTTAGTGAATCGCATTAAGATGATTTTAAAATAATATGTATTTGTGATGACAATATGATAGATTGATTGACTATATGTAAGAAATAAATACCCATGAAATACTATGAAATACCATAACAAACAACACAATATAATAAATCAACCACTCATTAGAGAAATTAATAACCATGGAACACATTTTAACACTCTTTTTATAATTTATACATTTTAATTATATATATGGTTGTGCTAAGGGTTTAAAATTTTCATTGAATGTTTTCAATACTGTCATGAACCAGTCCGAGTCGACCCTGAACCAGTCACTCAGGCCAGCCCGCGATAAGTCTCGAGAGGCATTCTATTTTGTACTCTATTGATGACCGTGGTGATTTTCTCCATCCCGTGAGGATCTGTAATGCCTCTCGGGACTTGTCGCGGGCTGGCCTTGGTGACTAGTTCAAGGTCAACTCGGGCTGGTTCGTGAGAAAATTGCATCAGAGGAGGTTGGCTCTTAGCAGACCATTATTTTTAAAGTGCACTTATTTTTTGGGGATGTCAAGGTAGATGGAGTAGTATTGTTGGGACTTGAGGGGTATGTGTGGGAAGAGCGTCATGAACTCTTTCTCATTCTGTTCCTCAGGTTTCCTTGGAATGTCTGGTTTTATTAGTGTCCTTTGTTCTTACTGATTGTTTGGTGTTCGTATATGAAAAAGGGATCCTGACAAATGGCATCTGTGATCTCAAAGGGCCATGGATTCCATGTGGAGCAGGGGAATGGTCCTAATAAGTCTCTACTTTTTGGTGTTGTGTTTTACATATGGTGTCCAACCATATGGTCAAGTCACCAACCAACAGTAGTTCCCTGTTGTGTATTTCTTGGACCTTTCATGAATTCTAAATTTTTGTTTTGAAAATCCTTGTGTGAGAATTATGGAAATGGGTTTTAAAGGAAGGATTGGATATAGAAATGTAGAAAAGGGGATTTCAAAAATTATATATAAGAATGGTTTTGGTAAGGTTGTGTTTTTTTAAACAAATTTGGGGGAGGAAGTTGAAATTAGTTAACGGGATTAGATTGTCCCTAATCTAAACTTGTGGTTTGTTAAAATAAAAGGTTTTGAAAGTGTGAATAATTTTAATGTAATTCTGAAACATTGTTTTAAATTGGTTTTTTTGGGCTGTTTATAAGTGTTTGAATATGATGAATAGGTATTGGAAATTCGGTTTTGTGCAGCCTATGTTTTTTTGGAATGGGGTTTTGGATTTTGTTGTTGTTAGATTATGAAAAGAGTCCTTGATGAATTTTTTTTTAAAAATGGGGAAGGGATATTTGGAATAAAATGGTTTTTTTTGTATGTTCCATTAAATGAAATGTTTTTTTAATCAAATGGTTCTTGGTGAAGTGTGGTGTGTTTTGTTGAATATTAAAAGCATTTTTGACTTGGTGGTTGGTGTTCCTTTTGACGGTACATGATTTTTTAATGATGTGGTTTTGTTTTATCCTTTGTGGATTTCATGGGTTATCACATGCATGGTTTTATTGATATCTGGATGTCTGGCCTATATGGAATGTTTGTTGAGTGCCTGGGGTGTCACATAAATGTTCATGTGAGTGAGACTTGATAAAACACCATTGGTGAATGTGAAAATCCACCATGTTAGTTTTCATTTCAAAAGTTTTTTTAGCTAAACAATTGTGGTGTTTTTTTTAAACCAATGGTTATGTGGATGGTTTATCCCATGTCTTAGTAGTGTTCTGTATTCTTTATGATTCCTTATGATCTAGAATTAATAATATTGATGCATCTTGATAGGGGATCTTGTTAGTGGATTGGTTTTGGAGTAATGTTTAGTGGGTTTCTAAAGATTTGTTGGATGTTTTGATGTGTACAAAAAAAAGTTATATGTATGCATGATTTCCAATTGATAAAACTGGGGATTTTTTATCATGATTCACAAGCTACATCCACCTCTTAAACTAATTCCTAATCCCTTTAGTTTAAATGGACAGTCGTTTGGTATCAATTTAATGTGCTTACAGTTCGTGATAATTCTTGTGGACATAGCAGTTGTGTTCAAGGATATTGATGATTTTCCCCGTATTCGTTGTCCTTTCTGCTCCTTGATCTACGCGAGATAGAAATTTCATATGTATATATGAGTTCTATTTAGATGAAAGTGTTTTGTTGAGAAGTTGAGTTTTTTCTTGAGTGGTGTGATAATTAGAACCTGACTATAGGGAAGCAAATGCTTTATGATTTCTGGCTCCAGCCACAAGCCTTAGAGTGAAGCATTTCACATAGTCAAAAAATCTTCAAAGGTGTGGGGCACTTGACTAGGATCCTTCCACAACCATTTTAGTAAGGTTTTTTTATTTCTATATTTTGGTTCCTCATTACTGTGAATTTCCATTTTTCACAAGAAGTGTGGTGGACTTACCCCTCACATAGTGTCTATGGTTATGCCTTCAAGGATATGGGTTTCCGATAAATGTCCCTTTTTGGAGCAGCTCTATAAATATTGTGAATTCATGGGGTTACCTATTCATAGGTAGATATTTTTGGGTAGTTCCTTGGTTTCTTTGGTGGTTCCAGTGGAAAAAATTTTGGGTCCCCTTCACTCCCCTCCCTGAGTGGTGGGGGTCCTGATCCATGCTGAAACTGTTAGCCAAGTTCTTATCCCCTCTGTTCGAGAGTGGGTGGTTTATATGTCCATGTTTTAACCCTATTAACTTGGGTTTTTGTGTTGTTTCAGGATATTTATTTGGACTAGTGATTGTGAGGTAATGTTGATTTCATGTCTTTTTTTTGTCGCTAGTTGGGTTCTAATGGCGAGGATACCCACCACAGGTCTCGTTGATTTTTCCTTCTATGAACTTTTCTAGTGATAGTTTTTATTAATTTTGGGGATTCCATTCATTAATCCCCTAAATTAATTGCTTTTTTTTGAGTTCTCCATAGTATGGGTGATTTTTTGTATCATTGGGAGGAGGCCCAACGATATGGTTCTTGGCTTGGTTGTAGAGGTGGTGGCTTGACCGTTCTGTTGATTTTTACATAGTGGTAGAGAGTTGGGGTTTTGTTTAGAATATAGGATTAAGTTATGTTTATTGAAAATGATATTTCACTAGATTAATGGGTTAAATCATGTTGATAATTAATCCTTTATGTTTATCTTTCAGCTGGAAAGTGTTATGGCTTTCCGGGGCCAGAAAACATTAATGCTGGGGAGAATTGTGACACCCGGTTTTTCATGTCATTGTTTTAATCTGGTTCATGTGAAATATTGATACTTTTCATGGGTTTTGTGTGAGATTAATGTTTAGTTTTTAAGTTTCATCTATGTCTAATAACCCTAATTTGGGTTCCCGATTAATTGTTAATGAGTTTTTGAAGAAAATGTGGTTTCTTCATGATTTGGGCCAACCGTGAGCTCATTTGCAGTTTTAAAAACCAAATTTGTTTCTTTTATAACTCCTTTTTACCCTTTTTCACCCATTACACTTCCCACATGGGTTTGAATGATAAATTTCAACTTCCATACCGTTTTGGACCCCTAAAGAATTCATAATCATGGTGAATTGGGGTTACTTATTTAGGCATTGGCCCAGCCCATGGGCACATTTCTAGTTTTAAAAAAATAAATATTTTATTTTATATCTAATTCAAAATTTAATAATTTTTTTGGTTTCACCTCCCACCCGAATTCAATATCCATATACTCACCCCCAATATCTATTTTCCCTCTTTCGAGCTCATAAGAGTTGCGGAGTGGGGAAACATTATCATTGTATCTCAAATCATCCATAATTGACAAGGTATGTTGTATAATTCATGAATCAATCAATTTTTACTATTTTGGCCACCAATACTCTTCCCCTAGTTCTTCCAGACCTTAGGAGTCTCTCCATGATGTCTGAAGACATTCCCTATTATCTACGTTTGATGATCTAGTGGTATACGAAGAGTTTTCTAGTTCAAAAAGGTGATATTCTTTCTCCATTATCCGCCATATTATTCCTCCAATCATTATTTATTTGTTTTATAACATCCCCTAGTCCTGTTCAACTTAGGGATCTGTTATTACATGATTTATGATGGGGTTTTTATTCATTTGGGTCTTGTAGTCAATGTTATAGGGTTTTGTAAACCCTTATATGGTGATTTTGTGAGTGTGTTTCCATTATGCCAAGGATTTGAGGTAGGATGTCCCTTAGAAAAGGCTTTACCATTTAAGATTCATCATTCTCATACTGTTATAACCTTATTTATATGATATATTATTCTGTTATACCTTGGTTTTAATGTTTTTATGAGGAAATTATGTTTTATGAATTATTTTGTTAAAAATATACATATTTTGGTATAGATGTGCTCTCCCCATGTTTGATAAATTATTCCATGAGATTCTTCACTTGATTTGTTTTATTTTGAATATGTTTCAGAATCTTGAATAACTTTATGGAATGAAAATCGTATTTTATCCTTTTTAAGTGCTTAATATATGTTTTTTTTAATGAGTGCATGCCACATGTTCTGTAAATTTCCTAGATGGATTTTATATGTCTAGTACAATTTAAAATGATTTTTTTGGATTTATAAATACATTGGTAGTATGTAAAAATTTATTTTGGGATCCGTTTATGGATTTCCAATTTGTATTTGGTTTTACAAATAATTGGGTTTTGTTTTATAACATGTTTTGGCCTGAGTTGCCGAAAAATGGCATGTTTCACCTTCTTATGAAAATGGTTGTGTTTTCAATATGTAACCATAGTGTTTTATGGGATTTATGAATGTGGTTTCATGCTTTATATGGTGTGTATAAACCACTTTTAAAAAATTGAAATCCATATCTTTTTCAAATTTTAGTTTTGAGAAAAAATTTAAATGCATGTTTGGCCTTTCTGAAAAATGAAGAATGAGTGTTTTACTTGTATATACCATGTTGTTTCAATTTGAATTGTTTTATCGTCCCTAAAAGGATTCTACTAAATGATTTTAGGGATACCAAATAAGTTTGGGTATTTCTTGTTGTGTTTTTATAATTCAAATAGTGTTTTTGATTGAGTTTTTTGTGCAAATCCACAATACACTCCTTGAAAATGTTTTACGAAAATTTGTAGTGGTTCATTGATTTGTGAAATAAATGTGAATAAATTTAATGGATTGTTTTTGTTTTTCTGGTTTGGGAATATAATTTGAATGTGAAATGGGTATTTTATAATATGTGTAACATTATTGAGCTCTAAAGGGAATCTCGGGTATCTAGATGGGCGTATGTGTACTAGTAGGCTTGTGATTCCATGGGGTTTGGCCCCTATTTCACATAGCAAGGTTGACGTTGAAAACACTAACTAAATATGATGCTGATGATGTTGGGGGACCACTTGGTTATCGTAATTCTCCCTACTAGTGATCGTGTGCATGAGAACATATATTTATTATGGTTACTTTCACCAAGATATGAGGTACCTAGGGATCACAACTAACTAGTGCCTAGTGGTGTTCCCATGAGTTGTGCTCATTGGATATTTTGTACTCATCGTCAGCATACAGTGTGTTTGGTTGGTAAATTCAGTAGTTTGTGTTATTTATTTAAAATTGTACAATCATTAAGGAATCCCTCATTAAAACAACTTTCATTAAGAAGTCCCACCTCTTTGAAAAATTGTTACTTTTATTTTTGTTTATAAAACATTCATTTTTTTGTATGTCAATTACTATAGCATAAAATATCATTTGAAAAACATACTTTTATATCATGTATTTAAAACATTCCTTTAAGTCTCACTTTTTCAGGGTAGTTACATTATCCACCCCATTAATGCACAACGCCCTCGTTGTGGAACACAAGCCTAAAACCCAGGCAGTTCTTAAGCACTTCCGGCTGGGTATTTTCTCTGATACCATTTGTTATGACCCACCTCCTCAGGCCATGAACCTTATCATCTGACCCCATGGATCTCTTGTAATTCCTTGCTTTCCTTCCCAACACAATATAGGATATTACTCACTAGGGTCGCTTATCAGACCAATCACTGTCCCCACAGGACCACACATTCCATTTCCAGTGTGCTTTGTCCTCACTACAACACACCCTCGGAAACTTCCTAGAGGGTCACCAATCCTGATCACTACTTCAGGCCAAGCACACTTAACAGTGGAGTTCTAATCAGGTAGGCTCCCAAAATGAAACGTGCACCTTGTGGACATAGGTAGTAACATTAAGCCTTTCAAGTCTCACATTTTAAGGGGTGTTACAAATACATATTAATCATATTAATTATAAGGAATATTATTAAAAAACTATATCATTGATTAAATTTTCATCACATGGGATATAGTGATATCTCGGTGTATCAGAAAATGTGATTCTCAAAATGATTTTTTTCGTCAAATTTATAGATGTTATAAAGAATTATTTATGTGTGAGAGAAAATGAATATCATTCTTATTTATTATAGACTATTTGTATAATTTTAATTATTTTAGTAAAATTCATTGTAAAAATTGTTTTTATATTATAGATTATTGATATAGATCGATGTTGGAATAATATTATTATTCATTCAATGAATCGGTCAAATGTTTACATAGGAAGTATGAAAATAAAAAATCATTATTATTTCAACATACAAAAGAGAAAGAAACTACAAATGATATGTTCGAATAAAATAGGTAAATATATCAATTATTATGATATTCATGAACTGTACTATATGATTAACCATGTATATCAAATACTCCTTTCCACCCAACGCCAATCATTTGTTTCACTTGTGTTGTAGATGAAATGAACACTTAAAAACATAGATAAATTCATTTTTATCAGGTTTATTTTTTTTTCATATAACAGCTTTTTATAATATTTATAAAGCTATATTTGTTTATACTACCAATAAAAGGAATATTTTTTGTTAAACTACAATATAAAAAAGTTACAGGTTATTACAAGTTAATTAAATGGATGTGGGACAAGTTATTCCTTGTTGGAGATAAATATAGTGACCAAATATTCACATACTTGGATATAAAATCATTTTATATGAATATTAATAACATTCAAAACGTACATTCTCCTATATTAGAATAGTTTAGTGTCCTTGGAAACATGGTAACATTATCCTCTATCTTTGTGAAACATATTAAAAATTTCTTGTAAAAATGTCCACCTTTCGTAACAATACATAAAGAATTTATTCATTATAAGTGGAAATTAAACATAAGAGAGAGATAACATAGATTCCCAGTAAGTGTATAAAATAATACATGTAAGAAGAACATGAATATAATTTTATGAGAACATATTCATATCATCTAAAGATAATACAATGCATATGAAAACTCATATACATGAGTCATCACATATATAGTTTTAGTTCATAAGTTATGAATCATAAGGAAATCAAATATGATATTTCATGGGAGAATTACATTGTCATAATACATAGAGTTAAAAAATACACAAATTCTTATGACACTGTGAACTAATATTAATGAAAATTTCTTCACTCAATATATTAAGGATATGAAATCAGGCCTTCAAATAATGTTATGGACATTAAAATTGGGAAAAACATATCATTATTGATTTGGAATATATGTCCACGAATATCATTTTTAACATGTAATCAGGATCACATAGAATATTGTTAAAATGTAATTGGGTTCACACATAACATTGTAAAATCCTAATTTGGTCCACGGATAACATTTTGAACATGTAATTTGGTTCATGTGTAATATTTTGATCTTGTAATCAGTTTCATAATTAATATAGTGAAAATTTAAATAAGATCAATAATATCATTTTGAACATATATTTAGGTTAACACATAATTGTGGGAACATTTAATCAGGTCCACCAATTACATTTGTACGCATGAGTTGTCCATCAGTACCCAATCCATTGGAAAGAAATTGAGGTTTCACCTGTTACAAAATGAAATCATATATATGTGTTCTAAAAGATAAAAAAATTTCAAATATAATAGCCCATGAAATGAAATGTTTATTTAAAAAACATCATCAAATCACCACTTATGGAAAATAGACACATTTAATAATTATTTCCTCATAAATTAATACATGAATGAGAGTGTTTTTCATAAGGTTTTAATCAAGGTATAACCTATGGAATAAAAAAGTATATCATAAGAATTAACTATTTATGAACAAAATCCACACCAAGAATGACTAAAAATTGTTTCCTCTGATAGAATCTTTAATAAACCATCATCTATAACAAATATTTCACAATTTTTGGAAAATAATTTTGAAAGGACCATTTAAAATTTTTCCTAATGAAAATATGATTTCCCTTTAAAACTAAATTTTTATAAAACGAAAACATTTTTATTTAAAAAATAAATTATTAAAATAAATTATAAAATATTAGGGAAAATATTCTAAAAAAATATTATTATAAACATTCAATCGAGGCTTCAATGAAATGATGTTTATGAAGGATAATAAATCCCTACATTCCGAACATTCATTTGGCACCATAAAAAATTTATAAAAGTTAATTGATTGGGAAATAATAAAATATTACTTTTAAAACAATTTTATATAGTACAAATATTGGTAAAATATTATTTGAAAAGTCATGTTAGAAAATTTTAAAATAAATTTTTTAAAAACATTTTTTTGGTAAAAACAGTCTTCCAACTGAATAGAGTGATAATGATATAATTTTTTTAAAAAAATCATAATTTTCATAAGTAAGAAATATTATAAAATGGTTCTTAATTGTATATAATATTATTTTCAATGGGATAATATAATTCATGAAATTTTATGAGAGATGGATCATAATATTTCACTCATATAAGAATAATAATTAATAATCATGAAAAATGAAGATATTATAGCAAACAAAATTTAACACATTGAAAACTAATACCCACGAAAGAATTAAATTTCAAGAAGAATAAAATTTAATTAAAATAATAATATTCACAATATAAAATTTCAATGATATGTATGTAAACATCATAAAATAATGTAGTTTCATAGCATAACATATTCCTCAAAGAATGAAAATTATTATAAAATTACCATGCCAATTTTGTATGTATTGAACCGTAAACATCATTAAAGTAGGAGCAACAAAGGGATATGAAAATTATAAATTTTAGGATAATAATTTTAATTTAAATTAATGCGAAGTATATAAAATACAAAAAATAAATTAGTGGTGAATATGGAATAAGTCGTGTATAAATAAAAATGATATTACAAATCCCCTTGAAACTAGAGTTACTTTTGAATTAGGAGATCCCTTAAATAATAACATCAATTGAAAATTTCAATATCATTATATAATTTAAATTCATGATATAACATTTCATAGGTCAATATATACACCAAAAACCAAGACTAAGTGTTGAATACATCATATCTCTCCCAAAAATAAAAGTGAGACAAAAAATCCATTACCATAAGTCCTCACATTGTTTATACATATTATAAACTCTTTTAAAATAATTAATTGTTTATTAAAATTTTAAAATTGAACCGTATTCTTCTATATAATACAATTTATAGTTTTTTATGATTGTTTATTATCCTTTAATTAAAAATTCTTTGTTAATGTTACGCTTTGGGTAATATTCACATTGTCATTTGTATATGACTTGACTTGTTATTTTTGGCCCTTTATCATTGATTATGATTTCCATATCTCTAAAATTTAAATCATAATATATATATATATATATCATATATATTCAGTATATATTTATTAATAAAAATATATATAATGTAGAAATTTAAAATGACATTCGTTGTTCATAGGGATTGTAGGCCGTACATACGCTTGAATGAAGTTTATGTTTTAGTTTCATATTTTAAAAAAATTACATATATGTATATACAAATTTATTATAACTAAATTATAATTATTTTTTCATAGATATCATATATTTTTATTAATCCCATCATTATTATATTACTTATAAATTGTGAATGAATCACATCGCTCTAAAGAGGCGACAACCTAAACATCCACAAATACTTTTAACATATTCTCAAAAAATCAAAATCATGAATTAATTTTAAATATAATTATTAAATAAAAATAATTAATTAATAAATATTGTATATATTATATTAAAATATTATTTACATCCCTATTTACAACCATGATAGGTTATAATGGAAGAGAGAATTATATCAGTTTGTGAGGTGGTAATAGGATCTACACACAAAAGAGAATTGTGTATCCAATTTGATAAAAGATTGTGAATGTGTAGGTCGTAAAATTAAACTAAGTATTTTCATTATATTTATGATAATTTTGATATTATATAATAATTATTTAATACATATTTAATTTGTGGAGAAACAAATAAAACAACAATTCTACTTGAAGAACATTACCTATTCTTCAGGTTACACATTTTTTTTCACAATTCTCATAAATGATTTTTTTTATTAATAATAATAATTTATATGTAAAGAGGGAAAAAATTTATATCATATCTTTGTTGGGTTCATAACATCAAATGTTCTTGTGATGTGTGAATAAGTGAGTTGGGGGATTTACCTTTTGTTGTGGAAGAGGAGTGATATTTCTATAAAAGAGGTTGAACACTATTGAGAGGTCTCTCTTAAATTATATTCATAAAATAATGATTAATTTTATATAAAATAAGGTAAAGAGTCAATATATTCCAATCCAATGGGTTTTTGAATTGTTTTTTTTTTCATTTTGACCCCTTAATTTAATTTTTAGTCACATGGAATACATTATTTTCCATTAACCACTGTAATTAATTTTAATTATTTGTAATAATACTTCTGTTCAAAAATTATTTTTAACCACATTGAAATTATAAATTATTCTTATTCAAAATATAGAATCCATTTTTATAATTTCCAATCGCAATTTTTGGAGAAATTAAGTTAAAATTTATCCCACATATGGGATGAGCCAATAAATTTTTATAGTGAAAATGTTTAAACATTTAAATGTTTTTATATCCAATGTCATTTTGAAATTTATTCCAATGAAATAAAATGGATTTATTAGAATTTATATATTCTAAAATACTATGAAACATACATAAAATTTAATTTATCATTATTATTTTTTGATGAGATGTCAATTATAATTAAAATTTATTATTATTCACATATATTGAATTAGTGAAACATACCACAAAACACGAATAACTAAACATATGATATTTTTGAAGTTTAAAATATTTTTTTTTCATTTATAATTAATAAAATTTTCAATATTTTTAATGAAAAAATATTCTTTATTAAATGTTTATAAAAAATACTTTTTAGAAAAATATATATTTTTATAGATAAATTTTGAATTATTTTTATCTATAACATAGAACCTAATAAATTGACTATTAAATACATCATTCCAAATATAATATATATTTATTTATTTAAATTAATTCATCGAGTGTTTTTTTAAATTCATTGACATAAAATGATTCTCTAAATAGAAAAACTGTGTTTTTGAAAAATAATTTATTTATTTTCAAATAGATCCTAATCCCATTTATAATTAACTGGTATATAAATAATTGATTTTTTGGATAATATTTTCATATTTATGTTATTTCTTCCCATACCCACTATTCCAATATTGAGGTGACATCAATCATAATAGTATTTGAATTACATTTTACTATTGTAAAACACAGTCTTATAAGTAACAGAAGATATCGAAGGGACCCATTTTTGTGTGTAACCCAAGACAAAAATAGTAATATGTGTACCACAACGTAATGAAAGGTTATCATGTAGTGCATGCTTAAAATTATGATTTGTATAATGTAATTCTAAATTATTTCATTCCTATCGAAATGTTTATTCAGTGTTGTGTGGGGTAAAAAATAACCAAAAGATTAAATTAATTCAAAAGAAAATATTTCCTAAAATGTCATGGTGTACAATTCTTCCTCCTAAAAAATATATTTTTCTTTTATAACTCACCTAATTCATAAATATTAAAGTCTTTTATATTTCCCCATATTGAAACCCACATCGTAAAAATAAATTCTAAAATTTCCATTAATATGGTAAATTTGGGAACATAATTGTTACCCATTGTAACACATATCCTGGTTTCTAAAAAGACGAACATAAGTGAGTGGTGAATATTGGAAATAGATGAAAAGATTAAATAATCACACTGAATGATATATATCATGGATCCAAAAATTTGGGTGATATAAGGAAAGATACCGATATGAAAATCATACATAAAAGAGGAAGTAAAAATTTCTTTGATATCTTCAAAAATAATGACAATGTGACAACATTTTATTTCAATAATTATTTCCTAAAATTGATTAATTTTCATGAGAATTTATACTTTCATGTAAATACCCGTAAAATTTAAGGGAAATTGTTTCATAATTTTCTTTGGGATTTTACAAAACGCAGTTTCTGACGGCACCTGATTCTGAGGCCCGATGTGTCCGCAATCAATTTTTTTGATGTTTAGCTCGGGTACGTTCAGTGAACGAACAAGCGGGTTTTCCTAACTTTTGAACCGGTGCTCGGAATCGAATTCTAAGGGCACCAATGGAATTGCAACGCCGGTAATTACTTAAGAACACCTTTCCTGGAGTTGTGTTTGCTCAGGTGAGCTTATTAATAAAATGGGTTAACTAAAGATTAAAAAACATATTGTGCTACAATTTTTTATTTCTATTCAAGGTAGTTTAAACCTGTGCTTGGTGGTTGGAGTGGGACCCACTAATATCCAAACTCCACTAGGTAGGATATTAGTGAAGTGGGGACCACACGATCCCACCCCTTCAAATCCCTTTTAACCTCCCTCCCGTGCATTTAATTTGGTAACTCACCTACACCCCCTCTTAAATGCCAAGTCAACTCTCGACTTTAGTTAGATTATTAAATGCCTCATAAATTGGTCAACACACGTTAATTAAATCGTGTTTTTATTTTAGAATTTCAATTAAGGTATGTATTGGGTAATAAAATAAGGAAACACCTTATTTTATTATTTTTGATTCGTTGTGCGAGAAGGATTGAAGAGGAATTGCTCAAGCCTTGGAATCCTCATCTTCCTCCTTGAAGAACACGAAGAACACACCATCACCGACGAAGAATGACGAACTCTGAGGAAGGACAATGATTTACACTGATTCCTCGGAGATTGACAACGCGACGTCGTGTATAGCGATGTTGACGATACTCTTCTTTGCGAAGCCATGTACCGCGATGCCGACAATCCTCTTCTCTGTGACATCGTGTACCGCGACGCCTATGATCCTCCTTCCGCGACACCATCTTCCATGATGTCCCTTTCCTGCGACAAACATCATTCTATGACTTCATCGAGGTAGGGGTTTGGAATTTTTGTTCGTGAATATTCTTGTCGTTCTTCGTCTTTTAATTTGGGATGCCTGTTATCATTTTAACGGGAGGAGGTCGGACCACACGAACACGGTCGAACATCCTTCCCCTTTGAATTTGTTTGTTGCAGCTCGAAAGAAGGTGGTGCGGTGCAACGACACCATGTGGAAACATAGAGGAATGCGGCGAAGAAGCGAGGCGTCGTCAAACCGCGCTGTTGAGACTGAAAGAATCTGCGGCAGGAGTCAGGCCGCGGCGCCATCGCACCGCGCCGGAGAACCACGAACGGCCACGGCCGGGGTGAGCCGCGGCGGAGGGGTGAGGCACCGTCGCACCGCACTAGTCAGAATAGGGCAGTGACCATTGGCCGCGGCGGAGCAAATAAGGGCGGACAGAGCCGCCGACCGCCAGTTCACTGAATGGGGGGACCAACTGGTCCAGCATGTGGCGCTGGCCGACCGTTACGACCATCCATATTCTGGAAAACCGGGGGTTGAACCCCAGGTCAACTCCAGCTGGGCAGACTTACGGGGGTCTTCCATTTCGTCGGAGGGGGTGGCGGTTCCCCCCTTTTGCGCTCGCATGGCGCGCGACACCCTTGCCGGACAGGACTGGTCACACCGTCCGGACCGGCCGCACCAGGTCGGGCCGCCCACGCCGAGCCGGGCTACGCCGGTTGGGCCGGGCGGTGCCCCCCAGGCTGGGTCGCACCCTTAGGGGCTGGACCCGGACCCCGTTCGGGTCGAACCGGTTCGTGCAGACTTAGGGGGTCTCGGGCCGGGCCAGTCCAGGCCCAAACCCCCAAAAAACGGACAAGTTCATTCTTTTTCCCATATCATGGGCTGCTGTCCTCCGATCGACGCACCTTCAGTTGCGATGCAATCCTTAGATGGAGGCAGTCATTTTGGTATATTACACAAAAGGATTAAGAGTACTTTGGTTATGGCTGGGTTGGATCTAACATGAAACCAACCGGGCCCTCGGAGTGGAAACACTTATAACTTGAGCTCCGGACATCCGATTGACGTGCTGTCAACTTTGTTGGATTCCTCATGGTGAGATAAAACTTTTGTATTACTCCACTCAAGGTTTGGACGCAGTTGGAGTGTGGTCGGGTTGTTTTTAACTTAAAAACCAACCGGGCCCCTGGAACGAAAAAGCCAAAAACTCTCAGACCGGGCGTCCGATTGATGCACCATATATCACGTTGTGTTTCTTTTTTTGCGACAGAACATTAGGATACAGAAACTATTGACTATGTATTAGTTGATTTATTGAACCCTTTTCTCATGGAGCGGACCCTCCTCGAATTGAGCATGTTGTGTGTGGGAACACTAGAGTTGACTGCGACTGCGACGACGATGAGGACTATACTGAAATCCTCTGTGGGTTCGGCAGTGACGACGACTGCAATGAAATCCTATGTGGTTTTGGCAGCGATGAAAACCGTACTGAAATCCTCTATGGGTTCGACGGCGATGAAGACTGCACTAAAATCCTATGAGGGTCCGATAGCGATGATGATCGTACTGAAATCCTCTGTGGGTTCGACGACGATGAAGACTGCACTGAAATCCTACGCGGGTTCGACAATGATGAAGACCGTACTGAAATCCTCTATGGGTTCGTTGACGATGAATACTGTTCTAGTATCCTATGTGGGTCTGGCAGTGTTTGACACTTTTCGTTCTATCCTACATGGTTCGGGCTGAGTAGCTGTTCTGTATCCTATGTGGGGTCCGACATCTTGGCTGGTTTGGTATCCTACGTGGGTCCCAACATAGATGAATCAATGGCTATATCTGATCACCTCTATCACCATACAAAAAGTATACTTGTGTGAGCTGAGTCTTGAATTGCAATCAATATCTTCGATATGATTGACTTTCTTTCCTATGTTGATTGGGTTATGTTATCCTATGTGGTTTGTATTGTACTATCCTCTGTGGATGCGATCGAACATGGGCTCGGATGTTGGAGCCGAACAGGAATTGATGTCTTAGGTATATGTATGGGGATATACCTTAGTATTGTTGATTGTTACTTTGTGATTTTATCTTTCCATTGTGGATTATCCTATGTGGATTCTGGGAGACCTTCGGGGGTCTCGGGGTCCCTACTGAGTAGCGCATACTCACCCCTGCACGGGTTATGCCCGCACTTTGTTATGTTGGATGCAGACAACCGATAGCGCTGATCATGGTGGATGCTTGTGGAGCAAGTCGGTACCTCGTGGTGGACCACTAAGCGGGACGTACACGAAGCGGATGGCTGGACCGAGGAGCTGAAGAGGCTATCTGTACCCACCCTTCAGGTGGGACTTCCAGTGGATGGCTCTATGTTGCTGGTTTACATTCTGTTGCTGTACTTCTTTCCAGTTGTACCTTACATTCAGTTTGGGTTTGTATTATGGCCCATTTACTTTCCTCACATACAATTGTACCAAGATTTAATCAGTGATTACTTCAGCTTTCTTACTCTATGGTGTTTGTTTACTTTATTAAGGCAATACCTCCCACTTTTGTCGGGATTTACGCCTTGGTGCTAGTCGCCAGCCCCTGGCCTATGGGAGGCGGGCTTGGGGTAGTCATGGCATGGGTCCCGAGACTGCCCAGGTTCCACAGTGAGATGGACCCTCAGGCATTTGAGGATTGGATGAAGGTTGTAGTTCTAGTTTTCAGGTTAGTGGGGACACCAGTTGACCTCATGGTGATCCTTGCAGCGAGCCTCCTGCACGAGGTATCAGGAAAATGGTGGAGCTTGATGCTCTAGGTGCACGACGAGACATCTCTCCTCTGGGAGGACTTTGAGAGACTCTTTTCCTCGAAGTTCATCCCATCCACCCTCCATGCGGTGTGCATCCAGGAGATTCTACAGCTGCGGCATGGCATCATGATGGTGTCCTAGTACTCGGCTAGATTTACCGATCTCTCGGGCTGTTCGACGGACATGGTACGAGACCCATTCTTCTGGGCCCGGACCTTCGAGCAGTAACTGAGGTATGAGATCAGAGCATCGATGGTCTCCCTCAGCATTCCAACAAAGTCAGGAGTACTGGACCGAGAGCTTCTCATAGAGATATTTCTTGCTGAGCCTACGCTAGCAGCAAGACCTACAGCAGGGTGGCATGTAGCAGAGTCGTCTACAGCTGGAAGTTGATGGATGTCACGGGGTCCAGGCGGACTCGACCATTAGCCAGACGACCTCAGGAAACTGGCTCAGAGGTGCAGGGCACACGGTGCAAAGCCAGCCTTCCGAGAAGAAGACATTGTTATGCATGCAGCGGGCATGGGCACATGGCTCGTGACTGCCCGACCCGCCATGCAGAGGAGAAACAGAGGGTTGAGGAACCACCCAGGAAGAGGCAGAAGTTCGACCATGGCGGTCCACAGGGAGTAGGCGGACGAGGCCGAGGATCTGGTCTAGTGGAAGGTGGTGGATGACGTTTTGAGGCTCTACCACCACCACCACCACGAGGTTCCCCCCAACCACAGGGGAGAGCACAACATCAGGCACCTGAAGCATACGATCATGGAGCTCCAGAAGCGGGTGGACAAGTGCGAGACTAGATCCATGCATAGAGGCCTTTTCCTATAACCCCTCTAGCTTCATTTTTTGTGTTGCTTTGTGTCATTGAACTTTGAGTTGCAGTAATAAAAGAAATACTGCGTTTTCATTTTCTTTTGTATGTTAATACTAAGAGGATCCGGTTAAAAACTGTTGACTTGAACCTCACATACGAGATTCCTACTGGAGGAGACCCAGTGACCACACACTGATGCCGACAGTGTGACTCATCTCTTGGAGGCGAGAGTAACGGTTGTATCTCTTGGTAGCAGCGTCGTGGACTTATGACGTCATCCATGTCATGAATTAAGTGATCATGATGGGATTGACTATATTAGGCAAGGAACATATTTCATCCAGGGTATGGGACTGGATTTCTCTTTTCCACAAAGGAGAAATCTTTGTAGATTTGAAAAACGTAATGGAAAAAGGGGAAACCCTTTGTGTGGTCAGACAGATGTCAGCAGAGCATCCAGGAGCTGAGACAGAGATTGACCAGCACACTATCTTGAGGCTACCAGAGGAGGGCGTAGGGTACGTAGTCTACTGCGATGCATCAGGGACCAGACTCAGATGAGTCCTGATGCCGGAGCGGGCCTTGATCACCTATGGATCACATTAGTTGAGGTAGAATGAGCAGAACTACTCTACCCATGAACTGGAGTTAGCAGTAGTGGTCTTTTCTCTGAAGATGTGGCGGCACTATCTGATGGGCGGGATCTTTACAGAGTATTCTGACCACCAGAGTCCTAGGTACATATTCTCGCAGAAGGACCTGAACCTGAGACAGCGGTGATGGATCGAGTTCCTCCAGGACTATGACTTGGAGATAGTCTATACTCGTGGAAAGGGGAACGTTGTAGCTGATGCTCTCAGCAGGAGGATGGGAATCTAGCTACTCGGGGAGGCGACGGAGAAACCAGCCGCTTTGAAGATATCCTTCATGGATAGAGATGGTGCAGCCTTTCTTCATTCACTCACAGTCACTCCTCCACTACTGCAGCGGGTCAGAGAGGCACAACGTGGGGACGCTGATTGTGAGATGCGGCGTGCGCAGATATCCTCAGGACATTCACCTGATATTTTCTCTATAGGAGGAGAGAACGACATCCTTTTTATACGACGTACCACGGTACCAGTTGATTTACAGGAGGAGGTGCTGAGAGAGTTTCACACATCCCCTTTAGTTGTACATCCAGGAGTGGCGATGATGTACTAGGATCTCAGACGACATCACTGGTGGTCGGGTATGAAGAAGGTTTTAACTGAATTCGTTTCATGATGCCTCACCTGTTAGTAGGGGAAGGCAGAGCACCGGGTACCAACAGGCTTGGTGCAGCCCTTGGAGGTCCCAAAGTGGAAGTGGGACGGGATATCTATGGACTTTGTAACTGGACTTCAATGTACTTCCAAAGGTCACAACTCCATTTGGGTGATTGTCGACCGACTCAAAAATTCATCCCACTTCTTACCCATCATAGAGCAGGGTTCAGTAGAGATCTTGGGAAGTCTCTAAGTTCAAGAGATTGTACAGATTCATGGTGTCCAATCATCTATCATCTCCGATCAAGATGCTTGCTTTACTTCCCAGTTGTGGAAGGGGTTGTAAGAGGCATTCAGGAACAAGCTACGTTTGAGAAATGCCTTTCACCCTCAGACGGATGGTCAGAAGGAGAGGGCCATTCAGACTCTCAAGTACATGCTCCGTGCATGTGTCCTCGACTTTGGTCACAGCTGGGAGGACCACCTACCCTTGGTGGAGTTCTCGTAAAACAACAGCTACCACTCCACCATCGGGATGACACCATACGAGGCATTGTACGTCGGACCTTGCAGATCACCTTTGTGTTGGAAAGACCCTGGGGTGTCGGCACTTGTGGGACCGGAGATGGTCCAGACCATGACAGAGAAGGTCCAGGTCATCCAGGAGCAGATGAGGACAGCTCAGAGCCGGCAGAAGTCTTATGCTGACTGGAGGTGGAGGCCACTGAAGTTCAAGGATGGCAACTGCGTCTTCTTTCAAGTTTCACCTCGACGTGTATTATGGATATTTGGTCGGGGCAACAAGTTATCTCTGTGCTTCATCAGACCGTTCCAGGTTCTCAACAGGATAGGCGAGGTGGCTTATCGCCTGGCTCTACCACCTCAGTTGTACCAGGTGCACGACGTCTTCCACGTATCTCAGCTGAGGAGATACGTGCATGACCCGATGCATATCATCGACCATAGGGAGTTAGACATTGACGATGGGGAAATTTTGCAGAGATCCTAGTGGAGATTGAGGATCGACAGGTGCGGGTCCTACGTGGGTGGTCGGTTCCTTTAGTGTGCATCATATGGCATCACAGGAACCTCTAGGAGAGCACTTGGGAGCGGGAGGCTCAGATTCGTGCACTGTACCCACATTTGTGCACCTAGTTTATGATGTATCTTTACGAGGACGTAAATCCCTGAGGTGGGAGTAATGTAAAGACCCGTAAAATTCAAGGGAAATTTTTTCATAATATTCTTTGAGATTTTACAATAACGCAGTTTCTGACGGCACCTGATTCGGAGGCCCAGTGTGTTCGAAATTATTTCTTTCGAAGTTTAGCTCGGGTACGTTCAGTGAACGAATGAGCGGGTTTTCCTAACTTTTGAACCGGTGCTCGAAATTGAATTCTAAGGGCACCGATGGAATCCCAGCACCAGTAATTTTTATGAACACCTTTTCTGGAGTTGCGTTTTCTCGGGTGAGGTTATTAATTAAATTGGTTAACTAAAGAGTATAATAAAATATTGTGCTATAATTTTTTATTTCTATTCTAGGTAGTTTAAACCTATTCTTTGTGGATTGAGTGGGACCCACTAATATCCTAACTCCACTAGGTAGGATATTAGTGAAGTGGGGCCCACATGATCCCCACACCTTCGAATCCCTTTTAACCCCCCTCTCGTGCATTTAATTTGGTAACTCACCCGCACCCCCTCTTAAATTCCAAGTCAAATCTCGAGTTTAATTGGATTATTAAACACCTCATTAATTGGTCAACGCACGTTAATTAAATCATGTATTTATTTTTGAATTTCAATTAAGGGATGGCATGAGTAATAAAATAAGGCAACACCTTAATTTATTATTGTTGTTTCATTGTGCGAGAAGGATTGGAGAGGAATTACTCAAGCCTTGTAATCCTCATCTTCTTCCTTGAGGAACACGAAGAACACACCGTCCCCAACGAAGAACGTCGACCTCTGGAAAAAGACGATGATTAACGCTGAATCCTCGGAGATCGACGACGCGATGCTATGTACCGCGACACCGACAATCCTCTTCTACGTGACGCCGTGTACCTCGACGCTGAAGATCCTCTTCTCTGTGACGCCGTGTACCGTGATGCCGACAATCCTCCTTCCATGACGCCGTCTTCCCTGACGTCCCTTTCCTGCGACAAACCTCGTTCGGCGACTTCATCGTGGTAGGGGTTTGGAATTTTTGTTCGTGATTGTTCTTGTCGTTCATCATCTCTTAATTTGGGCCGCCTGTTATCATTTTAATGGGAGGAGGTCGGACTACACGAACACGGCCGACCCTCCTTCCCATTTGATGTTGTTCGTTGCGGCACAAAAGAAGGTGGCATGGTGCAACGACACCATGCAGAAACATAGAGGAATGCGTCGAAGAAGCACGGTGTTGTCGCACCGCGCCATTGAGACCGAAAGAATCCGCGACCGGAGTCGGGCCGCGACAAAGGGGAGCGGTGCCATCGCGCCGCGTCAGAGAACCATGAAGGGCTATGGCCGGGGTGGGCTGCGGCGGAGGGGCTCGGCATCGTCGCGCCACGCCTGTCAGACTAAGGCCGAGACCATTGGCTGCATCGGAGCAACGGAGGGCGGTCGGAGCCACCGGCTGCCGATTCGCTGAAGGTCGGGACAAACTGGTCCTGCATGAGGCACTGGCCGACCGTTAAGGCTGGCTAGAATCCTAAAAACCAGGAGTGGAACCCCCAGTGAACTCCAGTAGGGCGGACCCGCGACGGTCTGCCGTTTCGTCGAAGGGGGTGTCGGTTCCCCCCCTTCTGCGCTCGCGTGGTGCACGGACCTAGTGCCGGCTTGGACCAGCCACTCTGGCTGGACCATGTCCAAGTTCAGGTCAACCCGGTCCGGGCCGTCCTTGGGGGTCTCATGCCGGGTTGGTCCAGGCCCAAAACCCCCTAAAAACGGATAGGTTCGTTCTTTTGCCCATATCTTGGGCTGCGAACCTCCGATCGACGCACCGTCTATTGCGATGCGATCCATGGATCAAGACGGTCGTTTCAGTATATTACACTCAAGGTGAGAAGAACTTTGGGCATGGCCGGGTTGGTTCGAACCTGAAACCGACGGGGCCCTCGGAGTGGAAACACTTATAACTTGTGCTCCGGACGTCCGGTTGACGTGCCGTCGACTTTGTTGGATTCCTCTTTGTGAAACAGACCTTTTGGTTTAATCCGCTCAAGTTTTGGATGCTAATGGAGTGTGTTCGGGATAGTTTTTACTTAAAAACCAACCGGGCCCCTAGAACGAAAAAGCCAATAACTCTCAGACCGAGCATCTGATTGACGTGTCGTCTGTCACGTTGTGTTCCTTTTTTTGAGTCGTAACATTGGGATACATCAACTCTGGACTACATGTCACTTGATGTATCAAACATTTGGATCGTGGAGTGGACCCTCCCAGAATCGAGCATGCTGTGTTCGGGAACCCTAGAGCTAGCTCCGACTGCGATGACGATGATGGATGCACTGAAATCCTCTGTGGGCTCGGCAGTGACGACGACTGTATTAAAATCCTATGTGGGTTCGGCAGAATTGAAGACCGTACTGAAATCCTCAGTGGGGTCAATGGTGATGAAGACTGCACTGAAATCCTACATGGGTTCAGCAGCGATGAAGACCGTACTGAAATCCTCTGTGGGTTCGACGGCGATGAATACTGCACTGAAATCCTACATGGGTTCGACAGCGATGAAGACCATACTGAAATCCTCCGTGGGTTCGACGACGAAGACTAATGTTCTTGTATCCTATGTGGGTATGGAAGTGTTTGACTCTATTCTTACTATCCTACGTTGTTCTGGCAGAGTAGCTGGTCTGTATCCTATGTGGGTCTGACAGCTTAGCTGGTTTAGTATCCTACGTGGGTCCTAGATTAGATGCATTAGAGGCTATATCTGATCATCTCTATCACCTTACGAATAATTATACCTGTGTGAGCTGAGTCTTTACTTTCAATCAATATCTTCGATATGATTGAATTTCTTTCCTTTGTGGATTGGGTTATGTTATCCTATGTGGATTGGGTTGTACTATCATGTGTGGACGTGAGGCTCGGATGTTGGAGCCGAATTAGAACTGATTACTTAGGTATATGTATGGTCATATACCTAAGTAGTGTTGGTTGTTACGTCATGATTGTATCATTCCATTGTGGATTATCCTTTGTGGATTCTGGGAGACCTTCGGGGGTCTCGGGGTCCCTACTAAGTAGCGTATACTCACCCCTGCACGGGCTATGCCTGCACTACATTATGTTGGAGGCAGACGATGGACAACGTTGATCGTGGTTGAGGCTTGTGGAGCAAGTCGGTACCTGGAGGCCACTGAGTGAGACGTACACGGAGTGGACAGCTGGACCGTGGAGCTGAGGAGGCTATCTGTACCCACCCTTCAGGTGGGACATCCAGTGGACAACTTGACTTTGCTGCTTTACTTTCAGTTGTTGTATTTCATTCCAGTTGTACCTTACATTTAGTTTAGGATTGTATTCTGGCCCATTTACTTTCCGCACTTAATATTGTACCCAGTTTTGCGCAGTGATTACTTCTTCTTTCTTACTATGTGGTGTTTGTTTTCATTATAAAGGCAATGCCTTACCCTTTTTGTTGGGATTTACGCCTTGGTGCTAGTCGCAGCCCCTGGCCTATGGAAGGAGGGTTTGGGGTAGTCACAGCACGGGTCCCGAGGATGGGTCGTGACATTACATGATTTCAATCCCTTTCATAAGAACAATACCACCCTTTGGATGTTCTATAATAAATTTCCACATAATTACATTATCAAATAAATAAAGGTGATTTTTATATCCATGAAGCACAAATGGATCATAAGACCTAAAGATAAACAGATAAGTCAATCCATCTATATTCAAGAATCTTAAAACATTCCATTCATGGTTATCCACATTACCATTATAGAAGATAAATGTACAAAACATTTGAAATATTTTCTCTAAATTTCTCAAAACCATCTTGACATTTACCCCGCTTATATCATAATTATTCTTTTAGGATTTACATACCAAACATGTCAATTCCATCATTATGTATTCTCATAATAAATTATAATAACATTATTTTCTATAAAACCATATCAAAAACATATTTTATTCTTCATGAAATACATGAAACACTGTTTTCTAGATATGTTCCTCTAAAAATATTTAGAATACTTAATTAATGATAACCTAAACATATGTTTCAATAAATAATTTCTCAGTTACAATGTCATAAATACTATATAATTTTATTTATCCTTATTAATCATCAATTTATCCACGTTAAACAATATTTTCTCTACATAAAGATCACATTAAGTGTAAACATCCATTAATCAATATATCAAATTTCCTTTAAATTACTTCTCTATGTCATCTGAACTATTCAAAATATCCTTTTAAATATAGTGTCAGAAATTTATACTAAAATACCTATATATATCATTATTCATATTACAGAACCATTGAATTCCAAAAATTAAATACTTCACACATCACACATCCCTCTCAAACAGTTATCAAATCCTCATCATCTTATTCATTAATTCTCCAATCCAAAAATTTGAAATAGGAATCATGTAATAAAATTCAATCAAATCAATTTTTTCATTCTTATAAACAGTACTATTTGAACAAAACATACCTTTCATTTATTTCTTGTGGAATATTTATCATCAAAACATGACCATTACTCTTACAACCATGTTGATTTATTTATTGATATTTCTATGTAACAAATTGATTTGATTAATTAAAATACATTACACATTTAAATCATTTGACAGTTGATAATTCCTTGATGAAGAAATTAATATCATCAATTGCCATAACTAAAATTTTCATTTTCCATTTAGATATACATGATTTGTATCTTTTTAGACAATCAAAACATATTTCTATTCAACTAATAAATAATATTAATGTATATAGAAGGGATGTAATTTCCTAGGAATAAAACACTTAATCATTAAAAAAAATCCATTTCAATTTCCTAAACATTGACTCTCCATTAGTCTTATCCATAGAGATATCCATTGAAATGTCCTTAGAAAAAACCCTTTGGATGTCACTAAAGATTTATAATCTTAGTTTGCAATGGTTGAATAAACATTACCCTTTATACCAACTATAGTGGCCTAGAATTACCATACACGGATATAACATCATTTTGGATGAATACTTAACACATTAAAAAGGTACAGGTCTGATGTCCGTAATAGTTTAGTGTATATGGGAACTCATAAAAAATATTACATCTTTATCAATTATCATCAAAATCTCTTGTAAAGATCACCCCCTTTAGTAATCATACTTAAAAAAATTCTTCATAACAAGGGAAAAGGATGTATATGAAATGGTGAGCTCATATTCTATGTAATGGAAAACCAAATATATATAAGTATAAAATGAAAACAAGGCTACGATATCAAAATAATAATCACTAATGAAAATACCCTTCATATCAATGAACATATACAAAAGTCATGACATAAGTATTGGAAGATCATAATACATGAATCATATGGAAATCAATAAAAATGAATCATGGGAGGATAATATTACTGTAAAACATAGAATTATATTATAGACATCATATTATATTATTGTAAACATTTATAATTAGATAATAGTTCACTCATTATGTTATGGATATTTAATTAGTCTATAGAATAAATGTATGGATAAGAAACCATGTCCACACTTATCACTATGTACAATAAAGATCAGTCAGAATAAAGATTGTGAATTTGTATTCCAGAATATAGAAAACATTATGCTCATTTAATTTGGTTCTTGCATTATATTGTGAACATGTATTCATGTTATGGCATAATATTTTGATCATGTAATCATGTTTACACATAACATTGTGAAAATATAATAAGGTTCCAACATAATATTGTAATCCTGAAATAAGGTTCATATATTACATATATAATCATGATTTATCCAACGTTTCCAAAAGCATTGGAAGGAGGTAGGGGTCTATCTGGAATATAATTAAATCAAACATATTTGGGAATCAAATCTCCTAAAAATTCATAAAATAATATCCATTTATATGAAATGGTTATTATAAACAATAAATACTTTAATATTGATTAGAAAAGAGACATGTTTATAATTAATTTCATCACATAATAACCTATGAAAGGAAGTGGTATTCAGAATAATGTTATCATTGTATAACCCTTGAGAGACATATGGGTTTCATAAGAAAAATTTCATAAAGAACATAAACATTTTAAATAAATAACAATAATGGTATCCTTGGATCATATCACCAATAAGTCATATAAATTATGAAATATATTCTTATTATTTGTAATATAATTTTAAAATGACAATTTTAAAACATTATTCATTTAAATATAGTTTCTAATCCAATAAGTTAAGAAAATTTTGTGAAAATAATTTCTAGAAAATAAAATTTAAAAACAATACATAATATAATGAAAAAAATAAAAAATTATTCTAAACACGAAAATGAATCTTCAATGAAATGATAGTCATAACGTCAAATAAATACATACATGTAGAGAATTCCATTAGCATTTTAAAAATATTAGAAAAGTACCATAATAATAAAATTATAAGTAGATCCAATTTAAATTAGTTTTTTAAAACAAAAAACATGAATAAAAAATATTTTGATAGTCAGGGCCAAACAGTTTCATTTTGTAAAAAAATATTGTTCTAAGGGAAAACTAATTTATGTTTGTTGAGATATATAATGATGGATTATCCTAAATAATTATTTGATTATAAAAAATAAAAAAGATTGTAAAATGGTACTATTACATGGTTATAACATGAATAATAAGAGGATAATAAAATTCATGATGATTCTTGAGAAATAGATCCTAATATATAATCAATATAAAAATAATCATGAACAATGATGATCAATGATTAGATTGTAGTAGTAGACACTAAAAACATTCAATCCTAATCCTCATGAATGAATTATAGTACCTGAAGAATACAATTTCATGAAAATAAGGACATTAATTATATGAAATTTTAAAAAAAATTATATAAACCTTATAAAACAATGTATGTGCCAAGTAAAAAAATCATGTGTCTTAGAGAAGTGAAATTGTGACCACATTACCTTACTGATTTCATAACATGTGAACCCTAAAACCCAAAAAGGATTGTCCATAAAATGGATATTTGAATACCCATTATTTTAAGGTAAAATTACATATAATTAATTAATGGTTATTTAATACATTAAAAAATTAGTGCGGAATATTGAATAAGAATCACTAAAATTTGACAGTAGCATTACCCTTACTACTTAACTTACTTGGGAATTAAAATATTTGTGAAATTATAAAAATTAAAACAATTGATATCATTAAATAATGATAATTATTGATTTAACATTTAATAGGACTGTATATACACCATACAACAAGTATAACTTGTGAACATAGAATATATCTAAATGAATTAAAATTGGTTAAGAAATCCATTACAATATATTTTGAGTTTAATCATACAGGGTAAAACCACTTGTATATAAAATATATATCATTATAAATATACCATATAAACATATTATTATAAATAATAGCACTTATTTATTTATTATAACATCACATTTTCTTTTTTATTAATAAATCCATGTTAGTGTTATGTTTTAGGTAATATTCTATTTTTTCATATGTGTTTTGACGTGTTAATTTTTTCCATTTTCATTGATATTTTATTTAAATATCAACATAACATAAAATTTGATATAAATATTATATATGATTATATATATTTATTTATATTGTTATAATAATGAAAGTAATAAAAAATGAGATACATCGTCCATGGAGGTGGAGGTTCGTAAGTACACAAGAACGAGGTTTCCATTTTCATATCATATTGACAAAAAAAATAATTGAAAAAAATTTGTATTAATTTATATTATTTTGAAATATATATATATATATAACATATTATTATTAAAATGAACTTTAATATGATCCTTTTAGTTCCTAAATGATTTCCTTTTTATTGAGGAGAGTCTTCCCATCCTCAAATGACGTAATAGTACTCTCAAAAAATTTATAGAATGAAGGTATGTTTTTAAAAATATTTAAGAAATAATAAATAAATAATAAATATTATATAAATAATATAAACACTATATTTTACTCATTATTCCCAACCATGATAGGTTGTAATTAAATAATGAACGACATCAGTTTGGAAGGCTGTAGTGTACCATACACACAAATGATGAGTGTGTATCCCATTTAATGGAAGGTTGTGATGTTTTAAAACATACCTTAATGTGAAAACATGTCATTATTTTTATAATAACAAAGTAATTATATATTCTTTTAATAATTATAATTTTATGGGTGTATAAATAAATAAATAAAACAAAATTTCTCATTGAATAATGTAAATCTTCATTGGTTATATCCTTTTGGATTTCACCCAAAGACTTCATCGGTTCCCTTTTTAAATAATGTTAGTATTCTCGGTTGAGAGATTGATATTTTTTATCTTAATTTGGAATTTATTGAGTGATCCAAATTTCATATGATATGTGATAAAATTTGGGGGTGAGTCACCTTTATAGTGGAAGAGATGCTACATTCTTGAAAATACAAAAAGGTTAACTATATTGAGAGGACTATGTTAAATAAAGTTCCTCAAATAATGATCCATTTTTAATGCCAAAAGGTAAATGGTACAAAAATGTCTATAAAATGGGTTTTGTACATTTTTATAGTTTATTTTTTACCCTTAAATTAAAGTTCAGTCCCTTTGTTATCTTGTTTGTCTCTCAATTGCTATGAATAATTTGAACTATTTTCAAAAAGATTTTTGGCCAAGAATTAAATTTACCATAATATAAATTTTAAATTATTCTAATTAAAACTATGTAATAATTGTTTTAATATTCTAATAACACGTGTGGATGAAATTATTTTAAAATGTATTCCACGGACGGGAAATGATAATTAGTTTTTAATGTGAAAATATTTTAATGTTTGAAATTATTTTATATCCAATTACAATTATAGAATGATTAAAATAAACTAAATATGATTAATAAATTTATAATAAATCTATTTACACAATTAATAAATCTTATTATATTATTTATAATTATAAACCTTTTATATTAAAAGTTAGTTTTTAATTAAAATTCAGAATTATTCACTATTTATAAAAATAGTAAATTTCTCAAAAAAAATTACCCAAGTTACCCATAATATAATTTTGAACATCATATTTGAGAAATAAGTTTTTTTCAAAATAATATATATATGTGTTAAAAAATATATTTAAAAGAGGTACATAATTAAAAGTGGTAAAATCACTTTTCTAAAAAATATATCTTTTTATGCATTAATTGGTTTCATTAAAATTTATTGTCAATGAAACCTATAAAATGAGTTTTAAATATTTTATTAGAAATTAAAAATATATATTTCATTAAATTAATTAATTATATGTTTTTTATTTATTATGATAAAACATGATTGAAAATAGAAAAACTGTTTTTCAGAAATAATTTTGTTTAGTTTTAAATACTTCTTACTCTGATTTCTAATTAATCTGTAGCTGAATACTTCATTGTGTATATCATATAACCAAAATATTTTATAACTATTTATTGCCAAAAATATTCTTGGATAGGTTCAACTATTATAATAATAGTAATATTGTATTGTAATTTGGTAAAACACGGTCTTTCATATAATACAATCTATCGAAATGGACATGATATTGTATGCCACATAAGATAAACATAGTGTTTCATGTGATAATGTTTAATCTATATCTTGCGTATTTGGAAATTTTAACTTAGTGTAGGGTACAACATAATAAAAACATAGTTATTTCATATTGAAAAATCAATATTTAGTGATGTTTTAAATTAAAAATATCAGAAAACAATAAATTAATTTGAAAAAAAATATTTCACAAAATCATAGGGTTTTATATAAAATGGAAATGTTAATTTAAGATTTTACAATAAAAATGATAGATTTTTGGTTGTGTGGCTATGTGTTTAAATTTTGTGTGTTCAGGTTAATCATTAATCTGTTCCAAAATCATTTCCTTTGTTACGCTCTTAGGGATTAAAGAGGGATTTGAAAAGGGTTTTCAATTACTACAAATGTCTAAAAGTCCATTATTGTGGGTACCGTCTTTCCCTATTGTTGATTGTGGTGATGAGTAGAGTATGATAGTTTATATTTAGAGGGAAAATGGAAATCACCATGTTCATTTCAATTAATATTTCTATTTTATTAACATATCTTTGATTCGCGATTAAAATATTTGAAAATTTTACTTCACCCCATCATGATCACTCGACCTCTCCCATTATGTCCTAACAGTTAGTATCAACAGATGTATCTTAGTGTTTTCATATTCATTGATAAGTTTTTATACCCAACATCTGTCATAAAATTCCATGTCTCAAATCATTGATTTGGACATAATGAAATATTTTTAATAATGGATGAACATGTTAAATACCAATACGCTATGATGGAACTAATTATTACTACATAGAGTCTTTAATGAAATAATTTCTTAAACACCTAAGAATTGATTGTTGAAAAATTATGTAGAAACAATAAAATATAAATTTAGTTTATTTTGATAGATTTCTTAGTAATGTTTCAGAAAAATTACAATGTGACCTATATTGATTACAATTAGAATAATAGGAATGTGTCGATTTTTATATCTACTGGAAAAATATAAATTATATCAAATTTATCAAGTTATATAACTAGTTTTAGATATGTTTACATGATCTATAATTGTAATTTTAATAGATGATAATTAGGAATAAAATTAAGAAATAAATGAAAATTTATATAATTGTTTCATCGATAGAAAATTATTTTAAATTTCTTGTGTTATTACGGAGAAAAGATGGAAATTTATATTCATGTTTAAATCGTTTTAAGTAAATTAATAACATATTTATTCATTAAAGTAAAAAATTTCATGGAATAAAATTAGATGATTTTTTAATATAATTACATTTTGTTGAACTAGAATTAAAAAAATTTCCTCAGATGGGAATTCAAAATAACGAAAATTTCATTGAAACAAAAGATACATGATACTAAAAACTCTTCTTATTTGAAATTTTACATTAATAAAAGTGACCTTGATGTATAGGTTATCAATGGAAGCAGAAAAAATGACACTCAATAAGAAGAAAAAAATAATTACCAATTGAATAAAGAATGAAAAGAGAGTAATAAAGATAATGAAGTAATTAGTAAATAATATATGGAAAGAGGCCAGATCATGCTTAATTACCCCTAACTCAAGAATTATATGTAAATGATATAATATTCCAAAAAAATTAAATAAATGAAAACTATTATAGTTATAATTACACCATGGAATAACATTCATGTAAAATATATAGAATATAAAAAGATTCATAAATACTATTTGTAATGTCTTTATCAATATTTGTAAGTGTATATAATTAAATTTCCTATGATTAATCATATATTAATCATTATAAAGTTAATTAGTCTGAGGTTGATGATAAAATTTCTCATTAATTTAACAAAAATATAATATTATTCCCAAAATATTATTCAAGAAAATAATAACATTATTTTTGAAAAATAGAGATTTAATGGTAATTATTCAACATAAAATGAAAATTTTATGTTAATCTAGAAATTATACATAATTATAATAATAAGACTAAGTACTATCATTATAAATGTGATGAAAAAGAAAAATTTATCTTTGATTCATTTTTATGAAAATTATAGTGTAGTAAATGAAATTGATTTGCTCAAATCCAATTTTACATATTTTTTCATATAAGAAAATATTTTGATAATATTATGAGTCTCAATAAAAAACATAAAAAAAATTGTTTTAGTAGATGATAATATTTTAAAAAATATATTTAAATAAATATATTTTAAAGGATCTATTTGAAATTTTTATATTTTTACATTCTGTAGATGAAACATGGAGGGATATAAAATAACAAATGTTACTTATCATTTCTCTATATTTTTGGTCACCCCATGGATTTAATCTCCAAATAATTTTCACAAAGATTTCCTATTATGAAATTCTTGTATTTTTTTTGTTTTTAGATAGTTATTTCTTTATCCCAATTCGAAAAAATATATATGTACCATGTACATCTTATATTTATTACTAAGAAACTTTTTATTGATGAATAATAATTGGATTCTAGGATTTGTATTGTGAGTGTTAGCAATGTAAGAATGGTGATATTCTTATGTATATATATTTTATGATGTGTGATTGGGTAGTGATAGTTTTAGTGTTAAATCAAAGGGAACACTTTATGGTTATGGGGACGTTGTAATTTTAAATTTAGTTATTATGAAAAAGGTAATCTTTATTAAATTCATGTAACATAATTAAATTTTTATCTACAAATATTATGATGTAAATATGATTGTGAAGTCTATAAACTAAAATTTAATTTTTTTTCTATGAATTATTCTTGTTGTATTATGTAAAATTAATGGATTATGCTGACACATTTTATTTTATTGAGTAGAATAAGAAAATATTTCGAATGTTTAAATGTTTTATAATCTGAAAAAAAAATTTGAATAAAAATAGTTACAAAAATATCATAAGATTTTACACAATCATTCCAAAATGAATGACCTTTTGGATATAATCAACTAGAAATTTTAAATCACTTATTTATGTGATCCATATTTATAATGTAAGAAACATAATGGTCCGTCTAAGTATTTAAAGAAGATACAAACATCCAGATAACAATTTATTTTATATTTGGATTTATTTGGACCCATAAAATATACATGAAAAAGGAAGAAACTTTTTTGTTTTTGTAATTATTAATTTCAATAGTACATTTACATATTTCTATTTTCAACGGTATATTTATGTGTAATATTCATCATTAATTTCATATTTTAAATTATTATAAAATATAAAAAAGTAATTTATTTTTTTTAATTATAATTGACATTTTTTGTGAATTATAAAATTGATATTTTGATAAATTATGTGATGTTAATGTGTATAATAGTAATTTTTGGTCCCCTAGTACTCCAAAAATAGTTATACTTCATAGTGAAAAAACAGTACATTATAATAAATTAATGGAATACTGAAAAATGAGTACAGCTTGTGAATATATTTTTGTGAAGAAGCTATTCAATTATTGTATCGTGTATAAATTATAAATTTTATAATTTAATATTAAAGAAATAATCTTTCAAAAATTTGGAAAGTGAGAAATAATATAATTTTCTTTTTTAAATGATTTGGTTGTTTGGTTTCAATTCGTAATACAAATAATGCACTAGATAATTTTCTATTCCAAATCAGGTGAAGGTATTTTTTGATGGATTTCTAATTTAACTATTGAATACTAACATTATAATTTAATGTAATATTTATTAGCCTAAAAATTAATTATATTTGATTAAAATAAATTTAAGGTATGAAAATATTATCTAGAATATTTAGATTAATAGTTTCTAGATTTCAATATCAATTAACATATAATTTTGGGGTTTCATGAAACTATTTATTAGATGTTATCTTTTATTTACAAATAATTAAATTACAAAATTATTATCAAGATGAAAATGTAAATTGTTAATAATAGCTTGTGATTAAACCAAAAATTCAATAATACATGTCTATTTTTACCATTATTTTATATGTAATTCTATTCCTCAAACTGTTTAATATTATTTATCCGATTCAAATAAAATTTATTAAATGCATAAATAATTAAATTAGATCTAAATGTCTAAATTATGAGAATTTTTGAACATCTTAAGAATCAAGATATTATTTGAACTAAATGTATCATTATAAAAAAATTATTTTATTTTTGTTAAATAATTAAACAATTGTGGTTAGTAGATAATGTTTATAATTTGGAAGACATTCTTAATTTTCAGGAATCATTTATTCCATTTTCATGATGATAATAAAAATATTTTAATTATTTTTTTCATGTAATTGTAGAATTAAAAATTTAAAAATGAATGGAAATTTAAATTTTAAATAGATATATTTGAAAAATAATTAAAATAACATCCTTTTTAGAATAAATTATGATCCAAAAATGTGTTTAAACTCTATGAATTTGATTATGGTCTCGAACTAGCTCTTAATGCTTTATATGACATATTAACATTGTTTCTTTTTAATATTGTTTTTAAAAATACATAATATTATACAACATTATTTATTAAAAAAGTTTGAAAATTAATTTAATATTATAAATATATGTTGAGGATAATATATTTGTATTCTCAATTGAATAACATTGTAATGAATTTTTACATCGAATGTATCCTGATTTTTACATGGGTTTTATAAAATAATATATATTGTTTTATTGGAAATATTTCAATAAAAAAGAAGATATATTTATTGATATTTGAAAATATGTTTTGTATTTGATTTATAAGTATATTCATGACAGTTGTAATATTTGAAATATTCCAATGTGCACTTCTTATAATCATGTCCATAATAACATAATATTATTAATGATTGGTATAATTCATTATTTAATATCCAAATGAACTTGTTTGATGTTTTCACTGTTTATATGTGCCAAATTCTAATTTTAACCTAAAATATTTCATTTAAATGATGTTAAATAGTTACATGGTCTGTTATTGGATGTATAAATTAGTTATTATTTTATTTAACACATTCAAAATTTAAACTAAGAAGGATTTTAGATTCTGATTTTGTTGGGTTGAACATTGATAGAAAATAACAGTAGGTATTTGTCACACAATATGAAATGTTATAGTTTCAAGGATCTATAGGCAACCAAATTTAGTTGATTTATTAAATTATTAGTGTGAGTATATTTTTGATCCATGTTGTTCCTTATATTATATTCAGTATATACAATCACTCATAAAATTTGATTTTAATTTTTTACGAGAACCTTATTTTTTGAAAATACTTATTCAATTTCAATTTCATAATATATATTACATCACTCATTGAAAAAAAGCATAATTTTAGATATTAATTTCATATTGATATTATAAAATCTAAATATTACATTAAAATCTATATATATAAAATATAAATATAGTTATATCTGTAAGTAACCCCATATTACAGTTAGGATTGATAAAATCAAATTTTAACATGGTAGTATGAAAATATAAATTTTTCATATTTTTTGCAGGGGAGTTAAACCATGATTTTATGTTAATAACATTTTATTAGTTTTCATGATTAGATATTATAATTCTCACTATCTTTTTTTATAATAGTTGCACATAATGTAATTCATCGAAATATATTTTATAAATATATTTAATAATATTTGTGGCTTCTTAAGGATTCCAAAATTTTTATTCAAAAACAATCTATAATATATATGAATGTTAATTATTATGTTTTTACAAAACATGTAAAAATTATGAATATAAGGGAATCATATTTATGTGTATGATGGAGTTGTTTCAGTTTTGTTTCATTCCTATTGATAATTAAGGGTGTTATTTGAGTGTTCAATGGTAACATTAAAAGGATTATTTTATTTACAAATAACTATCTTATACCTTTGAAATTTTATTATAAGGAATATTTTCATAAACCATGATATAAATTTATAATTGAGGAAGAATTATAAATCAATATTTATTTATAAAAATGGTATTAGACATTGATATTTTTCCATGGTCATCATTCTTTATTTATGTGTTGATAGTTATAAAATTTTGATAATTTTCAAATTATAATGATCTAGAACTAATATTTCAATCCATTATTCACTTTTTTATGAGTATCTGTGAGCCTATCATGTATTAATTTTAGTTTCATGGTGAAAAAATTTCATAACCATATGAATCTATCATAAGTATTCTTTCATTGGAATAAGAATTTCATGTGGTAGAAAAATAAAAAACAGACAAGTATAATCTGTTAGAGAAAAGGGAATACGATATCTGAGAAATATATTTGTCAAACATAAAACATATATTTTGAAAATAAGTCATTAAAATTTATAATTAAAAAAAATTAGAGAATTTGGGATATTTTTTATTTGAGTAATCTATCACAACTCAATAATTTCATAATAATCTTCATTAAAATGTATAACGTCATCATAATCCCTTAAAATGATCATATGGTGGTATGTATAAGATACCACTTACTGAAATGATAATGGAACATTTGAGTTAAATAGTTACAAATAGCACAATATGGTATGCTGTAAAAATCATCGTACCATGTGAAAACGATAGTGCCTTGAGGAAGAAATTTATATGATACACTATTTAACATACTTATTATATTTTATACTTTTTGACATACTGAATTTCTGTGAATTTTGATTTCATTGATTTAATGAAATTTTAAATATATAAGAATCATTTAAATGATAATGAATTATATTTGGAAAAAGAATACATTATTTTAAATTATCATCTTCTAGGTTAATGTATCTTGCTAGTCTCTTAGAAAAAATGTATATAGAATTATAGTTTTTTCAAATTTATTCTAATTTTATAATATGATTTATGGGAATGTTTAATGGTTATTAATGTTGATTTTTCTAAAAAAATTATTTTATATATTACTGAAATTACTTCAATTTTATAAATTTTTTAAAATTAAAAATTATCAATATAAATAAATGCATGAATAATTTATATACTTTTTCATGGTTGAAATCATGTGTTGCTTTTGGAACATTAAAAGGAAATAAATTTATTGATATAAATTTGTTTTTTATGAGGAAACATTATATAATATGACTAATAAAACCTATTAATGATAAACAATTAGAAGATGTTCTTAAATTTTATAATCTTGTTCACCTAGGAATGGAAATATTGTTATTTATGGTACATCAATCATTAATTCAATTACTATAGGGTAGAAAATTTTCCAATCAACAGTCATATTCTTTATTTTTTATCTCATTTTTTGTTCTTAATTATATATATATATATATATATATATTAGGGTTATACTACCAATAAATGTAAGAATAATGATATACTACAAAATAAAAAATGTACAGGTTCTTTAATAAGTAAAGAAGGAAATGAGATCCTTTAGGCAATAGTTTGGGTAAATTGAAGGGTTTGGTTTCACATCAACCTCAAATGGTATAATTTATTTTACCTCACTATGTGTGAAAAATCAAGGAGATCAGATCTATCAATAAGGTGTGTATAAATATTTCCTTCGGTTATCCATCCACGGATTAAAGATAATTTTTCAACGTTTTATCCTTCCCATCCTAAGGTAGAGAGTCCTTCAAAGTGTCTTCTATCTATCATTACATATAGGAGGGGTGAAGAGTGGAGTTGAATTAATAAAATATTTATATTATAAAAAACATTTTATTCATTTTCTTATATGTATCCAATCTATTATCATTAAATTCCTCCGAAGAAAAAAATATTAAAACATGTCAATTATTATGATGCCATGGACTAACACTTTCAAAACTAGTTCTTAAAAAAATAATAAATACACTTGTTTCGATACCATCTATATATTTAAAGTTATAACTGGATGATAATTACATGACCTAGAAATGTTTTTGGATTTCGTAATTTCAAATATCATTTTAAGGTTATCTATTTATATAATGAGGAAGAAATAGTAATAACAAAATACATTTCATTTTTATCAAACATACATTTTTAATGTTATATATGAAACTACTTGATCTGTAATAAGTACTCAAAATCTAAAAACCATTATTTCATAATTTTTATACTTATAAGTAAGATAAATGAATTAATTTTCTTCATGAACTATAAAATAAAAACATATGAAATTAGAGAGATAACACTATACAATGAGAGACATAAAAATTATGCAATGAAATATATATGCATAATAAAAAAAAATTGACTGAATATATAATGAGGATATTTTTATAATAAATTTTATCAAAAAGTGTTATATATCTATGAAATAAAACTGAAACATTGAAATCATTAATAATAATATCATATTGATGTAATATGTAAAACTGAAAAACATAAACATGATTTCAAAAAAATTTCCCAAGATATCATTATCATATGGTGAATGATATACCACAGAACCAGATATTTTTTTTTCTCATTAGAAATTCATATGTATCGATGGAAAATATAATACTTGGGTCCACCAGTCACCTAACATATTACAATTTAATAACTATAAGATATAAAAAGTCATTTATTACCATTCTTTACAGACCCTCTGACTAAATATGAACCTTTTTACCTATGAAACGAATAATATATAAGTCAAATTAATAATAAACATATAGTAAAATTCATTAATTATCATTAATTTTTATTCATTCATGAGAAATAAATAATATAACATTATAGGTGAAAATCATACAATATAAATATTATAAAATGAGATATTCACATTTTAGACGGAAATGAGTGCAAGGTTAATTAAATACCGTAAAAACATGATCCAAATAAATCATGAAAACTAGATGGATGGTTTTAAATAAATATTCCATGACTAATTGAATAAAATGTAAATTTTTATTAAGATAGAGATAAACTAACTTTTAAGAGGTAAGGGGGAACCCCAATGACATAAAATACATAAAAGACATTCAAGTCCCACAGTTCAATGTAAAAAGTAAAAAAACAATGAAATTAAGAATGGAAAATAAGAACTCCCCCACAAAAACAAATTCAATAAGACAAGATTCCACCTTTACATCATTGTGTGGATATCAATCTCATGCATGAATGCACAAGCTTGATACCAATGATAGAATCCATACCCTCTCAAATATCCAATTCAAATATCCATGATTTGTGGAAGCTCCATGATCAGAACCACTTCTTGAGTTGACCTTTGAGTAGATTCAAATGAAATACCCCATATAAAATGGAAAAAAGAATAAAAAATTCAGTATAATGACCACTCCATAAATTCAAAAATCAACCAAAAAGTCCATTCCCCAATTCACAAAGACATCCAACATGCTGCAAGACATTCGCATCATAAGAATCACTTCAATGAAAACCAACATAACTAAAAGAACATATTGAAACCAATGCACAGAGACAACAAACATCATGGAATGGACCCATAACTAGAAAATCACCTCCTGTGTGATGATGTAAACCTCATCAGTATATGAATTAAAGCCAAAACCCGCTACTCGATGTAAACATCACACATGCTAAAAGAGACTACACAATCCACCCAAGACCTCGCAACATGCTTCAACCTCCGGACCATCACTGTGTTGTCATGGTGTCTGATCAAACGAACCCTCACTGGTTCAAAATCGTAACACCGTATATTCTACAAACCCAATCTCTCCATCGTAGACCACCCACAACCCCATAGACACCAAAAAGTATGGGAAGAAGTGTAACACCACCTATTGATGATAGCACCCCAACGAAGCTATAAAGACCTATGAGGATAATGCTTGAGATGGCTCGGCCTGAATGTTTCCACTACGGTCTTACAAACGACATAGGAATGAAATAGGAAATTCAAGACAGATAGTGCAGCAATGATCAATAGGTATTGGACAAGATCAAAAAATAAACCACTACATGAGACTAAGAGACATTAGTATAGATTTGAAACACCGATGTCACCAATGCCTGCATTCTTGGCCCACAGGGCAGTCATGAAAAGGTGGGGGGCACAACCACCTGAGTTCTAGTAGTGGATGGTAGTAGCGAATGAAACCCTAGTAGAAGTTGCGCCCATTACAGGATTAACTTCAAATCCTTCATGTGATATGATATGATAATGGAAATTTTGTGGTATATACCATGAATGTAATAACAGAAACTAGTATCAATGTATTGATCAGAAAAAAAAACATCGAGAATTTATTTTTGTAAACAACATATTAAATGAAATGATAATGATCTAAAATTTTTTATACTATAAGTTCAATCAAAAAAAATATTTATATTAATGATTAAATAGTTAAACGTAAACCATCTTTGGGTAAATACTTCTTAAAATATAATGGCATGCGGAAATGAAAACGTAAATGATACTTTTAAAAACAATTTTAATATTGACATTACATAATACTTAACAGCTTTCTTTCACGGTAAATTTCAAAAATTAGAAATGAATTAATTCGATAACCATTAGTTTTAAAAATAAACTAAAATTATAGAAAATTAAAAATAAATAATGTTTTTTCTCGGATATTTCAGTATAGGAAGATAACACATAATAATGTGAAAGGATAAACCCATTTTTATGAATATTTTTTTTCAAAAATCATATAATAAAATTAGTAAAAAAAGTTATGAAAATATTTTGTATCCCCTTCAAATTCGAGAAATCAATATAAAATAAATTATTTGGTGGTAAAAACTCATTAATGGAAGAAATATGTTTTTAATGAACAATATAACTCTTGGTAATAATAAATAAGTTTTCAAAATCCCATAAGAGAGACATTCTCTTTGAATAATGAAATATTTTATGAAGGTTTATTATATAATATCAATTTGATTAAATAATATATAATAATATATAAAAAATTGTTAAATTTACAAAAATTATATGAAATATGTACAAGTATAACGATCATAACTAAATGAATGAAAATTGTATTAACGACAATTTTTTTTGGGTAAAAACTGAGTAAAAAAATCATGGAATAGAATATTTTTGCGTTGGTATCTTTCATATAATAATTATATGGTATATATAACTCCATAAGTTGTTATTATAATATTCAAATGAAAATTTCTTATAGAAATTTAATATTTCCCAGATAATTATGGGTTTTTAAAAATAATCCATGTTGCTTGAATAATCTGTTAATTAAATATCATTGAAATATATGGTTTATTATTATTAATAATATATCAAGATGAAATTTTACTTCATGGAATTGAACATAAAATAATTATTTTATACATAACATAAATTAAATTCGGTATATTACTTAAAAAATGTATCCAAACGATGAATTTGAGAATAAAACCTTTACCTTTATATTATTTTTATTTTCTCATTCTAAAAATATATATAATTAAATTATGTTCATTAGATACATAACCAAGAAAAATATTCCTAAATACAAAAATTTAAACTCCCCATTTTTAATGGTTATATAAATTTATATGTCACTTTTAACCTATTTACAACACCTCATGCATGTTATATTTATTTCACTGAAAATCATTCTTCAACATGGTGTTAATATATATTTATTTTAACAAGGTCTATTAGTGTTATCTCAAATAAGGTATAGGAAATTATTTTCCATTACTTTGTATAATGATATAATTTTACATCAATGTAGTTTTTTTACAATCTATGTGGGTGAAATCTATGATGGACTTGTTTTGGTTGTTCATAATTAATATAGGGTTGTTTATATATTAACCTGTAAAATTTTGAAATATAATATCATGAAAAAAATTTATTTATTTATATCATATTATATATGTAATAAATTTATCACAATCATCAATGACATAATTGTATAGTATTGGTCTTGTATGTGGTTAAACCAACCCAAAAATGAACCTACAATTATTAACTAATGATTATTAGGTGTTTTAGTTGAAATATAATTATAAATATGTATAAAGATGTTATCTATCACTTATCAGTGTGAAATATTAGAAAAGTAATGTTTTTAAAGAAAATATAGTCTATATGAAGTCATTATATGGAATTAATATTTTACATTCAACTTAATATGTTTTTTAAATGGAGTTATACATAATAATCATTTATTGATCATATCATTAATAGGTTCCCTAATGTTTCATAAAATCATAATGATATTAAAAAATTTATATTTATCCTTTACTGCCATCATTAATCAATGCAAAATGATTTTAATAAATAATAAAATTTGATTTTACAAGGATATATTCATCCAAACGTTCGCATGGGTGATGATTTCAATTACATAGAATTATAAGAAGTATTATTAATATATATATTTTTAATAATTATAATATATATATATATATATATTTTTCTATTATTTATTAAATTATTATTTTATAACATATCTGTATGGTGGTTATGTATAACAAAAAATGTTCTATTATGAAGCTGGTGGTCCTCACATCATAGATGTGATAGTTTTTTGGAATTAGATTAAGGAATGGATGATTAATATTTATTCCCGTATAATAATGAAATAATATATAATACCAAAAAGGATTTATAATATTGAGATATAAAAATTATAATTTTTAAATAAAATTTGAAAATAATGATACTCCATAAAAATGGAAACTCACATTGAGAACCATGAGATTTCTATGAAATATACCTTAGAAATGGATGAAATTTCCCAATATCATATGATCGTAATATCCAAATAATGAAATAGGATTCTTGGTTATATAAAATGTGTTCTTATTGATTTTTAAATATATTTATTATAGTATTATTTAATTGGTGCTGAGAGGCCCATCTTATAAGTGGTGATAATATAATATTAATAAATATTTAAATATAATATAAATTAATCACATTATAATCATTTTCAATGGATGCTTATTAAAGAAGAATAAGTAAATAATATGGGATAAATGATTCAATCATGGAACACCCAAAAACCATAATGAAAGAGTTATGCTGACGATTTTCATAATCCCAGATTTCAAATTAAAATCATCAAGAACTTCCCAATGAATATGGGGTGATCTGCAGATATCAATTAGTTGGATCTTACTTGATTTCAAAATCATAATGTTGATCCATGTAATCTAGGTACACTACATTCATTACATTATCATCACTGAAGCATCCCACTCAAGATGAATCGATGAAGCAGTAAAGCATGCCACTCCAACTACATCAACGAAACAACAAGCTCTAGGTTGCTACTATTGCCTAATATTTATGTTTCCTCGGGGTGATTTTCAACTTTATTATTTCTTGGAGTTCGATCTATAGAGATTAGACAACCAGGATGATGTTTTCTCCACAAGAGGTTCCTTTCATGACTCCAATCGAACCACGCATTTAAATGTGACATAAAAGTAGAAACTCATTTAATTATAGATGATGAAATTCTCAATAATTATTGAAAATGTAGGCCACTCCATTCCTATAGAAAATGTGTAGAAGAAAATTTCCAAACATGCCACTCCATGGAAGCTAAAAAAGTAATACTAACTCCAAACATGCCCAATCATGTTATAACAAACATTGTAAAGTAAAAAACAAAACATGTAAGAATCAACCAAAGATCATTAGAAATGAAAAAATGATAACAATTAAGGTCATAAAAAAGATAATTTTCATTGAATCCCAATAAAAATAATGAAGCATGTGACATGAAAAAAAGAAATTTTTTATAGAAACAGGTCCATTACAACACTCAAATCGGTCCATAAATTCTAGATTCAGTATCATAGTAGATAATCCTTGAAACCTAGTGCACAATTTATATTCAAGGATAAAAAAATAGGACACCATATTACTTTGGAGAATGCAATGGAACATACCAGTTCATGGAAGCTGGAAAAATGAAAAACTAACCAAACATGCCACAATGTGTTATTTCAAAACATATAAATGTAAAAAACCTTACATATCAGCATCAACCAATGTTGGGTAAAAATCATAAGAATAAAAAAATGGAATTAAAACACCCAAAATTTCCTTTTAATACCAAATTAATATAAAAAATAACCGACATCTGACATATGTATAATAATGGGAGAATTATCATAATGCCTTATAAGAAAAGGAAGAATATCAGCAGTAACATTACCATGCTGAGAAAAATCAACTCTGTGGAAACCTATATTTTCCATCCCATCAGCAACCGAATTGGATTCCCAATAAATGTTAGTGATAATATGATTAACATAAAAGAGAGTATCAAAACATTTAATTCAACGATTATTTAGATTTGAAGATAAGTGAGAAAGAACCATCCTAATGGTAGAGACAACAACATTAGAATCTCTCTCGTTCCATAAATTATCACATCCACGATTCATAGCTTGTTACACCAAAATTATAATTCCAAGAATTTCATCCTCATGTAAAGAAACAAGGCCATAAGACCCATGAAAACATCCAAGAACATCTCTTTTATGATTTCAGAAGATATCACCATAGCCAGAGATCCCAAATTACATATATAAGCTCTATTAGAATTATCATTAACAATAAAAAAGGGTTTCCTTCAAAAAAACATTAAATATTTTATATAGAGGCCTAATGTTCCCCTTGAAACCTATCCGGTTTAGTACATACAAATCATTATCTTAATTGAAACAAAAATTATTCCACAAAATTTTCGCATTACACACAACAGTAATAATAGTGGATAAAACCCCATTGTCTGAGATAGAAAAGCTGTCATGAATGAACTTATTCTGAGAAACGAAAATAAAAATATGAAGTTCAGTTGGAGCATTCCGAAAAAGATCCAAAAATTCTATAGAAATTGTAGTTGAATGACATCCTTGGAGGAATTCGTGGATAAATGACACACCAGGAATAGATATTTTAATGATATCATAAACAACCTTCCACATGGATGAGGTAGTAACAAAACTAAGGGAAAAAATGATAAATTTATTCCCTATGTTGACAAAAAAGAACACATAAGTGACATATTTAAATACCTCATTTTTTTAAGGAATCATTCTGTAGGAAGCTTCCCATGAGACAGTCTCTAGAAAAATGCTATTAGAGATAGACTAATAATGTTAATATATAAATCTACCATAGACTTATAACTTGTATTTCAATATAACGATTTTTTATAAAATATTTTAGAGGAAAACATGCTATTGATAGTAGTTTCATGTTCATAAAAATCATCGATGTAAGAGAAACAATAGTTGTTGAAATATGAACAATATGATTTGGGAGACCACCCATATTATCAATATGGTATTTAATCCTGGAATATAGATCATCATTAAAGTCATTATTCATAATGGAATCAAATTGGGAACATCCAGTCTACTAGGAATTCCAAAAGGATAAAGACGAATTCCTTGAAACACACTATCTAGAATGAGAGTCAATAGAAGAAAATTTTTATGTAAAATCAGGCCAAACAGATGAATTAAGAGGATTAAAAACCGCATTCTTGAGATTATCCCAAAATTTATTTTGGAGATGTCAGGAGACATAGAATTACTATTGAAAATCCCTTATATGAATGAGGCTTGTAACGAATCATTAAATAGATCCATATTTTTAACACCAAGACCACATACAACATATGGATTACAACAATTATTCCATGATATCATGGAAAATTTTCTTTCTAAAATGATATCAATCTAAATGAAATTATTAATATAAACATTAATTATTTTAATGAGAGATGTAGTCTATTACAGACCATGAAATAATAAAGAAACATAAAAATTATCACATCCTTGACCAAACACACATAACCCCCCATATAGAGAGACTCTCCCTTCCACGTAGCAAGATGCCTTTTGACATTACTAAGAATATCAGAAAAATAACATGTTATAGGCCTCCCCAAAATCATTGGGGCACCAAAATATGTTAGGGGAATAACTCCCTCATGAATACAAAATTATTTGACAACACATGTCTTCCCAGAAATGGAATAATTCATACTAAATTAGATGAAGGACTTACTCAGAAAAATATCTTAACCTAAAACGATTTCATAATGGAAAATGGCCAGATTAATATTTATAATATTTCTCTTATCACAATTAGTGAGTATAATTATATAATCATCATATAACAAAGTAATGGGAGCAATAATTCTTATAACGGTACAAATAGACTTCAGTTTCCCATTTCATGTAATTATAGATAGTACTCTAATAAGATAATCCTCAACAAGGGAAAAAATGATGGCTGACAGAGGGTCACCATTACTGACACCTCTAGAATGGTCCAAATAGACTGAAAAGGGTCCAATAACAAGGAAAAAGATATGAGCTGTCTCAAAATTGATTTTAACAAAATTAATGAAAACATCATCTAGCTAAAATAATGAATATTAATATTAATGAATTTCTTTTTTATATTATAAAAATCTTTCCTGACATCCAATTTGAGGTCAATATTACCACCAATTGGGGATTTATTAAGAAGGATAACATATTCTTATGTATTAAGGAGTTAATATTGAATAAACTACCCTTAATAAAGCCTCATTTATTATGGTAAAAAATCTTACTAGCAATAGAGGACAAAATTGTGGCCAATATTTTTGCAAATGATTCTAAAAGTGTTATTGTCCCTGACAACTATCCTAGAGAAATGAATCTCATTAGAATTATATATATTTCTAATGAGAAAAAGGAACTTATAATGTAGACCCACAGTAAGAGAGCCACCATTTAAAAAAATGAGTATCCAACCTGCAAACATCAACATGAATGAAATCCCACTATGTTTAAAAGAAAAATTCTCAAAACCATCTGGACTAGGGGAGCTATCAGGCTTTAAACTGAATGCCACATCCATGATTTCAAATTCCCAAGGGATATATGTAAGTATTAATTTATCCACTTAATTGAAAATACTATTAATAATAATCTCCACTGGATCTGTAAGAGGGTTATGTCCATTAAATATATCCTTAAAATAAGTAACAATACACTATAATGATATGTTCTATTATTAAAGGAATTATTCCAATTTCTGACAAAAAATGTGTCCTCGGTACCTTCATAATTTTCTACCAGTAGTTAATAAATTTAGAGTGTATATCACTACCTCACAACCAATTATACCTAAAATGGTCTTTTTGGCAAAGCATCGACGAGATTCAAAAAATTATTTATCTTGGAAACAAGTTGTGTCTCACCCATAACAAAATTAGAGAAGCCATTTGAAGAATTATGATATTGAAAGTGTTGAAAATATTCCAAGAGAGGGATAATTTAAGAGTTAAGGGAGCTGAAAAGTAATTTACTCTTGAATTTTAATTCATTTTAAGGTTTTTGAGCTTGATGAGACAAGAGAAATAATTATCCCTACCATTCGATGAACTCCAGGTCTGTACGACAATTGTACTCCACTCAGGATGACTGACCCATGTATTATTAAATCTAAAATTAAAATGAGGTTTGTGAACCATACTTACAAGCACTATAAAAAATGGGATGATGTTCAAAATTAATTCATGAAAGAGTCATACAGGAAATAGACCCCCACAAATCAAGAAAATGTTAATTGAAAAATCCATGTATATTCATCATTAAAAAAATCTATCCAAAGAATCATTGTACCATGTGTACATATACCCAACATGGTTAACTTCAATTAAACAATTTTAATCATTTTAGGCTTTGAGGTCTCATTAAGAGATGATGTTAGTCATAGACTCAATATTATCATTAGAAATCATGATATGGTAAAAATCACCAATGATGTTCCATTGAACTGATATGAATGTTTTGAGAGATCTAATATACATCCATAAATTCTTATGGTCTTAATAATAGTAATGTGAATGAATAAAAAAGGTTAAATGTTGAAGCCCAATTAAATTGAAGGATCATGTGGCATGTTGATCACTGTTAGTAGTCAAGGAATAATTAGTTAAGGAAAAAATGTTACAAAACCCATAATAATTTAACATGTGATGAAAAACTGTTAGATTCCACAAAGTGAAAGCCCAAATTTTAAAAAAATAAATAATTGGATAAAAAAATATTGGGTTTGTATAAACCATTAAAAAGGGCCTATGATTTTTTCTGAAGAGCCTAAGGGATCTCATGGAGTCCTGATTGGCCATTCCCTTGAAATTTTAGTACAGAAGATTCATTTAAATATGAAACCGAGATAATTTCCAAATTTTTTACCCCATAGTTACCGGCTTTCCTGATATAGGAGGCCTTCCAACAATTCACTTAGTACTAGAGGCCCCTTGTAAGATATAACTTATATCCATAGTTCTAGTGGTTCCATTCCAATTTTTACACCAATAGTGAGAGTTTGAACTAAGCCTTTTTATAAATCGAGAACCCACATATCCTGTAATGTAGCATCACCACTGGATGAAACATGAGCCACAGTAACATCAACATGTGCATCAGTTCTACTTGTTGAAATAAGGTCCCAAATCACCCCCTATAGTATAGAGGAACCTACATTGGATGAAGAAGAAACCATAATTGCCACATCCTTTATATTAGAATCTGCATTGGAAGAAGTAGGATCCCCAACGAATCTACACAATACAATAATATTTTGATTAGAAGAAACTCCAACCACCTGAAATGGGGAAGTGACTAGTGAAATAGAGGGCATTATATAATGAGTAAAAACATGGGAAATGTAAAATATAATATGTTGATCAATCTCCTATAATGAGACCAAAATATAAGAAATATTTTCCACCAAATCCTTCCACAATAACATATAATCCATCTCCTTTTAAAAAACAGGATATAAATCTTCGAGGAGATGTTCTATTCCAAAATGTGATCCTCCATGAACATTTTATCCACCATATATACCCATTTCCTGGCCAATCCATACAGGAGAATTAAAAAGACCAGGAAGCATACCTTGTGTCCACAACCCCTCGAATTATAACCATTTCCCATTTGTGATTTTAGTGATGTAAAAAAAATTATCTATAGTTACATAAACGTTATAACTTAATTTCAAGTGTTAACCTTTACAATATTTGGCTGAAAATTTATAAATTTTAAATCCATTTTATTTGATATAAATATTTTAATAGAAAGAAATTAATATTAAAATAATAAATTTATTATGTAATAGAATGATTATTTGTAAAATATTACTTTATATATTAAATTTCTTATACGAGGTAGTAATTTAAATATAATAATTTTAAAATTTTATACTTACTTAAAATGTACATATATTGTATTATAAAAAGACTTCATGAATTTCTAATAAATCTCTATATAATATTGATTTCATAAATTTTATGTTATTTATAAAAAATATATTTATCATTATTCAAATAATAATCGATATTTTGAGGAAAATTAAAAAAAAATTCAACTTAATATATTTATAACTATGGTCCTCAAAACGTTCAATTATACAAAAACATATTCAGAATTTCATAAAATTATCTTATAAGTCAAAAATTTACATATAATGATAAATTTTATGTATGATATGTTTATTTTTATTATATTAGTCATTTTCATTAATATTTAATATTATCTGAAAACTAAATTATTATTAAACAATAATTCTTATCAAATATATTTTGTAAACATTAATATAAAGTTTTTTTAAATAGAAACTAAAATATTTAAAATAATATAAATATTTATAAAAATAAATTTCTATGAAAAATATGATCAAATTAATCATTTAAGTTTTATTAATAATATTTTATTCATGTTAAAAAAATTCTTTAATTTATTTTTAGAAATTAATTTTAATCAGGTTACCCATATTTGTTCCCTATAATACATTTAATAGTTTTAACCATTATAAAAAATCATGGTTCAATTTTAGTTTTGTCTTAAATATAGAGTAAGTGATATATACTTTTTCATTTTTTAAGGGAAATCACATATTAAAATTTAAGTGTGTTATATTCTGAAACCAATAAATAATTTCCACCTTTTTAATTTTAATTATTACTTGATGAATAATGTTGGTTTTATAAATCCGCAAATATTCATCATTTGGAATATGAAATCTAATTTTAAATCTACCAATCCATGTTAGGTTAAATCATCTTAAATTTACTTTATCACAAAACTATAAGCATTATTATAATCATTTAATCATGTATATATATACCATATTCATATATTATCCAATACAAAATAATATTATAACAATTCTAATCTCAAAGACAATAAATCATAGTGAAATCATATATACTATTTAAAATTAAATCATATAAAAATGAACTAGATAATAATGTCAGAAAATTTTCTATATATATAAAAAATCTTTGAAAATGAGATAAAATTCAATAATAATATAATGTATCAAATTTTAAATTAAATTCATAATCACTTTTTTATCAATCAAAACCATCAAAATTTAATTTTGTCAAAATAAATCAACCCATTATTTCTATAATATCAAACAAATATTAAACCTTGTTGTTTTGTATACACCAATCACGTGTTCTATAATAGATGTCGATGAAATAATCATTTCCTAAAATAAAATTACATGGGTTTTGATAAAATTTATGACATTTTTATATAAAATAAAAAAAATAAATAAAATTTAATTTCTATGTCCTATTATCCCAATAACGTTATAATACACCAGACTGATATCTATAAATATCACTCGATAATGTGAATTTCTAATAATATCATGTTATAATTTTAGTTATAGTGAAAAATCACAAACATACATAATATATTGAATCTCATCCTTTAACAAATTTATACATATACTATTATTATAAAAATTATATTGTCTTCAATATTTGGATATAATATATAGATTTTTGTTATTAAAAACCCTTCACAACTGCACTTCTGTAATCTAGTGTTGACAAAATAATAATACACAAATTGGTTATTAAAAAATATGAGAATATGATAATGTGAATATGAAAACTACATCCAATTATGACATTTCTAATGGCATATTCTTTTCATACCTTGATGATTTTAGTTCAATATATATCACTTATTGGTTAGAATTATAATACTTCATAGCCTATTCCATTATGATATTAAATCCTTCATAATATACATTAATGGGAAAATAATTTACCCAAAAATATCCCCCATGATTTTTAATATTGATGTGTAGTCCATGTACCTAATCATTCACTATAGTGATGATCTATACTATTCAAAATCGACCATTTTTACAGTGATTAAAAATATGTGCATCTTCTCTATAGCCATATATAGTTTCCTGTATCTAGAGAGGGATTTAATTTTTAGAATAATCACTAAATTTATTTTTAACCAAAACATTATAATGTTATTTTATACATAGACATATGTCATATACATATTTCATGGGGTTTCAAAAATGTTATCATTTCTCAATCACTAATTATTTCGATATAGCCTGAACTAAACTAATGATTTATCTATAACATTAAAAATGTTTTATAACATAATGTATCAATGATTAATATCCTAATATCTAAATATATATTAACCATTCTATGATATAAAATATGACACCCTAGACATATTCTCCATGATCTACTTCATAAAAACATACCATATGTACTCATTGTAGTACCAACTATAGATTCACAGACAAAAATATTATATAATTATTTGAAATAATAAAATATATCATTTCACACCTTGATAATAAAACTTAGGTTTAGATATTTATATTATTAGGAAAAAATATTAAAATAAAATTCAATGTTCTTTGAATAAATAAACAAATATGGTTTTATATGAATGTACATACCATTTAACAAGACATAAAGATCTATTTAATTTTTTTTTCATGTGTTATCCTTTTAAAAATGTGACATTATCTAGATTTCATAATATCTAGTAGAATAAAAACATTCCAAAGGGGTGTGTTAAATTTTTTGGTAATGAAAAATATATACGAATTATTTTCAAAAACATAATCATTGTATAACCAATATTGATGGAAAAAATAATATTAATAGTTATCTAATATATTAAAACTACGGTTATTATATATCCATGATAAGAATAGTAAACATGGAAATGAAAAATTAATGATCTTGTATAGTTTTAATTTATAATTTTTAACATCAAAGAAATGTTTTTTGTCCATTTGTGAATAATTTAGTCTTGTTCAGGGAGACGTATACACTAAAACACATGTTACATATCACATGGAATCTGATGATACACAGAGAGGATATATAATGTCAGTCCATACTCACCACTTGATTATATCTAATGCATTCACCATAAGATTTAACACATCATTTCTTACTATTCCCTAAGAAACCTCTTTGTGAATAAAGACATGGTTATCCATAAAAAGTAAAATACCTAATTAAAATACATAATAAACCTATGATACCTATTGATAATCATCATTAATATAAATAATTCCCCAAAAAGGGTAAAATTATTTCTAGGTATAAATTATCTAAATATAAAATTCAATATTTATATAATCACATATTATAGGTAAATTAGTGTATGGTTATGTTGATGCAAAAATAATATGATCATAAGAAATACAGTGACAGAAAGTAAATTGTTATAAAATAATGTAATCACATTATAGTATAAAAATCATATAAGGAGGGTTTTATAAATTATATATACAGACATAAAAAGAATGTTGTAAATATTTTATGAAATGAAGGGATCAAGGATCTAATTACAATATACCATGGTTTAAATCTACCATATAATAAATATATATTATATCATAAATAATTAAAAATAATACATTATAGTATAAATATTTTTTATAATAAGAATTTAATTGGAACGAAAATATTAAAATATCATTTTTTAATCATATTTAACATTAACATAAAATATAATTTTAATTTTTCCATTCAAAGAAAATATATGAGATTGTTATAAGGCCCCAAATTTAAACCTTACATAATCTTGAGTTATTACAAGATTACACATTGAGGATCTTTTCAGGTTTGGAGTTTTAGAAAATTAGATCATAAAACATGCATTACATTCCACATTTAAACAAAGTGGTTACATAAAAGATAGTATTCATTTTTCCCATCAACAGAAACATATTTAAAAGAAAACATGGATTCTTTCTTGACACTTCCTTGACACTATCATTATATCATGTACCCTTCCCATGACCTGTGAAAATAATTTCAAAAACATGGGATGAGCATAAAAAGCTCAGTAAGGGATATAAAAATATGGAAAGGAAACGTTAGTACATATATACATTAGAATGAAATCATACTTTACCCATAAAACAAAAGCACTTTAACATACCTCATAAAATCATGAATATATCATAGAAATCATAAGACATAATGATAGCTTGAGGCATTCATAACATTCCTACGTAGGGAGTAACCCTCTTGGTTATGTTTGGAATACCCATCACAATATATTCCCTAAATCGTTTCAGAGAAACCTTAACCTTTAACCCATTCGTGTTACACAATGCATTGGAGAGCTATATCAGGCTCACCCGCACTTATTTTATCACAGAACCACCTGTCCTCATAATAATGCCCAAGAACCATAACATAATCGTATCATATAAAACGTGTATAAAAGAAAAAATAACATTTCCACATTTCAATCACAAGATATGAATACAACACATTGATATAATAAAAACATTATGAAACCCATTTTCAATAACAAAATAAAAGAAAAGTAAAACACGGTATTTATATTAAAAAAAGTGATGGCTTTTAGAGGAATCCAAAACTCAAATAATGGTCGTGGCGACTAAGAAGTCATTGTCGCCGCTTACGTACAAAAAACATTTCCTTTTGTCATTTTGTAAAACAATTCATATAAAAAATATTCCTTTTGGATAAACGTAAAAGTCAAAGGGGTGTATGCACCGTATAAAAAAATGTTGTGTATAAAACAAAAATATGCATCAATGAAAGGAGATTGAGATGAAGTCCCATACCTCAGGTCCGACTTGACTCGAACGTTCTTTAACATCCTGACTAATAAACTTGAGTTAATTTCTAATTTCTTAAGAACCTTTTTCATGTTCATTATTCTTTTTTATATCACTATTTACCATGTCATAAACAATATGTAATTATTTAAGTTAATAACGGTCGTTTTAACGATTATTGGTACTTGAGTCAATAAAAATAAACTCGTCATAATTACAGGTTGTTCATGTATCCATTATATCCAGAGTTATAATCATGATGTAGATATCATATATATAATATATATCCAGTATATACATGAATTTATAATATTAAATAACGTTTAGAGGTATGAAATGAAATGCACCGTTCATGGAGACGGTAAGCCGTACGTACGCATGAGCACTACTTTCATTTCTATTTCGTATTTTATGGAATGGAATAATAATGATATAAAGGTATATTATAAATCCAGTACAATATCATATATATATAATATCATTAATTACATAGTTTATACGTCCTACATATGGAATTAACGAATCAAATCACTTTGAGGGGGGCGGTAGTCCGCACTTCCTAAAATGCAGATATCGCATTTACCCATAATAGAAACAATAAAGGTATGTCATAAATGAAAAATACAAAAGCTTAAGTAAAACATAAACATATTATATATCATATATAAATATAGTTTCATCTTAATGGCCATTTTTGAAGGTGTTAAAATAATATTGAACAATCATCATTTCGTGAGGCAAAAATTCACCATCCACGGAAGCAGTATGTTCTTTAACCATTATATGTAGGTGTGTGTAAGTGTAGCTCAAATCATTCTTATAACAACATCCTAGTATTTGGAAGATACAGTTTTTGTTACAAAAGAAATGAATAAAAAGAGTTTAGGGGGTTGGAGTAGCAAAATAAAACATAAGAACACAAGAGAAGACACTGCCTTTAAATCGGGTAACTTTTTTTATTTGATCTTAAAGGCTTCCTTGGGAAGACTTCTGCCCAAAGTCAGGCTTATAAGAGTTATATATGGATATGGAGAGACACAATGGGTAGGGTTTGGCCAAGCCAAAGGCTTTGAAAGTGTGGGTAATGTGGTAGAGGTGGGGGCGTTTTATAAGAGGAGAGGAGGGGCCCTCTTGGAATGTTTTGAAAGGATTCATTGTTACGAAATGATTTTTCAGATTTAAAATGTCCAAAAATTATAAATTTATAGGATAAGGTGATAATGGTTCTAAATCTACCCATAAAATATGTTTCTGAAAAGTTTAGGTCCTAGATTTTACATTATATTTTCATTTTATTTAAATCATTAAATAATTAGGTCATCGCTGCATCATCATGGTGTCATAAATAATTTAATTTATTTAATGTCTAAAAATTATAAAAAAAATATCATGAATTAGGAAATATTTTTTTCTGTCTAATGATTATTTATAGTCAAAAATATGTCTTGTATAACCCCATTTAATTTTTTTTAGTAAAACAACTCATGTTTGTGACATTTTTTACTTTATCATTAAATAAAAGGCATTAATTTCATTATCTTACTCAAGTGGCTCCATGGGGTCCCAAAAATAGACCCATGGGTTGTCTTGGTCGGCCATGACACATCCAATTAGGGTAGGACATTTGTCTAAGTTATTTCATATTACTAAAACATTATTTTTTCCTTAAACTACACTAATTACCTCTAATCGCGATTAAAAACTTAAAAGTTACTATTCAACAAAAAATTATTTTAATCCAATTGAACAACATTTTACTTCTTAATGAAAACCATTTATGTCAAATTTTTGAAATTCAAAACACAGAGGTTGTAAAATTTCATTTAAACGAAAAATCTGTTTTTTAAGTACCACTTAGTGGTTTCACTATTCATCAAAAATTGATATTTTTCAGAAAATACCAAAACTTCACCCTAAGCTATATTTGATATTTAGAATTCAAAAATGATGTCTATTTTACAAAATTCAAAACATATAAGTTACCTTAATTAATTTAATAATTAAATCCCGCTGTCAGAGCAAATAGTGTGTTTTTATGAGACAATAAGTATCAAAAGATTGACACTAGTTTAAGTCCAATTTAAAAATGAAATTAATTCCAATGACCACCATTGGATTAAATGGTAAAAATATATTCTCATTTCACTTTACAACCAATTAAAAATATAATATAATCATATAAAGAAATTCGATTAAAAAGGGGTTTTTTATTAAAATACAACATTTTTCACTATTCATTAAAAAAAGAACATTATCAGAAAAATACCAGAAATTTATCCAAAGTAAATTTCAATGTCCCAATCATAAAGAATAAGTTTGTTTTGGCAAATATATCTTATAAAATTGTCAAAAGATAGATTTAAAAATGGTTTTCCATCAAAACGCAGTAAAACAATCTTTTAAAAATATTAGTGTATTCCATGCTTAAGATTGGATTTATTCTCATTTTAAGCCTCTAAAACACTATCTAATTCATTAATAGATGTTGAAAAAAATATATATTATTCATTACTTACTTGATATGTTAAATCCTTCCCCCCTTTATAAAATTGCATCCCCGCAATTTATTTACTTATCGAATAAGTGGGGGTCTTTAGCCCTCATTTCATTTTCAGATTCCCATGTTTCCTCTTAAATCATGTGGTTTTTCCAAAAAACCTTTACCTAATAAATCACCTTATTCCGTAACACTTTCTCTCTGTTGTCAAGAATCTGGACCGGTTGTTCCTCATAATATAGGTTCTCTTCCAGCTGAACTACCTCCGGACTCAAAACATGAGATGAATCTGGAATACACTTCCTTAACATTGAATCATGAAAAACATTTTGTACCTGAGATAAACTCGGCGGTAAAGCCACTCGGTATGCAACTGATCTGACTCTCTCCATAATTTCATATGGTCCAAAGAACCTTGTACTTAGCTCTTCTTTCTTACCAAATAGCATCACACTTTTTCATGGCTAGACTTTGAGAAAAACATGATCACCTACCTCAAAAGATAGATCCTTCCTCCGATTATCTGCATAACTCTTCTGCCTCCTCTGAGCAATTCTCATGTGTTTCTGTATCATCTTAACATTTTTTGACAACTCTTCTACCAATTCTGGTACCATCAGCTTCCTTTCACCCACTTCATCCCAGAAACCTGGAGTTCGACACTGCTTCCCATATAACGCCTCAAATGGTTCCGTCTGTATACTGGAATGAAAACTGTTATTATATGAAGACTCAACCAAAGAAATATGTTGGTCCCAAATTCCCGGACAATCCATCGAAAAAGCATGTAGCATATCTTCCAATGTCTTAGTTGTTTGTTCTAAATGCCCATCTGATTGAGGATGAAAACCATTACTAAAATTTAATTCAGTACCCAACGACTTCTGAAGGCCATTCCAAAATTTAGAAGTGAACCTGGGATCACGATCAGATACAATGGAGAGAGGAACTCCATGTAACATTACTATCTCTTTAAGATACAAACGGGAAAGTTGATCTATGGAAAAAGTATCCTATATAACAAGAAAATGAGAATATTTATTCAAGAAATCATCAATAACCCAGATTGCAATATTTTCACGAGGTTTCTTCGGAAATCCCACAATGAATTCCAGGGATATATTTTCCCATTACCATTTTGGTACTGGTAAAGGCTGAAGCATCCCTTTCGGTAACTGCCTCTATTCTTTAACCTGTTGACAATTCAAACACTTCACAATAAAATCAGCAATATCCCTTTTCATTCCGTCCCACCAGTAACACTCCCGAAGATCTCTGTACATCTTAGTACTGCTAGGATGGACTGAAAAAGGAGAACTATGAACTTCACATAACAAATCTCTCTTAAACTTTAAATCACATGGCACACACAATCTCTTCCAAAATGTCAAAAAAATCATTATCAATATTTAATTAAGGTAACATACCCTTCTAAACCAGCTCTACATTTTTCAGCAACTCACTGTCTGGCTTCTGTTCTTGCATAATTCTGTCAGAGAGAGAAGATTTCACTGATACCTAAAACAAAATAGAAGAACATCCAGCACCAACAACTTCTATTACAAATTTCAAAAAATCCTTAACCAAAGGATCACGTTAAAAACGTAACATCGTTAATGAAGCATTACTTTTTTGACTCAAAGCATCTTCCACTTCATTTTCTTTCCCCGGACAGTAATGAATTGTACAATCATAATCCTCGATTAATTCTAGCCATATCCTCTGTCTCATGTTCAATTATTTTTGAGTGAATATATACTTTAATCTTTTGTGATCGGTATATATTTCACACTTTACTCTATACAAATGATGCCTCTAAATTTTTAAAGCGAAAACAAGAGCAGCTAATTCCAAATCATGTGTATGGTAATTTACCTCATGAGTTTTCAACTGATGTGATGCATAAGCAATTACCTGATCATTCTGAATTGGGACGCAACCAAGACCATTCAATGAAGCATATATATAGATAAAAACCTCACCATTCCTGGAAGGTAGTGCCAAAACTGGAGCATTCTCCAATCTTCTTTTCAGTTCCGGAAAACTATCATCACATTATTTTGTCCAGATAAACAAAACACCTATCCGAGTTAGCATAGTCATTGGACTAGATAACCGTGAAAAATTTCTAACAAACCTTCGGTAATAGCCGGCCGATCCACGGAGACTATGAGTCTCTGTTATATTTTTGGGTCTTGGCTATTCATCAACAACCTTTGTTTTTGCAGGATCAACAGTTATCCCATCTTTAGAAATAATGTGACCAAGGAAAGAAATTTGTTGCAACCAAAACTCACACATGCTGAATTTCCCATAAAATTTCTTTTATTTTAATGTTTTTAAAATATCCCTTAAATTTCTTTCATGGTCTCCTTTACTTTTAGAAAACACCAAAATATTATCAATGAAAACCACCACAAACGTATCCAAGAACTCATGGAAAATTCTATTCATTAAGTCCATGAATAATGTAGGTACATTGGTTAGCCAGAAAGGCATTACTACAAATTCATTATGGACATATCTTGTATGAAACACGGTCTTCGGAATATCTTCTTTTATTACCTTCAACTGATGGTACCTTGATCCCAGGTCAATCTTTGAAAAATATTGAGCTACCTGGAGCTGATCAGACAAATCATCAATATGAGGCAAAGGATATTTGTTCTTAACAGTGATTTTATTCAAGGCTCCATAATCAATGCAATGTCTCATAGAACCATATTTCTTTTTAACAAATAAAACAGTGGCACCCCATGGTGATGTGCTAGGTCGAATGAAACCATTCTCTAATAAATCATGCAATTGCTCCTTCCACTGTAAATGTTCAATTTGAGCCATTCGATAAGGGGGTTTTGAAATTGGATTTGCATCATGAACTAAGTCTACAGTAAACTCGCCTTCCTGATCTGGAATTATTCGAGGAAACTCATCAAGAAAAACATCAGTATACTCATTTACCACTGGCACATCATTAATCTGAACAGTTCGCTTGTTTTCAAAAATGTGTGCAAGGTAACATTCATTTCCATATTTCACAAGTTTCTCGGCCTCTTGATATGTTATCAATAGAAACGGTTCATTCTTGTACACAAACTGAAATTCTTTATGAAAATGAACTTCTTTAGATCTATAGTCAATCTTAGCATGGTAAAAAGAGAGCCAATCCATACCCAGGATAACAACAATCTCTAATAGAGGTAGAATAATTAGGTTTTCAAGTAGGTTCTTTCCACGGATAAGGATAACAAGATTCTTATAAATTATTTTTGCCTCAATATTTCCCCCAGGTGTTTTTACCACAAGTTTAGGAGTCATTTCTTGATATGGAATTCCCATTTTACTAGAAAAGGTTTCAGAGATGAAAGGATGTGTAGACCCCGAATCAAAAAACATACTGGCACAATCTGAAAAAACAAACAAAGTACCTGATACAACTTCATTTGATGGCCCAACATCTGCTGATGAAGTTTCAAAGGATTTCACCACCCCTTTCTGCTTATAGTCTAACTGCTTCCCATCACTCAAACTCTTTGTTGGACACTCGTTTGCAAAGTGACCAATCTCATTGCACTTAAAACATTTCACTAACTGTAAATCAAATTTGGACTTACCATCACCTTGATCTTTTTCAGTGCAATCACGAGCCTTATGTCCCATATTACCACATCGTTAGAACTTTCCAAAATTCAGAATAAATTCCCCATCATGCCTTTTACCACATCTATCACAAACTGGAAACTTAGTTTTCTTACCGTCAGACCTTTTTGAAGAATTTTTTCCTTTCTCCTGCCACCTCGGTCTCTTCTTATGCTGGTTGTCATAGAAAACATGATCATCGGAAAACTCAATTTCCACCTTCTCAGGACATATAACAAGTATTTCATAACATTTAAACTCATGAGAAGCCAATTCCCTTCGATATTTTGGCTTTAATCCTGAGTAAAAACGATTGATTTTACTATCATGGTCTCAGATAAAATTTGGAGCATACCTTTCCAATCGAGTGAACCTTTCTTCATAGGCACCCACAAAGTCTTCCACTTACGTAAATTCCAAGAATTGTTTTTCCATCCAAATTCGAACAACCTTAGAAAAATACTTCTCCAGAAACATACCATTGAATTCATCCCAGTCGAGAGCATCAATCTCATCAGCGTCCTTGATATTTTTAACCATCAACCACCACTGATCTGCCTCACCCTCCAAACGGTAAATAGAAATACTATCCTTTTGATTGTCTGAACACCCCATGTCATCGAAAATCTTCTCCAGTGCTTTAATCCACCCATCAGCTAACACAGGGTCAGATGATCCTCTGAATGATGGGGGATGTTTCCTCATGAAATTTTACACCGCTGACCTGTTCCTCTATGGTTGATCTGGATGATCTTGTGCATGGATACCACTACCATTTATCGCTTGAGTCAACAGCACCAGTACTGCAACAAACTGTTTAGTTCCAATTCTGACCGTCTCAGGATGATGATTCAGAAGGTTATTTTATTCTGTATTCCTTCCTAGCACTGCTTCCCTGTTTCCTTTAAGGAAAACCATTCTGAACAAACATGTCTTACATGAAGCATCATGGTAATCTTCAAATTCTATATCATTTCAACTTGCCCATAAGAAAATATTTTTGGATAATTATTTAATAGAATTCTAACTCTTAAAGTTATCTAAACCGACCTCTGATACCAACTATAAGGCCCCAACCTTAAACCTTACTTAATCTTGAGTTATTATAAGATTTCACATTGATAATATTTTCAGGTTTAGAGTTTTAGAGAATTAGATCACAAAACTTTCATTACATTCCACATTTAAACAAAGTGGTTACATAAAAGATAGTATTCATTTTAACCATCAATGGAAACATATTTAAAATAAAACATGGATTCATTCATTACACTTCCTTGACACTATCATCATATCATGTACCATTCCCTTGACCTGTGAAAAACATTTGAAAAACATGGGATGAGCATAAAAATCTCAGCAAGGTATATAAAAAAATGGAAAAGAAACATGAGTACATATATACATATGAATGAAATCATAATTTACCCATAAAACATAAGCACATTAACATACATCATCAATTCATGAATAAATCATTGAATTCATAAGACATAATGATAACTTGAGGCATTCATAAAAATCTTATGTAGCGAGTAATCCTCTTGGTTAGGTTTGGAATAACCATCACAGTATATTCCCTAAATCTCTTCGGAGAAATATTAACGTTTAACTACATCGTGTTACCCAATGCATTGGAGAGCTATATCAGGCTCAATCCCCATAGTTTATCACGGAACCACCCGTCATCATAACAATTCCCAAGAACCATAACATAATCATATCACATAAAACGTGCATAATGAAAATAACATTTACACATTTCAATCAAAAGATATAAATACAACACATTGATATATTAAAAACATTATGAAAACCATTTTCAATACCAAAATAAAAGAAATGTAAAACACGGTATTTATTTTTAAAAAAAGGTATGGCTTGTAGAGGAAGCCGAAACTCAAATAATGGTCATGGCGGCGGAGAAGTCGTTGTCACCGCATACATACAACAAAAACATTCCCTTTTTTCATTTAGTAAAACACTTCGTATAAAAAAGATTTCTTTTGGATAAACTTGAAATTCAAAGAGGTTTATACACCGTATAAAAGAAGTCTGTGTATAAAACAAAAATATGCCTCAATGAAAAGAGATTGAGACGAAGTCCTATACCTCTGGTCTGACTTGACTCGAACGTTCTTTAACCTCCTGAATAATAAACTTGAGTTAATTTCTACTTTCTTAAGAACCTTTTTCAAGTTAATTATTCCTTTTATATCACTTATTACCATGTCATGAACACTATGTCATTATTTAAGTTAATAACGGTCATTTTAACGATCATTGGTACTTGAGTCAAAAAAATAACCTCTTTATAATAACACGTTGTTCATGTATCCATTATATCCAGAGTTATAATCATGATGTAGATATCATATATATCATATATATCTTGTATATACTTTCATTTATAATATTACATAACGTTTAGGGGTAAGAAATGAAATTCACCGTTCATGGAGACTGTAAGCCGTACGTACGCATGAACACTACATTCATTTCTTTTTCATATTTTATGGAATGGAATCATAATGATATAAAGGTATATTATAATTCTAGTATAATATCATATATAATATCATTAATTACATCCTTTATACTTCCCACATATGGCATTAACGAATGAAATAACTTTGAGGGGGGTCGTAGTCCGCACTTCGTAAAATAATGATATCAGGTTTACTCATAATAGAAACCATAAAGGTATGCCATAAATGAAAAATACAGAAGCATAACTAAAACATAAACATAATATATATCATTTATAAATATAGTTTCATCTTAATGGCCACCTTTGAAGGTGTTAAAATAATATTGAACAATCATCGTTTCGTGAGGCAGAAATTCGCCATCCACAGAAACAGTATGTTCTTTAACCATTAGATGTAGGTGTGCGTAAGTGAAGCTTGAATCCTTATTATAACAACATCCTAGTATATGGAAGATACTGATGTTGTTACAAAAGAAATTAATAAAAATAGTTAGGGGGTTGAAGAAGCAAAATAAAACATAAGAACACAAGAGAAGACACTCCCTTTAAATCAGGTAACTCTCTTTTATTTGAGCTCAAAGGCTTCCTTGGGAAGAATTCTGCCCAAAACGAAGCTTCTAAGAGTTATAGAGTGATTTGGATAGAGAAAATGGGTAGGGGATGGCCGAGCCAATGGATTTGGAAGTGTGGGTAATGTGGTAGAGGTGGGGGCCTTTTTTAAGAGGAGAGGAGGAGCACTCTTGGAAAGTTAAGAAAAGATACATTGTTATAAAATGATATTTTGGATTTAAAAGGTCCCAAAATTATAAATTTATAGGATAAGGTGATAAGGGTTATAAATCCACCCATACAATAGTTTTTTTGACAATTTTATGTCTTATATTTTACATTATATTTTAATTTTATTTAAATAGTTAAATAATGAGCTCATCACTGCATCATCATGTGTCATAAATAATTTAATTTATATAATGTATAAAAATTATAAAAAAAATAATGATGTCGGAAATCTTTTTAGATTTCTAATTAATATTTATAGTCAAAAATATGACTTGTATAACCCCATATAAAAATTGTTTTAGTAAAACAACTCATATTTCTGACATTTTTAACTTTAACATTAAATAAAAGGCATTAATGTCATTATCATACCCAAGTGGATCCATGGGGTCCAAAAAATTGACCAATGGTTTGTCTTGGTCGTCCATGACACATCCAATAAGGGTATGACATGTGTCTGGGTCATTTCATATTAATAAAACATTATTTTTACCTTAAACTACAATAATTACCTCTAATCACGATAAAAAACTTAAAAGTTACCATTCACCATAAAATTATTTGAATCCCATTGAACCGAATTTTACTTTTTAATAAAAACCAAGTATGTCGGATTTTTGAAATTCAGAACACAGAGGTGGTAAATTTTCATTTAAACGAAAAATCAGTTTTTTAAGTACCACTAAGTGGGTTCACTATTCATCAAAAATTGAAGTTTTTTAGAAAAATACGAAAACTTCACCTTAATATATATTTGATATTCCGAATTCAAAAATGATGTATATTTTACAAAATTCAAAACATATAAGTTTATTTAATTAATTTAATAATTAATTCTTGTTGTTAGAGTAAATAACGTGTTTTTATGAAACAATATGTATCAAAATATTGACACTAGTTTAAGTCCAATTTCAAAGTGAAATTAATTCCAATGAACACAATTGGATTAAATGGTAAAAATATATTCTAATTTAACTTTAAAACCAATTAAAAAGATAATATAATCATATAAAAAAATTATATCAAAATGAGGTTTTGAATTAAAATACAACATTTATCACTATTCATTAAAAAAAGAACATTATCAGAAAAATACCAGAAATTTATCCAAAGTAAATTACAATGTCCCAATCATAAAGAATAAGTCTATTTTGACAAATATAGCTTATAAAATTGTCAACATATAGACTTAAAAATGGTTTTCCATCAAAAGGCAGAAAACAATCTTTTAAAAATAATAGTGTATTACATGATTAAGATTGGATTTATTCTCATTTTAAGCCTCTAAAACACTATATAATTCATTAATAAACATATATAAAAATATCTATTATTCATTACTTACTTGGGATGTTACAATTTTGATATGAAATATTTTGAAAATCATGTATTTTTCAAAAAAACTAATGTAGACATGAAAATGAATAAATATCATCTTTTTGAAATGAGCATGATATTAGAAACTACAGGAATGTTAGAAAAATAACCATCATAATTATTTTAAAAATAACATTGTGAAAAAACACATTATATGAATTGTATCGAAATATTTATTTTTTTAAAACTAATCCATTTCAACATATTGAATTTTAAATTAACATATAATAATATGTTAGTGAGTAATAATTGAAATATTGAATATTAAATTTAATTATAAAACAATATAACTCATCAAAAATGGATTTTAGTTACTAATATCCCTTACATGAAATGTACTCATTGAAGAAAAAAGTATTTAAAGAACACATATTTTTGTAGTAATGTGAATAATGAATATGAAATATAATATTAATATTGGGTAGATTTTATCCAACTTTTATAAAATAAGTTCAATAGAAATGATCATAACTTACTGAATGAAAATATATTTTCCAAAAATTCTTACCAATGTGGTAATGATTATGTAAAAAGCCATTTTATAAAAAGGAACTGACTTTTAATAGTATATCCCATGAATAAAAATAATATATGATAAATATAATACCTTTGGTATTTAATAAAAAATCAATAAATAAAATGTTTTATAATGTTGATATGTCCTCGGAGATGAAGGATTGGACAAGCAACCCTTTAGGCTACAATAAAAATTTAATCAAAACCACTAAAAATAGAGGCCTTTCAATTAAAATTTAATTAACACAATTATAAGATATTGAATGATATTATACCTATAATTTTTAATACTTAAACGATATAATTATAAATAGATCCATAGTTGCATTCATGTCTTAATATCAGAAATTTGAAAAGAAACCCCATACCTTGGTCTTGATTTATTTAGCACTTGTACCAAGCATCATGAATAATTAAATTATGTTCATTAAAAAACATTAAAACAATAATCCTAACTATAATAATTTATAACCCTCCATTAATATCATTATAAAAAATTATATTAGAAAATATTAACCCATTTTCGACATCTGGTGTATGAAATCATTATAACATCAGATGTGTTTCACAGAAGTACTATTTACATATTATTTTGAAATTAATTACAAAAAATTTATATCATATATGTAACTATAATATATTTTATTAGATGGTTAATAAAACATAATTTCATTTTTTATGATCCATAAGGTTGTAATTAACAATGATATTGTTTTAGTGAATCGTAACAATGAATGGTCAAATTATTAATTAATGAGTTAAATATTCATTTAACATTACATAAAAAAAGAAAAAATTTGTCACAAATATATAAATATATATAACATATTATACCTGTAAATATGCTATCATAATAATCCAAGGTATAAATTAATATTATTTATCATGTAGATGTTAAAACTGACCCAACCATTAATCTACAATGATAAATTGATGATTATTAGTTATTATAGATGTAATATTTGTATACCAAGAGTATAATGATATAATATTGATGATATTATTTTTTAATATTACATGTTTAAACAATTATCAAGGGAGGATAATTTATATAATGTCATTTTATTTAAATAAGTGATCATTATCATCATTGTATGACCATTTAAAATAATTAAATTAATGATGATTATTTATTGAAAATTGAATTAATAGGTTATTCAAATTTATCACCAAAACACATTGTAAAACTACAAAACATATTTATAATTTAATTCAGTAATTGAAACCATTATGATTAGTTTTTATGAATAAATAAAAACATTTTTCCCTAGAGGTCTATGTTTTCATGATTGAGTTGATGATTATTCGTTTTCATTGAACTTGAGGAAGGATTAATGTGGATTATTATTTTTGAACCAAAAATATAAAATTAATATCAAAAATATTTATTAAATTACTATTTCATACAATTAATTTAAGGTGGATATGTAAAACAAAACATGTAATATCTTGAATTTAGTGGTTAGAAAAATGAATGAATGGAAGTTTTTTTTTTCATACAAGAAAATGGAAAATGTGAATAATGATAATTACCATAGTATAATAACATTAATTTTTTTGTAGTAATTTAAATTAAGAGTTATAAAAAAATTATAATTTTCAATGAATTATATAAAACATTAATGTTGAGTAAAAATGAATATTCACTTTGGGAAGTTTGAGATATCATTATAATATCCCATAGAAATGTACATGATAGTGTAATATATTGTTTCCAAAATAACAATAGACTGAAATATAACCCTAGTGGTTGAAAATATTATTTTGTTCTAGTAGGAATAAAAATATTATATTGGTATTTATGTGTTATAGAGAGGCCTCTTTTATAAGTGATGAGAATATATATATTTTTTGAAATATTTCAAATTAATATAAATAGAGATAAAATTTAAGAAGTAATGTGGCTCAAAAAATATAAAATAATATAGAAGAGGATTAGATAAAGTCATGGATATCCCATCCAATAAATTAAAAATATATTTTTTACATTTGTCAATCTCTTTCACTGTTTAATTATTAATTATTATAACAGTGTTTATAATGTTGTAACTTGTTTTTACCTAAGGTAACATATTAATTGTTCCTTAAAATAAATACATTATTAAAAAATTGTTTTGAAAAAATGATTAATTTTTTTAAATCTATTTTATTTGTTGTAATTTTTAGATATAACAAAAAATAATTTTCTTATGAAAAATGTAAAATGTATTATTTTTTTTTTGACAAATATAACATCAGTTATAAAATTTCAATGAAGAGATTATATATTTAAAAAAGATTTTTTAAAATCATTTTGATACATGGATACAATCTTATGTGGAAATACATAGGATACAGATAGCGAGGGTCTCCCCTCTAATAGGAGACCATGTAAGCATTATTCTAATGTTATGAGGAACGTTTCTACCAGATCATCATCTATGTTGTCAAGGAAAGCAAATACAAATATCTTGAAAATCATCAATTGGGATAACTGTCAATCTGAGTGGGAGACTGCTGGTGACTTTGATTATGGAAATGATATGTCATATTATGGTCTCTATACTTGTTCTTTGTAGTTGAGTGTTTTTTGTTGTTTGTCCACATCCACTGCTCTACTGTACTTTTTTTCATTCTTTTTAATAAATAGTCATAAGTTTAGCTTATTTAATGACACGCCTAGCTACAATATATATATATATATATATATGTTTCTTTCAAAAATGAGATAGAATATTACAATTCAAATTGGTATTCAAATAAACTCATAAAATAAAGGGTATTGGAAAATTTGATATTTTAAAATTTTACCAGAAATAATTAATTTATAATGTCTAAAAATTATATATTATGAAAATATTATAATTATGAATCATAAAATAATTTTTTAAAATAAAAAACACAAATATTTTTTGAATAATTTGTTTTTGTAAAAAGGTTTCATATGTTAAATGATCTATTTCATGAAAAATAAATTATTTTTTAATATTTATCATTCACATTACTATTGAATATATTACACTAATGAAAGTAGTATTAAATGGTCATTCATAAGAAATAAATTATACAATCATTAGTCATATGTTTCAGGAAATATAAAAACTTATCTCATTGATATGAAATATATTTATAAATACATTTTTATGATTAAAATAAACATATTAGTAATTTATACTAATGGACTTAAATTACTTTCATGTTAATATTTTACCATATATTAATTCTATAAATATTAATTAATTTGATTAATCTTATTCATTATCACTAATTAAAAATAAAGGATATAAAAGTCAAAATCATTCTCGATGATGCTTAATTTTGGTATTCCATGTGGTGAAAGACATCAAACACATTCATATTTTAAATTTAATCAAATATTAGAATATTAGGGTGTTACAATTCACCCCTTATTAAGAATTAACCTGGTTTTATCAATATTATCATGCACAAGAGGAAATAATTATTATTCACATAAAGACACTACAAAATTATATTAATGAATAGAACAGAAAATATATAATTTTTGATTAATTTTATGTTTGATAATCCAAAAAAACTAAAAAAACCAATCATTATACTAGAAGATATGAAATCATGATCCTTTATTAAAATTATAAATTAATCATTTATTTGAGAAAATATAGATCATTCTTATCCATTTACTTATTGATATTGGGTGGATTATACCAGAACTGTAAAATTTCTCATATTATTTCCTTAAACCATTATTCATTCGTGGAGTAGACCAACTTTTGGAATGTCTAATATAAGTCATCTCATAGTCATGTGTATCTTTGTACATTCATACATAGGGATAATTCCATTTATATTAATAAATATTTTAACAATAGACATCTATTGATGTTTTGAAAATACTACTAACTTTTATCTGTTCTACTCATAATGTTATAGATTTTTAATAATTGGGAGAACCTATCCATAGTCTCTAAAAAGGTAACATTTATTATTATGATGTTTCATCAATTCTTGTTTCATGTAATATTAAATGGATATTATTTCCATTGGAAATCATTCCCTTGAATTATCCTCTTTAAACAACTATAATTCATAAACTTGTAGTTCTTATGTATCATTATAATATTTTCCTACATCTTCATTTTCTAGTAGGTCTTTAAATATAGTCATAGTGTCCAAAAAATTTTATATATACATAGGAATGGTGATTAGTTGAAAATATGTTTTTTATATCAAGTGCTTCAATAATTTTCTGGGGTTAAAATTCAAGTGCTCATGACCTAATAAAAATATATATTGACAATTGTTGATGTAAATGAGTGATATACTAGTTTTAATGAAATTATAAACAATAATAATTAGTATATCTCCTTCATTCCCATATTTAAGAACACAAATTTGTTGAGAAAAATTAATTTTCACTACTTTATAAAACACATATTCTAGTTGATTCTTCTATTACAATGACAATCATCTCTTTTTTCTTTATTTTATACCCATCATCCATTTACTCTTTCAAAAATAATTTTATTTATTCTATTCATATTTAAAATTTATTTAATTAGTTATTGTATGGTGAAAAATAAATTAAAAAATATTATTACATGATATTTAACAGGAATATCCAATAAAAACCCCACTGACTAAGATTTAAGGTTTCATTTGAATACTATGTTTATAATACTTTAATATAAATATATAATTATTAATTTTATATTGTTATTCATAATAATCTCTTATATCCCATTGATCATCAATAGCTACAGAGGATAGTTTTGGGAATTCAAAATTAAACATGGAGTGACATTAATCTAATTAATTGAATAGACATGGTAATTAATTATAAAATAAGAATGAACAGAAAAACATTATATATAATTTTGGGAATATATTATGAGTAATTATTCAAAACCAACTCCCTTTGAAGACATTATAATGTGTCGAGAGATATAATAAACCTTGTGTCCTTATACAATTAGGCCATTGTTTGGGGACTGACAATGAGGGTACAAAGATCTCATCAAATGGGAGGCATTTACCATTATAAATATATATGATCATCATTTAAGATGAGTCATAAAAAATAATATCCATGAAAACATTTAAAAATTATCCAAAACTATCCCACAAGTATTTATAAATAAAAATAATAATGATAAATGTATATAAATTAAACATAGAAGGGAAAAGGTAAAATAATAACATAGGATTAATCCAAATATCTAAGGTAATAATGTATATCATGGTCCATATAGTCCTCCATGAAACCTACAAATAATTTTATAGGAAAGGGGTGAGAATACATGTACACTAAGATATGAAACCGAATGTTATGTCCCTTGGTATAGTAGTAGTGACTAATGGGGAGTGATTAATCATTTTTGAAATATGAAAAAAAATCAAATTTATATGGGTTATAAGAGTGTCGAAAATGTCACATAATGGAAAAAGATAACACCCACTATTTTTATAGAGGTTTGGATCATTATGTTCCTTGTCTTCTCGTCATTCACATATAATCTAAGAGAAAATGGGTATTATCATGAACAATACTTCTTTAAGGTGGAGATGCCCTGTTTTCATACAAATAAAGCATACTCTATTCACACATGGTGGTATAAGTCTTGACTTTTGATTATGTCCCATCCTAGCTTCTTCTTTTCTTAGATGAACAACCTGAAAATTATTTTTTATGGTAGGAATAACCTAATGTCAAAATATTTGAATAGTGAAATCTTAAACAAAATTATATATAAAAATAGGTAAAAACAATTAATACAGAGAAATTACCGAAAAATGTAAAAAAATATATGAGTAGATGATGTTGAAATTTATTGTATCTTGAGGTCTTTGATAACTACAATGGTTAACCACAACTGAGATGAAGATATTTTGGGTTAAAAAAAGTACATAATTTTAATAAAATTCTTAATCAATTAGGAGTTTTAAAAATTATATCATGATTACCTTATCGAATGATCAATATTGATATATTTTATCCCTTAAAGATTTCACTACGATCAAACAAACAATATCTTCTAGGAGTATCTATGTATCCAACATCTATAAAACATTATTTATGGAATAAAAAATATATAATATGATAGTTATAATTGATTATTAAATCCATTAGGACAAAATAGAATAATCAATAATTTTATTTCATTATTAAATATTAATATAAAATAATTAATACATATATATATTATCATTTTGTGTTGTCCCATGGTGTCTCATAAATAAAAAAACATAATGTAAATGGCGAAAAATATGTTGATAAAAATCTAATTATCAATAAAAATAAAAACTTCAATCAAATAGAATGAAACACTTTCCTTTATAGATTATGGAAGATTAAATATGGGAGCATTATTAAAATCCTTACAAAAAAATTAAAGAACCATTTGGTCAGAAAATGGATCACCATTGATTATAAATGGATAATAAAATATCCATTGGTGTCTAATGTTTTATGGGCTCACAATTTTTTTCCATGGTTTAATCAACTCTAAATTGGTGTATGAAGATTATATCAATCACTATTAGTTTCAAGCAATGACTCATGAGACACTATTGATGTCCAACATTGTCACCATAAAAAAACTAACAAGGGGAAGCCTATGAACTAGAGATGAATCCTGGGTAGTGTTCATTTAGTATTATACTGAAGGGGATTATTTAAAATGTTATATCTAAAAAAATTCATTAATATAAAAAATAACCAAATGATACAAAACCACAAGCTTATAGAAACTTTATTTCTTTCATTGGTAACACTTTGGTGATCAATAATGAACTGAAGTCAACAGTCATACCACAAAAAAACTATGAATGGAAATAAATGTGGGAAAATGTATGGGGATTCTTATTAGAACAAGTGGGAGAATAAATTAGTGTGAGGATAATAAAAAAGGTCAAATATAAGACATTAAAAATATATTATGGATACGATAATATGAGAGATATTATGTTTGGATATACACTAATGAAAAAATAGAGTCCCAAATCAATTTTGAGACTCAATAAGAGAATATTATATCAATCATGATAAGAACAATATTCATTTCTATTAGGATATTTGGGTGAAACATTAGTTACACAATGAACACACATGTGCTTATTTCATAGTTAGTGACCTTGCCTAACCTATGTGTCAATGGTTGAACTCTATAGGGATTATATATAATCCATAATGCATAGATCATTCAAAATACACACCTAGATCTCAAACATCATTGATGGTTTTGAATGGAGGGACTTCCCATATGGTTTACCTAATTAATCCCTTCAGGGGTTTAGGGAAAACCATGTTTCTTCTAAAAGGATGGATATTTTTTTTTAAAAAAAATTATGCATTATTAAATTATAACTATAATATCATAATTTAACAGTTTAAAATAAAACATCACATATTAATATTATTTAAAAACGAAATTAAATAAGTTATTATAATTTTTGAACACATGACATTTAAATTAACATGTCAATATAATAAAATTTCATCAGAGAGTAATTTATAAGTAAAAATAATAGTGGTAATAAAAAAATTAACTATAAAATACAAACAATCTCTACATTTTTATAAATTTTTAAAACTACTTTTTTGAAAATTTTAAAATTAATCTCAACCATTTTTTAAATTTATAAAAAATTTAATTAATATAAATAATATAATCACATTTTATAAAAATAAATTAATATAAATTAACAAAGTAAAATATTTTCATGGGAGTAAATATAAATATATAATATTCAATGAAACAAGAACAAAGAAAATGTAATGGTTTAACAACATATTTTTATATATTATGATATATTTATTATTTAATAAAATAATAATATATCAGTGAGATACAAAACTCACATTCACACATATTTAATGACATAGATTATTCTAAAAGAATTTTTTTCTTATTACATACCCAATTCATATTTTATATTCCTAACTCGAATATAAACTAAGGGATGTTAGAAAAATATTTCCAATTGTATCTAAATATGACCAAATTATAAGAAAAATTAATAATTATTTATATGATTTATTAATAATTGAGGTATTAATTCTATGTGTTTATTTTTATAAATATGTATATAGTTTTTGGATATTCAAATGAAAATGAGTAATCACAAGAGATAGGAATTGTATCAAAATTATATTGAAATACTATAATGTTTTTGTTATTGAAATACTTTGTGGATATAAACTAGAAGATTACACACACTAATCCACATCTACTGACAGTGCTACTAAAATATGTCACATATAGATACATGAAATTTATTTTTTTTACTAAAAAGTGATTTAAACATGTAGTACTTTATTGATCATGTTTGAAACCTCCAAAATCATAATTAGAGTAATATAGTAAATCCAAATATTTATCATTATAATATAAGAGTCCAGTGAAACTTTTTCCATTTATATATATATTTACACTTTCAAAATAATTATGGTTACATTATTTGAATTTAAATGTATTTAATATCACATAAAAATAGAAAATATAAAATCTATCCAAGAATCAATATAATACAAATGGATTCCTATCATGCCTCAATAAAAATGTCAACTACCACACATCCCAATTTCATCCACATATAGATTAGTGTTTATGGTCATAGGGGTTCTAATAGTTCTACAAGAATAATGTTCAAATAATTCTACAAGTTAACATAAACACATTTCCTGATTTAAGATAATATAATCATTCTCTTGAATCTTTTTTGATATTTTGAAAAACATCTATTCTGTAATTGGATCATATAAAATGAATTTGTCATTAATCCTGAATAAACATTAATAATATTATCATTTGTTGAGAAAAAATTAATACTATCAATATTAGCCCCTTTAATTATAATATAATTTGATACAGTTTTTATATTTAAGGTTTCATCAACCTTAACTTTAACAAAAAACATTGAATTAAAAAGAGTTATACATTCATACCAAGATCAAGGAGTATTCGTATAAATATAAATTTTTTACATAGATTGAAAACATTATCTGTAAATTAATTATTTTCAAAAATTGGTTGTTGTTTACCATAGACATATTATAAAATTACACCATTTAAAATGGAAATTTTTACAACCATATAAAAAAACATATAAAAAATTATAAATAAAATAAACTTGGAATGTATCATATTCTGAAAACTATTATAAATAAATACTAAAAGATAGTTCCTTATTATTTAAGATATCATTAAGAAGCTATTATTTATTTATTTCTTACTATATCACCATAATCATTTAATTTGTTTCAAAAAATACATTTGGTTCCTATAGACATTGTTTATTTTTTAACTCATCTAGATTGCAGATGTTATTTCAATCAATATGTTTATGTTCATCAAGAATTTCATTTATATAGTTATATTAGTTCAATGGTTCATTAAAAATAATAGTTATGGAATTAGATAAAAAGGAATAATTTGAAAAAATATGAAAATGATTTTGTAGACTTAATTCAGGATTGCATAATTACATTATCATTTTTAAAAGAGTTCACTAGGTTATATTCTCAAATTAAAGGGTAACATTAAGGTGAAATATGATCCCCCAACTGATGCATTATTATTTTCAGGTTTAGCTTCATGAAATTTGAATTCTATAAAATCTTCAACATTATCAATATAATCATTACTATGTTTTTCAATATTTTCAATGAAAATAAATTTAAAATATTATTACATTTTAATAGTTTTATTATTTTAATCCAAATAAGTCATACTATTATTCGATTATTTTAAAAAATGCCTTCATTAATTTTAGAATATAATTTATTTTATTATTTTCAGTATTTAAATAATTTAATGTACATCAATAAATATAAAAATAAAATTTTTAGGTTTAATTATTATTAATAATATCATATTGATTTTTATTGAACAATGGTCTTATGTGTACTCTATTTAGAAAATAAATAGTAGTGTTCACACATTCTTTTCAAATATATTTAGGAATATTGAATTCATAAAGAATTATTCAATAAATTTATTGAATATTGTGATTGTTCATCTCTAGAACAATATTTTGTAGTGGTGTTGTAGGGGAGGAAAATTTATTTAAACTAACGATTGCTAGAAAAATCTAGCTAATTGTCTCTGAGATAGATCAAATTATATGAAAATATTATCTTTATTTATATGATTTATTAAAAATTGAGATATTAAATATATGTGTTTATTTTAATAAATATGTATATGGTTTTTTGATATTGAAATGAACATTAGTAATCACATATGATATGAATTTTATCAAAAAAATATTCAAATCATAAAATGTTTTTGTTATTGAAATACATTGTTGATATATACTATATGAATCAACATACTCATCCACATCAATTGATAGTGCTACTAAAAGATGTCTCATAGAGGTCCATGGAATTGATATTATTCCTAAAAAGTGATTCAAACATGTAGTACACTATTGATTTTGTTTTCAACCTCCAAAATCAGAATTAGAGTAATATAGTAAATCAAAATATTTTGCAATATAATATAATAGTACACTGAAAGAATATCACTTGATATTTATAATTAAACTTTTGAAATTATTATGGTTACATTATTTAGAGCTGAAATGTAAAAAATATAACATAAAAATTAAAAATATAATATTTATCCTCGAATCAATATGATACAAATGGATTCCTATCATGCCTCAATAAACATTTCGACTACCAGACATTCCAGATTCATCCAGATATAGATTAGTGTTTATGAACCTAGGGGTTCTAATAATTATATAGGAAAAATTTCCAAACGTTATTACAAGTTAATTGAAATATATAGCTTGCTTTAAGATAATACAATAATTCCCTTGATTCTTTTTCTTTCCTTTGAAATTTTTTAATTCCCCAACTGGATCATATCAAATTATTTTTCATTAATTCTAAAAAACCATTAATAATATTATCATTTGTTGAAAAAAAAATTAATATCATCAATATTAGTCCCATTATATACTATATCATTGGATATAATTTTTATAAATAACAGTAGATAAACCTTACCTTTATCAAAAAAATTGAATTAAAATAGAGTTATACTTTCATACCAAGCACTAGGAGTATTATTAAAACTATTAAAAGTTTTAAAATGTTTGAAAAGATTATTTTTAAAATAATTAATATCAAAAATATGTGGTTGTTCAACTAAGAACTATTCTAAAATTACACCATTTAAAAAGAAACTTTTTACATCCATATATTAAACATAAAACTTATAAAAAATGAAAAATCAAAGAAAATTGCAATGTATCATATTCTAGAAACTATTATAAATAAATATTTAAAGTCAGTTCCTTATTATTTAAGATAGAACTATGAAGATAATATTTATTTATTATTGTTATATTACCAGAATCATTTAACTTATTTCAAAAAATAAATTTGGTTCCTTTAGACACTGTATATTTTGTTAACTTCATTTGATTGAAGATGGTATTTTTATAAATATGTTCATGTTCATCATGAATTTCATTATAGAGTTATATTAATTCAATGTTTCATTAATAATTGTGGGTATGTAATCATGTAAAAAGGAATAATTAGAAAAAACATTTGAAAAAGATTTTATAGACCTAATTCCAGATTGCACAATTCCTTTATCATTTTTAAAAGAGTAATCTAGGTGAGATTCTCAAATTAATTGGCAATATTGAGATGATATATGATCCCCCCAAATAATGCAGTAATATTTTCATTTTTGACATCATGAATGTTGAATTCAATAAAATCATCAACATTTAAAATATAATCATTACTATGTTATTCAATATTCTCATTGAAAATAACATGAATAGATTATTACATTCCCATATTTTTATTATTTTATACCAAATAAGTCATACTATTATTTGATTATTCTAAAAATAGTCATTCATTAATTATAAAGTCAAACATTTTTTATTATTATTTTTATTTACATTATATAATGTACATAAAAAATATAAAAATAATGGGTTTTTGTATAATTATTTTTAATTTAATATTGATTTTTTTGAACAACGGTCATATGTGAAAACTATTTAGAAAATTAAAAGCTGTGTTAACTGATTTTTTTCAAAAATATTTAGGAACATTGAATTTATAAAGCACTATTCAATCAATTTATTGTTTAATATAATTTTTCATCAATACAAAACTATTTTACAATGGTGTTCTAGCAGATAAAAAATTATTTAACAATCCATTATTTTCATATAATTTTCCAAATATTAGCATAAAAATTATTGTCCTTTATCCCTTATAATATAATAAACTAAATGACCTTTCTAATTTTTATTCTTTTATAGTATTTAACAAACTTGTTGTGGTTTCAAAATTATGGCAAATGAATATGGTTCTTATAAATATACTGAAATATTATATAATTATAAACAAATATTTGTACATCCCATTAATCTGTTATATAAGTACTACCATACATTAATAAATGAATAAAATAAATAATATTTATATGTACTGAATTATGGAATTTTTAGAACATTTTCATGTTGAGATATCTGGAAAAAATGTCAAGGATGAACATGACCCAAACTTCTGTTCGACATAATGTGATCTGTATCTAGAAAATATAATCATTTTACATTATTTTTGATGTTTTTGAAAAAATATAATATTTATTTTTTATTTTATTAGATTAAAATTACCAAATAATATCATTATAAACCAAGAATGTTATTATCTTTAAATTTTACAGTCGTAAAATCATAAAAAAGTCATATTCCAATAAAATTATATTATAAACCCTCTAAAATTATTAATATTAAAATTATAAAAAATATTAATATATGTACTCCGAAGAAAATTAAATACACATCTAAGGTTTTCACTAAAAGTTATAGTACATCCAACATAATATTTAAAACATATGAAATTATATATTACAACTGTTGTGTTCCTTGAGCACCCACAATCCATATACAATGGTACTTTAGAACACATTATGAAAGATTCATGCAAAACAAATCCAAAATATAGTTTCTTTGATACCTAGTAAAGATTGAGTCAAACTAGATTATATTGAAATATTATATGTACCCAAAAAAATTTGAGGCATTTATTTTAGGGTAATCTAGAAAACATTTATAAACCTTCATTTTCATAATAGCCTATCATGTTAACTATAATCCATGTAACATTTTAAATATTACCATTTTTTGATTCTAACAAAAATAGTTCTATACATATAATGAACATAATTATTATATCCACAATGATTTTTATCATTTTTGGCTTTCTTCATAGCTAATATCTTATAATATTTATCTTTGATTGAAATAGAAATTGATATGGTTGCCTTAGTCCAGTAATTTCTGGTCTGTGGATTTCATTATCAATTTCAATAACTTTTAGGTCATCACATAATTTATCATTTTAACATGTTTTTGAATTTTTATATTCTCTTATATAAGATTATTACAATCCATTCCAATATTATCTAAACCATAAAAAACTTATTTAAGTATTATTTCATGATCATCGTTTGTTTCTTACATTAAAATCAATTATTCTCATATTATAATCTTAAAATATCAATAGTTTGGTATCTATAATGTTTTTTTCTTTGAAATTACATAATATAAAATCAATAATATTTTATTTTATTTTTTAATATTATTGTTTTCTCATTGATGAACCAATATAATACATCCATTATCAAGATATCACATTGAAAATTTAAATTTTAGAACATTTAAAAATTTAACATAATGTTCAATATCTAATTCATAACTATATTTACAATTATTATACATTTTACCCATTTTATTGTTTTATCTATAAAACATAGATTAATAAATTCTTTTTTACTCTCATCACCATGAATACCTATGTTTAAAATATTTATACAGCACTATATTTCATAATATTTGATTCCATTATACATCTTTTATTTCATGCCATTTTTATATTGTTTTAATTTAGGATATTATAAATTTATAGACACATTTTTCCCAAATTTATTGAATATTAATTATGAAACATCTTATTTAATCCTAAAAAACATTTAATACCCTTTATTTCATCATTTAGATATATATATTTTTGTCATTTCTTAAAACATCTCTTACTCTTCATGTATATTTATACTCCTTTAGTGAAATTTATAATTAGATCCTTATAACTTTATGGTGACTTTGAATTAGAGTAATTAGCTATAACATTTATATTTTATGTAAATACACTAACATTCCTTTTACCATAGTCATCGAAAATGTTATTATTTATTTCCATATTATATTGTATATGTGATCCTATTAACTCATCCATTTAAAATTGAATGAAATCATTATATTATTCAATAGAAACCTTCTTTTAATTCCACCTATTAAGAAGAGATCAAATTATTTTTTTAATTAATGAATCATTCTTCATGGTCTCTTTGAGTAAAATAACACTAGTAAATATTTTCCTGAATCAATTTAATATATAATTTATTATTTCTTGATAAATTTGTTTGAATGAATGAAACTAATATCTATGTATACCAAGCTTGGTTCCAAGAAACATATCAGATCCTTGATGAGTTACTTTTAATTTTCTTTATATTTTGGAAGTGTTTTTCACGATAAAATATACATATACATATTATCACTAAGAGATCAGTGTATTTAATTCATAACTTTGTAATTTAAAACGCATTTTTAAGCATCATTACCTGTGAGTGTTTCTTAATATACATTTGGTAGTTTGTATGGTTTTAACAAAATAACAAAATAATAAAGACTTATATATAAAAGAAATACTTCTATTATATCAATATAGAAACCATAGTCACTTTAATTTATATGTGGCGGTATGTTTGAATTAAACTTTAAAAAAAATATCACAAAACAATGTAGTGGATCACTTCTATATACTTATATGTGTATGATAATGTTTAGTTCAAAAAACGATAATGAAAAAACTAAGTGAAAATAAATAAAAAGTAACCACACTCTAATACAAATTGTTATGTCCCTTTGTATGGGAGTATTCACTATTGGGGGACTGAATTTCCATTTTATAATATTTAAAAAAATATAATATGTCAATGGTTGAACAATATTAAAAATGAATAAAAAATAAAACTATATAAAAAGTGAAATTTAAAAGATGTTAAGATCACTGTGACGATAGTCATCATCAATCACCTTACATTTGTGTGGATATTGATATTAAAAAGATCATTGCTATTGAAATAGAGTGGTAACATGTTTACATAAAAATAAATAGTAACTTTTTAACACTTGGTTATATAATACCTTATTTTTGATGGAGTAACTGCCCACAATACTTTTCTTGTGTGGAAGAACCCAACCATCCATTTATAAGGGATAAATAACGCAATTATATAGATTTTAATGAGAAAGGGTAAACTAGACACAATTGAAAAAACATATGGTTGGAAAAATTACAATATAAAAATAATGTAAACGAATAAAAATAGAAACTCAAAAGATGGTGTAGAAATTTTTTTGGTCAAGTTTACTGGTCACTCTAATAGAGGAAGATGAATGGTATGGTGTAATTCAGGTATCACATAAAAATAATAGATGTTGAATAATTTTCATAAAAAATTAAAAGCAGTAAAAATTGGATCATGATATTCTTATCTAATGACAAACACATTTATATGTTGTTTACCTTTGGGATATGACCCTTATCAATAAAATAAATTATTATAAGATAATTTACATATCAAATAGTTCCACTAGACATGTTAGTGAATAAAAATAATATAATATGACCAGTATATTTTTTTTATATTCATGAGAATAAATGTAGAAAAAATTGATTTATATTTATTTATTAAATATTTATATAAAATAATTAATATTTTTATTTATCAATTGTTAAAAATTAAAAACAATAAAATTATTTCATAAAAGTGTAAATATATAGAATGAGAAGACAACTTAATATTGTAAAAACATAGCATCACATCAACATTTGAACTACAAAAATATGTGTCCATAAAAATAATGTTACATTTAATTTTATACAAATTTGCATTTTTTTATATCAATATAAAAATAATAATATATGTTTGAAACAATTATATTAGTAAAATCAATTTAAGATTTAAATAAATATTTTAGAATCAAAATTTAAACTAATGGTGGAAGATTGATCTATCATTGAAGTAGAGAGAGGTGGATTAATTTTTCTTTCATTGAAAATAGAGATTATCATATGATGACATATCACTGAAAATAGAGAATGATTACTCATGATTAAAATTGAATATTTCCCATGATTATACATAACTCACCGATTTATGAAGTCTTATACTGACTCAGGACTCACTATTGTTTAAAATATAATGGTGTTTCTTGAATAAAAATACCGATTGAAAGTACTTTAAAATAAGATGACAAATCGATGATAAAAAAATACTAAAAAGACATCAAATAGAATGAATGAAACATTATGGATGATAGAATAATGAAGACTAATTTGGGATATTAAAGAAGATCATGCATGGAAAAAATATAAATCAACTGATGGATTTGATACTAACTGATAATTGAATATCAAAGTTGATATGACTTGAAAATGGTTTATAATAGTGAATGGACTAACCATTGGGGTCTGAAAGTGACTTGAATCACCTTTGGTCTCATATGATGTCTTGTGAGTCACTGTTGATGTGAAATGGATTCATCGTTGGGAAAATAGCAAGGGGACGACATCAAATTAGAGATGAATACCATGTAGAGGTGAGTATTGGGAAGATTGGAGATGAATTAGTGTTATAGTTATGTAAAGAGAAGATGTATAAATATATAATAAATCAAAATCTGATAAATCCAAAGGCATGAATTAATATATAAGGACATGGCCTTAAAACTTACATAATATTGAATTAACTGAATAATTCACAATGAGGATCTTTTCATGTTTAGAGTTTTAGAAAATTAGTCCATAACAATTACATCTCAATAATACAAAGTAGACACTTCTAATCAGTTTCCATTTTTTCATAAAATAAAATCTCTTGAAAAAAAGAGTCATGTCTAAATACAAGATTATGAGAGCATGTCTTTTCCGTGATCCCATCCTTGAACCTATTCCAAATTATTTCATGTGAAAAACATTTCCAAAACATGGGATGATCACAAAAAGCATAGTAAGGGATACAAAAATAAGGAAACTGTTAGTTTTCCAAAACAAAAAGTAAACCATGAATACATTATCATAAGTAATAATTTTCACCTTTATGAAGTAGTAAATAATCTTCAATAAATAAAAGATCATTAATTACCCTTTTGTAACCAAAATATTACCATAAAATCCATATAAAGAACACATAACATATAAAGGTAACTTAGGACATAAACATACTTAAATTGAATAATCATACGGTCAACATCCACACATTTCACAAAATGGAATAGCAATACGGCCGACTTCCATTCCTAATGCATTTGAGATTATAATGTAACCACCCATCCTGGTATTCGCGACACCACCTGTCATTTGGTTTATCATGTAACCACCCGTCAAATTTCTAAGTACCATTATAAAATCATAAGACATAAAACAAATATAATGGATTTTTTTTTTCAACATTTCAATCACAATATATCAATTATATATATTGAGATTAAATAATACTTTATCAATCCCATTTTCAATACCAAAATACGTAAAATATTATATGGTATTTATTTTCATTTAAAAAACATTATGGCTAGTTGAGGAAGCAAATGATCAAATAATACTCTCGGTGGCGGAAAAGTCATTGTCACCGCTTCCGTTAAAAGAAACATTCCTTTTTGTTGTTTAGTAAAACGCATCTTAGAAAAATATTCCCATTGAATAGTTAGGGGTGTCTATACATCGTATAAAATAATGTCGTGTATTAAAACAAAATATGCCTCAATGAAAGGAGATTTAGATGAAGTCCCTTACCTCATGTCCGACTTGACTCGATCATTCTTTAATCTTATGAATAATAAACTAATGTTAATTTATACTTACTTAAGAACCTTTTTCAAGTTTATTATTCCTTTTATATCACATATTACCATGTTCTAAAAATTATTTAATCATTTAAGTTAATAATGTTCATTTTGTCAATATTTTATACTTGAGTCAAAAATGGACTTCTTATAACTACATGTTGTTCAGGAGGTCAATAGTTCATTATATCCAGAATGACATTCATCATTTAGATATCATATATATCATATATATCCATTATATACATGTATTTATAATAGTACATAACATATGAAGGTAAAAAATGAAATGGACCGTTCATGGAGACGGTAAGCCGTACGTACGCACGAACACTACTTTCATTACTATTTCATATTTTAATGGAATTTAAACACAATGATACATATTTAAATTAAAATTATCATATAATATCTTATATAATATCATTAACTCTATCATTTATACATCCCGCATAAGGAATTAACCAGTCACATCACTTTGAGGGGGCGGTAGTCCGCACCTCCTGAAATGAGATTATCGTATTTAACCATTATGGAAACCATAAAGGTGTGCTTTAAATGGAAAATGTAGAAGAATAAAGAAAAAAACATAATATATATCATATATAAATACGGTTCCATCATAATGGCCACCATGAGAGGCGGTTTGAGATATTTGAACAATCATCGTTTCGTGAGGCGTTAGTTTTCCGTCCATAGAAACATTTTGTTCTTCATCCATTAGATGAAGGTGTGTATAAGTATAGTTCAAATAAATCTCATAACAACATCCTAGTATAATGAGGATAATTTTTTTGTTACAAAATAAAGTAATAAAAAGAGTATAGGGGTTGGATACGTAAAATAAATGAAAAAAATTAAAGAGAAACGTTTACCTTTAATTTGGGTAACCCCCTTTTGTTTGAACCAAAGGACTTCATGAAGGGACTTCTGCCTAAGGTAAGGGTTCAAGTAGGAGAAATATGATTTATGGAGTATAATTATGTAGATTTAGGATGATCCAAATGGCTTTATAGGTGTGAGGAATTGGATAGAAGTCATCTCCTTTTATAAGAGAGAGGAGGGGCTCTTTAAGAAAGTGTGAAAATATTATTTTATTATATAATGATATTCTATTTTAAAAGGTCCAAAAATCATTAATCTCAAAGATAATATGACTCATGGTTGAAATAAAATCATCCAATAGAAATTTTACAGGGTTTGTATATTATTTTAGTCATTATAATCTTATTTATTTAAATGATTTATTAATGAGTTAAACACTGAATCATTATTGTGTCAAAACTAATTTAAATTATTTGATGTTTAAAAATTATAAAAAATATACCGTTATATAGGAAATGTTTTTAGTTTTCAAATGAATATTTATAGTTGAAAATAAAATTTATAAAACCCCATCTAAAAATAAATTTACTAAAAGATATTTATTTTTGTCATTTTTCCATTTACATTAACTTAATTAATCTAAATTGAAATTTTCACTCCCAAGTGGCTCAATTGAGTCCCAAAATCTACCCAAAGATGATCCTGGTAGTAACTGACTCATCCAATATGTTTTTGACATGTGTTAAAGTAATTTTTAGTTATTATAATATTATTTTAACATTGAATTACCCTATTTACCTTAAACCGCGGTAAATAAAAGTCAAATGTTAATATTCACCAAATATTATTTTAATATTAATGAACAAAAAATACTTCTTGATAACAACCATGTATGTTGGATTTCCTAAATTCAATTCACAGAAGTGGTAAAATTTCATTTAAATCAAAAAGACAGTTTTTAACAACTACTATGTGGTTTCACTATTAATCAAAAATGGATTTTTTTTAAAAAATACCAAAAATTCAGCCTATGTTATATTTGATATTATAAATTCATTAATGATATCTATTTTACCAAATTCTAAACATAAAATTGGCATTAATTAATTTTAAAATTAATTCCCATTGTTAAAACAAATAGCGTGTTTTTATGAAACTACAACTATCAAAAGATTGACACTTGTTAGTGTCCAATTTCAAAGTGAAATTAATTCCAACAACCAAAATTGGATTAAATGGTAAAAATATATTCTAATTACACTTTAAAACCAATTAAAAAGATAAAACAACCATATAAATAAATTATATTAAAAAGGACCTTTGAATTAGCATAAAATATTTTTCACTATTAATTAAAAATGAACTTTATCATAAAAATACCAAAAAATTACCCAAAGTAAAATTTGAGGTCCCAAATATATATAAGAATTTTATTTGGTCAAATAGAATATATAAAATTTTCCAAAACTAGATTTAATGATGGTTCTCCATTAAAATGTGGTAAATCAACCTTTTAATGTAAATTATGATTAAAATTAGATTCATTCAATTTTTAAGCCTCTAATTTTTATTGGATAAATGTAAATACATTTAAAAAACATGTACAATAATATTTTTTTTTGTTTTGTTCATTCCATACAATACAATGCCTAGGAGTTAACTACCATTTAAAATAATAATATTATATTATTAGTGTGCAACGTATGATTTCAAAGAAACCTGTTGTTGCGTATCAGGTAAGCTATCGAATATAACATCTCCTTTAATGTAAAATTAATATTTAAATCCCAAATTTTAATAAATCTGATCTATGTATTATTCTTTATTTAGGTGGGATGTTAAAACCTTCCCCATTTTGAAATTTATGTCCTTGCAATTTTATTTTCTTATCAAATAAGTGGGGTATTTATCCCTCATAGAATTTTCAGATTCCCACTTTGACTCCTCAATCATGTGGTTTTCCCACAAAACATTTACCTAGTGAATACCTTATTCTGCAACACTTTCTCTCTACAGTTAAGAATCTGGACTGTTTGTTCTTCATAAGAGAGATTCCCTTCCAACTGAACTACCTGTAGGCTCAAAACAAGAGACGGATCTAACATATACTTTCTCAATATCGAAACATAAATAAATTTGTACCTGGGATAAACATGGAGGTAAAGGAACTATATATTCAACTAATACAACATTCTCCAGAATTTCATAAGGTCCAATGAACCTCGGACTCAACTTTCCCTTCATACCAAAATGCATCACACTTTTCCATGGAGAAACATTGAGAAATACATGATCACCTACCTCAAAAGAAATATCCTTCCTCTGGATATCTCCATAACTTTTCTGTCTACTCTGAGCTGTTCTCATGTGCTTCTGAATCAACTGAAATTTCTCTGCCATCTCTTCTACCAATTCAGGTCCCATCAGCTTCCTTTCACCTACTTCATACCAAAAAGCTGCAGTTCGACAATGCTTTCCATAAAATGCCTCAAATGGAGCCATATGTATACAGGAATGAAAACTCTTATTTTATGGAAATTCAACTAAAGAAAGATGTTGGTCCCAACTTCCCGGATAATCCATCGAGCAGGCACGTAACATATCCTCCAATTTCTGAATTGTTCGTTCTGATTTCCCATATAATTGAGGATGAAAAGTTGTACTAAAATTTACTTCAGTACCCAATGACTTCTGAAGGCCTTTCTAAAAGTTAGAAGTTAACCTAGGATCATGATACGATACAAAGAAGAGGGAAACTCCATGCAACCTGACTATCTCTTTAGCATTCAACGGAGATAGTTTATCTAGAAATAAAGTATCTTGAATAGGAAGGAAATGACTAGATTTAGTCAACTGATCAACAATAACCCAGATTGCATTATTACCTTGAGATGTCTTCAGTAATCCACAATGATGTTCATGGATATATTTTCTCATTTCCACTCTAGCACCGGTAAAGACTGAAGAATTCCTTTCAGTAACTGTCGTTATGCTTTAACCTTCTGACAAGTCAAACACTCCAAAATAAAATTAGTAATAACTCATTTTATTCCATCCCACTAGTAATACTCACGAATTTCTCTATACATCTTAGTACTGCCCGGATGAACTGAAAACGAGGAACTATAAGCTTCACATAATAACTCATTCTTGAACTGTGAATCACAAGGCACGCATAATCTCTTTAAAAACCTCAAAACTCATTCATTATCAATGTTAAATTCAGGAAACATACCCTTCTGAACCAACTCCACCATTTTCTGTAACTCACTCTCTTCTTTCTGTTCTTTCTTAAACTATTTGATAGAGATGATCTCACTGACACCTGATAAAAAACAGAATAATTTCCAGCACCAACAAAATCTATTCCAAATTTCATCAAATCAAAAACCAAAGGATCTAATTCCAAATGTAACATAGTTAATGAAGAATTACTTTTTCGACTCAAATCATCCGCCACTTTATTTGGTTTTCTCATATTATAAAGGATAATGAAATCATAATCCTTGATTAATTCCAACCATCTCCTCTATCTCATTTTCAATTATTTCTGAGTGAATATATATACTTCAAACTTTTGTGATCAGTATATATTTTACACATCACTCTATACAAATGAATCCTCCAAATTACTAAAGCAAAAAAAACATCATCTAATTCCATATCATGTGTAGGGTAATATAACTCATGTGGTTTCAACTGACATGAAGCATAAGAAATTATCTGATCATTGTTGCATTTGTACACAACCCAATCCTTTCAATGATGCATCACTATAGATAATAGACTCACCATTTCTGGATGGTAGTTCCAAAACTGGAGCATTAACCAATATTCTTTTAAATTCTTGAAAACAATCATCACATTCTGTTTTCCAAATAAACCTAACTCCTTTTCGAGTTAACTTAGTCATTGGACTAGATAACCATGAAGGATATTCAAAAAAACCACCGCTAATAACCTACCAAACCAAGAAAACTACGAATCTCGTTTATATTTGTGGGTCTTGGCCATTCTTCAACAACATTCGTTTTAGCAGGATAAATAGTTATGCAATTTTTTGAAACAATGTGACCAAGGAATGAAATTTGTTGTAAAAAAAACTCACACTTGTTGAAGTTCCCATAATGTTTCTTTTATTTTAATGTTTTCATGATAACCCTAAAATGACTTTCTTGTTCCTATTTTCTTTTGGAATAAACCAAAATATCATCAATAAACAGAACCAACATTTATCACCTGATTCAACTAAGCCATCACTGTAGTAAACTGCTCAATTCTAATTTTGACCATCTCAGGATACTGATTTGAAAGGTCATTTCACTCTGTATGACTTCCCAAAAAAGATACTATGATTCCTCTAGGAAAAACCATTATTAACACAAAAATATCTTAGGAAAACCAACATGCTAATCTGTAAATTCTATATCATTCCAATATTTCCATAAATTAATTTTTGGACATTTATTTAACAAGAACATTACTCCTAAAGTTGTCTAAACCGACCTCTGATACAAAATATAAGGACCTGGATTTAAACCATACATAATATTGAATTAAATGAATATTTCACTTTGAAGATCTTTTCTGGTTTAGATTTTTAGTGAATTAGGCCACAACTATTACATCTCAAAAAAACAAAGTGGACACTTCTACTCAGTTTCCATTTTTTTCATTAAATCAAATCTCTTGAAAAAAGCCATGTCTAATTCCATGTTTAAGAGAGCATGACTTTTCTTTGTTCCCATCTTTGACACTATTCCACATTATGTCTTGTGAAAAAATTTAAAAAACTTGGGATGAGTATAAAACCCCAATAAGGGATACATAATGAAGAAAAACTGTTAGTTTTGCAAAAAAATAAGTAAACCATGAATACTTTATCATAAGTAATACTTTTCACCTTTATGAATTGGTAAATACTCTTCACTAAATAAAATATAATTAATTACCCTTTTGTAACCAAAATATTACCATAAACCCCATATAAAGAACACATAACATATAAAGGTAACTTGGGACATAAATATACTTAAATGGAATAACCATATGGTCGACTTCCACACATATCACTAAATTGTACACAATTCATTTGAGTTTATAATGTAACCACCCATCCTGGTATTCATGGCAGCACCCATCATTTGGTTTATCACGTAACCACACGTCAAATGTCCAAGTAACATTATAATATCATAAGACATAAAACAAATATAATGTAATGAAAACATTTCCATATTTCAATAACAATATATGACTTAAATATATTGACATAAAATAATCTTTTATCAAATCCATTTTAAATAACAAAATAAATTAAAGTGTATATGGTATTTATTTTCTTTTAAAAAACATTACGGCTTGTTAAGGATGTCAAAGATCAAATAATACTCACGGTGGCGGAATAGTCATTTCCACCACTTATGTAAAAATAAACATTCCTTTTAGTTATTTAGTAGAACAATTTGTAGAAAAATATTCCCTTTGAATATTCATGTGTGTTAATATAGCGTATAAAATAATGTAGTGTATTAAAACAAAATATGTCTCAATGAAAGAAGATTGAGACGAAGTTCATTACCTCATGTCCGACTTAACTCGATCATTATTTAATATCCTAAATAATAAAATAAATTAATGATTTCCTGATTAAAAACCTATTTCCAGTTTATTATTCCTTTTATATCACTTAATACCATGTTATAAACATTATGAAATCATTTAAGTAACTAATGTTCATTTTGTCGATATTTGGTACTTGAGTCAAAAACGGACTTCTTATAATTAAATGGTGTTCATGTGGTCAATAGTTTATTATATCCATAATGACATTCATTATTTAGATATCATATATATCATATATATCCATTATATACATGTATTTATAATAGTACATAACATATGAAGGTAACAAATTAAATGCATCGTTCATGGAGATGGTAAGTCGTATGTACGCATGAACGCTACGTTCATTTCTATTTCTTATTTTAATGGAATTTAAACATAATGACACTTTTTATATTAAAATTACAGTATAATATCATATATAATATCATTTACTCTATCATTTATACATCCTACATATGGAATTAACGAGTCACATCACTTTTAGGGGTCGGTAGTCCGCACTTCCTCAAATGAGATTATTGTATTTACCCAATATGGAAACAATAAAGGCCTGCTATAAATGGAATGTACAGAAGCTTAAAGAAAAAATAAACAAAATATATATCATATATAAATACAGTTCCATCATAATGGCCACCATGAGAGGCTGTTGTAGATATATTAACAGTCATCATTTCATGAGGCGTTAGTTTACCATCCATAGAAACATTATGTTCTTAATCCATTAGATGGAGGTGTGTGTAAGTTTAGTTAAAATAATTCTCATAAGAATATCCTATTATATTGAGGATATTTTTGTTTTTACCAAATAAATGAATAAAAAGTGTTTTGGGGTTGGAGAAGTAAAATAAAAGAAAACATTTTAAGAGAAACTGTTACCTTTAATATGGGTAACTCACTTTGGTTTGAATCGAAGGACTTCTTGAAGGGGCTTCAGCTTAAGATAAGGCTTTTATTAGGAGTAAAGGGATTTAAGTAGATTAATTAATCAGATTTTGGATCATCCAAATGGCATTAGAGGTGTGAGAAATTGGTTGGAAGTGGTCTCCTTTTATAAGGGAGAGGAGAGGCTCTTTAGGAAAGTGTGGAAATATTATCTTATTATATAATGATATTCGGTTTCAAAATGTCCAAAAATCATTAAAGTCGAAGAGACGATGGATCATGGTCGTAATGACATCATACAATAAGAATTGGACATGTTTTGGATAATATTTTAATCATTATAATCTTATTTATTTATATGATTTATTAATGAGGTAAACACTGCATCATTATTGTGTCATCAGTAATTTAAATTATTTGATATCTAAAAATTATAATAAAAATACCATGATATATGAAATTTTTTATATTTTCAGTGAATATTTATAGTTTAAAGGATAATTTATAAAACCCCTTTTACTAATTAATTTACTAAAAGATATTTGTTTTTGTCATTTTTTTCGTTACTTTACGTTAAATAATCTAAATTGTCATTTTCACTCCCAAGTGGCTCAGTGGGGTCCCAAAATCAACCCAAAGATTATCATGGTCGTAAATGAATCAACCAATATGTTTTAGACATCTGTTAAGGTAATTTTGTGTTATTATAATACTCGTTTATCCATAAACTACCCTATTTATCTTTAACTGCGGCAAATAAAAGCCAAAAATTACTATTCATGAAAAAGTATTTTCATCTTAATGAACCAAATTTTTCTTCTTTATAACAAAAATGTTTGTCGGGTTTTCCAAATTCAATTCACAGAAGCGGTAAAAATTCATTTAAATCAAAATATCAGTATTTTAACTACTACTAAGTGGTTCCACTATTTATAAAAAATTGACTTTTTTCAGAAAAATATAAAAAATTCAGCCTAAGATAAATTTGATATTCTGAATTCATAAATGATGTCTATTTTACCAAATTCTAAACATTAATGTTTCATTAATTAATTTTAAAATTAATTCCCACTATCAAAATAAATAGCGTGTTTTTAAGAAAAAATAACTATCCAAAGATTGACACTTGTTAATGTCCAATTTCAAAGTGAAATTAAATCCAATAACCAACATTGGATTAAATGGTAAAAATATATTCTAATTAAACTTTAAAATCAATTAAAAAGATAATCCAACCATATAAATAAATATTATTAAGAGGGACCTTTGAATTAAAATACAATATTTTTCACTATTCATTAAAAAATGTACTTTATCAGAAAAATACCAAATAATTACCCAAAGTAAAATTTGATGTCCTAAATCTATAGAAAAATTTTATTTGGTCACATAGAACACATAAAAATGACCAAAACTATACTTTGAGAGGGTTATCCATTAAAAGGTGGTAAATCAACCTTTTAATGTAAATTATGCTTAAAATTAGATTCATTCACATTTTAAGCATCTAACTTTTATTGGATGAATATAAATACATTTTAAAAACATGTATAAAAATATTTTAGTTAATTTTTTTACTTCCCTCCAATGAAATGGCATGGAGTTAACTAGCATTTAAAATAATAATATTATATTATTAGTGTGTAGTGTAAGATTCCAAATAATGTCGTTGTTGTGTATCAGGTACGCTATCGAACATAAAATCCACTTTAATGTAAAATTAATATTTAATTCATAAATATTAATAAAGATGAAATATGTCTTATTATTTATTTACCAATTATGTTATATAACATGATTTTCTTCATCAGTGATGCTTTGTTGATAGTTGGTGAACATGAAGTTGATGGTGTGACCTCAGAAAAATATGACTAAAAAATAAAGAAGAAAAAATATGAGGGGATCAGTTAAGGACACATGGTAATATAAATGATTATGTGGGCTTTATAAAATATCATAGATGTGAAATTAAAACTATTTGAAGGAATGTTATATATATGAATTTTAAAAAGAATGGAAAGTCCCAAATCTCATTAGATACTAAGAGGGAGAATAATATAAAAATAATTTCACACTGGTACTTGAACTATCTAGCTATTTGGGATTATCACCAATTATAAAATGTACAGACATTGTCCTACGACCAAATAAGAGAGCTAGCCCATACCATGTGCCAAGAGGAATTCTCTAAGAGCCTTATACATGGGAACTCACACATTGAGAATGTAATATGAACACTAAAATCTCCAAACGCCTTGTTATCATAATATGGAGGTCTCTCCATGAGGTTGATCCATTGGGTCACCTATGTTATTGAAGGAATCCCAAGGTCCCTCAGTAAGAATGGCCTGATTTTTTTATTTAGTCTTAGAAAACAAGAAACATGATAGAAAATAAAAATATACTATAATGATGTGTCAATTAAGAACATTAAAATAATGACATAAAAATATTAAAACATATATTTAAAAACAAATTATCTCTTAAAACACATTAAAACTTAATAAACACGATAATTTAATAAACGTAAATATTTTATAATATTTTAATAGAGAATGATTTATTTAAACCAATAAAATGATAAATTATTAATGCACTTCAAAATATTATAAGATCCCTAAAAATAGAAAAAAAATTATTTTATATTAAATTTTATTTTTTCATCTAGGTTACTATCTACTCAACACCATGTTAAACATATGCTACATGAAACATTTATTATGCTTATGTTACATGAATGACCAAGTTTTAAAAATAATATTAATAATTAAATAGATATATTATTTTAGTTAATTTTGAGGCAATAAATATGATTAAATAACATATGAATATATATATATAATATATTAAATATAATTTTCTATATTTATATAATATGTCTTATAGACTTATGATAACGAAAAATCTTGTTTATGCATAAAGAGTTGTATTTTTCTAAATGTTTTATTTCCATGTTTTAATGGGATACATATATTTAAAAATTGATTCTTTTATGATTTTTATTGGTTGAAGTAAAAATTATTTTGGAATAGTGAATTATGAAAATAATTTATATTAAATTATTGGTATTATTAGGAGTGGTTTTTTTATTATTATTGAAAGATACTACATTTTAGTTGATGACCACCCTTTCATTTAAATAATGATTAATGTTATGTTATATATTAAATTGGTTTGAAAATTATAATATATAAATTATAAATATATTAATAAAATTATTTAATTAAAATGTTTTATATATTGAATTTTGATATAAAAAAATAAATATCATTAGAATATTTTCTCACTAAAAGATCACTTTCTCTCAATGTCTAAGAGATTATATTTAAATTTAATTTCTCCACTTATGTGAATTGAACATGGAAATATATATATATATAGTTTTAATGTTAATAATATTTATAGTGGAAGAATATATTATTAGTTGTTGACAAAAAATTAATAATGAATGTAATTAAAATTAAATATAATAATAATGGTTTAAATTAGTTTATATAGTGGTCAAACTAGAATCTTAAGAGAAGTAATGACCTAGACACATTTTTAAAATCTACTAGATGCCAATATATTGAACATAACTCTTATTTGTTATAATTATACGTTTTATTTTGATATAATTCCACAAAAATGGCCAATAATATTTTTTATGCGAGGAAAACCCAAAAAATGGAAACACACAAACATTTGACCTTTATAAAGCCCTGTTATATGCAATAAACATCATATTTTCATTTTTACATGTCATTTTGAATGATAATTGGATTATTTTTTCCAATAATTAATATTCATTAAATTTTATTATCTAATTACATTAAAATCTTGGGAAGCTCTTACGCAATTATTATATACTTAATAAATAAATAAAAATAATGATTCAAAAAATATAGAAAATTGAGTAAAATAGATTATATTTTTGTATTAACATATTTTTATAGATTTATAACTCATTTTATAATTCTATAAACCAAATATTTATGATTTCTATCATTAATATGACAATTTTTAAATTTAAATAAAAAATTACTTCAAAATCGACTGTAATGATATTTCGTAATAAAGGATATATTATTTTGTGATATAAGGTTTACTGAAAACCCTATCTTATACCAAAGGGTTTTAATGTTAATAAATATAATATATGGAATATTCATAGATAAATTTTCATTTTATTGGGAACATATTGACCCCTAAATAATGAAAATATTATTAGCATAGTTCGGGATGGAGTTGTTTTTTTGTACGTAACATGTAGTTGTTGTATAATACTTTTACAGAACACGATTAGTTTATTTGAAAATTAGTAATCATATGTATAATTAAGTGCTTAAAGAAATTTTTTTAAATATCGATTTAATTTAGTCTTAATTTTCAAATTACATAGGTTTGAAAACTAGTCATCATAATAAAAACAAAAATGGTAAATCTAGTGAATCATTAAAGGAGGAGAACAAATCTCTAATATGCACTTATTTTTATTTTTTGGAGGATTTTATAGACCATATTTTATATTTAATGTTATTTTTATCATTTTGAGCTCAAAATTATGATAGGGAGACCTCTAATGTTTTTTTACCTATTTAAATTTATAAAAATATCACGCCTCTTACACTATAAAAATGAATTCACCCCTCCAATATATCAACACCTCTAAATAATTTTTGATCCAACGTCCCTGACAAAATAATATCCCGACATACATTCAATAATTATATGAACATCAACATGGGATGAACACATCCCATGTAAAACCTTTCATATAGAACAGAATGATTGGCTCGAAAAAGAGGTAACATTCTTCAACGATGACATTTTATTTATAATATTAGTCCCATATATACTAATTTTATATCCTAATTACATTATAAAATAATTATAATAAATATATTTAATTTTTTGTCAAATATTTATGACTTACACATTCCAATACATCCATAAAATGGGATATGTAATCATCATTTGTGTGTCAACAGACTACAACCTCACAAACTGATGCCATTCATTCATCAATTACCAGCATTATAGGTTGGTAATAATGATTTATTTTAGTTTATATATAAGATATATGATATATTTTAAATGTATTTACAATTATTTAATATTTATATATCACATACCATAATGATTTCAATTTTTTGGGAATATGATGACATCATTTCTGGATGTGTGGACTACCGTCTTCTCAAAGCAATGTTATTCACTCTCACTATACACCAAATGTAGTAAGGATGGATTAAATAAAAATATCTAACATTTTTTACATAAATATAATTCATAAATTATAAAATAAATTTATATCATTTAATATTGATTCATTTACTATGAATATAAAATGGACACAATATTAATGTGTATTTATAGTCTACCATTACCATAAATAGTGCATATCATTTCTTATCACACAATTTTATGGAATATAATAAATACATATATAATAAATATATATAATAATAAGATCATTTTTACCTCATGGGTACTATTAAATCATTATCTAATATAAAACAACAAATATATCAATCATAACATAGTAAAAAAATTGACAATTAACACTCAAAAGGATTAAATCAATGAAAGATGTCAAGAAAATCAGTAATAAGATTGAGTAAGAATTTCATATATGATTTTATAAGTATGTGTGTAGTTATGTTATTATTTGTTAACATGTTTTAAACATATAAATATGTTGTCAAAGAAAACTCAGCTAAAAATAAAATTAATTTAATTTAATTTACATTACTTTTTAGATATGTGAGATAAATAAAATATTAACCACTTAGTTATTTTTTGTGCTATTTATACTAAATGTTTTGAAAGATTAAATCATAAATCCATTATTCTTCAAGGTATTTAATTTTTTTAATTTAATAATCTCATAAAATGGGGTTTTATCATTATAATTACATACTAGTTAATGTTATATTATAATCAAGCTTTTTTATATTGTTAACTCTATTAAAATAATCAAATTTTTTTAATAATTTTTCATTTAAAATTAAAATAATTATTATCATATATCTTCCTATAATATCATTATAATTATTTCTAAATCTATATAACATTTTACATATTAATTTAATATAAATTGATTTTGATTTATTGGGGAAATATTTCTAAATATGTATCGATTAATCAATATGTATATTTGATAATGCACATTTATTAAAAATGTCATAGATTATTTGATATATGAAATAATATCTGTAGATTCATTACATGTGTTAGAGTCCTATTAATTAAATATCCAAGGGTTGGGGACTGGTTGTTGAAATCCCCATGATGAATTAGTAGTCCCATGAAATTAATCTGTGGAAAAATTCAATTTTATTTTAGACTAATATATTTTAAATCATCTTGTAAATGTTCTTAATGATAAAGGTTCCGTTTTCCTTGGAAAAATGATGTCCAATAATTAATCATTTATTTAATTTATATATTTGGTATTACTATTATCCATGATATTATTTATTATTAATTTTATTTGGGTGAATTTCATTCTCAGTTCAATTGTTAAATGGACAGTTTTTAGTCATTTACCTTACCATATTGATTACAATAATTAATTCCTTGTTACTTATGTTGTACCAAACCATTATTAAGTATCTAATATCACAATGTTTTATAGTCCTCATGGTTTGAATATTAATAGATAGAATCAATTTCAATGATTGTGAGATTTACGTTTTTATGTTTCACTTTCTAACCCAAATTTAAAATGGTTTTCATGTATGTATCCCGGTTTTCGAAAAAAAACTAAACTTTTTAGTTCTTTCTGATTTTATTCCATTTAATCAGGATGAATTAGTAAATTTAGGCCTTGGGTCTGGGCGTCTGGATTCTTGAAATTATAGTTGGTATCAAATAATTTCTAATAGAAAACATCTAAAATAGATTTAAGAAAACATAGATTATAGAATATATTCTTAAGATAGTCATTGTGAATAAGTATAGAAGATAATCCTTATGAAAATATTTTTATGATTATGGAATTATGTATACATAAATATTTAAATTTTCGTATATAATAAACTATTTTTTTAATTCTTTGTGGTAAAATATAATCGAGTCCTTGTCATCATTTAAAAATGGAAACTAGTGGAATGAATATGAACCTCACCAATTCACTTGATCCAATGAGTAATACTGATCATTGATTTTATGCTCTTATGTCTATATTTTGAAGAAAACTAGAATAAAAAAAAATTTAATCCTATGAGGATATAGTATCCTATTTTTATAATATATAATATAAATTCACAATGTATTATTTCATTGGTGTAAGAATGAGAAGAATATGAATTCATGGAAAAATATGGTTAATTGGTGGATGAGACTGATGTATTTTCTTATTTGTAATAATTGATGAAATAATCACACATCGACATTATTAAAATTAATTATTGTTTTCTATATGCTTGATGAGAAAGGATACCAAGATTATAATTTATAAGATACATAAAATGTTTCCATTGTACAATGCTTCAACTGAATAGAAATGTTATAGTATGAATATAAATATGTAAAATTTCAAATCAATAAACCTAAAAATATGCTAATTGATCATAATCATGATTTTTCTATGACCATAGATGATGATAATTGATTAATATTAATATTATTATATTCATGAATTATGTCATTTTTTTTGTGGTACGATTCATGAGAATTATATGATATATTAGGATTGTAAAAAAGTAATTTTCATTAAGGATTTAAAAATGTATGATGAATTGTTTAATGAAAAGTGATTCAAAAGAAAGTTAAACTTTTTTTAAAACACATCGTTGAGGGAAATTGTAGCCTTAAAATGTTCATGATGATGAAATAATGATGTTCGGATATAGAAGTGATTTATATAGGTAAATTATATTGGATATTGAAAACTACCTTAGAATTTATTTATAATAATTTGTCAAAAATGTGGTTTATATTATTACTGGTGGAGTTTATAGTAATATATTATTATGTAATACATCCAACAACTTTTTATAATAAAGAATAAGGAATAATTAATTTTTTCAATAATGTTTTATATTAATTAATGATATTATGATGTTTCATGAGATTACATTGAGAATATATTCACATGTTTTTTTATGTGATGATTTATATTTTATTCATGTTTTTTTATTAATAATAACTTCATTTTGGAAATTTAGTGATCATCATTCAAATATTTTATGATCATAATCATTTTGAATATTTTACCATTTACGAATTATTTATGTTTAACGTTGAATGAGGTTTTATGGAAATTTATTACATAACCATATGATGCAACCTATGCTATGAAATGAGGTGATAATAGTTCAATGAAATACCAATGGATAGTAATATGTTTATTAAATTGGAATGTATATATTTATAATATTATTAGAGAGTGAAAGTAGTCCTTAACTTTAGAGAAATTGGAATGAAATAATTATTTTTAAAATTATAATAATTTTTAATTATATCAACGATTTTTTTCTAACTTATGTTTTATGGATTATTGCTCATCATCATTATTCTGAACAAATTCTATATCACTCTTCATCACAACATGATAGTAATATTTCTCTTTCATGTGAATTATTTAACTATTATTCCACAATTTGAAATCATAGAATTGTGGTGACCTTCAAATTTTTTCTTCCCTCTTATTAAGATGATGTTGTATTAACCATATGTACAATGTGACTATTATAATAATATTATTCTCAATTATCATAAAAGTGATTAATGATTACACTTTTAAGTAAAAATAACAAAAAATCAATAACATGGGGAGAATTTCACAACCAAATAGATTAATTTTTTTTCATTTTATATTAATTATAAATTTTTCTTTATTTATTCACACACAACACCATGTTATTCTTATGATACACAATATATTTATTTATCCATTGTAACATTCATAACTAATAGTTACCAATAGTAATATTAATTTAACATTTATTTCCATGCTTTTAAATCAGAGGTTATAAATCTAATAATCCTATATTTGAAAATATATATCTATATATATTATGAAATGAATTATTTTTAATATAATAAACTATATTTGATATTTATATGATAAGAACTGATACATTTTATACATAAAGTAGTATTTATATTAATGTAGTTTTAAAACATTTTAATGACATGAATATTTTAATATTAAATTTTTTGGGAAGTTCTATTTTTTGATAAATAGAGAGAAGACATCATTTTAGTTGACAATCCATTTTCATTTAAATAATTATTTTTATAAAATTTTATTTTTAAATTAAATTTTAAATCAAAATAGATGTATTAAAAAAAATTAATCAAATTTATGTCAAATGAATAAATTTTTTTATTTTAAATATAAAAACGTAATGATCTTTTGAATATGTTAACATTAAAAACATTTTTCTCACCACATCTATGGGATTAACGTTTAGTTTATCTTTTCCAATTCCGTGAATTGAATTTTGATAATGGATATACATAGTTAGAATCATTAAAATATAAATATTATAATAATATCATGATATTATATTACCAAAAAAGTAGTGAAATTAATTTTAATTTTTTAAATTGATTTATGTAAAAAAACTAGTTACTTTGTTGTAAAAAACTAATCTTATTATTATACATGTCCAAGATACTACTCTAAAATCTATTGTACCCCCATATAAAAACCATATCTCTTATGATTTCTAATTTTATTATTCATTGAGATACTATTCCATGAAATTTCCTTTTATAATATGATTGGTATGTGAGAAAAAAACACAAATTCATTAACATTAACATTTATAAAGCATTGAGAAATGAAATAAACATCATATTTAGAGTTATATATATATATATATAATTTAATGATAAATGTGTTATTTTTTTATTAATTATTTATTGTTTGTTTTTGAGTGAATAATTAACAACTTAAAGTAATTATGAAATTCCATCACCATAAATATTTTATTAATAAATAAATAAAATAAATGATACAAAATTTATTAAATTTGAGGAATATTTATTGAATTATTTTCATCCATTAATTTTGTATGTTAATAAATAATTTAAATGTTTCGTTGAATTAATATATTTTAATTAAATAATGTCAATATTTAAATTAATATTATTTTATAATAATTGATATTGTATTTTGATATATAAAATTTAATGCAAATAGATTATTATGAAAATTTATTTTCAGGTTTTTATAAATATTATATATTGTTTATTACTCTACATATTTTTCTTTTATATGTAATTTATTTACCCATAAATAGTAAAAACATTGTTAGCATGATTCAGGTTAAAGAAATATTTTTGTGTGTTATATTCACTTAGTTTAAAATTAATTTTAAAAATAATTGGAATTTTTATTTTTTAAAATTATATAAAATATTTAATATTATTTTTGACTATATTTTCTAAAAAATCACACTTTAATTTTGTCTGAATGGTAAAATTAATTTAGTTAGAAAACTAGTTACCCTAATTAAAACCAAAATGGTAAAAGGTGGGGAACATCAAAGTTAAGAAGATAAATTAAAAAAAAACTTAACTGATTTTTCAGCATTGGAAGGGTGGGCCAAACCTATATTTAATTTACCCTGTTATTTTTTAAATTTTAAGTGAATTAATTTATGGATAACTCTCCATTGGTTTTAAACATTAATATTTACAAGAATATTAATCCTCCCCCATTATGAAAAAGAAATCAACCATAACAAATATTCACACATATCAAGCCATTTTTCTCATCTAACCACAGATAAAATAATCTCCCAACATCCCTCACCTCATAATATAAGCCTTAATTTTAGAATAAAGAAATACCAATATGACTTTTGGTATAATCCAAAATATGTTACCCAAAAAAGAGGTAATGTTTTCAATGAGATCGTTTGTTTTATTTCATTGTCAAACAATTCTATTTTTATTTTTTATAGATTATATAATAAAATAATTATTCTAAACATAATGATATATTTTGATTTTATTCTTTTGACCTACACATTCACACACTTCCATAAAATGGTATACTCATTCAGCTTTCATATGTAAAGCTGTTTACTGCCTTCTGAACTGATGTTGTTCATTTATCCACTACAATATTATATAATGAGAATAATGATGGAATCTGTAGTGTATATAAGGTATATATGATATTAATAATTTATTTATTATTCTATAATTTTTATATACTACATAACATTATGCCTTCCATTTTATGGGAATACGATAACATCATTTTTTGTTGTGTTGATTGCCACCTCATCAAAGAGAAGTGATTTTGATGAAACAATAAATATAATTTATTAAGGATTATTATATTAAAAATATTTTACATAATAGAAAAAAATATGATATAATAATTATAATATATATATATATAATTTACTTATCATTGTTTTAATATAAAAATGAAATTTTAAAAAACATTCCTGCATACATATAGTCTACAATATCAATGAATGATGTAATTCATTTCAAATATGAAAATTTTATGGATTATTATAAATACATATATACTAAATATATATGATTTTTACACAATTTTTTACATCATGAAGATGATGATATCATTATTGATGTTAGACGTTAAAATTAAAGAGTTAAAATATACTGAAAAGACATTACACGAAACACTAGAAAGGATGAAAATAATGAAATATTGATCAAATACAGGTAAAAATTTATTATAAAATGATAACTGATGATATAATTTCTTTTATTATGGTTCTAGTAAATGTTATTAACATGTTTCAATCAACTATATATGATGTTAACAACCACGAAAATAAAATGAATCATACAATAAAACATATTCATCTAACTTTTTACATATGTGAGATAAATTTTGTATTCATAAATTACTTATTTTTTGTGGAGTATCTAATTTTTTCTTCATATATTATATAATGAATAATTGTATCTTCATGTTTTATAATTTTTTTATTTTAATTATCTCATATAAGGTTTTTAAACATTAAAATTACCAACTGGTTAATGTTATATTGAAATCTCACATTCTTTTGTAATTGTAAACATCTACTTAAAACAATCACTTTATCATAATATTATTTCATTGGAAATAATTTTTATTTATGATATAAAAATTCTTTTATTTTGGATCTAATTATTTAGAAAATTTTATATAGTTTTTACATATAGATTTTTCATTGATATATATTTAATTTTCTGTGGAAGTATTGATAATATATATCCCATACTCAATATGGATATTTTTTAATTCACATTGTTTATAAATTTAAACATATTCTGAAATATATGAGTAATTATTTTTAGAAAAAAATAACTTGTTGGGGTTGAGTTATTTCAATTCATATGGGTTGGAGGTATGATAATTAATGTTCAACAGGTTAGGGACTAGTTAATGCAAGTCCCAAGATGCATTGATAGTCTCATGAGATCAATATGTTGGTGAAATCTAATGTTTTTCTAGGAAATATGTTTTAAACCTTCCTGTGAAAGGTATAGATAGTAAAGGTTCAATGTTCTTATGAAAAAAGGAATCATATATTTACCCATTTTTTATATTTATAATTAAATTATTATTACTATCACATAGTTTATTTCTTAGATATAATCAACTGATGCATTTTATTAATAGTTCATTAAATAAATAATTTTTCTAAAGATATTTACTAGTCTATAATGATTGTTATAAATGATTCATTATTAATTTCTTGTTAGATAAACATTATTTATAATATCTGATCAATTTTATTTTGTATCATTTCCTGAGGGTATAGAGATTAATACACGGAATGAGTTTCAATGATTCACGGATTTAGTTTTTTTCTGTTTTATTTTATATCGCCAATGTAAATTGGGTTTCATAAATTTAATCCAGTTTTCCAAAAATTCTAACCATAGTAGTGATTATGGATTTGATTCATTATAATCAATACACTTTAATAAAGTAATGCATCGACTCTAGGTTTTTGGGGTTAGTACAATAAAAATACTAACAAAAATGTCTCCCATTAATATCTAAAATAAGCATACTAAATCGCCCATGAGAAGACTGAAGAGCCAACTAACCCTAAACATTCCAACTATTCATCTGAACCTCTATAGGGCATGATAAAAAAATAAGGAATTTTAGATATAAATAAATATTAAGAAGTATATCAATAACGTTTAACCATTAATGATTTTCTATTGATTTTGTGATCTCATATCCCAACTTCATACATCCTAGTTCTCCTATAAATTTTGAAAAACAAACACTACCACCCCCAATCATGATCACACCACATCACATCAAAAAACCCATAATAAAAATTCATGTTCACTAACATGAAATTGAACATCACATAATATCCATATCTACATTCTTGATGAGATATTCAGGATGATTAGGTACTTATCCATCAATCATTATCACTGTGATGTCTAAAAAAACACCCCCATATAGCTATGTGGGTGTTAGCACATAATGCCATTCATGGGTGGGTGATTATATAAATCATAAAAAATATATATGTATATACATATAGCCACACAAAAACCCTGAATATAGTCTCATAAGTAAACACTAACCAAATAATAACACTGACACTTTCCCAGCAACCTCTAAATGCATAACGCTATATAATGCACCATACCTCACACCACAACCTATTACAATATCCACCAAATTCATAAAATTATTATGCATTTGACACATTCAACCATACAAACCATCATCTATTTATTCATTAGCATCCTCAATACCATTATCTGGTCAAACCTATTATAATTTTATTAATTTTTAATTATTTATAAAATTAATAAGTTATCATCTTATATAATGAAACCACACATAAAAATCTTCTCATCCTTTGAATAGAACCAACACCTTTTCATTTCAAATTCACTTATAAAAACAATATGATCACCACCAAAAAAGCACATCTAATCCACAAGCACATCACATCTCCAAAATCATGGCCAAACAACTACGATCATTCTGCCCCAAAATAATCTAATGAGAACGACCCCCTAACCACTCCAAAATCACATCTAAAAAACCACCACATCCCCCCTAAAAGAGCATACACACAAACAAACCCCCACATCCCAAAAATGAATAACCACAGAACTAACACATTATTGAATAAAACATGAACAAACAACAACCAACCCATTTACCTAATCAACAACCACACAAATACCACCTCACTACAAGAAATTCATACCCACATATCACTCTATGCCACACATAACATTGCAACCACACAAAACTACCACACAAGAAAAACGAAAAATAACTACACATTAATTAGTTTTTTACATAATTAACAAATAACCTTTTATGAAATATCATTTTATTTTCGTGGTGTCCACACACATTCTATAATACCAGAAATGTTTTTATTATTAATATGATATTTTTTTAGAGAATTCAATTTTCAGGGCTATATCATAACAATCAAAATAGGGAAAAAATAACAAAACATAGCTTTTGGTGTAAAAAAATCCCACAATGGACAAAATGTTCAGCGAATAATCATGCCTTTATAATATATTATTTGATAATAATATCATATAAAAAAACATGTTAATCATTCCCTATTCACCCCATTAATTACAATTTTATAATTTTGTAATATTTATTATTCCAGAACAATCCTATCAATAGAAGAAAATGAATAAACCCCTCTTGCATGATTTGTAATAAATAAAAACAAGGTATTCTTTACAGCAGTAGATGGTCCAATTGGAACCACAAACCCAAACCTAAATCCTAATTTATTTTATCTTCTATAATAAGTGTATTATCCCCATCTTATATAGACCTCATTAAATAGATGATGTTAACCTAGGAATTACGATCATGTCTAAGTCCGGCTTGAATGTATCTTACCATAGAAACCACAACACCTACCCCATGATGGAAGAAAGCATTCCATATCTGTGAACCAGAAAACATAATCCATCACTAACATAGTTCCCTTGGTCTACCTCATAAACTTTGAAACCAGATCATGTCTCAATGACAATGAATATAAATTCTCTAAAAAACATTTCTATAATGTATTTTAATAACAAATCATTGGTATTTTGAGTTCAAACAAGGATATCTCTTATTAGGTATTTATTTTCCCTGAAGCATATATACTTCAAGCTAGAATCTACTATTTTTAAAGGTCTCTAAGTGTTCCAACGTCATTTGGAAGGAATCTATCTAAAACATGTGTGCTTCAAGTCCTTCTTTTATGAATAAAATTAGAGGGTACTACAATTGAATCTCTCTCATAATATCAAAAATATGCAGCATGGCCCAACTAGGGCCATGTTTCATCATCTGAAGAAAACAAAAAAAGATATCACGAAATTAATAATATCTAAGATTATCTTTGACCTATATATTTAATTCTCCAATAATAGTGGATCATCTAGGTGATATAATCTTATCACCTAACAAGTAAATGTCATTATGGATGCATTTCTATACAATTACAAACACGCATCTTAGAACACAAAACATTAATCATCCAAATATTAAATAAATAATGGATACCCATTAGCCATTAATGACCCATTATTATAATAATATCCCAATATATATCATCACACATAAAACACTACCCTCAACTATCCCTATTGTCGGTAATGGTCAAAATAGGTGAAACCTAATAATCATAATCATTATTCTTTTATGAAGAACCAATTTTATAACACATCCACTTTCACAAAGAAAATATTTCTATTTTAGAAACATTTTATATTTTAAAATTTGTTATAACCAACCTTTTTTCTCATTTATAACAGTTTATAGAGTAAAATTCAGAAACTATTTTCTTCAAATTCATTCCATTTACCCCCTTAGATCATCATTATTAGACATTACATTCATTAAATTCATCAATAATGTAGAATGCATCCTACCATTCACATAACGCTCACCCATCCTATATTTTCTTATCCCGATGCATTCCACAAATGTCACTAGGTTTTCATAATGATGCATTAATGCACAACCTCTTTAAATTATCGACATCAGAAAAATAATAGAAACATGTCACATAATGTTATAATTTTATCACCCAATTGTGAAATATCATTCCACACTATCAACACATATCAAGAACATCAATTCCCACTATAGGTACTTGAGGTTTCCCTCCTACATGATATAGTTACACCTATGGACATGCTTATTTCTTGGGACAGAATCATCCTAATATCCTATATAACATTACCAAATAAGTAGTCAATTAAAATGACTAATCAGATAACACTTTGTAATTTTAATAAACTTAGAGCCACAAAACCAGTTCCCCGAGCCAAGTCACCACATGACATCAACCACACCTCGATGTTTGATAGAGGATTTCAACTAGTAGCGAGCGTCTAATATTTATCATTTAGATAAAATACCATCATTATTAGAGGTTGAAACAGATGATTTCATATTAAATGGAATACATATTAAACAATAAACAAGAACATGCATTTCCATGTGTTTCCCAAAATTTGAATAAACTAAAAGAAAAAAATAAATATTCTATGTCATTTTAACACTACCAAAAGTGATGAAACAACTAAAAACTAAAACAACAGATGAATCCCAAAATGGGTTTGGACTCAAAATCAAGATCCTGTGTAATTCACATCCCAAACCCAACTCATTTCCTTAGAATATGTCATTTTAGCTTGTCCTAACCTATGATAATGAAGTTCTCTCGAAAAACCATTGGTTTCCTGAACAAGGTGTGAGTATAACTCAAAAGGCCACTACCTAATGTTTCTAAAAAATATCAATTATTATAATATTATTCATGAAATTACTCAATAAATTAAATTAGTAAAAAAGAAAACGTGGGGTCCATTAGTTAACAAATTCATTTTATCCATTTTCATAAGTTGTTCCATGGGTTAGGTAGTTACTTCATTTACACTATAGGCTAATGAAGTCAGTTTCTATGGACAAAGGAATAAGTGATGTTTAATATGATACTAGGGATAGGAATATCATAAAAAACCTGATTCCTAAAATGGAGCCTTTCTCAAGGTAGTCTCTTAAAATGAAACTGTTAGGTTCATATAGCCTCGGTCCCCTTCCCTAACATGTGTATTATTAGGGTGATCACTACTAGAAATGCTGGATTTCGCAATGATTCCGAACCATTTGGAAAGGCAGCAGAACCGTTGGTATAATATATACCAACGATTCTGCAAATCATAGATAAGTAGGCTGTTGGGAAAGGTTTTCCCAACTGTTTATAGTAAACCGTTGGGATAGGTTAGAAAAAATTAACCTATCCCAACGGTTGTGCGAAACCGTTGGGAAATGCTTTCCCAACGGTTTGTCTTGAACCGTTGGGAAAACCAAGTAGAGTGCCTTCATTCCCAATGGTTTCAAAACCATTGGTAAAGGATTTTTACCAATGGTTCATAGAACCATTGATGTAAATAATACAGAGAGGCTATGCCAATGGTTTCAAACCGTTGGCATAGCCTATGCTGTGAAAATTGCAGAGCAGGCTGTAATTTGCACAGTAGCCTCTCATTTTTGTGCAATTTTCACAGTAGCATTCCCTCTCATTTTCAATTATTTCCAATTATTGTACCTATAATAAACTAACACATACACATACAGGTATTTACCTGCAATAACAAAGTAACACATACATATAGTGAAAAATTCATACACATTAACATATAATGCATCCAGGAACTATAAACATCAAGAATTAAATCATAATTCATAATGTAATTATAAACATACATAATTCATTTAGAATTTAATTTAAATTATAGATGTCAATTATATGTGAATGTGGAATTCAATTCATAATTTGATAGGTTTTTCGTATACCATATGTTTTCACTTATAATCATGTCCATTTTAAACAAAAGAGAGAAATTTAGAGTGGTACCGGCCACACCATGCCTCAGATATAGACAGTTTTGACTCGTACACATCTCAAATGACCCATGGATCATTGTCCTAAAGTATCAACACAATCCAAATGCATTTAGTTTGTTTTCCGTATGTCAGTTGATGTTGTCACTTAAAATGATATCCATTTGAAATAAAAGAGAAACACTTAAGAGTGGTGTCGGCCACATCGCACATTAGATTGATGCAGGGTTGACTCATACATGTCACATATGACCCATGGATCGTTTCCCTTAAGCATCATCTCATTTCGAATGCGTTTGGTCAGTTGTTTGTATGTCAGTTGTTGTTTTCACTTAAACTGATGTCCATTTTAAACAAAATAGAGACAGTATGAATGGTATTGGCCACACCGCACATCTGATTAAGGCAGGTTTGACTCATACACATCACATATGACCAATGGATCATTTTTCTAACATATAGACATAATCAGACTCTGTTTGGTCAGTTTTCCATATGCTAGTTGTTGTTTTCACTTAAAATGAAGTCCATTTTAAACAAAATAGAAACACTTTGAGTGGTGTCAGCCACACCGCTCCTTGGATTGAGGTGCAGTTTACTCATACACATCACATATGTCCCATAGATCATTTTACTAAAGTTACATGGAAACAGAATGTGTTAGGTCGATTTTCCGTATGTACTTAAAATGTTGTCCATTTTAAACAAAAGAGAGCCACTTAGAGTGATCTCGGCCACACCATGACTCGAATTGAGCCCAGGGTGGCTCGTACATGTCACATATGACCCATTTATCATTTTGATATATTATCAATAGAATCCGAAGGCGTTTGGTCAGTTTTCCATATGTGAGTTGTTCTTTTCACTTATAATCATGTCCATTCTAAACAAAAGAGACATATTTAGAGTGGTACCAGCCACACTGTGCCTCGGATTTAGACGGGGTTGACTCGTACACATCTCAAATGACCCATGGATCATTTCCCTAAAAAATCAACACAATCCGAATGTGTTTGGTCGGTTTTCCGTATGTCAGTTTATGTTTTCACTTAAAATGATATCATTTTGAAACAAACGAGAGACACTTAAGAGTGGTTTCAGCCGCACCACACCTCAGATTGAGGTGGGGTTGACTCGTACATATCACATTTGACTCATGTATTGTTTTTCTAAAGCATCAACACATTATGAATGCATTTGGTCAGTTGTTCGTATGTCAGTTGTTGTTTTAACTTAAAATGATGTCCATTTTAAACAAAAGAGAGACACTATGAATACTGTCGATCACACCGCACCTCAGATTGAGGCGGGGTTGACTCTTACACATCACATATTACCCATGGATCGTTGTTCTAATGTTTCAACACATTAAAAATTTGTTTGGTCTGTTTTTCGTATGCTAGTTGTGGTTTCTCTTAAAATAAAGTCCATTTTAAACAAAAGAGAGACACTTTGGGTGGTTTCAGCCACACCACCCCTCGGATTGAGGCGTAGTTGACTCGTAATAATCACTTATGACCCATGTATCATTCTCCTAATGTTTTAACTGAAACCGAATGATTTTTGTTATTTTTCTATAGGTACATAAAATGTTGTCCATTTAAAAAAAAGAGACACTTAGAGTGATCATGGCCACACCACGACTTGGATTGAGCCCGAGATGGCTCTTACACGTCACATATGACCCATGGATCGTTGTGATAAATTATCAATAGAATCTGATGACTTTTGGTTAGTTTTCCGTATGTTAGTTGTTCTTTTCACTTATAATCTTGTCCATTTTAAACAAAAGAGACAGATTTAGAGTGGTACCGGCCACACCGTGACTTGGATTTAGAAGAGTTTGACTCATACACATCTAAAATGACCCATATATCATTTTAATAAAGTATAAATACAATCCGAATGCGTTTGGTCGGTTTTATGTATGTCAGTTGAGGTTTTCAATTAAAATGATATCCTTTTGAAACAAAAGAGAGACACTTAAGAGTGGTGCCGACCACACCGCGCCTCGAAATGAGGCGAGGTTGACTCGTGCACATCACATATGACCCACAGATCATTTTCCTAAAGCATAAACACATTTTGATTGCCTTTGGTCAGTTGTTCGTATGTCAGTTGTTGTGTTCACTTAAAATGATGTCCATTTTAAACAAAAGAGAGACACTAAAAATGGTGTCGGCCACACCGTGCCTCGGATTGAGGTGGGGGTTGACTCATACACATCACATATGACCCATGGAACGTTGTGATAATGGATTGACACAATAAGAATCAGTCTGGTTAGTTTTCCGTATACTACTTGTAGTTTTCACTTAAAATGAATTCCATTTTAAACAAAAGAGCGACACATTGAGTGGTTTCGGCCACACCACACCTCATATTGAGGCATGGTTGACTTGTATAAATCACATACGACCCATGGAGAGTTCTCCTAATGTTTTAATGGAAACTGAATCCGTTTGGTCAGTTTTCCGTATGTACTTAAAATGTTGTCCATTTTAAACAATAGAGAGATACTTAGAGTGATCCTGGACACACTACAACTCGGATTGAGCCTGAGTTGTCTTGTACATGTCACATATGACCCATGGATCATTGTGATAAATTATCAATAGAATCTGAATGCGATTGGTTGGTTTCCGTATATCAGTTGTTCTTTTCACTTGTAATCATGTCCATTTTAAACAAAATAGACGGATTTAGAGTGGTACCGGCCACGCCGCACCTCAAATTTAGACGGGGTTGACTCGTACACATCTCAAATGACCCATGGATCATTTTACTAAAGTATCAACACAATAAAAATGCGTTTGTTAAGTTTTACGTATGTTAGTTGATGTTTTCACTTAAAATGATATCCTTTTGAAAGAAAAGAGAGACACTTAAGAGTGGTACCGGCCACACTGTGCCTCGGATTGAGGCGGGGTTGACTCGTACATGTCACATATGAACCATGGATCTTTTTTCTAAAGTATCGACACAATTAGAATCTGTTTAGTCAGTTTTCTGTATGCTAGTTATTGTTTTCAATTAAAATGAAGTCCATTTTAAACAAAAGAGAGACACTTTGAGTGGTTTCACCCACACCGCGCCTCAGATTGAGGCGCGGTTTAATCGTACAAATCACATATGACCCATGGATCTTTCTACTAATGTTTCAATGGAATCTGAATGCATTTGGTTGGTTTTACATATGTACTTAAATTGTTGTCCATTTTAAACAAAAGAGATACACTTAGTGTGATCCCGGCTACATCGTGACTTGGATTGAGCCTGAGTTTGCTTGTACATGTCACATATGACCCGTTGATCGTTGTGATAAATTATCAATAGAATCCGAAGGTGTTTTTTTGGTTTTCCTTCTGTCAGTTGTTCTTTTCACTTATAATCATGTCCATTTGAAACAAAAGAGACTTATATAGAGTGGTACCGGCCACACCGCGCCTCAGATTTAGATGGGGTTGACTCGTACACATCTCAAATGATCCATGGATCATTTTCCTAAGGTATAAACACAATCCAAATGTGTTTGGTCAATTTTCCATATGCCAGTTGATGTTTTCACATAAAATGATATCCTTTTGAAACAAAAGAGCGACACTTAAGAGTGGTAACAGCCACACCGCACCTCGGATTGAGGAAGGGTTGACTCGTACACATCAAAAATGACCCATGGATCATTGTCCTAAAGAATCAACATATTTCGAATGCATTTGGTTAGTTGTTCGTATGTCAGTTGTTGTTTTCACTTGAAATGATGTCCATTTTAAACAAATGAGAGACACTATGAATGATGTCGGCCACACCGCACCTCGGATTGAGGCGGGGTGGACTCATACACATCACATATGACCCATGGATCGTTGTGCTAATGTAACGACACACTCAAAATCTATTTGGTCAGTTTTCCATATGCTAGTTGTTGTTTTCACTTAAAATGAAGTCCTTTTTAAACAAAAGAGAGACACTTTGAGTGGTGTCGGCCACACCTTGCTTCTTATTGTGGCGCGGTTGACTCGTACACATCACAAATGACCAATGGATAATTCTCCTAAATTTTAAATGGAAACCAAATTCGTTTGGTCAGATTTCTATATGTACATAAAATGTTGTCCATTTTAAACAAAAGAGAGACACTTAGAGTGATCCTGGCCACACCGTGACTCGGATTGAGCCCATATTGGCTAGTATAAGTCATATATGACCCATGAATCGTTTTGAGAAGTTATTAACAGAATCCGAAGGCATTTGGTCAGTTTTCTGTATGTCAGTTGTTCTTTTCACTTATAATCCCATCCATTTCAAAGAAAAGAAAAATATTTAGAGTGGTTTTGTCCACACCGCGCCTCATATTTAGATGGGGTTGACTCGTACACGTCTCAAATGACCCAAGGATTATTTTCCTAAAGTATCCACACAATTCGAATGCAGTTGGTGAGTTTTACATATGTCAGTTGATGTTTTCACATAAAATGATATCCTTCTGAAACACAAGAGAGACACTTAAGAGTGGTACCCGCCCCACCACACCTCAGATTGAGGAGGGGATGACTCGTACGCATCACATATGACCCATGGATCGCTGTCCTAAAGCATCAACACATTTCAAATGTCTTTGGTCAGATGTTCATATGTCATTTTTTGTTTTCACTTAAACTGATGTCCATTTAAAACAAAAGAGAGACACTATGAGTTAGATTGGCCACACCATGCCTCGTATTGAGGAAATGTTGACTCGTACACATCACATATGACCCATGGATCATTGTGCTAAATCATCGACACAATCCGAATTCGTTTGGTCAGTTTTCCGTATGCTAGTTTTTTTCAGTAAAAATGAAGTCCATTTTAAACAAAAGAGAGACACTTTGAGTGGTGTTGGCCACACCACGCCCCATATTGAGGTGTGGTGGAATATAAAACATCACATATGACTAATGGATCGTTCTCCTAATGTTTGAACAGAATCTAAATGCGTTTGGTCGGTTTTCCATATGTCCTTAAAATGTTGTCCATTTTAGACAAAAGAGAAACACTTAGAGTGATCCCAGCCACACCGCGACTTGGATTGACACTGGGTTGGCTCATACATGTCACATATGACCCATGGATCATTGTGACAAATTATCAACAGAATACGAAGGCGTTTGTTCAGTTTTCTGTATTTTAGTTGTTCTCTTCAGTTATAATCCTGTCCATTTTAAACAAAAGGGACAAAATTTAGAGTGGTACCAGCCACACCATGCCTCAGATTTAAACAAGGTTGAATTTTACATGTCTCAAATGACCCATGGATCATTTTCCTAATGTATCAACACAATTGAACTACGTTTCTTCAGTTTTCCATATGTTAGTTGATGTTTTTACTTAAAATGATATCCTTTTGAAACAAAAGAGAGACACTTAAGAGTGGTGTCGGCCACACCGCGCCTCATATTGAGGCGGGGTGGACTCGTAATCGTCACATATGATCAATGGATTGTTTTCCTAAAGTATAAAAACATATCAAATGTGTTTGGTCAGTAGTTCGTATGTCAGCTGTTGTATTCACTTAAACTGATGTCCATTTTAAACAAAAGAGAGGCACTATGAATGGTGTCTGCCACACCGCGCCTCAGACAGAGGTGGGGTTGACTCTTACACGTCAGATATGACCCATGGTTCCTTCTGCTAATGTATCGACACTATCAGAATTGTTTTGGTCAGTTTTCCGTATGCTAGTTGTTGTTTTCACTTAAAATGAAGTCCATTTTAAACAAAAGAGAGACACTTTGAGTGGTTTCTCCCACACCGCACCTCGTATTGAGGAGTGGTTGACTCTTACACATCACATATGACACATGGAACATTATCCTAAATTTTAAATGGAAACTGAATGCATTTAGTCAGTTTTATGTATGTACATAAAATGTTGTCCATTTTAAACAAATGAGAGACACATAGAGTGATCCTGACCACACCGTGACTCGGATTGAGCCTGGGTTGGCTCGTACACGTCACATATGACCCATGGATCATTGTGGTAAATTATGAATAGAATGTGAAGGTGTTTGGCCTAGTTTTTGTATGTCAGTCGTTCTTTTCACTTATAATCCTTTCCATTTTAAACAAAAGGGACTGATTTAGAGTGGTACCAGCCACACCGCACCTCAGATTTAGACGGTGTTGACTCGTACACGTCTCAAATTACCCTTGGATCATTTTCATAAAGTAACAACACAATCCGAATGCGTTTGGTCAGATTTCTGTATGTCAATTTATGTTTTTACATAAAATGATATCCTTTTGAAAAAAAAAGAGACACTTAAGAGTGGTGTTGGCTAGAACGCGCCTCGAATTAAGGCGGTGTTGACTCTTACATGTCACATATGTCCCATGGATCATTTTACTAAAACATAAACACATTTAGAATTCGTTTGGTCAGGTGTTCGTATGTCATTTGTTGTTTTCACTTAAAATGATGTCCATTTTTAACAAAATAGAGACACAATGAATGGTGTCGGCCACACATCACCTCGGATTGAGGCGGGGTTTACCCGTACATGTCACATATGACCCATGGATCGTTGTTCTAAAGTATAGACATAATCAGAATCCGTTTGTTTGGTTTTCTGTATGTACATAAAATTTTGTCCATTTTAAAGAAAAGAGAGACACTTAGAGTGATCCCAAACACACCGCGATTCAGATTGAGACGGGGTCGACTGGTGTAGGCCACACCGCGTCTCGGATTGAGGCGGATTTGACTCGTACACGTCACATATGTCCTTGGTTTATCTTCAAGGAACTAATATCACTCATGTGTAATAGAAACAATCCTAGTAGCCCTCACCTAGAAACCAAAGCATATATCCTGGAATTTCACATCTAAATTCCCTGAGCATGTCCATGAGTCCTTAACAAGTAACCCATGTTTTATCCTAACAATTTACATGTAAACCAAATCAAAAAAGGTATAATTCACATAACATGCAGAATGTACAACAGGGCTTTGTATTCAAATTAAATCATTTGATCACATGCATTTGATGAGAATGAGCTAATAATCTTACCAAGACATTAAAAAATTCATGACATACAAAAATGGAATAATCCTAAATAAAATTGCATGATCATAGAAATAAAATTATGCATGAAAAAATAAGGAGGGTGGGGGGATGTCTGGGGGGCTGTCCGGGGGGTTGTCCTGGGGGTGTCCGGTAACCAAGGAGGAGGGTGGGGGGGGGGGGTGGGGCTGTTAGGGGGCTGTCCGAGGGGTGTTTGGGGGGCTGTCCGGGGTCCAAGGAGGAGGGTGGGGGGCTGTCCGGGGGGCTGTCCGTGGGGATGTCCGGATTCTAGGGAGGAGGGTGAGGGGGCTTTCCGGGGGGGGGTGTGAGAGGCTTTCCAGGAGGTGTCCGGGGGGCTGTCCGGGGACCAAGGAGGACGGTGGGGTGGGTGTGTGGGGGCAGTCTGGGGGTGTTCGGGGGGTTGTCCAGGATCAAAGGAGGATGGTGGGGGTTGTCCAGGGTCCACGAAGGAGGGGGGTTGTCTCACGAGTTCCCAAACACAAAAAAAGACATCAACATCCATGAAAAGAGACAATATATAAAAATAAATCAACTGCAATACTATACTACAGTTCTGGATAAAACCAACAACTAGGATATATTGAACATCAAATATTTGTAATATTAGAAAAAAATGTAACAAATAAACTTGTCCCACTTCACCATAACCATCATCAGCGTAATAATAACCCTCATCCTCATCCCCATCATTGTCCTCGCCCTCCTAACCCTCCTCCTCTCCCTCACCCTCTGCCTCGCCCTCGCCATTCGCCTCTCCCTCCTCCTCGCCCTCCTCTTCCGCATCAGACTCATCGCCATCATCATCATAAGCCTGGACATCATCTTGACCACCACTAGAACTACCACCTAGTGCTCCATATATATAACGTATTGACGACATATATTAATCCAATGCTGGGATGGCCTCTAGTGGAAGTGTTGGACGTATAACATTAATAAATTTCATAAATGCACTATTTTACCTAGCAGGTTGTTCTTCCGTCTCTGTGGAAATTTTTTCAGCATGTTCTGCTTGTGACCTAACATGTTGTAGCTCGATGGTGCTACAACTCATACCTACGGAGGGCCAATAACTTTTTGGGGATATCCTAGGTCGGCAGCGTACTCAGCCAGGATGGTCCTCTCCCAAAACCTGATGTAAGTGATCAGTTGGCCCAAAATTGTCTGGTTCATGGGCATTGAGGGCCTCTAAAGTAGCCTATTACAAAAATAAATATATTATTATTTTACAAAATAGATATTAAAATATAAAATCAATAGATTAAAACTTACAATCTCCTGCTGAGTCGCTTCTTGACGGCACTTCCATCCATTTTCCGTCTACTCAAGCAAAATAGTTCTGCTCGAGGCACACGTCCTTCAATATTTTGTAGTTTCCTCTAAAATGACATTGAAAACTAATGTTATATTAAATCATTAGAAAACTATTAAATAATTGTGGAAACAATAGAATGTTTAAGTCGTAATGAAAACTTATAAACAATTTTCATACCTGATTCCTCTCATGATCAGGCATAGTAGTGCATCCCAGTGTGTGGAGGAATTTTTTTGCGTCAATTTTATATTTTTTTAGATGGTTCCTAAGTAAAATTCGACAATGAAACAGATAGTATTAATGAAAAACATTAATGTTATTATTTAAATTCTCAAATGTAATTAATACCTTAAACTGGGTACTCATCCAATTAGTAATCATCTGATGATACTGCTCAATAAGATAATCATCCACCACATGTACCGCCTCTAACACAGAGTCAACTCTAGAAACCCAGGCAATATACAACTCATGCTTGTAGGATCTCCAAATCTCGTCTAAATCCTTTAGACGACCCGGTCGTGCACCCTCATGGTTGGGAAAATTAAATCAAAGATGACATCAAAATATTAATTCATATAAATACTAAAATAATTCAGGGAATTATATAGAACATATTCTTTTACACATATCTCTACCCAAGCTCAATCCTTGACCTTATGTGGAAAATGTCTCCATGATAGCGGGCTGATGGGAATGATGTCGGAGTTTTTGGCAAGAATCGCCAAAAAACACCGACATGGATGCCCTATTTTCTCAACAATTTGGTTGTCTTCATTGTAATCCACCATAAATTGTGTGAGATAGTTCCACACCGAACACATGTGTGTACGCCCCCGCCCACACCTCCTGTTAGTATATGTATATGTCATGAATGAAAAAGAAATATTTTATAAAAAATGTTATAATGAAAATAAATATTGCTATAAAAAATTGTTAGGGTTCTATAAATATACCTCCGCCGGTCTGATCGCTGAGCACCGCTGGATCCACAGAAACTGATGGAACATCCTGTGGTGGAACAGGAGTCGAAGACGATGGAATATAGAAGCTCAGAGAGATAGAAGTAGATGGAAAGGAAGATGGGATAGATGTCTGACCGGATTCTGACTGGGGAGTGGGGATCATCATGGGATGTGAAAATGATGGGGCAAAAGATGCAATAGGAAGCGAAAAAATGGGAGGCCTAAATATCCCGTGTATCCCTAACGACACACCGGGATTAGAATGTGGGAAGGATGACATGTTAGTGGGAGGGGCAGGGTCTAGTCGGGTATGTGGAGCTGCTCGTCCACCTCTGGTATGAACCCTTATCATACCACCAGCCTGAGTACAAGGACCAGTACTAGGCTCCTCATTGAATAACTGTCGATGTATAGGTGGATCCAACAAAAATGTTTAAAACAATTAATCACATGACATTATATATTCATTAAATATATATATTTGAAATAATATACTCACTACAGACACTAATGATGGAATTCCCAACTCTGCCATTCGACGATTGTTCTCTATAATTTTTATCCTTCATCACACTTCAATTAGCTGCATTTTCTGATTTTGAAAATAAATATGTAATTAATTAGAAAAAGGAAAAAAATGTGTAACCCCAAAAACTAAATATATGAAGGAAAAGGGGGATTCATTGGTAATTTAGTTATCAATTGTTTTAGAAGAGCTTTAATGGATTTAATAAATCATACAAGTTGTAAGGTTCACCATGTTAGAAATATTGTTTGACTAGGTTTGAATACAGTTCAATGACAAATTAGAAAATGAAATTCAAATAAAACTACAACCAATAAACCTAGAAAATTCAGATACCGGTCATGTCACCTAAATCATATTTGTGATCAATACTAAATCAAATTGAATATTACAAACCACAACAACTCAAATTGAGGTAAAGAAAAATAATTGAGAACATGGATGAATGATTCTATATATTTTCAACCACAACTTCAGGTTCACAATCAACTATAATAATTGAGCTATTGGAGTCATCAAAAGAAATAAATGGATTGCTTCTAATGGAACTAGGGACCTTTTCAATTCCATCATCACCATCATAAAAAATATGTCTTAGAATTACTTCAAATATGACACCAAATTTAGGTCAAAGTTGGTCTTTGACATCAAAAAATTGTTTAGCCATTGATACCAACACATATGGTTCTTCAGTAGTAATAGTGCGAGTCAAATTAATTACTCAAAATCCACAATCATCAATAAATTTTACCTGTCTCTTCATTGGATCAAACCAAACGAATTTCATCATTGTGACTCGTCCAGGAGAGTAATAATCTAATATTATTATTATTTTCTCATAAACTCCATAATAATCCACATTTTCAAATTGCAGTCTACTATTTGATGCAGTGACATAACAATCTGTTATGGCAGTAACCATAACACCATCATGTTGTGTTCTCAAGTTCTTTGATCATTCAGTGATAATAAATTTTTACCCATTGATAACAATTGATTTATAGTCATGATCCACAGTATTAGGACAAAAAGACAAAGATCTTATTTACTCAGAGACAGAGTCAGCAGACAAACTCAATACCTGCAATATAAATGACTATTAAACATAATTAAATATTAATATAATTATTATAAATAGTAATATTTTTACCATCAATTTTAACCAATCATAAAACTCTTTGCTATACAAAGTCTCTCTCCTTCTCAAAAATAAATAACAATGCTTCGTATTTATTATTGTTTTATGTTTCTTGTAGATAAAACATATGAATACTTCAACAGATATATAGGTAAGATATACCTAATCAATTTAGTTACCTGATATAATCATCAAACAAATCAATGTTGAACAAAACTGTGTGATGTGCCATCTCTTACTCTTCATGGCTTAATGTCTTCAATGGATATGATCCAGAAATTCCTCTTGTTTGAGGATGTAATGGAAAATAGTGCTCAATTTTTTCATACTGTTCTTCTTCATTTATCATTGGTCTATTAAATCTTGTAGTAATATAAGACAAATACATTGAGCAGAAATCCATACATTCTTGAGCCAAGTAACCGTTCAAGATAGAACCTTCGAGATGATTTCTGTTTCGAACAAAATACTTTAATGTGAACATATTTATTTCTGTTGGATACATACAACGAATAGAAATAGGTCTTCTGAGAATATTTCAGTGGGAATATGAACAGTCAGATGCAACATGCATGTGAAAAATGATGGAGGAAATATTTTCTCCAACTCACAAAAAATTAATGGGGAATCTGTCAACATTTTTAGCAATAAATACATGGACAACCTCTTAGCACAAAGATCTCTAAACAAATGGAACAACTGAATAACAACCAACCTTACATTATTGGAAAAATATGACGGATTGCTATTGGAAGCAACTTATGCAGTAGAACGTGATAATCATGACTCTTCAATGATTTTAGCTTCAAATCTCTTTTGTTGACCTGTATAGATATGTTTCTTGATTATCCATAAAGAACTCTAATAGTGTCTAATACATCCTGAAATTGTTTTCTTTTCGTAGTTGTCATCACATAAGAAGCACATGAAAGTTTCCATTTATTTTCACTGATATGCACAGGATGTAATTCTGGTTTGATGCCCCAATCCCCCAAGCCACGCCAAGATCGTAAATCATCTTTTGTGTTCCCCTTGACATTTAGAAGAACCGAAAGAAAAATTTCACATATATTATTTTCAATATGAATTACGTCTAAGCAATGAAGTAACAAATTGGTTGACCAATAAGGAAAATCAAAAAATATAATCATCTTCCTCCTATTTTAATAGGTTTTAGTGGAAACATTCATTGTCTTTCAAGATTTCATTTGACTGTTCCTGAATGAAAATATGAAATCCTTTAATACATTAAGCACATCAATTCCAGACATACGCTGAGGTGGATCATTGGTCTCTATGGTATCATCATATCTTCAAAGATTCTTTCTATATGGATGATCATTTTGAAAGAATCATCGATGTCCCATAAAATTGAAACTAAAGTGATGTTTCATTCTTCTGGATCGGGTATTCTTCATACAAACTAGGCATGACAGTTTTACCTTTGTGCTCCAACCAAAAATCACTACATAAGCCCGAAAATCATTAATGGTCCACATAAGTGCAACACACATATGAAATATGTCTTTCGAACATGCATTGTATATGCACACACCCACATCCCAATAAAGTTTCAACTCTTTTATTAATGGTTGCATGTATACATCAATATCAAAGATGGGATCAGAAGGGCTAGATATGAATATACTCATGAAAGTGAAAGGTTTTTTCATACACAACCATGGGGGAAGATTATAAATGAGTATAAAAATTGGCCATGTGCTGTGCGAAGTAAGAATTTTACCAAATGAATTAAAATCGTCACATGAAAGACCCAGCCTCACATTACGCATGTCAGCTGCAAAATCAGGATGTCGAGCATCAAATCTCTACCATGAAAATTCCATCTGCAGGATGAACCAACTCATCATTAGTCTTCTTTCTCTCGGTATCATGATATCTCATTTTCATTGATAAGTCATTAGACATAAAAAGATTCTGGAGTCTAGGGATCAATGTAAAGTTCCAAATTACTTTATGTGTAATGTGGGATGGTGTTCCATAAGATTTTGACTTCCATCGAGATGTTCCACATTTTATAAAAACATTTCATTCATCGGTTTCCTCCCAGAATAAACTGTAATCTTTCGGGCAAGCATGAATTTTGTTTCTTGAAAATACAAGTTCCTCAACTAACTTCCATTCCAAATAGTGGTTTATGGAAATATCTACATCATCTGGAAGTAAATCCTTTCAGAGGGCAAGAATGTAATCTATTACTGTATTATAAATCCCATACATTGTTTTGGCATGAACTAATCGGATTAAAAGTTATATCTTTTTCATTTTATCGTATTGTCGATATACTGGAGTCGTGGCAGCATCATTCATTTTTTTCACCTTATCAATATCATCATATTCACTAAAAGCATCAACTGTCCTCATATCAAAGTCTTCTTGCGTCGAAATCCTTTCGTTTTCATGATGATGAATAAATTGAAACCGATCATCAAACAAATTCTCCATTCCAGTCCATTCATTTCCATCATCACCAATAAAAGATTTCATTTTCTCCCCATTATGATACCAAAAAAAGAATTTTGCTTGAAAACCATTTTTGGTTATGTGGTAGCTGACTTCATCATGGCTCAACCAAGGTCTACCAACACAATTGGAACATGGGAAGTGTATGCGACCACTATCTGAAGCATTGTGAAAAGAAAAATCTATAAAGCTCTCCAAATTTTTTTTGAAAATCTCTTGATATCCGATTAGTTTCATACATCCAACTTCTGTCCATTCTGTAAAAAGAATTTATATAATTCATTTTGTCATATTCAATTCAATAAGATTGAATTTTAATAGAAAGTACATTTAAGTAAACGATAATGTAAGAATTTTTTAGTCGATGTAGTGAACTATTAAAATAATGTAAAGAACAAGTACTCATAAATTAAATTAAAATTTATATATATTCATTTTCATTAGGTCTATAAGAGGCACATGCCTCAGGTCCCATCATAAGTTATAGGCATCCCAAATCATTCAATCATGTTCAATAACTCATTATTAGCATCTCTATGGCCATACATTTTATTACCCAATTACTTCCCCTAGTAAAGCGCACCCCACGGGTGAATAATGTTTAGGCTTCTACACTAATAGGTTGTTTATGGCTTGTAAAAAAATTTAATTTCATTAAGTATAGAAAAAACATTTATTTTTAAATTTGATATTAATACTAAGTATTTCAATGATAACAACATTACTGAATTAGACTTGTGACTTATATAACATTTTTATGGATGTCTACACATGCCATAATGGGTAGTGAAAAACACAACACCATCATAAAAGTGAGTATTGGCCAATAAGGACACATAATATACATCGTACAATGAGAACCGTATTTAATTGACCATAATGTTATATTAGTACAGTCATATTGGGGGAAATGGAATATATGATCCTGGTTAACAGATGAATTCAAAAGCTCGTGTTTCATATGTTGGACACTATCTAAGGTAAGAAATCATGTGGGGATGGGTTTACATCATTCAATTTCTTACATGATAATGAGAATGAAGGCTTGAATTAATGACTTGAGTTCACTGATTAAATGAGGATAGAGGTTGCATACCCTATGTAAAGAGAATGATTAAATAGGTAAATATCTCAAAGTATCTTTAAAACAACTCATGAAAAAGGCTCAAAACATAAATATAATCTTGAACCAACCATGGAATATCTTTCACAATAATTTCTCGCACACTAGTTATCTCATGTGTTACTAAATACCAAACGTAGTCACATAACAATTAAACTATAACAAAATACATTACACAAGCCGTATTAAAAACATCTCATTTTAATAAAACACTTTCCTCAAGATTAATTCATTTTTGAAATATCTTTCGAAATTAATTTTAAATAAAAAAAATCACTTTGATCATTTTTAACAAATATTTGGTGTATTCTCAAGGCACCCCCATTTGGTAAGGTCACATAAAATGCCCAATTTCCATGCCAAACCATTGAAATCAATTAACAAGAGATAATCATCGACCACAAATAACTTAACTAGAAATTAAAAAAACAGAAACCAAATTTGATATAGAATTAAATGTTATGTTAGGGGAAATGAGATTAAATAGAGAAAACCACATCATAAATGGTTCCAACATCATAAATTCTGATTAAAACCACCCATAATAGGAATGGGAATGCCTCATACACCTAATACATAATAAAAAAACAAAATCTCCAATTAAAACATTTAATTTAGGGTTTCCACCCCACTTGGACAGCCCTACCCCCACCCCACCCACCCCACTTGGACAACCCTACCCCCACCTCACTTGGACAACCCATCTCCCCCACCTCACGTGGACAGCCCTACCCCCACCCCACTTGGAAAACCCAGCCCCCCAACCATACCTGGACGCCCCTACCCCCACAACCCACTTTGGAAACCCATCCACCCCCCTATCCCACCTGGATAGCCCTACCATCACCCCACTTGGACAACCCACCACCCCCCCCCCACCATACCTAGACAGCCCCTCCCCCACCCCACCTGCACAGCCTCCCCCACCCCAAACAGCCCTACCCCCACCCCATTTGGACAACCCAAACCCCTCCCCCACCCTACCTAGACAGCCACCACCCCACCCCACCTGCACACCCTCCCCACCCCACTTGGACAACCCTCCATGGACACCCTCCCTAACCACACCCTACCTAAAAAACCCCTCCCCCACCCCACTTGCACACCCTCCCCACCCCACTTGGACAAACCTGCCTGGACACCCTCCCCCACACCACCTGCACACCCTCTCCCACCACAAATAGCCCTACCCCCACCCCATTTGGAAAACCCATCCCCCTCCCACACCCTACCTAGATAGCCCCTCCCCCAACCCATTTTCACACCCTCCCCACCCCACTTGGACAACCCTGCGAGGACTCCCTCCCCTACCCCACCCTACCTAGACATCCCCTCCCCCACCCCACCTGCACACCCTCCCCCACCCCAAATATCCCTACCCCCACCCCATTTGGATAACCCAAACCACTCGCCACCCTACCTAGACAGCCCCTCCCCAACCCCACTTGGATAGCCCTCGTCATCCTCCCCACCCCATATGCACACCCTCCCCCACCTCAAATTGAAACATAAATTCATCCAAATAAAATTCCAATTTTAAACTAAAATAAATTCCACCAAAAGTACCATATAACTCCACTAAACAAACCCTTTAACATGTTTGATGTGTAGAAGAAAAACAGAAAACAAATCCAAGGTTTTTGTAGACCGCAACCCTAATTTTGCCTAAATCTAAACATCAAACACCAAAGAAATAGAGGAATAACACTAAGACTAAGGTAACACATACTAATTTGAAGTGTGAAATATGATTTTGTTTGATTGAAGTTGTATCTTGGATGGAAGGAGTCTCGAGGCTGAGAAGAATTCAGGAGTAGCTCGATTAGGGTCTGTCTGCAATCACGCTGAGTGGGGGCTCAGGTGGTCTGTATTTGGGGGAAATCATTCCCAATGGTTATTAAAAACCATTGGTAAAGATAGATTTTTTCCAATGGTGTCATTAAAACATTGGGAAAACTGAATTTTTCTCATCATTCCCAATGGTTTGATGAAACCGTTGGGAAAACTAATTTTCTTCCAATCAGTCCCAACGGTATCATCAAACCGTTGAGAAAAATCAATTTTTAGAGATCATTACCAAAGGTTATTGAAAACCATTGGTAAAGATAAATTATACCAAAAGTTCAAAAGATCTATTGGGAAAACCATGATATCTAGTAGTGGATGTTTAGATACATATTCTATTAGAAACCATGGTCGTAGATCCTCAAGTAATATACCCCACAAATACCATACCATGTGTACATGATTATTTATCTATTAACCACATATATTGTATCCAAAACCATTCATATACATCCTATAGAACATTCACAATTCATATTCAATATAAAATAACTCATTATCAAGAATATTACCATTATCAAATTTACCATTTAGTTCACATAGACCATTTCACACATTTCGATTTTCATATATTAACACATTTATCATATTAAATAATTTTCATTCATTATCAAATTTCACATAATTTATCAATTCACATGAATTAACTCATTTACACAGTTCAACAACAAACTCATAATTCATTTGACAAATTCACATTAATATATTTAATCAATTTTTGTAGTTTTTCATAAAATAACTTATGCTATTATGAAGAAATAAAGTACAAATCAAATAGTGGAATTTTACTATAATTATAAATATAAATTCAATGAATTTATCATGGACTTTTTTGAAAAAAATTGAATATTGTTCTTAAAATTATTGTTTTCCCTATCGAAGTAAATGGCACATCCCATAGGTGGTCGTAAACTTGTCTAATAATTATTAACATATTCTATGAGGATCAGGAGAGGCTGAATTTTCCATTTTTCAATCCACATTACAATATCATATTATTTTAATCTTGTAGACATAATGAGAGAAGTAATATCACAACCAAAAATCAACAAATTGGCAATAATCCTATAAGATATGACATATGGACCACCAACATCAAATACTAAATGAACTCTCCCATTACCTTATACGTAAATACGGATAGTATCACTCCATCTAGATAAAAAATGACACACATGGAATAGGTGGGTTTCAGGGTTTGGAAGACGAATAATGAAACCACATACAGTAAACGAGAATGTAGAATAAAGAGTTATAATCACTCAGAGCAACATACCACAACCAATGATACTAAAAACAACCAAGAAACAATGGTTTTTGACCCTTGGGATTATATGGTATATTTGGGACAACACTAGGGTCACTATTAATAAAATAGTTGAATAAATACAGTTGATGCCTTAAAATCCCTAGGGGGGAAATGGTAAATGTACAATTTAGATGAGGCTCAATGTTTGGTTGCACGGTTTCGGAAACGGTTCCCCAACCTATATTCAATAGGGTCCAATTCAAATGGTTACCTATGAATATCTCATGATTTGAAAAAAAATCACCAACCATTTAAAATACTTCTGTCCTAGGTTAAAAGGTTTGGTTATCCTAGTCATACAGTTTATACAACCATGCACCAACCATGAAACAAGTACATAATGGCATAGTTTTACATTCATTAGTGTATTAAACCCCTCTATCACCTCCCAATATTTCTCGTACACACGATAAACTTTTAATTTTTCAACAATAAGGTATTTAATAAAATTAAAAAATAAAATAACTCCATGAATCCTAGAGACATACACATTTTTTTTCTATTAGATTATGTTTTTTAATTCCTTACGATTCATGTATTATTAACCTCTAATAATTCTAGAATGTCTCTGTATTATGGTCATTTTTATTTTGGTTATTGTTTTCAAATGTTATGATAATGTTATACAACAATTATATTCAAGTTATTATTAAGTTTATCTCTTGTTTCACCTTACTAAAAATCTGATATCCCCCTTCCTTATATTTCATTTAATCAGGATTAGATGAAATTTTTTATGTAGTATTTTTTTATGAAATGTAATAAGGTGTATGATCATTATGCTAGATATTGAATATAAATAACAAAATTAAAATATTGTATACCTAGTATCCATACAAAATAATCTGAAATGGTCTGTACGAATGTTTTTGTGTAATGTATTCAATATAAATTTTAAAAATGATTAAATATCTATGTATGAATTTCCAAGATCATTATACTCTACTTCTTACATCACTTCCTCATAATATTGGTTTTTAGATAGTTCTTTTTGTATATGATTTGTTTTTTTAAAAATAATTTTTCTTCTAAATTCTATACATTTTAAAATATAATATCCACTAGGGATATCATTTTTTAGTTTACTGCCTATGAATTTCCTAAAATTAAGAGACTAGGTATGTAATTTTTCAAGGGGGTACATAGAATACGTCTTGTACTTCAGGAAATGTTACGGTGACTTATATCTAACACAGAATGAATCTAATGTAATTAGAAGTATAAATGTGGACAATATATCATTGAAATTCATTGTCATTATTCAAAAAATCACATCTCTCCCTTCCATAACGATATATAAAAGAAAATTTTATTTATACCATAAAAAACTAGGTCTTATCCAAGATTTTTAGTATCGTGTTTCTGCCATCTTATAGACCCCCTTATGTGTTGTTGAATAGTCATGAAATTCTCTACCATTTCTAGTATAATATCCTATTTTGGTATGTTACGTTCACTAATATATTCCCAAAAATGATGTCCTATATCTCTTTTAATAATGGGATTCATGTGGTTCAATTCAGATGACAGAGTGGGAAATATTATTTTCATATAACTCGACTATAAGAATATATTAATTTCATGATCAATTGAAGTTTACTAAGAACCATCAAATCATTTCCAAAAGTTTCTTTATTTTTTTATTATATTGGACATTATTTTGGGGTTTATATAACATATAAAATTTTAATAGAATTTTTATAGATAATACGATAGTCATATAAAACTATGATGTATGACATGGATCTCAATCAGATACAATTAACAGTGGTGTTCCATAAATCCTATCCCCTTCCATGTAGTATATACATTCATAGTAATCATGTCAGAAGTAAAACAACCATTATTTTCCACATAGTTATATTACATATTTGTAAATGAATAATCATTACATAAAATTACAATCAACACAATAATTATAGAGTTTTGGTGTATTTAAATACTAGATACACGTTCTTATTATCTCATAGACGATCTTAAGAATCTCTCATAAAGATTTTCCTGAATAATAATCTTCCTATAAACAACATACTATAAAACATTATTCATGAAGATGGTAATGGAAACATAAAAATGGGTGATCTCATATTCTTGGTAAGAGGAAAACATGAGATATAAATAATAACATAAGAATAAGATGAGAATAAGGTTATGAGAAAATGGGATTAACATTTAAAAATACTTACCTATAATTATGTATACTATATTCATGAGTTTTTCAACAAATCATTGATGTTAATTATAAATGAATGATAATGGAATCAGTAAACATGGACCATTTGATCATAACCTAGGAATAGAAATAAGGAAAAAAATATTCTTAAAATAATTTGACTATTTTTATATAGAAATTTGTTCACTCATTTAATTAAGGACATACAATTTGGACATAGTGTGAATTTAAGTAAGCCAAACTAGGTCCATGCATAATCATATTTAATTGAAACATGTTCCACTAAAATACATATAAATTTAAATATGGGACTTTACATAAGATTATGAATATGAAAATAGGTTCCTGAACAACAAAAACAACTCAATAGTTTTCAATATTTTCCCAATGTATATGAGGGATTTAATGGAACCAATAATCGGAAAATAATATTCCATTAATATATATATATCAAAAATATCATATATAATTCTTCATAAATCATAACACAGGGAATGTATATAAGTTTTATAATCATTTCAAAATTTCATAAAAACATAACACGTTGAAATTAATCATGATTCTTACAAATATCATCATCGTTTATATAAACCTTCTATATAAGGAATAAGGATTGTGTCATTGGATCATCTTCCATGTAAATAATGTATAATATAATGGATACAATCATTAGATAAAAATTCTATTAAAATCTCTCTAGAAATTTTCCTATGGCAATTATTCATTTATTTTTTATTTTACTTTTGGGATGTTTAAATATTAACAAATATTTAGGGAAATAAATATCATTAATAATACAAATTTAACCCTATAAATGAATATTAATATAATTTATTAATAATCATTTCATGATATTTTTATCACTCCGTAAATGTCAAAAGAAAACATTCCCTTTATACCTTTAAAAAAATTCAGAATATACCTTGTTCAAAAAAAAAGAATTATGATTTCATTTAATATATATTATAAATAAATAGTAATGTGTTAAATTGAATTTAAAAATAATTGGATAATGTTTTTTATGAAATAAACTATTTTATAAAACAATTATAAAGATTAAAAATGATGTATGACTAATGTGAAAATTAATTTGAGTTTTCCTTAAAAATATTATCATTCCCTAGTGTACAAAAATTGAAAAAAAAAATAAATTAAAATTTTATAATAATGGAATAAAACGAAAAATTTTATATATAGGAAACATTTAAATTTTATTCACATAAACAAATCATAATGAATCATGATAAATAATGATATTGTCAAATAAAACCCTTATATAGAGTTCAACATAATTAAAATTAATTCTAGACTCTTCTATAGTATATTAAAATTTATTATAAAAATATATTAGATCCTTGTAAAAACATATAATTTAAAAAATTATATTATTTAAAGGATTCATCTTCATTATATAAATAATTTCTTTTTAAAACTATAGTTTTATGGTGTAAAATTTAAATAGGTGGTTCCAGTATTTGTATATTAAAATTGATTAAATAATCTACATAATTTAAATAATTATATTAATATATATCATATATTAACTAAAAATTTATTTTAATTCATTCATAAATTTTAGATATTGAAAATTGATTTACACTATTCCTTAAGATTGTCGGCTCTGAGTACGTTGGGATGATTTTTTCACTTATCAACTAATAGACTGAAATAATGGTATAACATTATTTCATATTCGGTAATAATTATTATATAATATATATCATATATATTAAAAAAAATATTTTCTTATTACCATCTATTTAAAAATATAATTAAAAAATCGCATCCCCTTTTGGAGGTGTTATTCTAAATGTACGAAAAAGAAAAATTATTTTTTTCTATCTAATAGGTTTTAGAGAATGTAAATTCTATATTATAATTACTGAAGAATAATTATATAAATAATATATATATATATATACTTTATACCCATAAGAATAATTATCCAAGAATTATGTTTATGGAAAATGAATTGTATTGTTATCTGGAGAAAATATTCCACACGCACTCATGAGAAATATGTTCACATCGTATTTGATAGAATATATAGTGGATAATGGTGGTTACATAATCATAATAAAATTTAATTATTTCTAGGATAAAAAATAGATTATTTAATAATAAATTCATTATTATTTAGAGGAGTTATAATAAGAAATAAATTGATGGAGGCCTGGTATGATAATTACCTATTCTATAGTTGGCCTCAGATATAACATTTATGAAGGATCTGTGAAATTATAATTTAATAATTCATGCACCTGAAATTCATGGATATAGACATTATAAAGGTAAATTTTAATATATTGGTAAGTTTTGGATACTCATGAACATTTAAAGAATAAAGTTAATGTGTTTCCCTTTATAAGAGTGGAAATAAAAAAACGTGGGATTAAAAGAAATAAAAAATAAAAAAGTTATTCCAAATTATATTCCATAAAATGATTAGATATTCAAATAAAATTAGTATGAAATTGATTATTCTTCATCAATTAAAATTTATATTGGTTTCCCTATAAGTTTAACCCATATTTTTTATTAACCCCTTCATTAACCATTTTTTAACCATGGTAACCGATATTTCAATATTAATGTGTTATAATTTTACTTATAAGAAAAAAATTGAACCCCAAATGCCCATATAATGAAATTATGAGCAATTAATTTTACTAAAAATCCATATTCACAATTAGTTATATTTTTAAATAATTTATTAATATATTACCTTTCTAAAAAATATTTTATTTTCATTATTGACATTAATAATTTAATTGGACATTCATTATATCAAGACATTAATTTGACTAAAATATAAAAAATTATCACATATATAATATAATATATATATATCTACTAAATTTTAATAGAACAATAAAAAATTTAATTATTTTTATATGTAATATTTATAATATCATTTTTTTTATCTTCCCACTAATTTAATAAATACAATAGCAATTTTGCGTTATAATTTAAGGAAATAATTTAGTAACTGAAAATTTAGGATAAATTATTATGATGAAATTAACTAATTTTTCATTCAAATAAAAACATATATCCTATATTTTTTTTAATAATTATGAAATAGTGTTATAGATAATAATGACAAGAGAATTACATTTTCAATATGATCTACTCCATAAGTAATGTAAATGAAATATTCATTGAAAAATGGTTCTAAGTTTCCATATATTTGAGAAAACTATAAATATAGATGATATATAAATATATAATTTAATAAATGAATTTTTATAAAAAATTATATCCTTAACCATTTGTTTTGACCCTACTTTACTAGTTTGTACCATACAGATGTGGAACAAAATTACTATGGTTACTATTCATATTGGAAAAATAGATAGATATTTAAATAATTTTTCCCCTAGAAGGTAATAAGGAATCAATTTCCCAACGTTAAATTTCTATATGTTTTCAAAATTCATTTTATGATAACTATGACGAACATGATGAAAGTGTAGTTCAGAAAAAACATATTTTTAATAACAAAAGATGATGTATACACATCCCATTGATAAAAATATTAGATGAATATAAAAAAAATTAAATGATTATTGTAGAGAACCAAAAATGACGTACATAGACATTACATTACTTTTTCGGAATACTTAATACATTAGAAAATTATATGCCCAAAGATCGTATTAGTTTAGTGTCTTTGTAAACTCGAAACCTATTCTTCTTATCATGGTGAAAGATCTTTAACATCTCCCATAAAGATCTTCCCATTTGGTTTTCATACCTAAAACCAATTTTTATATCCTTGGGAAAATAAAACATAAAAAGTGTGAGCTAAAATGCCTAGTAAGGGTAAGCATGGAGAAAATAAATCAAACCACATAGATTTGAACAAAAAAATGAAATAATTTTTAAACATAAAAATCTTGAGAAATCACATTAAACATGGTAGTACGTAAGACATAGATCATAATAGAACATCAATAATGATAAAATAGCATGGGAATAAAACATGTAATTGTAAAAAACAATTAATAACATGATATGATTTCCATAGTTGCCAAGGCATTGCTGCCAAGACCATCTTAGTGGACAAAGTCCATTACTGAATCGAGTTCACACCTCGTTCCAGTCCTGTATCACTAAACCATATTAACTTACCGTTCCAGCCTTGTCTATCTCATGAGATATAATTATTTAGCCAATAATTTTTGGGAGATTTAGGTCCCACCCATCTCATAATCAAATGATTCTTACGTGTGCCAAAAAATAAGCATAAATCATTCATCATAACCTAATGAACAAAATGGGCTTCATAAACATCATCCCATCATAACATAATCCATATAAAACAAATGCATATCATTTCATCATAAGAAATTTGAAACCATTTAAATCATAGAGACATTATACTTGAAACATAATAATACTAAATAACAACATCTTATATGGAAAATAGTCTCGACAAAACACTAGAATTGAATTCTTGAGGAAAATATCCTTTCTTCTTCAAAATCATATTCTTTTCAAAATATTCCATGCAATTTTAAAGGAAAATTATTTTGTTGATAATAATCATTAAATTATGTTGAGGAAGATTCATGAAAATAAGGCTTCATGAAACTGTAAATTTTTTTTTATGTTGTATATGTTTAAAAAAACAACTTTCTCGTACTTTTAATGGAAATGTAAAAAATTATCCCGTATGGTAAACAAAGAAATATTCCTTCCATAACACAATGTAAAAGTCAAAGAGGGGTAAAAATGAATTTACACATACATGTATGAATATTAAACACTTTATGAAAACATTTTCATGGACATGAATGAAAAATATAACCCTCAGTAAATACTTATTCATAAGCAATCTCGGATAAAAACGAGATTGAAAAATTATCCCTTACCTTAGGTAACATTTCTTCTTTACGTGTCTGAAACTATTCTATAGTGGTTTAAACATGTTATTAACTTGTAACAGAAAAATAATACTATTTATGATATCATATATGATTCACTTATGACTTTATATTACCCGTTCTTTTGTCTATTCCATGTTAAAAAAGCATTTTGGATAAAATCGTTTCATTTATCGTACGTGTTTGGAATGGTTGTTGTTGATATTATTAATTATTTCGTGATTTAATTAATTTAAAAATGTAAAACATGATTTATATATAACATATATATTCAGAATATAAATATATTTAATAGATCAATAAATGGAATGAATTACACCATTCATGGAGACGGTAGGCCGTACGTAGACATGAACGCTGTATTCGTTTCCTTATTGAAATGAATGGAATTAAGTAAATGAAACATATATATAATTAAATATAGTATCATTATTATGTCATATATTTCATGATTATTTATTATATATATACATTATAAATATTCTTGAATGGTTAACATGGAGAATGAATCTCATCGCGTTGTGGAGATGATAATCCGTACATATGGATGAAACATGATATTGTTCCCATAATTATTGAATGGAATTGGAGTGGATGATATAATATATCAGAATCAGTATGATGTTATAATAACCATATATAGTTATTATTTACACCATTATACTTGTAACATCCCAAGTATGTAATTAATAATAGATATTTTTATCTTTGTCTATTAATGATTAAGATAGTGTTTTAGAGGCTTAAAATGAAAATAAATACAATCTTAAGAATGGAATACACTAATATTTTTTAAAAGATTGTTTTACTACCTTTTGATGGAAAACCATTTTTAAATCTATCTTTTGAAAATTTTATAAGATATGTTTGTCAAAATAAACATATTCTTTATGATAGGGACATAAAAATTTACTTTGTGTGAATTTTTGGTATTTTTCGGACAATGCTCATTTTTTAATGAATAGTGAAAAATACTGCATTTTACATCAAAAATGCTTTTTAATCTAATTTATTTATATGATTATATTATCTTTTAAATCGGTTTTGAAGTTAAATTAGAATATATTTTTACCATTTAATCCAATGGTGGTCATTGGAATCAATTTCACTTCGAAATTGGACTTAAACTGGTGTCAATCTTTTGATACTTTTTGTTTCATAAAAACACGCTATTTGTCATGACATGGGGAAATAATTATTAAATTAATTAATGTAACTTATATGATTTGAATTTTGTAAAATAGACATCATTTTTGAATTCAGAGTATCAAATATAGCTTAGGGTGAATTTTTGGTAATTTTCTGAAAAACTTCAATTTTTGATGAATAGTGAAACCACTAAGTGGTACTTATAAAAACTGATTTTTCGTTTAAATGAAATTTTTCCATATTTGTGTTTTTAATTTAAAAAATCCGACATACATGGTTGACATTAATATGTAAAATGTGGTTCAATGAGATTATAATAATTTTTGGTGAATAGTAACTTATTAAGTTTTTAATCGCGATTAGTGGTAATTAGTGTAGTTTAAGGTAAGAATAATGTTTTAATAAAGTGAAATGACCTAGACACATGTCCTACCCTTATTGGTTGTGTCATGGCCGACCAATACAAGCCATGGGTCAACTTGGGGACCCCATGGAGCCACATTGGTTGGGAAATGACATAAATAACTTTTTATTTAATGTTAAAGTAAAAATGACACAAACATGAGTTATTTTACTAAAACAATTTTTACATGGGGTTATACATGTCATATTTTTGACTATAAATATTAATTAGAAAGATAAAAAGCTTTCATACATCATAGTATTTTTTTTATAATTTTTAGACATTAAATAAAGTAAATTATTTATGACATCATGATGATGCAGCGATAACCTCATTATTTAACGATTTTAATAAAATGGAAAGGTAATGTAATATCTAAGACCTAAACATGGCCAAAACCAATTTTATGAGTGGATTTCGAACCCTTATCACCTTATCCTTGAATTATATCAATGTGGTACCTTTTGAATCCGAAACTCATTTTAAAATAAAGTAACTTATCTTTACTTTCCAAGAGTGCCCCTCCTCTCCTCTTATAAAAGGCCCCCACCTCTACCTCCTTACCCACAATTACAAAGCCTTTGGCTCGGCCAACCCCTGCAAATTTTGTCTCTCCACTTACCTCTATTACTACTTGAAGCCTCACTTTGGGCAGAAGTCTTCCCCAGGAGGCCTTTGAGCTCAAACCAAAGGGAGTTACCCGATTTTAAGGTAATGTCTTCTTTTGAATCCTTTTGCTTTATTTTGATTCTCCAACCCCCTAAACTCTTTTTATTATTTTTTATTGTAACATCTACAGTATCCTCAATATACTAGGATGTTGTTATAAAAAGGATTCGAGCTACACTTACACACACCTTCATCTAATGGTTAACGAACATACTGTTTCCGTGGATGGAGAATTTATGCCTCCCGAAACGATGATTGTTCAACATTATTTTAACACCTTTAAAAGTGGACATTAATATGTCACTATATTTCTATATGATATATATATGTTTATGTTTTCCTTAAGCTTCTGTATTTTTTATTTTGGGTATACCTTTATAGTTTCCATTATGGGTAAACGCGATATCTTCATTTAAGGAAGTGTGGACTACCGCCCCTTCAAAGTGAGTTGATTCGTTAAATACCATATGTGGGACGTATAAAGGATGGAACTACGATATTATATATGATATTATACTAGAACTATAATATACCTTTATATCATTATGATTTCATTCTATAAAATACGAAATAGAAATGAAAGTAGCGTTCATGCATACGTACGGCTTACCGTCTCCATGAACGGTGCATTTCATTTCTTACCTCTAAAAGATTATGTAATATTATAAATTCATGCATGTACTGGATATATATGAAATATATGATATCTACATCATGAATAGGATTATGGATATAATGGATACATGAACAACTTGTAATTATAAAGGGTATATTTTTTACTCACGTACCAATGATCGTTAAAACGACCATTATTAACATAAATAATTACATAGTGGTCATGACAAGGAAATAAGAGATATAAATGGAATAATGAACTTGAAAAAGGTTCTTAAGAAAGTATAAATTAACTCAAGTTTATTATTCAGGACATTAAATAATTATCGAGTCATGTCGGACCCGAGGTATGGGACTTCGTCTCAATCTCCTTTCATTGAGGCATATTTTGTTTTATACACAACCTTCTCATATACGGTGTATAAACCCCTTTGACTTTTACTTTTATCCAAAAGGAATCTTTTTTATATTAAGCGTTTTACTAAATGACAAAAGGGAATGTTTTTGTCGTACGTATGCAGTGAGAGCGACTTCTCCGCCGCCGTGACCGTTATTTGAGTTTCGGCTTCCTCTACAAGCCATACCATCTTTTTAAAAGAAAAATAAATACCATGTTTTAATTTTCTTTTATCTTGGTATTGAAAATGGTTTTCATAATGTTTATATATCAATGTGTTGTATTGATATCTTGTGATTGAAAGGTGGAAATGGTATGTTTTCTTTTATGCATGTTTTATGTGATACGATTATATTGAGGTTCTTGGGAATTATTATGAAGACGGGTGGTTCCGTGATAAACTAAGGGCGAGTGAGCCCGATATAGCTCTCCAATGAATTGGTTAATGTGAAGGAGTGAAACGTTAAGGTTTCTCCGAAGAGATTTAAGTAATATACTATGACGGGTATTCCAAAAGTAACCAAGAGGGTTACTCCCTACGTAAGAATGTTATGAATGTCTCAAGTTACCTTTATGTCTTATGATTTCTATGATTTATTCATGATTTGATGAGGTATGTTAAAGTGCTTCTGTTTTATGGGTAAAGTATGATTTCATTCTTATGTATATATGTACCCATGTTTCCTTTCAATATTTTTATATCCCATGCTGAGCTTTTTATGCTCATCCCAAGTTTTTTTAAAATGTTTTTCACAGGTCAAGGGGAAGGTACATGATATGATGATAGTGTCAAAGAAGTGTCAAGAACGAATCCATGTTTTATTTTAAATATTTTTCCATTAATGGGAAAGAAGAATACTATCTTTATGTAACCACTTTGTTTTTACGTGGAATGTAATGCACGTTTTATGATCTAATTCTCTAAAACTACAAACCCGAAAAGATCCTCAAAGTGTAATCTTGTAATCACGCAATATTAAGTAAGGTTTAAGGCTGGGGCCTTATAGTTGGTATTAGATGGAGGTTTAGATAACTTTAGGAGTTAGAATTCTATTAAATGATTATCCAAATATATTTTTTTATGTTCAAAGTGAAGTGATATAGCATTTGAAGATTACCATGTTTCTTCATCTAAGACATGTTTGTTTAGAATGGTTTTCCGCAGAGGAAACAGGGAAGCATTACTAGGAAGGCATATAGAAGGAAATAACCTTCCGAATCAGCATCCTGAGATGGTCGGAATTGGAAATGAACAGTTTGTTGCAGTAATGGTGCAGTTGACTCAAGCAATAAATGGTGGTGGTATCAATGCACGAGATCAGCCAGATCAACCCTAGAGGAACATGTTAGTGGTGGAACATTTCATGAGGCAACATCCCCCATCATTCAGAGGATCATCTGACCATGTGCTAGATGAAGGGTGGATTAAAGCACTGGAGAAGATTTTTGATGTCATGGGGTGTTCAGACAATCAAAAGTTTAGTCTTGCTATTTACCGTTTGGAGAGTGAAGCAGATCAGTGGTGGTCGATGGTTAAAAATATCAGGGACGCCAATGAGATTGATGCTCTTGACTGGGATGAATTCAAAGGTATGTTTCTTGAGAAGTATTTCCCTAAGGCTGTTCGACTTAGGATGGAAAATAAATTCATGGAATTGAGGCAAGAGGAAGACTCAGTGGCTGCCTATGAAGAAAGGTTCACTCGATTGGCAAGGTATGCTCCAAATTTTATCTGAGACCTTGATAGTAAAATAAATCGTTTTTACTCAGGATTAAAGCCAAAATATCGAAGGTCATTAGCATCTCATGAGTTTAAAAGTTATGAAAATCTTGTTCGATGTGCTGATAAGGTGGAAATGGAGTTTGCCGATGATCAAGTGTTCTATAACAACCAACAGAAGAAGAGACTGAGGTGACATGATAAAGGTAAGAATTCTTCAAAAAAGTCAGATGGTAAGAAATCTAAGATTCCAGTTTGTGATAAATGTGGCAAAAGGCATGCTAGGGAATGTCTTCTGAATTCTGGAAAGTGCTACCGATGTGGTAAGATGGGATATAAGGCTCGTGATTGCACTGAAAAGGATCAAGGTGAAGGTAATACCAAATTTGATTTACAGTTAGTGAAATGTTATAAGTGCAGTGATATGGGTCACTTTGCAAATGAGTGTCCAACAAAGAGCTTGAGTGGTGGGATGCAGTTAGACTACAAGCAGAAAGGGGTGGTGAAATCCTTTGCAACTACTTCATCAGATGTCGGGCCATCAAATGAAGTTGTATCAGCTCCAGGGAGCTCATTATTTTTCAAAGATTGACTTGAGATCGGGGTACCATCAGCAGAAGGTGAAGGAGGCAGATGTTCCGAAGACCACATTCCGTACAAGATATGGCCATTATGAATTTGTTGTAATGCCTTTTGGGCTAACCAATGCACCTGCTGTATTTATGGACTTAATGAATAGAATTTTCCATGAGTTCTTTGAAAAGTTTGTGGTGGTTTTCATTGATGATATTTTGGTGTTTTCTAAAAGTAAATAGGATCATGAAAGACATTTAAGGGTTATCTTTCAAAGAAAAGAAACTGTATGGAAAATTCAGCTTGTTTGAGTTTTGGTTGCAAAAAATTTCTTTCCTTGGTCACATTGTTTCTAAATATGGGATAACTATTGATCCTGCAAAAACAAAAGTTGTGGAAGACTGGCCAAGACCCACAAATGTAACTGAGATTTGTAGCTTCCTTGGTTTGGTAGGCTATTACCGAAGGTTTGTTAGAAATTTTTCACGGCTATGTAGTCCAATGACTAAGCTAACTCGGAAGGGTGTTAAGTTTATCTAGACAAAATAATGTGATGATTGTTTTCAGGAATTGAAAAGAAGATTGGTGAATGCTCCAGTTTTGGCACTACCATCCAGGAATGGTGAGTTTGTTATATACAGTGATGCTTCATTGAAAGGACTTGGTTGCGTCCTAATGCAGAATGATCAGGTAATTGCTTATGCTTCATGACAGTTGAAAACTCATGAGGTAAATTACCCTACACATGATTTGGAATTAGATGCTGTTTTTTTCACTTTAAAAATTTGGAGGCTTCATTTGTATGGAGTAAAGTGTGAAATATATAATGATCACAAAATTTTAAATTATATATTCACTCAGAAAAAGTTAAACATGAGACAGATGAGATGGATAGAATTAATCAAGGATTATGATTGTACAATTAATTACCATTCGGGAAAAGAAAATAAAGTGGTGGATGCTTTGAGTCGAAAAAGTAATGCTTAATTAGCAATGTTGTGTTTGGAACGTGATCCTTTGGTTAAGGATTTGATGAAATCTGGAATAGAAGTTGTTGGTGCAGGAAGTTATTCTATTTTTTTTCAGGTATCAGTGATATCATCTCTATTAGATAGTATCAAGCAAGCACATAAGCAAGATAGTGAGGTGCAGAAAAAGGAAGAGCTGGTTCAGAAAGGTAAGTTGCCTGAATTCAACATTGATAATGATTGTGTTTTGAGATTTGGGAAGAGATTGTGTGTGCCTTGTGATTCACAGTTGAAGAGAGAGTTTTTATGTGAAGCTCATCGTTCTCCGTTTTCAGTTCATCCTGGTAGTACTAAGATGTACAGAGATCTGTGGGAGTATTACTGGTGGGATGGAATAAAAAGAGATATTGTTGATTTTACTGTGAAGTGTTTGAAATGTAAAAAGGTTAAAGGAGAGCGGCAGTTACCAAAAGGGATGCTTCAGCCTTTACCAGTTCCAGAGTGGAAATGGGAGAATATATCCATAGACTTTGTTGTGGGATTACCGAAGACATCTCGAGGTAATAATGCAATCTGGGTTATTGTTGATCGCTTGACCAAATCTTCTCATTTCCTTGCTATACGAGATAATTTTTCCCTGGATCAACTTTCCCGTTTATATCTTAAAGTGATAGTGAGGTTACATGGAGTTCCTCTCTCCATTGTATCTGACCACGATCTCGGGTTCACTTCTAACTTTTGGAAAGGCCTTCAGAAGTCGTTGGGTACTGAATTAAATTTTAGTACAGTATTTCATCCTCAATCAGATGGGAAGTCAGAACGAACAATTCAGACCTTGGAGGATATTCTAGGAGCTTGTTCGATGGATTATCAGGGATGTTGGGACCAACATATTTCTTTGGTTGAATTTACATATAATAACAGTTTTCATTCTAGTATACAGATGGAAACATTTCAGGCATTATATGGGAGGCGGTGTCGAACTCTAGCTTTCTGGGATGAAGAGGGTGAAATGATGTTGATGAGACCGGAATTGGTAGAAGAGATGGCATAAAAAGTTCAGCTGATTCATAAGAACATGAGAACAGTTCAGAGCAGGCAGAAGAGTTATGCGGATAACTGGAGGAAGGATCTATCTTTCGAGGTAGGTGATAATGTTTTTCTCAAGGTTTCTCCTTGGAAAAGTGGGATGAGATTTGGTAAGAAAGGAAAGCTGAGTCCAAGGTTTATTGAACCATATGAAATTCTGGAGATAGTTGTATCAGTTGCATACAGAGTGGATTTACCTCCGAGTTTTTCTCAGGTACACAATGTTTTTCACGTTTCGATGTTGAGAAAGTATATGCCAGATACATCTCATGTTTTGAGTCCATAGGTAGTTCAACTGGAAGAGAACCTATGTTATGTGGAACAACCGGTCCAGATTATGGACCATAGGGAGAAAGTGTTACTGAATAATTTGATTAATCAGGTAAAGGTTTTGTGGAAAAACCACATGATGGAAGAGGCAACATGGGAATTTAAAAATGCAATGAGGGATAAGTAACCCCATTTATTCGATAAGTAAATAAATTGTGGGGATGCAATTTTCTAAAGGGGGGAAGGATGTAACATCCCATGTAAGTAATTAATAATAGATATTTTTATCTATGTCTATTAATGATTAAGATAGTGTTTTAGAGGCTTAAAATGAAAATAAATACAATCTTAAGCATGGAATACACTTCTATTTTTTAAAAGATTGTTTTACTACATTTTGATGAAAAACCATTTTTAAATCTATATTTAGACCATTTTATATTCTATGTTTGTCAAAATAAACATATTATTTATGATAGGGACATCAAAATTTATTTTGTGTGAATTTTTGGTATTTTTCGGACAATGTTAATTTTTGAATGAATAGTGAAAAATACTGCATTTTACATCACAACTGCTTTTTAATATAATTTATTTATATGATTAGATTATCTTTTGAATTGGTTTTTAAGTTAAATTTGAATATATTTTTACCATTTAATCCAATGGTGGTCATTTTAATCAATTTCACTTTGAAATTGGACTTAAACTGGTGTCAATATTTTGATACTTATTGTTTCATAAAAACACGCTATTTGTCATGACACCGGTAATTAATTATTAAATTAATTAATGTAACTTATATGATTTTAATTTTGTAAAATAGAAATCATTTTTGAATTTAGAGTTTCAAATATATCTTAGGGTGAATTTTTGGTAATTTTCTGAAAAACTTCAATTTTTGATGAATAGTGAAACCACTAAGTGGTACTTATAAAAACTGATTTCTCATTTAAATGAAATTTTTCCATCTTTGTGTTTTTAATTTCAAAAATCTGACATACATGGTTGTCATTAAGAAGTAAAATTTGGTTCAATGAGATTATAATAATTTTTTGGTGAATAGTAACTTATTAAGTTTTTAATCGCGATTAGAGGTAATAGTGTAGTTTAAGGTAAGAATAATGTTTTAATAAAATGAAATGACCTAGAAACTTGTCCTACCCTTATTGGTTGTGTCATGGCAAACCACGACAAGACATGGGTCAACATGGGGACCCCATGGAGCCACTTTGGTTGGGAAATGACATAAATAACTTTTTATTTAATGTTAAATTAAAAATGACACAAACATGAGTTATTTTAATAAAAAAAAAATTACATGGGGTCATACCAGTCATATTTTTTACTATAAATATTCACTATAAATTTAAAAATATTTCCTACATCATAGTATTTTTTTATAATTTTTAGACATTAAATAAATTAAATTATTTATGACATCATGATGATGCAGCGATGACCTCATTATTTAACAATTTAAATAAAATGGAAAGATAATGTAAAATCTAAGACCTAAACCTGGCCAAAACCAATTGGATGAGTGGATTTCGAACCCTTATCACCTTATCCTTGAATTATATCAATTTGGGACCTTCTGAATCCTAACCTCATTATAAAATAAAGTAACTTATCTTTACTTTCCAAGAGTGCCCCTCCTCTCCTCTTATAAAAGGCCCCCACCTCTACCTCCTTACCCACACTTCCAAAGCCTTTGGCTCGGCCAACACCTACCAATTTTGTCTCTACACTTCCCTATCTTACTCCTTGAAGCCTCACTTTGGGCATAAGTCTTGCCAAGGAGGACTTTGAGCTCAAACCAAAGGGAGTTACCCGATGTTAAGGTAATGTCTTCTTTTGAGTCCTTTTGTTTTATTTTGCTTCTCCAACCCCCTAAACTATTTTTATTCTTTTCTTGTGTAACAACTCTAGTATCCTCAATATACAAGGATTTTTTTATAATAATGATTCAAGCTACACTTACACAGACCTTCATCTAATGGTTAACGAACATACTGTTTCCGTGGATGGCGAATTTATGCCTCCCGAAACGATGATTGTTCAACATTATTTTAACACCTTCAAAGGTGGCCATTAATATGTCACTATATTTATATATGATATATAATATGTTTATGTTTTCCTTAAGTTACTGTATTTTTCATTTTGGGTATACCTTTATGGTTTCCATTATGGGTAAACGCGATATCTTCATTTATGGAAGTGCGGACTACCGCCCCCTTCAAAGTGAGTTGATTTGTTAAATACCATATTTGGGACGTATAAAGGATGTAACTATGATATTATATATGATATTATATTGGAATTATAACATACCTTTATATCATTATGATTCCATTCTATAAAATATGAATGAGAAATGAATGTAGCATTCATGCGTACGTACGGCTTACCGTCTCCATGAATGGTGCATTTCATTTCTTACCTCTAAATGATTATGTAATATTATAAATGTATGAAGGTACTAGATATATATGAAATATATGATATCTACATCATGAATACTATTCTGGATATAATGGATACATGATCATCTTGTAATTATAAAGGTTTTATTTTTTACTCAAGTACCAATGATCGTTAAAAAGACCGTTATTAACTTAAATAATTACATAGTGTTCATTACATGGCAATAAGTGATATAAAAGGAATAATGAACTTGAAAAAGGATGTTAAGAAAGTATAAATTAACTCAAGTTTATTATTCAGGACATTAAAGAACGATCGAGTCAAGTCAGACCCGAGGTATGGGACTTCGTCTCAATCTCCTTTCATTGAGGCATATTTTGTTTTATACACAACCTTCTTTTATATGGTGTATAAAACCCTTTGACTTTTACGTTTATCCAAAAGGAATCTTTTTTATACGAAGATTTTTACTAAATGAAAAAAGGAAATGTTTTTGTCATACGTATGCGGCGACAACGACTTCTCTGCCACCGTGACAGTTATTTGAGTTTCGGCTTCCTCTATAAGCCATACCTTCTTTTTAAAAGAAAAATAAATACCATGTTTTAATTTTCTTTTATTTTGGTATTGAAAATGGTTTTAATAATGTTTTTATATCAATGTGTTGTATTGATATCTTGTGATTGAAAGGTGGGAATGTTATGTTTCCTTTATGCATGTTTTATGTGATACGATTATGTTGAGGTTCATGGGAATTATTATGAAGACGGGTGGTTCCGTGATAAACTAAGGGCAGGTGAGTCCGATATAGCTCTCCAATGCATTGGGTAAAGCGAAGGAGTGAAACATTAATATTTCTCCGAAGAGATTTAGGGAATATAATGTGATGGGTATTCCAAATGTAACCAAGAGGGTTACTCCATACGTAAGATTGTTATGAATGCCTCAAGTTACCTTTATGTCTTATGATTTCTATGATTTTTTCATGATATGGTGAGGTATGTTAAAGTGCTTATGTTTTATGGGTAAAGTATGATTTCATTCTTATGTATATATGTACCCATGTTTCCTTTCCATATTTTTATATCCCTTACTGAGTTTTTTATGCTCATCCCAAGTTTTTTTAAAATGTTTTTCACAGGTCAAGGGAAAGGTACATGATATGATGATAGTGTCAAGGAAGTGTCAAGAATGAATCCATGTTTTATTTTAAATATGTTTCCATTGATGGGAATGAAGAATACGATCTTTATGTAACCACTTTGTTTTTACGTGGAATGTAATGCAAGTTTAATGATCTAATTCTCTAAAACTCTATACCCAAAAATATCCTCAATGTGTAATCTTGTAATCACGCAAGATTAAGTAAGGTTTAAGGCTGGGGCCTTATAATACCCATCCACATAATGTGGTTGTGGAAAAATAGAATACACCATGGCATAGAGACAGAATTTCGTACGTACACACGGGCGGTGATTTTGTTTTTCATAGGATAGATAGAAGGTAAAATATGCTTGTTTTATATTTATAATAACATATCAGTATATTAGTGATACAAATGTTATTAATTTCTAATGAAAAAAAAGATGAATTATATGAAGAAAGAAACATCAAATAATCGGTAGATGAGATTACCTCTTCCTCAACATGCCTCTTTTAAACATCCTCTTAGGGCACTAGAGTTGGTCGTTTGAGAAGACCAGAAATTCTATTATATAACTATAGATGTTGATAATAGAAATGGTCTGGGGTTTTCTAGGCTTTATGATCTTAAAATTGTGTGAGGAGGAGAGGGAGGATGTGCCCTTTTATAAGGGAGGAGAAGGGAAGCTTTGGAAATATTAGAAATATTAATTTATAATAAATTCCAACCCAACATAAAAACCAAAAAAAATGACTCAATTAGAAGAATAAATGAGATATGGTTGTAATTTCATCAACCAATAAAACATATACAGGTTTTGAATATATTTTAAACCTTATATAATATATTTATCCTTATTTAATCTATTTAATTTTATTTGTGATAATAATATTATAAATTTTAAATTGTTATAGATAATTACTTATATGTTGTGAATTTTCAATAATTAGATATGTTATGACATTTTAGAACAAATAATTTTCAATTTATAATTTTTAAAAAAATTCGGATATTTAAACAATTTTATAATAAGTTATTTTTATAAAATAACAATAGTGTCAATTTTGACACTATTCATTTATTTGAATTCAAATAAAATCTACAAAGAGGATATATTCGAACCAAAATATTAAATAGATTCCTAATATGTCATATTCATCTATAAATTTTGTAGATCACAATTAAATAGTTCATATAATAATTATTTTAATATTTTTAAAACCATTTATTTGATATTTCAATCAATAAAATAATTTCGACATCACTATTGTGTGATCATAAATGATAATTATTTAATCCCTAAAAATTATAAATAAATTCACAAGATGAAGATAATTTTATTGTATTTCTAGATACTATTAATGTTTGAATTTTTATGATGTTTATCACTAAATTAAAATTATTACAAATATAAGATATAGGATAGTGTCATGTTGCCACTTTATTTGGTTTTAATTATAATTATATCCTTTTCATGGTCAATAGTCCATGAAACGAATATATTCTGAACCTTAGTTGATATGAGTCATCTTTTATTCATCCAATAGAATTTTTACAGGTGTTAGGGTAATTTTATAATATTATTTTTTTCCTTAATTACACGATTTACCTTTAACTACAGTAAAATAAAATTACCGTAGTTACTATTCATAATGTCAAAAAAATAAAAGTAACCTATTAACATAATTTTGACCCACTGAATCCAAATATGGAATCCATTTTTCAAAATTCAAATCACAAAAGTTGCATTAATTAATTTATAATTAATCTCATTGTTTAGAAAATGAGTTTTAAAAGTTAAAACATTTTCAAAGATTGAAATTTTTTTACCGTTTAATTAAATACAAAATTAATGGTAATGACATGCATTAAATATAACCATATAAATTATCTTGATGAAAAAATAGTTTTTAATTAAAATTTAGCATATTTTTACTATTCATCAAAATTAGAAACATATCAGAAAAATATCAAAAATCGATCCAAAGTAAATTTTTATATCCTGATTACAAAGAAGAATTTTATATTGTCAAATTGGACTTATAAAAATGTTAAAAACTATATTTAATGTGGGTACGCCATTAAAAGGTGACAAAACAACATTTTTTGAAAAATACTAATTTTACGGGAATAAATTATTTTGTTCTCGTACCTTGTTATATAAAATGTCTTAGATGAATTAGAATGTCATAAAATTCAAAATTTAGTTACTACTATTCATAAAAAATAGTTCATAATAATATTATAATAATATATCGTTGATTAGTGAAACTCAGTATTTCATATAACATACGCTATGAAGAAGGTTTCTCTTACGTGCAACACAAGCCAAGAATAGTGTTTGCGTATAATACATGCTAATACTGTGTTGCATATAGAACAATCTAATTTTACTGTATCTTACAACAAAAAACATAAATGAAATTAAACGAATATTTTTCATAAAATCTAGGGGGGTACATTCTACCCCCCATAAAATGAATTTTGACCTTGAAATTCATCGGGGTTATAAATGGTTTACTACTTGAAAGTTTCTTTCATAGAAACCCACATCGAAAAACAGAATACAAAATCATCATTTTAAAAACGAACGTTAGATACATAATGGATACCCAAAGTAACTCATAACTGGTTTTCCACATAGGAGAATATAGGAATAAATATGCATATGGAAGAGAAATATAACCATCATGTTTGGATTAATAGTGTAGGAGAACATGTCTATGAAAAATCCAACAATCACAAAGACATAAATTTGTGATGATCTAAGGTACCATATGATTCATCGGATATGAGGGTACTATGACACCATTTTTGGTTTTCAATATCATTTCCCTAAAGGAGAAAATTTTGAATTAGAATAAATACTTATTGATTTTGGTACAATCTCGATGTTGGTCGTTCCATGAACAATTTCCACTTCATATCTTTAAGAAATGATGTTGAATTTTTCATTCATGAAGTTTTATTAGATCATGTGATAGAATTTTGGGTCATTACATATGTCTCAAACAAAACGATAGAAAAATTTATCAAATATACATATGTACATCTATAGTGAGGTTAATAATATATGATTTCAAAAATGGACTTATACTTCAACTATCATACTACATAATAAAATAAAACTAATTTCTACTAACCAGTGACATCCTGTAGGACAGAGGTTGGTGATAATGGCATGTCGCACTTCGGTTGTGGCTTCGATTCCCGTAGCCATTTCCGACGTGATGGTTTTTCGCCCATTCTACAGATTGTCCCTTTTTTTAAAGATATATTATAATAATATTCATTCAATAATATCAAAAATAGTTATAGCCTTAAACAATACAATATTATGTCTGACTTAATTCCTTCTAATATTTAGGATTATCTAAAATACTTCAGTCCAAGCTCATAGTATAAGGAAAATGATTACTAGAATAGTCACATAAAAACATTAATACCATCTTTTTCCCCCATATATCATAAGATATATATTTTGGATCACATTCCAAACATGTGAATACATTAATCATGAATTCTATTGAAACAAAAATTAGCATAGAACCTTAGTGAAATCAAGAATTCTGTCAAAATTTAACTCTTCCCACATACCAAAATCCCAAAATTTATATACACTCTAACCATGATATCACATTGTCATTATATCAGTCATGAGCTCATTAATACTATCAAAAATCCCATTATCTACTTATACCTTCATTATGGGAATATCATCTACTTTCCAAAAATATCTGAATAACCTTTCTTGGTTACAAATACCATTAAACATATACATTCAAATACTTTATGAAAAACTAGTGTATGAATCCTTAGATGTGCCTTTATTCCATAGTACCTTTACCTATACAACATAACTATTGATAAACATAAATCATTCCACTACCTTCTTAAACCATAGACTGAGCTTCAAAAATTATTTCATCTTACATTTCCTTTGTTGTCTCTTCATCATCATTAATATAAACACTACCCATACGACCATGATGATTCTATTCATGAGACTTTCTTTTAGGGAATTGGTTTGCATAATGCCTGTAAATTCCACATTTAAAACATTTAACCGTTGTTGATGTCATAGCAATACCATTATCCTGGTCCATGGTGTTAACTAAACCTTTTCCGATGAAATTAATGGCTTTGTGTCCTTCATTTCCACACCAAAATCATCTTCCAGTTCCTTTGAAGCATTCTCCCAGATGCCTCTTCCCATATGATTTACATCAGGGGAATTGAACTTTTTTTTCCTCTATGATCATCATGAAATTCCTTCATTATCTTATTATCTGAGTTGGGATAGTTACCAAAGTTGAAATTATTGATAATAATATGAGATTACTGATTATGCATAATAATGATGTCTGGACTTACAAATATCATTTCATTTGGTTTCTCATGTAGAATATCATTCCATTGTCCATCATATCCTCTATTATCATGAATCTTCTTGTTTCCAGCATTTTTCTAAAATCAAAAAGATTACTGTGAGAGGAATGAATCATGATAGGAAAACAACATAATAAAGGGGGAGTATATTCAATATATAACATCTTAGGTGTAATTATAATATCTTTACCATAATTCTTGGACTATAACCTATACATATACTTAACCATAGAGACATACCTAGACATACCTTGGTAATATCTCTATAGATTTCACTAAGGTTTTCGCATCCTTGTTTCCAATAGTTAACTAAACCTTCACTCTGATACCAGATGTAGAGACCCAAAAAAGACGTAAATAAAAATTACATTAAATTTGAGGAATAATTAATACATTAAAAAAACAGACGCCTAATTACCATATTATTTTAGTGTCTTTGGAAACTCGGAACATAATCTTCTAATCATGGTAAAATATCTTCAACATCTCCCATAATGATCATCCCCTTTAATTTTCTTACCTAAAACCTTTCATTATATCCCGGAGAAAGGAAATAATAAAATTGGTGAGAACAAATGTTCATTAAGGGTAAGCATGGAGAAAATAAAACAACCCACATGCTTTTGAACATAAAAAAATGAACGTAATGTTTAAACATCAAAATCATGTGAAATGACATTAAACATGGTAGTACGTAGGGAATAGATCATAATGGAGCTTCAATCATGATAAAATAGCATGGGAATAAAACATGTAATTTTGGAAAACCATTAATCACTTGATATGATTTCCATAGTATCCAAGCCATTGCTACCAAGACTATCTTAGTGGACAAAGTCTCTTACTGAATCGAGTTCACTCCACGTTCTAGTCATGTATCACTGAACCTAATTAACTTAACGCTCCAGCCATGTTTATCACACGAGATATAAATCATTACCCAATGAATTGGTGGGAGATATAGGTCCCACCCATCTCATAATGAAATAATGCATACGTGTGCCACAACATAAACATAATTCATTCATCATAACCCAAAGAATAAAATGGGTTTCATAAACATCATCCCATCATAAAATAATCCATATAAAACAAATGGATATCATTTCATCATAAGAAAACTAAAACCATGTAAATTATATAGAAATTATACTTGAAACATAATCATACTAAATAACATCATCTTAGATGGAAAATAATCTTGATAAAACACTTGAAATGAATTTTTGAGGAAAATATCATTTATTCTTCAAAATCATTTTCTTTTCACAAAATGCCATGAAATTTTAAAAGAAAAGGATTTTGTAGAAAATAATCATGAAATCATGTAGAGGAAGCTTCATGAAAATAAGGCTTTATGAAACCGTAAAAATCCATTCATTTTGTATAAGTAATAAAAAACATTTTTCTTGTACTTTTAACAGGAATGTAAAAAAGTACCACGTTTGGTAAAAAAAGAAAGATTCTTCCATAACACAAAGTAAAAGTCAAAGAGGGGTAAAAATTAATTTAAACATACATTTAAGAATAATAAAATCGTTATGAAAACATTTTCATGGACATGGGTGAAAAATATAACCCCAGTAAATACTTGCGTATAAGCAATCTCGGATAAAAATGAGATTGAAAAATAATCCCTTACCTTAGGTACGATTTCTTCGATACGTGTCTGAAACTCCTGTATAGTGGTTCTAAACATATTATTAACATGTAACAAAACCATAATAATATTTATGATATCATATATTATTCACATATGAATTTATATTACCTTTTCTTTTGTCAATTCCATGTTAAACAAACGTTTTGGGTAAAATCGTTTCATTTATCATACATGTTTGGACTTTTTGATCTTGATATTATTACTTATATCATGATTTAATTAATTTACAAATGTAAAAAAAATTTTATATATAACATATATATTCATCATATAAATATATATGATAGTTCAATAAATAGAATGAAATACAGCATTCATGAAGACGGTAGGCTGTGTGTACACACGAATGCTGTATTTGTTTATTTATTGAATTGAATAGAATTAAGTAAATGAAACATATATGTATATAAATTAATTATCATTATTATGTCATATATTTCATTTTTATATGTTTCATATATACTTTATAATCATTCATGAATGGTTAACATGGAGAATGAATCTCATTGCGTCGTGGAGACGGTAATCCTTACATACGCATGAGTGATGATATCGTTCCCATATTTATTGAATGGAATTGAGGGGATGATATAATATCTCAGAATCAGTATGATGTTATAATAACCATATATATTAATTCATTACACCATTATACCCATCAATGTAAGGTGGTGGTGGAAAAAAAGATTACACCACGGTGTGGAGACGTTATTCTGTATGAAAGAACGCGCGGTGATTTCATTTGCTGTTGGATTGATAGAAAGTAAAATAGAATTTTTTTTTTATTTATAAAAACATATCAGTATATTATTGATACTGATGTAATTACTTTATATTGAAACAAATAAATCAGAGGATGTAGAAGAATAATGAATCTTGAAATAATCGGTAGAAGAGATTACCACTTCCTCGACGTGCCTCTTTTAAACATCCAATTAGGGAAATAGAGTTTGTCTTTTGAGAAGAAAAGAACCTCTATGATATAACTAGAGATGTTTGAAAGGGAAATGGTCAGGGGTTGGCCGAGCTTTAAGGCTCAAAATTGTGTGAGGATTAGAGGGAGGAGCTACCATTTTATAAGGGAGGAGAAGGGAACCTTTGGAAACATAAGGAATATTAATTTATAATAATTTCCAACCCCACTTTGAAACCTCCATAAATGAATCAATTCGAATATGAGATAATATAAGGTTGTAATATAATCAACCAATAAAAATTAGACATGTTTTTAATTTATTTTAAACCTTATAAAATTGATTTATCCTAATTTAATCTATTTAATTTTATTTGTGGTTATTATATTCGAAATTTTTAATTGTTATAAATAATTTCTTATGTGTTGTTAATTTTCCATAATAGGATACTTTATGAAATTTTAGACCATATAAATTTTAATTTATAATTTTTATCGATTGTTGTGATTTTTAAACAATTTTACAATATGTTATTTTTATAAAATTACAATAGTGTCAATTTTAAAACTATTTAATTATTTGAATTTAAATAAAATCTACACAGAGGATATATTCAAACGAAAATATTTAATAGATTCCTAATATGTTATATTCATCTATAAAAATTGTGAATCACATTAAATAGTTTATATAATAATAATTTCAATATTTGTAAAACCATTTATTCAATATTTCAATCAATATAATAATTTCAACATCACTATTGCGTCATCATAAATGATAATTATTTAATACATAAAAATTCTAAAAAAATTCACATGAAAAATATAATTTTATTATATTTATGGAGACTATTCATGTTTTATTTTTTTTGATGTTTATCACTAAATTAAAATTATTACACTTATAAGACATAAGAGAGAGACATGCTGTCACTTTCTTTGGTTTTAATTATAATTATATCTTTTTCATGGTCAATAGTCCATGAAATTAATCTATTATTATTATTAGGTGATATTAGTCTACATTTATTCATCCAATATAATTTTTTCAGGTGTTAGGGTAATTTTATAATCTTATTTTTACCCTTAATTACACGATTTATCTTTAAACGTAGTAAATAAAAATTGTCGTAGTTACTATTAATAATGTCAAAAAAATAAAATTAAACTATTATCATAATTTGGACCCACTAAATCCAAATATGGATTCTATTTCTCAAAATAAAAAACACATAAGTTCTAGTAATTAATTTAAATTTAATCTCGTTGTTAAGAAAATGGGTTTTAAAAGTTAAAACATTGTCAAAGATTGAAATGTTTTTACTTGTGAATTAAATATAAAATTAATGGTAATGACATGAATTATATTGAATGGTAAAAATACATTCTATTTATACTTTAAAAACATTCAATATTAAAATTTAACCATATATATTATCTCGATGAAAAAAGTGGTTTTTAATTAAAATTTAGCGTATTTATACTATTCACCAAAATAAGAAACTTATCAATAAAATATCAAAAATCTATCCAAAGTAATTTTTTATATCCTGATTCCAATGAATAGTTTTTATATTTTCAAAATGAACTTATAAACACTTCAAAAACTAGATTTAAAGCGGGTGAGCCATCAAAAGGCGGTAAAACTGAATTTTTTTAAAAATAATTATTTTACACGAAAAATTTATTTTGTTCTAATACCATGTTCTATAAATGTGTAAGATAAATTATAATGTCATAAAGTTAAAAATTTAGTTACTACAATTCATAAAAACTAGTTCATAACAATATTATAACAATATATCAATGTTTAGTGAAACTCAGTATGTCAAACACCACCCGCTATTGAAGAAGGTTTCTGTTGCGTTCAACATAAGCCAATAATACGTTTTGCATATAATACAAGCTAATATGATGTTGCATATAGCACAATTAAATTTTAGTGTAGCGTACAACCCAACACATCAATGAAATTAAATGAATATTTTTCATAAAATTGTGGGGTGTTAAAAATATATAATATTTTAATTTCAATAAAACAATTCACAAAAAGAGAATAATTTATCTAACTAATATAAGACACATCAGAATATTAAAAACTAATTTTAGAAAAAATATCCTTTTACATTTATAGGATTTAATTTTCATTTCTTATTAATTGGTAAACAACCAGTTTATTTTATAGATGTGTACACCCAACTGTTTTAATAATTTATTCTACAAATTAATCCCTCAAAATATATGGTCTAGGTAATAATGGAATTATCTACTAAAATTTGATTATAATTTTGGTCACATTAATCACATACAATTATAAAAATTATTTAAATATAAATATAAAATAAAATATCAAGGTATTAAATTATAAAAAAGTTAAAAAAATTGTAACATAAAGATATTGTCACATAGATAAAACAAATGAGGATATCATAGACTTATCTTGTCCCCAGGTTTCAATGTAGGTGAATCATATTACCCATTCCCCCATAAAACATTAACTATGTGAGTAGTCTTATTTTATATCATATTATCTCTATGATCAAAATTTTCATCATTTTTTTCTTTATAGGGGTGATCATCCTACAATGGTTTGAAATTTGATTTATTTATATGATAAGGATTGGGTAATTAAATACTAGGGGGAGATACATGGAACAAATTGTGATCCTGAGATAGATGTGGTGAAAAAAAATGAATAAAAATTATACAACATTGATAAATAATCTTGAAGATCCAATATACATAGGGATCACATTTACATTATTTTTTAATCTCATATCCTTAATTAATAGAGAAATTAAAAGGAATTCCTTTACAATATCCATAAATTATATATCACAGAGACTATTGTAACAATATAATTTCAGTAAACTCTGAGCCTCATTGATGTGCTACTGAATTTATCTAAAATCATCTTAAATTTCCTTAGGAATATATGCTCCCAATAGAATTATTTCTCCCACTTAGTCCTAGAAAAATAGAGTTATATACTAATTTCTATATATGTGTTTATAAGGTTCCATATGAATACCATGGTCGTGGTTATTATTTACTTAATACTGAACAATAGGATGTTGTTGATAACAATCGACATTGAAATCCATATAAAAATAACTCTCCATCTACACAAGGGGATGAATGATTAATTAATAAAAATAATATATTAGAGGAATATATGTAGAAATGAATGTAAATTTTGTATCCAGATCCTTCTGGAAAAATTTCAAAAACATCTAGCTAATCCTTCGATCCCAGATAAAAAAATATAATCTGGTACTCCATTAATCCATACCAATTCATTAAGGTATATTTTGGGAATATAATCAAGGTATAAATATTATCTTATAGAAACTAAGTATGATATATTAATAAGGATACTGAATATAACCGAAATATTATTATGCCCTTTAGATGCTTTGGGGATTTCAAATAAAAAATCACAGGGGGTGATTTTGTATTTCAATTCTAGTATAATGAATAGATGAATCATACCCTTAGATTTTGTTTCTCTTCATTAAAATGAATACATAAAATTCATTGAGATACATACTCTGGAATATCACTTTTCGTTTCTTCCCACCATGAATACACTTTAATATCTTTATATATCATTGTACTTTAAATATGAATACAGAATTATGAACTATAAGCTTCATTTAATACCCCTTATTCAAATAAAAAATAGATTGAAAAAAATACACATTTCATGAACATTATCATTCCATCAAAATCAGAATTGAACTCCAAATCATTTCTCACATTATTTTATAGCTATATTTATTCCTTCTTCACATATATTATAATTACATGGATATATGGCTGGACACTAAATTTGGGGATATATGTTTTATCCACATCAAAAAATAAATCCAAAACGACCCTATAAAAATCCTTAAATTTTGGTTCATTTCAAATCCTCATAATATATACTCTCACATGATACACATGACTAAGACTATATACTACATTGTTACCTCTACAATGGTGGTAATTTATTATGTAGTAATAATCTTTAATCAGATCCAACTATCTTATTTGTAATATATTCAACTCTTTGTTTGTGGAAACATATATAAAAATTTTATATTCAGTATATATTTCAAACATATATGAATAAGCATAATTAACCCATTTCATTAATGAGAAAATTACCCTACATAAGTCCATATTTTGATTTTGGTACCATAGCTCATGGACCATAAATATTCGCGAGTCATGAGCGAAAACCATATCATTCAACATTTTAATGAAACAATATCATTTATTAAAAAAACTATTGATCACAAACCATTATCCAGTGCATGGATGTTTATGCCAAGGTAAACTTACTAACCATATATTTTACCCCATGAATGTTTCCTTACATTCCTTTGTCCAATGGAATATGTATCCCATAAATGATTTCATATATAGTGTATTAGAAAATCATGAAAGATTATCCAAAAAAATATCAATAATATATAGAATAACTATTTAAATCATAGATATAACTCATATAGGAAGGTTTGGCCTCAGATTTTTAATATTTGAACATTAATGGATTCTCTAATATACCTCACCTGAGATAATATGACCCCAAATTTAAATTACTTGTAGAAAAAATTCACACACCATCCATTTCACATATAACTTCTCATTTCTCTTGGTCATCCTAAAAATACTCAAATAATCATCATGTGTTCCTTAATTTATATATATATAAGAATATCTTTAATCATAACTACTAATAATTTGTGAAGTTAATCATTAAAGAATATAAAAAATATTTTGATGTAATTATGAAGGATAAAATGAAACAATATAAATTTGTAATATTATTAACTAATATAATGGGAATCCTAGAATATGTATTAATCTATAAAAATAAACTAATAGTATCAATATTGAAGATAAATTTGTAAAAAATATAGATGTATTTATAATATATTAATAAAATTTGTAATATGGATAGTGATTTTCTTATTTATAAATGTGATCTTGTTCAATTTTGGAAAATCATGGCTTAGTCAAATTGATCTTACAACTATGTTAACAAATAGAAAATGTGAAACCCTTCATGAAAAAACATTCTAAATAAATATTGTATCAATATTCTCAATGACTTTTTCAAAAACTCCTATAATTCAATCTATTCAATTCAATAAGTATTATTAGAAATAGGAATAACTCAAGTTTTTCATTTAATTGAAAGAATAACATGTATTGAGGGAGGGATATAAAATTCATCTAGATAAACATAAAAAATGTCAAATATAATAAGCATATATTTGAGGATAATATTTACCCAAACTATCTGATATAAACACAATATTAAAATAGTTATTAAAACCCATAAAATTGATTTAATTTCCTTAGGATGATCATATTTATCATTGAACTGATAACATATTAGAGGATAATGAGTATTATTAGAGTTAAATTCTATTCTGTTGTAATTAATGATGAATTTTTATAATGAAATACCATTCATATCATGGATGTCATTAAATTCAATTAGAGGGACAATAATGAGATTTATATGTAGTATAGTATCATAAACATCAATTGAAAAATATTCATATATTTTAGATGTCCACATTGTTCCATGAATTATTCTAAAAAATAATTCAAAATCTAATCACATGGGTGGTGCTGTGATCCCCTTATAAAATTACTAGGAAATAAATGAATGTTTAGGTAAAATATAAAATATATCATTAAAAAATGTAGAGTGGTTGTTATGTGTACCACTCACCACATCATTATCATACTCCACATTATAAATATATATGGGATAATATTATCCACTACCTAAAATATAAATTTGATTTTAATAACTATCGTAATCAATAATCCTCAAATTTTAGAACTATTTTGAATAATTCTCATTTTCCATCAATTAGAAAAATTGTAACATGAGTAGAACATTTTATTTATCTATATTTCTAATAATTTAATTAATTATATTATTCAAATCACATATAAATAAATTTTCAAGGTTTATAGGCTTTACACACCTGATACATATTCATATATCTTTATGTAATTTTTTTAGTGTTCTCCCAAACAAATTTTTTTAGAGTACTATTTGGAACCATTTCAATCACCCCATGTGAAATTCATCTAAACGTTCAATGAAACCGCAATTACATTTTATTATCAATATCAAAATTACAGTTTCTAGTATCCATTTCTTCATTGAGTTCAAATAAATAATTTCATAATTGATTCCAAATACCATTGGCTAATTTCATTAAAATATAATGATTTTAGAAATAAAATAATTAATAAAATATAAATTAATGTTGTACTATAATTCAAGAGTAATATCACTTAATAGTTGTAAAATTTTCAATATATGTACAAAAATATTCTGTATTATTCAATTTTATACCATGTAATCCCTTCTAGATTTTCATTAAATGAATATGATGAAATTATTAATTGAAAAAGAGGTTCTTAAACCAATATATTGAATTATTTTTTATAGTTACATTATATTATTTATATGAATATACCATTTTCATATTACACCTTCCATGAAATAAAAATGAAAAATAATAGTAATGTTAAATTCCTCAGTATCTCAGGGTTTAAATGTCCAACAAATTGAAGGATGAAATTACCTCATGAATGAATCAATGATAAATTATACATTCCTTGGATAATATATATCCTAAAAATTATTTATATAATGATGATGATTTTGGATATTATCTATAATATTATTTATTCCATTTCCCATATCGGTTGGTTTTTTATGTGTAAAAAAATCTCTGTTTTCATTCTCATTACACATTAACATGGATCCTTCTGGTTCTACCCATTAAATATAACATAAAAAATATAAATATAAAATACAATCATTGTATAAATCCACATAATTCTGAAAAATCATTTATAGGATTTCTATGTCAAGAAACCAGTTTTTCAGTATATAAACTGTTCTATTCAAACTAGGTAATATTTGATATTATTCTATTGAAATATATCATTATGGTTTGAAAATTAAATTTTATTTAATCTAATAATATCCCATGAGTGTCAAACTAGTTGATTAGTAAGTGATAACTCACCACAATGTATAATTACGGTCACTACATACATGACCATCACATTTCATGGTTATTACCGACCTATAAATTTGTATAACAAATTTAATTATTACAATTTATATAGGTATTTACTACTAATAAAACATCCTAATATCCTCCCTCAAAACATTATTATTTTACCAAATACCTAGAATTATCCCAAGGGGATTCAGTGAAATTCCATATTTAATATATATATATATATATATCATTGTTAATATTTTGTTTTTATACTTCTTGTGGTGACCCATATTATTCAAATATAGAAATTATATATTATTATTTGATTACAAATTACATAAAATTAATATCCATGAAAAAAATATAGTTTTAGTATCCATGGATACTAGATACATTAATATTTAATATGATGAAATATCATAAGCATCTACCCTTAGGATATTCCCTTATAGTAAAATTAATAGGCATACAATAATTAAAAGTTTTATTCATGACACATGGAATGAAAATCTAACAATTTATGAGATAATATTTTTAATAATGGTAAATATGGGATATATAAATAATTGATTAATTATTACAAGATATTACTATTATGGGAATATGAGATTAACATTATTAAAACCATAGTCATTATACATTTGATCATAATACTGAGTCAAAAAATAAATCATGGTTTGTTATAAGACATGAATAAAAAATGAATAAAAAAATATGGAACTATTTTGAATTAAATTTCCATGGTAATGGGACAAAAAATAATTTTATATCTTAATGAATCTATTTAAATATAATCATTATCACACATCTAAGTATTGGCATGAAATTTGGCACAAAAATAATCTCATTCACATCAAACGAGGTCCTTATATTATCTTATGGACATAAAACCTTTTCCACCATTAAATATATGGAAATAAAAACTAGGTACATGCATAAAAGATTTAAAATCAAAATAATTTCTTTCAAAAAATAAATAAATCTTGAGATATCCATCACTACCCAACTCATTATAGGGATTTAGAATTCCAAAAGATAACAAAATAAAAATCATATAATATGTACACAATAAAATCATTAATAATTAATCCCATATCATAACCCAAGGATAATAAATTGGTTTATTAAAAATAAAATCATTTCATCATAGCATAACATGTAAAAAGTAAATGGGTTTCATAAAAATATGATAATAATAACTATAAACAACCTAGAGAAATAATAAATATGGTACCATTATATCATATACAAAGTAAAATATCAGTATCATCATTTATTTAAAAATTTAGCTAAAAATTACATTAAATTATTTATTGATTATTTCATGGAGGATTTATTATATTCATTTTGGAATCAAATCATTAAAGTGTAAATGTTTTCTGCATAATAAGAGAAAAATTTATTTAATAATTATTTATAAACATATAATGGAATCATAAAATAATTTGTTAGTCATGACTATAGGTAATTATACTCATGTTATAGATTTTATAAGAAAAAATACCTCTATAATTTTTTTAAAAAAAATATCTAGGTCATTTGTAAAATGAAAAGTATTTACTTATAATTAATTTCTATAAAAATTAATCCATTTTTATAATTAAATTTAATAAATCCTATTAAATATTTCAGAAGATGGGTTTTCATGCGAAGTAAAAAACATGTCATGTTTCCATAAAAATATTCTATTTGTATCTTCTTATACGTAAATATAGGAAAATTAATTGAAATGAATAAAGTGACATTAGTAAATAATAGAGGATAAAATTCATGTTTTTTTATGTATACTATAATATTTTATCTTCAATACATAATAAAATACAATCCCCCCAAAATTGATTTTGTAATGAAAACCCCTCACCTAGAGATAGACATAAGAAAAATAATTATAGAATATAGTATAATAAATTTGAATTTTTTGTAATTATTTAAATGATAAATTTATGTACTTATAATATCATATGATATAATCTTATATTGTTTCGACATCCATTTATTATCATTTCTTTAATCTAACTATTCATTCTTGTTAATAATTATTTAAATTTTTATAATAATATTTATCATGTAGTTATAGTCCATGTATATTGATAATTGATACATAATCTCCATAATTTCAATAATTATATAAATATCAAAAATATTCATCATATAGTTATTTATAATCATTCATGAATTATAATTAAATAAAAATAAATTACATTGTTCATGAAGATAATATCTCGTACAAACACCTGAATATTGTTTTCACTTTTTAACAGATGTAATCGAAGAAAGGTAAAACATAATTAAACTTTTAAGAATAATTATTATATAATATATATCATGTATATTCATTAAATATATCATTATTACTATCTGTGTAAAATATTAATTGAAAAATAAAATGCATCACTTTGTGGATATGGTAATCTATATGTATATAGAAGTGATATTGTCACATTTAAACTACTTGGAAATTAAAATATGTAGGTGTTATATTAGAAATATTGAAGAATAAATATATCATAAATATCATATATAATCTCTTAGCCCATCAAAATAACCAATCATGAAATATATAGATGTAAAATGAATTTTATCACTACATGGAGTTGGTAGTACACACGTACTCCTAAGTGATACATTCACATCACATATAATTGAATATAGTTTTAATATATGTGGTTCTATAATATTTTGTAAATTAAATTTAATTAAGGAAAAATAATATATTATCTTATAGTCAATATAAATAAATTATAGGTGGTAGAAAAAGAAATAAACTGAAATAAGTCTAGTAGGATGACAACCACTTCATTGGTTGGACTCCTTCAGACCTTTTATTAAGTATCCATGGAATAGTTATATATAATGGAAAAAAATAAAATTTCAAAAAATTTTTTTTTATAAAGTAAATTGGAATAGGTTGGTTAATAAATGTTTCTAAAAATTTTGTAATCACAAAAACTATCATGGTTCCACATTATAAGGGAGGAAAATGACACACTTAGAATTAATAAAAAGATTAGAATATAATTAATTAATTCCCATGAAAAATGCGTCAAAATGGAAATACTGTCAATGAATATTATTCTTAATTTTGAGAATCAATATCAAATTAAAATTTTAATTGTTTTGGTATCATTTTATAACATTTTTTTTATTAACCCCGCTTTTAACCATTAATAACCTTCACTGTGGTTTCAAAAAATATAGTTAAAAATGGTTGTAATTTTACCTATAAGTTAAAAGATTAATGTAAAATAGACAAGGGAGAAAATTTTTAAGAAAAAAATTTCATACATTTTAACTTTAATTATTTTTAATGTTTTTAGAAATTTTAATATAATTTTATTTTTCAATAAATATCAATTATTTCATTTTTTACAATCTTCATTAAATTTGAAATTGAAGACATCAATATAGTAACATAATTTGAAAATAAACAATTAAAACAACCTTAATATTTTATATTTATATATTAAAGTAATTAAACATAATAATTCATAATTTTTTGGACTTCTACTATTTATGAATTCAGTCAATTTATTTTCACATTATTTTAATAAATATTATGTTAGTGCTGGGATAGATTTTAAGATAATTATAAAATGAAAATTAGTTAGAAAATAATTTATATTAATAAAAAATAATTTATATATATAATAAATATTTTCTACTAAATTTATCCAATTTTTTTCATTATATATAAATTTTTAGATATTAAAGTCATGTGTGATAGATTTTGTAGTTATTATTTAATAAAATTAATATAATGGTCATATTCGTAGGACAATGTCCCCATGTGAAGGTTTTTGAGTATTCGATAAGAATATAAAAAATCCACTAATACAATATAACAAATTCATGTGTTAGATAAATTTTAAACCCTTTTCCCAAAGTATCAACAATATATTACATGTTATATAGTTAAAAAGGTTGGGAAAATATACTATGTATTCTACTTATATGAAACAATAATAAAAAAAGATTTAAAAATCATGATACTATTTATTAGAAATATTGAATCCAAATAACATGATTTGATATTTATGTTTATAATAATTAATATCAAAATTTCAAGGAAAAACATAGTGAAAACAGATATTATAAAAATTATTATTTGATAAAAAATCTTGATTCATTCTTCTCTCATAGCTATAAAAAATAGATTAATTTTAAGACTTGTAATGGAATATTATATTTGATTTTATTCAAAATCATTCACCAATAGTGATTAATTTATTTATGTAATATAAAATACATTGCGTACATAATAAAATTTTATTAAGAAAAAATTATTTTACATTAAAAATAGTTATATTTTAATATATAATATTTTTATTATAAAAAAAATTATTTTATACATGTTGAAATATAAAATTCTCCCTATGTTATTTATTATAATTTCCAACCACAATTTAATAGCTATGTTATATGCTATGTAATATTATGGTTCATCCACCCCTGGGTTGAATATATGAGAAGCTATCCAAAAATAATTTAGAGAGAAATATAACATAATATTTTAGGGTGATTAATAAAGACCTAATTATAAATTAAAAATAATAAATATATTAAAAAATATCCACCACAACCTATAATGAAGTATTCCCATTGGATATCATTTCAAGACCTATGACGAAATCTATATATATTTTCTCTCGTTTTCTTTATAGGTATGGGTAATGGTTGTATAATCCCCATATGTTGTTTTCTATCAAAATTTTTTGATAGAAAAGAAAAATTTATTTATATTCTATGAAAATATTATTCATATTGACCCACTAGTAGTTCTCCTTGATATATAGATTTATCTTTATTTTCCTTGGTTGGATGGAGAAAGTTGATCAATGCGAATTATTCACAACTCCATCATAATTTAAAAATCATATCATAAATATATTCATATCCCAAATCTAACAACTCCTTCATCATTATTAATTTCTATGAATTTCTGTTTACTTACAGTTTCCACCTTATTTTATACTTCATATCATCTAATAAAGCATCATTAATATTCTTCAAAAATAAAAGTTCAACAATCATTTTATTAATTAATAGGGATATTTACACCTTTATTATTATCATGTCCATCATTTGAATGTATAATAAAATTGTATCTTTTTAAATTAACATAATCGATAAGTATTAATGAGCCACTATATGTAGATCATCTTTAATTTTATTTTCATTCTTAGGAGGGGAGAGGATTGAGTATTTATAGTCTTTTTTCATATATAACCATATTAATTATCACACACTAAGCACTATAACTATGAATATACTTTTTTTTTCTTATTATCTATATATATTTCACACTTAACCCCATGGAGATAATTATTTATAATTTCAAAGTGATTATTACTACAAGAAACTCCAGATCATGCATTGGATAGGTCTTTTTGTGGAATTTGAATAACCCTAAGGTGTATGTTATAACATTTTCATTTTTCATCAATACACATTTAATGCTCTTTGTTTATGAATAATTATAAATCAAAAAATTCATCCCCACTTATGTGTAGTATATGTGATTATGCAATGATGGTCCTTTTATTATGATCCATAATTATCACTACATATTAATTCATTTTATTACTCATTTTTTTCAGTTCATTATAATCAATTGTGTATTATGTTTAATAATAATTATTATCGATAAATAGGACTGAAACAACAAAAAATACAGTGATCAGGTGTTTAAAACCCTTATCAAGATTCGTTTTTTACTACTTCTTTAGTTCTTCCAACTTAATATTAGATCTTCTATTGGTAGTTATTCGTATCAGATGAGATACATGATTTTGATAAATTCAAGTCTCAACATCATGAACAAGAGTATGACCATGAAAGTCTTGAAGGAATACTTTAGTTTAGTCCCTCATAACAGTAATTTCATTAAGCGTGATTCATTATATTCTATTAATTATCATGTATAGTTTTATTTCTCATAAATAAATAACCACACATGAAAAGTTGAATCCACATGGAATTGATCAATATCCACACACATGTGAACAATTAGTGGATGGATTGAGATGTGATGGGTGATATACCTCACATGAAATATTTTATTGGATTTATATTATGATAATAAATCAATTAAATATATAGAAACTATTTTTTAAAATCATGTAAGAAAATATTCATTAGGAGATTCTATGAAAACACATTTTTATGGGAGGAGTTGTATAGTTTAGATGTAATAATTTCACAACATTCTATTCTCATAGAGTGATAAACCACCCCTCATTGAGGTTGGTTTTGGATATTTCTATTAAATATTCATTAAATTAATCAATGTATAAAAAATTAATCATATATTATATTTAATATCCCTGAATGAATAACTAGTGTGCATTTTATTACATCATAGTTAGGATCCACTTCAACAGTTGTGATACCATATTCCATCTCATTCCTTCTATGCGTCAAAGATATTTGTAACTAGTTATATTTTCAAACCATAGTCTTAAGTGATTTTCGTGATAAATTATATCATTCCGTATAGTTGAAACTCTGAACCATGATTTCATTTAATATCCAAAACATATTTTCATTCATTATATTAGTGGTATTTTTCATCTATATTTAGAATTTATTACCTTGGTTCCACTCTTTTAATCATATAAATAATATTCAATTTCAATTGAAAAATATTTCATGATTCTTCTTCCAAAATTCTCGACAAGTGGGTTGTTTGGATTTATTTTAGAAATGGGATTTATCCATTATTCTTCATTAATAAAATACCATTTTACATTTTTTATTCAGACCTATAAGACCAATGGAACAAAACAATCTCAATCATGGATGTAATATAACAATATAAAATATCTTCATAGATCAAAAATATATAAAATGAAAAATATTTTAATATAGTAATATTTATTTCACAATATGAGTTTCTCAACATACATTCCACATCAATGAAAAGGATAGTGACATAACATGCAATCGTTGTGATGCTTTTATCGAGTTCCTTAATTGTACCATCTCCATTTTGATTCATTATGTGGAACTCCAACTCCATTTTATTATATCTATTTAAATGAAAATATTTATTTAAAATTACTTTCCACTATCATGTACATTTCAAGGAATAATTTTCCTCATTATGAATCCTATTCTTGAATAGTTTTCACCACTAATATGCTTCCCTTTTTTTTGTGACAAATGGAAATCAAGAAATTATATTGTTATAATAATTGAGGTACATTGAATATATTCTCAATGAATTATACCATTATTCTATGATGAGTGTTGAATGTGATCGACTAAATAATGTTGGAAATTGTTAAATAAGAAATCAAGTATAATATTCACTATCATAGGGGTAGAAGGTCAATAAACATGATTAATGTTAATATGTATAACGTGAGTCAGCTAAGCTAGAACAATCACAAAGCTCCTAGCTTCTACTGTCATCACGTTATGCATATATATAAGTAATTAATAACATTTATTATCAAATTACTTGATTCAATGGTTCATCATTTTTCGTGCAATTAACATTAATTAATGGAATAAAATTAGGGATGATAATTACCAAACAAAAAAACATATTTAAATGGTAACTACGAATATTGGAGTACAATAATATAAATGACATGTAAATACAATCTTTTGAGTGTCTATTTCTAAATATATCTTATCCATATTAATATTATTATATTTTTATAGAAAATGCAATTCCAACCCTTTAAAATGGAATGTTACCTGTTTTTGAAATATTTAAATATTATCCCAAGGGATTGTCAACCAAGTCTGTCAAAAAACGATATTGTCTTGAACCATGTGATGATCACATTTTTACCTAATAACCCCTTATATGATTATTACACAAAGGTATAACTTTTCAAGTTCCTTATGCACTTATAGAATCTCTAAATGGATATAATGTTTTGTAAACCACATGCCCTTTGTATAAAGAGTAATTCAAAATATTTTCATATGAATAGAATTATCCCAATATATTTTAAAAATACAATATTCCCAAAATCCAAAAAATAAATAAATGTTTTTTTTGATACAAATCCATATTGACCTATGATATTTTAACATATTATTACATTATTTTTGAAATAAATATCTAATTAATAGAACCAAAAGATTAAGAGGCAAAGTGTGACAAGATGAATAATGTTAGAATAAATAATATAATGATAAATATAATGAATAATTATTTTATTGATGATAATGAGATCCTCTATCCATTGGAGAAACTGAAACTATATAGTATAATACATAAAATACCTAATAAAATTGGTGAACTATATTTACATGTAATGTAATAAAAATGATAAATATGCATGGCATATGATTGATATAGAAAAACATGACATCAAGAATAATCCCAAGGAAAAGTGATATAAAATACATGGAACCCTGAGATCATGGAATCATAGTATTGTTGATGAAAATGAAACATGACATAATCAAAAGTCAACGATGACATCCAAGAATACATGAAATTGTGAAAAGAGTCCATTCATGGATTAGTTTTAAAATGAAATATCCTACAAATCTTCTCATGATAAATAAACAAGACACATATATTTTAATCATGAACAAATAAAAAATGTTCATGGGAATGTGGTCCACATAAAGAGATCAATCATAATATATAAACATAAGGCTGACCGATGGAAATAAAAGGGTAATGAAATATTGTATTATAGAATTACAGAATGAAATATCATAATTGTTTCCAATATATAGGGGAGTAAATATTTATTTAATGTTTAGAGGTGAAAATTAAGAAAATGGGGTGAAAAACTATTTGAATTTAAAGTCAATATGTGAAAAAGAGTGGAGAAATAATATTGGAGATGTACATATTATATGAGGATTCGGGGAAAACTATAATGAGTATTTAAAGGGGGTGGATAATTTTATTCTATATAAAACTAAAAATTAGAGGAAAAATATTGCACATAATGAAATGATCAATTAATAAAATATTTTGTGGTGAAATATAATATATATAGTAGTACAAAAATGTTAAATGAAAAAGATATGTTCCCTTTATTCTCATTTTTCTAATGAATGGAAATGTGACCGGTACAATTAATCATGTATATTAATATAAATTTAATGTAAATAAAACTGTTTTTATATGTGTGGGACATATACATATATAATATATCATAATTATAATTAAATAAAAGAGATATTTTGTGAGATAATGAGTGATAAATGAAATCATAAAAAAGGGGATGGTTTAAAAAGGTCTCTTACAGAGGGCACAAAATTCATTTTACTCATATTCTAAGCCTCTATAATACTCAAATTAAATTTATTAATTACATAATTTTGAACTTTTTTGAATTAAATTTTGTTTATTATAATTATATTATGTTAATTTTCAACAATTTTAATGAGATATAGTCATTCATTCCATTATTCTGTGGGTTTTTATTTCATGGATCCATTGAAAGTCTATTATAGATAATTATTGATTTCATTATGAACCCTAAATATAGGAATAAGCGGAATATGAAATTAAATTAATACCATTTTTTAAATTTATATAGTCCCAAATATCATTACAGGCTTTAATAAATGTATAATTCATAGAAAACCCAATAATGATATACAATTAATTCAGATATGTGATTTTACCTACAATCATGATCATGATTCAATTTATTTAATTAAATAATTATTAATTAATTCCATAAAATTTTATAATATATATATAATCATCTTATACAACCATAATAACATTTTAGGTCCATACATGTATATTTGTTTAGGGAAAAAGTGGGTTGTTCATGGATGTAGAAAAAAATCCTTATTGTAAGCAACATTTTTTTCTGAATGAATTTAAATGAGTGTAGAAAGTGATTATTCCAATATGTTAACAAAATAAAAAAATATTTAGTATACAAATGTAACTATTTTTATGTGGATTTAAAAAATATTGGGTTATTGTAAGAAAACTAAAATTGAATTTTGTTTGTTCGAGAATTTCACATCTTCTAGTGGGTTTCTCCTCTTAGGAGACCACTTAATTATCCTCCATATTAAATTTTATCATACCAAAAAAATAGCATGTTTGAAAAATTATTGGGAATATATTTCACCTATATTTTTAAAATAACTTATATTTAAATGGTGTCAGGGGATGGTTTGGTGAGAAGTCGTATTTATAAGGTCCATAGAGGGGTGTTTTTGAATATTGTTTTTCATTTGATTCTTATTTTTTCTGGAGACTAAATATAGTTTTGAATATTGTTATTGTACAATGTAAATATATCATTTTATTTAAAATAAAATTGTGCTTACAAAATCCCACATGTTATAAATCATGTGTATATCTATTAGAGACAAATATACAGTTTCTTTGTATTTCACTACTTAACAAAATATTCAAATATTGATGAAAAATATGTATAATTAATTATAGATATTATTTTATTTTTATATTCCAAAATTTAAATTAGTTTTGTGAGATTATTTTTATAAATAGAATTAAATTAATTTTTTTAAAATCCTTATATATTTGATAAAATAACAAATTTAATAATATTACCAATTTTGGGACACATTGAAAAATTACATGAGGGATAATATATTTATTTTATAATAATAATAATAAATATTATTAAATTATTAATACAATTTATTATTATAAAAATCATGGTAAATCCTTTTAAATTTTTTTAAAATTAAATTTCAAAATTTATTTATTATAAAAAAATAATACTTATTTTATCATTAAAAATTACTTATTAGTATATAGTGATATTAGTATGTTACCATTTCAAATTAAAAGATACCTAAATATTATTTTTCTATTTCATAGGTGATATACATTTATAATAGTTCGGTAATTATATCTAATGATTATGAAACTATTATTATAGTCATATTTCTATTCCAATTTTTACATATGTAATCACTATCTAGCTTTCCTAAATTTTATAAATTCATCATTTTATATTCATATTTCATTGAAATTTATTATATATCATGGTTATATATATATACATTTTAAAAATAAAATAGAATTTATAATATTATTTGCATTTTTATTTTTTGAGTGTAGTTTTTCTATGGGATCAAGAAGATAAAATTTATAAATTTTTATTTATTTTATTTGAAAAATTTTATCCAATTGTTATATTTTTAATTATAAAACTAATGTAACAAAATATTGTTGGTTTTATCATGTTTTTCTTGTAATATATATTGTAAAAAATTTCGAAAAATGCAAAATTATATGTGAATGGAAATCGCATTGATAAGTTTTAAGGTCATTAAATAATCTCTCAGAAGACAAATGTTTCCTAGAAATAATCATGGGGTATGTTTTTTTAGTTAATAAGAATGATCTCCCTGATGTTTAACAATGATATAGAGAAACTCATGTTGATTTTCAAGATAATTCTATTTTTTTATGCTGATTTAAAAATTGTTGAGGGTATCATCTTTTTTTAGTGACCTTATCCTAAAAATATTTTTTTCTATTATTTTAATTTTTTTATTGTTTCCAATAAAATTTCATCTCAATAGTTAGTAATAACTATCTAGTATGCCTTGATTATAGCTGTTATTTTGGAAACCTCAACATACATTATTTATATATGGTAGTCCTCCATTATGTACATATTTATAAGTTGTTTCTCTAATACAACCTCAACCCATACTCAATATAGTTTGGGTATTAAATATTTACCTTGTTAAAATCAATGTATATAACCTTCCCATTTTAATTTTCATTAATTATTTTTTTATATCCATGAAATGTCTGATTCCTTCCATGATATTCTCTAAAAATATGGTTGGGAAGATAATTGGGATATTTATTATTATGAAAAAAAAATTATTCGTTATTATTTGATAAATCCAAATGTTAATTACATTGTATTTATAATTATTTTACTTAATGATATACTAGTTTTGTTTATCCAAACTATAATTTTCATTATGAAATTTTATCATCCAATATTATTAAAATGGAAAATGGTTTAGTAGGGTGGTAATTTTCACCATTACATTTGTTTTAGTGGATTGAATGCCAGCTTGGAAATTTTAATTTAAAAAATATATAAAATGATTATTTTTGTATCAAGATAGTGATTCCATGAAGGAATTTCATTATTAATATCTCAAAAAATAATTCTGATACATCATTATATAAATATCTATATTGATAGTAAAAAATTGGATGTAATTTTAGAGTTTCGTCTTCTATGTTTGAGGGATGTATTTCTAAATGTAGTTTAGTGTGATCTCCTCCTATACTAGGATAAATACAGATGGATTTAAAATCCATCACTCATTAGATATCACCCAAGAGTGAAAATAGTAAGGGTCTTAATATAATATATTGATATGTGTCCATTATTAATTAATCTATCAAAAAACTCAATAAAATTTTAATGATGTACTTGGGGATCATTAATCATCATACCAAAAACAATTTATATATTCTAAATCATTTCAATCACAATAATAATGAATTCAAAATAAATAAATGTATTCTATGTTATTATAATAATTACAATTACTCCACTTAGGAAAGGAATTATTTGGAAAATAAGTGTTATCTCATATAGTGGTTTCCCTCCACTTTAAATATTATCATTGTCCTCCAGTAATTTCTATGCTCCAGGGTGGTTAAGCATTCCCCAAGTTATGAAAATATTAAATGCAGTTCTCTATAATTGGATGAAAGTAATGGTTTTCATAAAAATATTAAATCCTTTATCTTATATATTAGGTTTTTATTGTACAACTATATTATATATAATGAAAAAAACACACCGATGAAAATAATAAAAATAAAAACAAAATGATAAAAGAACATAGTGAAAAAATCAGCCAAAAATTTGTTTCTTGGATACCTTTTTATTTCCCTCAATAAATGGGAAAAACATATGTGTTGTACGTCACCTTATAATCCAGCGGTTTTTGTTAAACATATAGTTGTGAAAATATGGTGAAATAATAAATTTTACAAAAAAATATAGTTTATTAGATTGGATTCTCAATATCAAACCATAAGAAATGGAGAGGATCCAAAATTTTCTCATCATTCTCGATTGATGTGTATACGATTAAAGAGAATGAAATCCAGTGGGAACACGATGGGATAAAAAATATAATGATAGGTAAATGCACAGGATAAAAATTTCCTTGACTTTATAATATTATAATTTGAAAAGATGGAACATGGACACATTTAATATGAATATTATTTCAATGTACTGATTAATAAATATAGAGAATAACAATAATAAACAATTTTGATATTACATGATAGTAATAACTCACATGGTCAATGAAATTTTGAACTACATAGGTACATTTGATTCCATTGATAATGGTAGTTAGACAGTCCTTGGTAAATTAGTTTCAAATTTATGGGAAAAGGTATTGTTAAGGTTAACTCTCACTTCACTACTCCCCTATTGCACATTGGTGACCATACCATATTCATCATCACTATCTATAATGATTCTAAGATTATATCCAAAGTTGAAAATGATTTATTATCCTATCATATCTGATTATAAATAAAATTAGAAATTAAAAATCAAGAAAATTTCCACAATCTCTCAATAAACCATCACATAAGGTATTCACAACTAAATAATTGACTATTAATCAAGCTTGAGATGGTAGACTCAAGGTATGTAAGCTTCAATACCAAAAGAAGAGATAATAACACAATTCTTTAATATAAAAGATAAAAATACACCTCCAATCATCTTTCAATATCAATTCCCAATGAAACATTCAATATATGAATATCAGTTAAAAATTCATCCATACACCCCTTAATATCAACCTTGTTGAGTTATTTCAACCTAAAATAAGTTTTTCCCATGTTTGTTTCAATACCCAAAATATGTTATGATGATATTGGGTATATTTTAAATATGTTAACAAACACCATGATCTATCCTACATGGTTGAATCATTAAATAATTTAACCCCTATATTCTCGTGTTATTTTTGAAAATGTGTCCATTGTAATTAAGATATTATGGAACAATACAAAAATAACATATTTTTGGATTTTATTCTCTTATGATCCCAATATATTTCTTTTTATTTCTCATCCAAAATTTTACCAAATAGAATATATGCATTGATTAAGATGAAAATTTGAATAGTTCCTTCAACGTAATGATGTGATCTTTGAATAACATGTAATAGAAAAATTCATACCATTCATTCCATAGTTTCAAATATTGAAGTGTTGTCATCACGTAATCTATATATGAGTTCTAATTCTAGTGGATGTACTCTTATAATATGGGTCATCATTCCACAACATTATTTGATATCTTCTTGTGACACGTCGATCATCATGTTGGGAATACAATTCTTCCAAAGAGTGTTACATATCAGTGAATAATTATTTTTTTCATAGTATTTTCCATTAAAATGAACCCTACCGATATCAATAGGATCTGGTTCTCTTCCACTGTCTATACCCAAGTTATCATTATATGGATTTGTTACCAAACTCAACTTTTTTAAATACTATAGTCAGTGACTCTACATGATGATCAGTTAGCCACCTCATGACACATATGAAGATCCCCTTTGTGTCTAGACATTTTTGGTATCCATAATTATAATTTTGTTTATTATTCATTGAATAGTATCTAGAATATGTCTCTAGGCCGTGATGTGATTTTTATACTATTATTTCAATATTTCCTTCTTTATTTGACCACATTATAGAATAATGTTTTTTGATTTTGACATCATTATACTTCATCAATGATTCCTTAAACCATAAGTTTTCTTCAAACATTTAGTTTTGAAAAAAAAAACATTGTTTATACATGGATAAGAATATTGTTTAATGAAAAATAAAACAAAAATGGTTGCGAAATGATTTTAAAATTCAAGACATATTAAGGGAAAAATATTAAATCTAATCGAACATGTAGAAAATTCCCATCTCGGTTATTTATAACTAATTCAATGATAAATAACCCAACTAAACCCAAAATTATTAGTAAATATTAAAGTATTATTTTAGAATAAAATTAAAATTTTACATTTCTTATTTATGGTATATACCGAAAATTTGATATCCAGGACACCAAATAAGAATTATGATCACCTGTTGTACTAATGGTATACTGTATGATAGGCCATCAAGTATATCTCATTTGTCATCCCACAAATTTTTTTTTCCACATTAAATTATTCAGTATCATGAAGCAATAATATTAATTATTCTTTCCCTATAGTTTCATTTGAACCATTGAATATCCATGATTAAAATAGGTCAGAGATAAAGAAATAATCAAACATTGATAGGTAAGTTATCATCAAAATTCAAAATATATGTTGGTATATATAAATATACTCTTCCGCTGAGAATGAATTATAACATAATCCTAGAATTTTATATGACATGATAAATTTTATATTCATAAATTATTAAATGAATAATAAAAGTACATTTATTGGACTATGTATTAGCATATAATGTAAAATAGAATATAATATAGACATGATTTTTTAAATAAATTGGAATTTGTTTTATTAGTTACATATCTATGTAATCCTTAAGACATCTTTATGCATCATTATGATAAAACCATGCCACATAACTCATTTAGTGGATAAAAATTATTAGTAAATACCATTTTAATAGAGAGGTGATTTATTATTCATAATCATAATGTTTAACTCCATTAATATAATATTCATACACATTTACTCAAGAAACATTATATACTATAATTCCAATAACTTCTATTTTCATTATTGAACTTTTAAAAATTCATCACCATCATGATCCATGAAACCCATTCCATTAAAAATTACCATTATTTATTTTTGGGTAAAAATATAACACTTTAAAATACATTTTATTGACCTATACTAAACTCAATCAATTAATAATTTGATATTCACTTTATTTTTTCATTATTAAATCATTTATCTGTTGTCATTGAACTTTTCAATAACCAATCACACACCCAATATCTTGTTAGACAAAATAACATCTTCAAAATTTTATTCTAATATCAAAAAAGTGTTTTGTTAATAAAATAAAAATTATTTCGTTGGGTTTGAATATTAAATGAATAAAAAATTGTATCCATACATCACATGGTAATCAATGTGTTTACAAAATTAACATTGTTATATAGGTTATTAAATAATTAAACTTTTTTAAAAAACCATATCTTATTATTCCAAACAACAAGTTGTTAACAAAAAATATCTCTTATCATGTCATTGAAATGAGATGAACATACACATCCTTTACTTTGATACAAATGAAAACGATAGAATTTTTAAATTAAAACCTTGATTCTATAACACATTTCAGTATCGTTTGATTATGGACTTAAATCATATTTATTTCATTATGAGATTTGGAAGATTTTTTTATTTTCTGAATTTTAAATTATTAATATGGATGTATGTATGGTTAAAAATGGTTGGACTGCTTTATCTATTATTAGTTCCTAAAATGGACATTAGAATATATTTCACAAAATGAGTTATAAATTATGATAAATTGCATTATAAATTTTATTTAATTTTATATATTATAACTCTTTGGGTTCAATAACCTTAACTTTTTATTATGAAGATACATTTTAATAAATATTTAATATCTTTTAATCTTCTAGTTTAAAATTTATCACCTATATAAAGTGGATACTGAACTAGAAACTAAAAATCACATTCCATATTCTAATTTACTAAACATATAGATAAAAAAGTGAAATTATTAATATAAATAATATATTTTTCATAAATTTTGAACATAATTACTTAAAACGTTTGAAATTTACAAATGGAATCCTATATTCTCTATAATTTATTAATATATCAAATTAATTTTAATTTTTACTAGATATTAGAAACAATATGGAAATTTTTAACCAAATTAAATTAATCCCCAAAATAAATAATTCTATGAATCTATCATGAATATTGATAAATTTGAATAAAATATTCAGTAGTTTGATACAATGTAATGGGTTTCTAAAACCCATAATTTATCACCCATTCTTATGAGGAATAGTAAATCATTATACCAGTATAATAAGTTTTTTATTTTATGCTAATATATAATCAAGTATCAATATCATTGAACATTTTAAATATGGAAATTCCAATAATATACAATGAAATAACCTTTACCATATTATTATCAAATGATACATTTATTTAATAAATAATTTTATTTCAATTTGTTTTGAAATAATTATGAAACCCTTAATATTTCATCAAATTCAATATTTACTAAACAAAAATCACTATGAAATTACCTGTCTTTAACAATATTCTGCACTCATAGTTATTTACGAAGGGAATTACACTAATCATATCATATATAAATCGTTGATCATTGAGTGAAATATATTTTTCAAATCAATTATAAGGATAAAATGAACAGCATTCATTGGGTAACCATAACATGGGCTTCCAAAACAAGTGTTACCAAATTGAAAATCAATTAATAATGCATTGTGATCATTGGGTCCCCACATTACATTCATTCATTATACATGATAAAATAGGGGAACCCTAACTTATTGTGAATATATAGGGTAATATGATTTATTCAACGGAATGTTTAATATTTTAAATGAATCTAACACAAAGTATTTTTATAGGGTATCTATTCACATAAAAATATAAAATGTATTCATGCATCTAATGATTTAGCCAATAATTCTACTCACTACACTAAGTCAATATGTACACATAATATTTATGTGTATCTATTTATACATCTTATATCTGGTCTAAAATCTCTAATTAATATCCTATAATATTCACAAGTATCCAGTTATAAATCATTCATATGGTATATTAATCATGAATCATCATAAAGCCCATATATTAACACAAAAATGTGTAATGTGTGGGTGGTGATAAATTATGGTTCCTCCCAATTTCATCTTACCTTTTTTATCACTAGATCATGTCTTCTTTTTGGGATGACCCATTGGATTCCTCTCATAAATAAGAAAAAAAAGATTTACTATGTTCTAAATTTTACAATTAGTCATATGTATCAAAATATTTCTAACCAACCACCAATTCAATATAATGTCAAAGACTAGTTGGTAAGTAAAATGACCATTTATTCTTGATTAAATGCATTAATGATAGTGGTTTAGTGAAATAATTTCAATCATACACAAATAAAACATTGTGAGGAAATGTGTATGTTGAAATACATAATAGATTTAGTATAATTGATTCTAATTTAATGGAGTGAATTATCATTTGGGCCTCTACCCAAATTTTCATTGCGGAACAAAAAAACTAATTATTTCAACTAACACTAATATATTTCATTTATTTTATGGTTGAGATTTTCCTTTCATTACGATCAATGAGAAGAGAATATTAAATAATTTTTATGTGGTGAAAATATCAAAAAAGGGGAGATCATGAGTGTTGTGTCTTGGAGAGTTAAGAAAAGAGCCCAAAATTACACCATTATTCTATAAAAAATAACTATGTTTTAGGGAAGGTGAAATTTATTCCCAATTATAGTACCTTCATCTGAGATTCTGAGCTAAACAACACTATTATCCCTCACTTCCAAAATTTGTGTTAACAATCAACATAATATGGGATAATATTATCACTGACAGCATAATGAAGAGATCATATTAAAACATATTATAAAAGTTATATATTATTGTAATTTATATATCATGAAATTCATTCATGTGTATTTGTAAATTTTATATGCATTCCAAAGACTCAACTCAAACAGTACTCCTTGAAATGATTGATTTTTTGGAATATCCTATATTGTAACATCCCAAGTAAATAATGATTAATACTTTTTCATATTTATTTATATTTATGAATTAAATATTAATTTTACATTAAAGGTGTTTCTATGTTCAATGGCGTACCTGATACACAACAACATGTTTATTTGAAATCTTATGTTGTACACTAATAATATAATAATATTATTTTAAATTGTAGTTAATTCCTAGCTGTTGTATTAACAGGAATAAATATAACTAATTACAATATGATTATACATGTTCGTTAAATTTTTTATCTTTTATCCAATAAATTTTAGGGGATTAAAATATGGATGAATCTAATTTTAAGCATAAATACTCTAATATTCACTAAATGGCCGATTTACCACCTTTGGATGGAGAAACCTTTTTAAATCAAGTTTAGGATATATTTATATTTTATACATGAAAAAATAATATTCTTATTTAGAATAGGGACAAAAAAATTTACATTGGGTAAATTTTTGGTATTTTTCAGATAAAGATCAATTTTTAATGAATAGTGATAAATACTGTATTTTATTTCAAAAGTGCCATTTAATGTAATTTATTTATATGGTTATATTTTTTTAATTGGTTTTAGAGTTTAATTAGGTTATATTTTTATCAATTAATCCAATTTTGTTCTTTTAAATTGATTTCATTTTGAAATTGGACATAAAAAAGTGTCGATCTTTTGATACTTATTGTTCCTTAAAAACATTCTATTTGTTTAGAAAATGATAATTAACATTAAATTAATTAATTAAAATTCTATGTTTTGAATTTGGTAAAATAGAAATCATTTTTTAATTTGGAATATCAAATATATCTTAGGCTGAATTTGTGGTTGTTTTCTAAAAAACATCAATTTTTGACGAATAGCGATACCATAATCTATTAGTTAAATACTAAAATTTTCATTTAAATTAAAATTTACTACTTATGCGGATTAAATATTGAAAATATGACATACATGGTTGTTATTATTATGTAGAATGTGGTTCAATATGATGAAAATAAATTTTGGTGAATAGCAACTTTTGACTTTTATTTACCGCGGTTAAAGGTAAATAGGGTAAAGCAATGTAAAACGAACATTACAATAAAATAAAATTACCTTCTCAATTGTCCAAAACATATTTTTTGTGTCATTTATGATGAAGGGAATCTTTGGGTCCATTTTCGGACCCCATGTATCCACATGGGATTGATAATGAAACTTTATATTAATTAACATAAAGTAATGAGAAAAATGACACAAACAAATATATTTTTGTAAATAAATTTTTAAATTTGGTTATATAAGCTATCATTTAGACTATAAATATACCTTTTAAAGATAAACATATTTCATAAATCATGGTATTTTTTTTAAATTATGAGACATAATTTAAATTAAGTTATTGAGGACACAATAATGATGCAGTGTTTACCTCATTAACTAAGTATTTAAATAAATAAGATTATAAATAATAAAATAAATTCTAAAACCTGTCCAATTATTATTAGATAATTTTATTTCTACAATAAGTCATCTTATATTCTAATGTAATTAGTTTTGGACCTTTATAATCCAAATATCATTATGTAATAAAATAATATTTTCACACTTTCCTAAAGAACCCCTCCTCCCCCTTATAAAAAGCCTTCACTTCTTACTCATTCCACATACCTCTCAAGCACCTTTTCTCACCCAACCCTAGACCAAATAAGATCTCAATACCCCTATTCTCCTACTATAAGCCTTTAATTAGGCATAAGACACTTTAAGAAGTCTTTTTGGTTCAAACCAAAGGGAGTTTCCAAATTTAACTGTAACAATTCCTCTTAACTTCTTTTCTTTTATTTTACTTCTCTAGCCCTTAAAATATTTTTATTCCTTTATTTTATAACAACACCAGTATCCTCAATATACTAGTATGTTGTTATAAGAGGGATTAGAACTACACTTACACACAACTACATCTGCTGTGTGAAGAACATATTGTTTCTGTGGATGGAAAAAAAACACCTCATGAAATGACGATGGTTAGATTATCTCTTACAACCTCTAATGGAGTAAATTAAGATGAAACTATATTTATATATGATAAATATTATGGTTATGTTTTCTTTATGCTTATTTTATTTTCTATTTATATCCTACCGTTATGGTTTCTATAATGGGTAAACACGATAATTTCATTTGAGAAAGTGCGGACTACCACCCCTAAAAATGATATGTCTCGTTAATGCCATATGTAGGACATATAAACAATAGAGTTAATGATATAATATATTTTATTATACTTTAATTATAATATAATTATATATAATTATTTTTTAATTCCATTACAGTATGAAATATAAATGATTGTAGTGTTCATTCATATGTATGGCTTACCGTCTTCAGGAACGGTGCATTTCATTTCTTTTATCAAAAATGTTATGTACTGTTATAAATACATATATATTGGATATATATTATATATATGATATCTAAATCATGAATATAATTTTGGAGATTATGGAAAATTGACCACATGAACAACATGAAATTATATGGTTTTTATTTTTGACCCAAGTACCAAATATCAACAAAACAACCATTATTAACATTAATGATTACATAATGTTTATAACATGGTAATAATTTATATAAAAGAAATAATAAAATTTAAATAGTTTATTAAGAAAGTATAAAATAACTTTAATTTATTATTTAGGAGATTAAAGAATAAATGGGTAATGTCAGACATGAGGTAAGGGACTTCATCTCAATCATTTTTCATTAAGGCATATTTGGTTTTAATACCTGAATTTTTTAATATTATGTATAAACACCTTTAAATTCTCATTTAATTCATATGGAATATTTTTCTATGTGGTGTATTAATAAATCACAAAAAAAGAATTTTTTTCTTAACGTGAGTGGTGACAACGCCCTATTTCCACCACCGTGAGTATTATTTGAACGTTGGCTTCCTTTAAAATCCGTAGTGTTTTTTTAAATGGAAAATAAATACCATATACATTTTATGTATTTTGGTATTGAAAATGGTTTTGATAATGTATTTTTTATTTCAATATATTTAAATGATATATTATGATTGAAATGTGAAATATCATCTTTCCATTATATTTGTTTTATGTGTTATGAATATGTTATGGTTCATGGGAATTATTTACGTATATGAGTTGTTATGTGATAATCCAAAGGTAAGTGAGCCTGAGATAGCTCTCCAGTTCATTAGGTAACATGAAGGAGGAAAACATGAATGTTTCTCCAAAGAGATTTAGGGAATATACTGTGAAGATTATTTCAATGTAACTCCCTTTGTAGCTGTGATAGCTAGAGTGTAAGTATGATATTAATGCCATAAGTACCTTTTAGATTTGTTATTACTATGTATTATTCATAAGTAATATGTTTTCATGAGGTAAGTAAAAGAGTTAATGTTATGTATGCATTGATGGACTAATGATTTCATTCTTATTTTTTAACTCTTAATGAGATTTTTATACTCATCCCATATTTTGAAATGTTTTTCACATGACTTAACGATGAATAGGGTCAAGGATGGGATCAATGAAAAGTCTTGCTGTCAAAAACAAGGAACTAGACACGACCCTTTTTTAAGAGTTTATATTTTATTAAAAAAATTTATTTTGAGTAGGATTGTCTACATGTAATATTCATGTTGTTATGTAATTATTATGGCCTAACTATCTAAAACGCTAATCCTAAAAAGGTCCACAATGTGAACTATTCATTTAATTAAAGGTTATGTATTGTTTTAAGGTTAGGTAATTATAGTTGGTATCAGAGGATGGTTTTTTCAACTTTAGGAGTTATAATATAGTTAAATTAATATCCATAAATTATTTTTTACCTTACGTTATGATTGAAATGATATAGAATTCACAGATTACCATGTTTCTTCACCTAAGATATTTATCTGTTCGGATTGGTTTTCATTAAAGGAAACAAGGAAGCTATGTTGGGACGACATTAGGATGAAGACTACCATCGATATTAATAACATGAGATGGTGGGAATTGGAAATGAACAGTTTGTTGAAGTGATGGCATAGTTGACTCAGGCTATAAAGGATGGTGGTATCCATGCATGAGATCAGCCAGATCATCCATAGAGGAACATATCAGTAGAGGATCATTTCATGAGGCAAATTCCCCCATCATTCAGAGGATCATCTGACACTGTGATAGTAGAAGGGTGGATAAAAGAACATGATAAACTTTTTTATGTCATGTGGTGTTCAATACATCAAATTGTTAGTGTTTCTATTTACAATTTTGAAGGTGAATTTGATCATTGGTGGTCAATGGGGAAAAATATCAAGGATTTTGAGGAGATTGGTGATCTTGATTGTGATTAATTCAAATGTTTGTTTCTTTAGAAATATTTTCCAAAGTTATTTCTTCAGAGAATGGAAAAACAATTCCTAGAATTGATGTAGGAGGATAACTAAGTGGCTACTTATGAAGAAAAATTCACTCGACTGGAAAGGTATGCTAGAAATTTTATACGAGATTTGGTTAGTAAAATAAACCATTTTTTCTCAGGATTAAATCCAATGTATCGAAGGGAATTAAAATCTTGTATGTTAAAAAGTTATGAAAAACCTGTTCATTGTGCGGAGAAGGTGGAAATGGAGTTTGGAAATAATCATGTGTTCTTTGAAAAACAACAGAATAAGAGGTTGAGGTGGCAGGAGAAAGGGAATAACTCTTCAAAATATTCTAATGGTAAGAAACAAATGTTTATAGTTTTTGAACATTATGGTAAAAACCATGCTGGTGAATGTCTTTTAAATTCTGTTAAGTGCTACCGATTTGGTAAAATGGGACATTAGGCTACTAATTGAACTGAAGAAAATAAGCTTAATAGTAATACAGAATATGATTTACAGTCAATGAAATGTTTTAAGTGAAATGAAATGGGTTATTATGAAAATGAGTGTCCAACGAATAAATCAACTGAGGGAAAGAAGCTAGATGACTAGAAGAACGAGGTGGTGAAATCCTTTGCAACTACTTCAGGAGATGCTGGGCCATCAAATGAAGTTGTATCATGTGGACTATTTGTTTGTTCAGATTATGCCAATGTGTTGTTTGATTAAGGTTCTACAAATTCATTAATTTGTGAAAATATTTCTAGTAAATTGTGAATTCCATCTCACTATATGAATCTTGAACTTTTTCTAAAAACACTGGGATAAAATGTTGAGACAAAAAAATTATAAGAACATTCCTGTCATTGTGTGCAGGAAGATTCTACCAGCAAAACGTATTGTTTTTCCTCTAGTAGAGTTTGATGTTATTTTGGGTATAGATTATCTTTCTGTTTATCATGCTAATATTGACTAAACAACTAATGAGGTTTCTTTTCATAATGATTTTCTGTTTGTGTACAAGAATAAACCCTTGATTTTGATAACATATCATGATGCTGAGATACTTGAAAATGATGGAAATGAATGTTACCTTGCACATATTGATGAAAATAAAGGAAGTGGTGAGATTAATGATGTTCTAGTGGTAAATGATTACCTTTATGTTTTTCCTGATGAGTTTCCAAGTATTATACCTGATCAGGAAGTTGAATTTTCTACTAACTTAGTTTCTGACGCTAAGCCAATTTCGAAACCCCCTTATCAAATGGCACAAATTGAAATTTTAGTTTTAAAGAATCAATTACAGGAGTTGTTAGATAAAGGTTTCATTTAACCTAGAACATCGCCATGTGTTGCTCCTTTCTTATTTGTTAAAAATAAAGATTTTCCAATGAGGATTTGAGTTGATTATAGTGCACTGAATAACATCACTCTTATGAACTAGTATCCTTTCCCTCATATCGATTAATTGTTTGATCAGCTCCAGGGAGCTCAATATTTTTCAATGATTGAATTGAGGTCGGTGTACCATCAGTTTAAAGTAAAGGAAGTAGACATTCCTAAATCCACATTTCATACTATATATGTACATTATGAATTTGTAGTTATGCGTTTTGGTTTAACTAATAAACCTATTGTATTCCTGGATAATATGGATTGAATTTTCCAAGAGATCATGGTTATGTTTGTGGTTGTGTTCTTTGATGACACATTGGTCTATTCCAAATGTAATGAGGAACATGAATGTCATTTAAGGGTTGTCTTGAAATCCTTAAAACAAAAGAAACTATTTGTGAAATTCAGAAATTGTGAGTTTTGGTTAGACCATATTTCTTTATTGGTCGCATTGTTTCAAAAAATTTCATAACGACTGATCCTTCCCAATCAAAAGTGGTTTAAGAATGGTAACAACCCACACATATTACCGTGATTTGTAGTTCTCTATGATTATCATGTTATTACTAGATATTTTTTGAGAATTTTTCCTAGTTATCTAGCCCAATGACTAAGTTAACTTTAAAAGGTGTTAAGTTTATTTGGAAAAAAAATGTGATGATTGTTTTCATGAATTAAAAAGAAGATTGGTGAATGCATCAATTATGGAACTACCTTCCATAAAATGCGATTTTGTTATTTACAGTGATGATTCCTTGAAATGACTTGGTTGTTTTCTTATACAGAATGATCTCATAATTGCTAATTCTTCAAATTAGACGAATCCTCATTAGTTAATTATCCTACCCATGATTTGGAATTAGATTCAGTTGTTTTTTATTTAAAAATTTGTAGGCATCATTTGTATGGAGTAAAATGTGAAATATATACTGACCAAAAAAATTTAAAGTGTATATTCACTCAAAAATAACTGAACATGAGACAGAGGAGATGGTTGGAATTAATCAAGGATTATTATTGCATGATTCATTACAATCCATGAAATGAAACCAAAGTGGATGATGCTTTGAGTTGAAAAAGTAATGCCTCATTAACCATGTTATGTTTGGAATGAGATAATTTGGTTTTTTATTTGAGGAAAATTGGCATAGAAGTTGTTGGTGTAAGAAATTCAACTGTTATTTTTCATGTTTTAGTGAAATCATATCTATAATAAAGAAAAAATCAGGAACAAAAAGAAGTCAGTGAGTTGCAGAAAAAGATAGAGTTGGTTTAGAAGGGTATTTTTCCTAATTTCAATATTGACAATGATAGTTTTTTTAGGTTTGGGAAAAGATTATGTGTGTCTTGTGATTCACAGTTGAAGAATGAGTTGTTATGTGAAGCTCATAGTTCCTCGTTTTCAGTTTATCCTCAAAGTACTATGATGTACATAGATCTTCAGGAGTATTACTGGTGGGATGGAATGAAAATATATATTGCTGATTTTACTGTGAAGTGTATAATTTTTCTAGACATTAAATAAGAGTGGTATTTACCGAAAGGGATGCTTAAGTAATTACCGGTGCCAGAGTTGAAATGAGAAAATATATCCATAGAGTTCGTTGTGTTATTTCCAAAGACATCACGAGGTAATAATGAAATATGAGTTTTTTATTAATGGTTTACTAAATCTGCTGATTTTCTTACTCTTCATGATACTTTGTATCCAGATCAACTTTCTCAATTGTATGTTAAAGAGATAGTCAGGTTGCATGGAGTTTCCCTCTATATTGTATCTAATCATGATCCCAGGTATACTTATAACTTTTGGAAATTCCTTTAGAAGTAATTCGATACTAGATTAAATATTAGTATATATTTTCTTCCATAATTAGATGGGCATACATAATGAACAACTCAGACCTTGGATGATATGCTACGCGCTTGTTCCCTCGATTACCATGGATGTTGAGAGAAATATCATTCTTTGGATGAATTTTCTTATAATAACAGTTTTCATTCCAGTTTACTGATGGCTCCATTTGAGGAATTATATGGACAGTGTTGTCGATCTCTAGCATTTTGTGATGATGTAGGTGAAAGGAAGCTCATGGGACTAGAATTGGTAGTAGAGATGGAAGAAAAAGTTTAGTTGATTTAGAGGAACATGAGAACAACTCAAAAATGTCAGAAAAGTTATGTAGATAACTATAGGAAGGATCTATCTTTTGAGTTTGGTAATCATGTCTTTCTCAAAGTTTCTCCATGGAAAAGTGTGATGTTTTTTTGTAAGAAGGGAAAGTTGAGTCTGAGGTTAATTGGACCATAAAAAATCCTCGAGAAAATTGTATCAGTTGCGTACGGAGTGGATTTACCTCCATGTTTATCCTAGGTATACAATGTTTTTCATGTTTCAATGTTGATAAATTATATTCCAGATCCATCTAATGTTTTCAGCCCATAGGTAGTTCATTTGGATTAGAATCTCAATTATGGCGAACAACCCGTCCAGATTCATGAACATAGTAATCAAGTGTTGCAGAATAAGGTAATTCCCTAGGTAATGTTTTGTGGAAAACCCATATTGTTTCATCATAAATGTGGAAATCTAAAAATGCAATGAGGGATTAATACACCCATTTATTTGATAAGTGAAAAAATTGTGAGGATGCAATTCCCAAAAGTGTGGATAGATATAACATCCCATGTAAATAAAGAATAATACATTTACATATTTATTAATATATATGAATTAAATATTAATTTTACTTTAATGGGGACTCTATGTTCGATGGCCTAATCGATACGCAGCAAAAAGTTTCATTGAAATCTTACGTTTCACACTAATAATATAATATTATTATTTTAAATAGTAGTTTACGCCAAGCCATTTTATTGCCGGGAATTAACCAAACTAACTAAAATTTGATTATACATGTTTGATAAATTTATTTACATTTATACATTAAAATTTACGGGCTTAAAATATTAATGAATCGAATTTTAAGCGTAAATACTCTAATATTCACTTAAAGGTCGATTTGCCGCCTTTTTATTGTTAACCATCATTAAATATAGATTTTTTCATTAATATTTGTATTATTTGACAAAATAAAATTCTACTTTAGATTCAAGACATCAAAATTTACTTAGGGTAAATTTTTGGCATTTTTCAGATAAACTTCATTTTTTAATAAATAGTGAAAAATACAAAATAATAATTCCAAAGTGACTTTTAATAAAATTTACTTATATGGCTATATTATCTTTTAATTTGGGTTTAAATTGTAATTATATTATATTTTTAGTAGTTAATACAATGTTGGTCATTGGAATTAATTTCACTTTGAAATTGGAGATAACCAAATATCGATCTTTTGAATGTTATTGTTTTTTAAAAACATGGTCTTTGTTTAGATAACTGGAAGAAATTTTAAATTAATTAATGAAAATTATATGTTTTTAATTTGGTAAAATAGACATCATTTTTTTAATTCATAATATAAAATATATCGTATTTTTATTTTTTGGTAGTTTATTGAAAAACTATAATTTTTTATGAATAGTGAAACCACTAATTTGAAGTTAAAAACCAAAAATTTCATTTTAATGACATTTTACCGCTTATTTGGATTAAATTTAAAAAATCCAACATACCTTTTTGTTATTAGTACAAAAATGTGGTTCAATAAGAAGATATTAATTTTTGGGGAATAGTAATTATTGACTTTTACTTACTGCAGTTAAAGGTAAATATGGTAATTCAAGGAAAAAAGAATTTTATAATAATACAAAATTGCCATAAAACATGTCCTAAACATGATGGTTGAGTCATTTATGACAATGGTCATATTTGGGTCGATTTTGGGACCCCATGGAGCCCCATGATAGTGATAACGAATCTTTAGATTAATTATCATAATGTAATGAAAAAAATGACACAAACAAATATCTTTTAGTAAATAATGTTTTACATGGGGTAATATAGGCTATAATTTCGACTATAAATATTCATTTCAAATATAAAAATATTTCATACATCATGGGATTTGTTTTATAATTTTTAGACAACAAATAAATTAATTTATTAACGACACAATAATGATGTAGTATATACCTCATTAATAAATGATTTAAATAAATAATATTATAAATCATTAATCAATATCGAAAACCTGTCAAATTTATATTAGATAATTTCATTTCTATCGAGAGTCTTCTTATATTCATCATTAATTAGTTTTGGAACTCTAGAAATAGAATATCATTTTATAAATAAATAATACTTTAACACTTTCCTAAAGAGGCCCCCCTTATAAAAATCTTCCACTTCTTACTCATTCCTCACACCTCTCAAACCCCTTGGCTCCTCCAACACCTACCAAATGTGCTCTCAAGACCCCTATTTTCCTCATATAATCCTTACCTTAGGAATATGTAACTTCAAGATGTCCTTTTGGTTCAAACCAAAGGGAGTTACCCAAATTAAATGTAATTATTCCACATAACTCCATTTAATTTATTTTAATTCTCCAACCCCTAAACTATTTTTATTCCGTTAATTTATATCAAACAAAAATATCCTAAATATACTAGGATGTATTTATGATATGGATTCTACCTACACATACACAAACCTCCATCTAATGGATAAAGAACATACTATTTCTGTGGATTGAAAACTAACATCTCACGAAACAATGATTGTTCAATTATATCCTACCGCCTCTCATGGGGGAAATTAATATGGAATTGTATTTATATATGATATATTTTATGTTTATTTTTTCTATATTTTCCTTTATTTTACATTTATATCCTACATTTATGGTTTCTATAATTGGTAAACACGATAATTTCATTTGAGGAAGTGCAGACTTCTACCCACTCAAAGTGATATGACTCATTAATTCCATATGTGGGACATATAAAGGATAGATTTAATGATATTATATATAATATTATAATGGAATTATAATATACCTAATTACCATTATGTTTTAATTCCATTAATGTATGAAATAGAAATAAATGTTTCATTCATGCGTATATACAGGTTACCGTCTCCATAAATACATACATATACTAGATATATATGATGTATATGATATCTAGAAAATGAATATCATTCTAGAGATAATGGACTATTGTCCACATGGACAAATTGTAATTATATGGTGTTCATTTTTTACTCAAGCACCAAATATTGAAAAAAAACCATTATTGACATAAATGATTTAATAATATTAATAACGTGGTAATAAGTGATATAAAAAGAATAATAAACATTAATATTTTCTTAATCTAGTATAAATTAACTTTAGTTTATTATTCAAGAGATTAAAGAATGAACGGTTCATGTCCGACACAAGGTAATGGACGTTGTATCAATCTCCATTCATTGAGGAATATTTTATTTTAATACATGACTTTATTTTATATGATGTATAAACACAATTAACAATTCATTTCATTCAAAAGTAATATTTTTCTATGAGGTGTTTTACTAAATTAAAAAAATGTTTTTTTACCGTAAGTGGTGACAATAACTTTTTTCTACCGCCGTAAGTATTATTTGATCTCTGGATTCCTTAACAAGACATAGTGTTTTTTTAAAGTAAAATTAATAACATATACTTGTTACGTATTTTGGTATTGAAAATGGTTTTGATAATGGATTTCTTATGTTAATATATTTAAAGGATATATTATGATTAAAATTTGGAAATTTCATCATTCCTTTATCTTTGTTTTATGTGTTATGAATATGTAATGGTTCTTCATCATTATGTATGTATATGGGTGGTTCTATGATTGACCTAGGGCAAGTGAGCCCGAGATAGGTCTCCAATGCATTGGGTAAAATGAAGGAGGTAAATGAGAATGTTTCTCCTAAGATATTTGGGAATATATTGTGATGGGTATTCCAATGTAACTCCCTATGTATCTATGATACCTATAGTGTAAGTATTATATGTATTCCATAAGTTCCATTATGATTTGTGATTACTACGTGTTATTCATAAATCTTATGTTTTCATGGGGTGAGTAAAACAGTTTGTGTTTTGTATGTATTGATGTACAAATGATTCCATTATTATTTTATAACCCTTACTAAGCACTTTATGCTCATCCCATGTTTTGAAATGTTTTTCACAGGACATAATGATGAATAGGGTCAAGGATGGGATCAAAGGAAAGTATTTCTATCTAAAACATGGAACTACACATGACACTTTTTTTCAATATTTTTTATTTTATTAAAAAATGTGGATACTGAGTAGAATTGTTAACATGTAATATTATTGTTGTTATGTAAATGTTATGGCCTAACTCTCTAAAAATCTAAACCTAAATAGATCCTTAATGTGAATTATTCATTTAATTCAAGGTTAGTTAATGTTTTAAGGTCGTCCTATTATATATATAGTGACATGAAAGATAATAAAAAATAAAATGATATAATTGTAGCATGACTAAATTAGTGGGGGTTTACGAAAATGGTCCCAAGTTTCTCTACCCTTGTTCTTATACCTAATGTGAAGAAACCTGAAATCCTTAAATTGTATAGAATAAATTTTCTATGTATCTTTTCCTAAAATATAATTTCCAGTATAATTATTTATATTGTTTCAAATACATTACCTAACATGATATTAGAAAAAAAATTATTAATCTAATGTAGGAGTGTTTAAAGAAATGTGGGGTTGGATCATGAAATGATAATTGATCTCAATAAGAAAGAATTTTGTTTAAATATAATGAATTAAATTTACATAGATAAAGCATGTTATGGGTAGGATTATCTCTACGTATAGAATAAAATGATCTTATTTGTATTCTATGAGGGGCTATATAACCACTTATTATGGTTCTTTTCTTCACCAAAATTTTCATTTTCAACTATTGAAAAAATGTTTGGTTTTTATATATTTGAGAGAGACCTTCCACCAGGAGACCCTCAATTAGACTATATATTTATTAGTGGTCAAGATGTTGGTTGAAAAAATATGAATAAAGGAATCACTATAGGGATAGTGTCTTGTTTTAGAGGGAGAATTGATATAATTGGGGTTTCAAATATATTTATTTATCAACAACATGTATATATTATCTAATTTCAGTAATAGAATAAATTATAAATTCAAACAGACAATTGATGCATATAGAAAATAGATTACATAACACAGCACTACTGTTATGTGGACTGTGTATATATATCTAAATATTTTTCAACCAATCACTCAATGATTATTGTATATCATATACTAATAAATATTAAAACAATATTAATCATATACATTGGATCCCATATACATTCTAGTATAATTATCATACATTATCTAAAGGGACTTACGAAAAATATATCTACACATATAAATAACATGAAGAGTATTTTTTATTTCATTGGAGGTTGGATAACTCTTCTAAATATTGTGATTTTTATTACTCCCATGAAGATGTTTTTAATCTGTAGGTTTTGAATATAAATCACATAAGTCATTGAAGGAATCATTAATGGTTCGATTGAGGACATATATTAGGAAGAGAGATTTCACTCAGTTAAATTTGAGAAGCAATCCAGAAATATTGATGAATGTGTGAAAAATATAATGAAGAATTTATAAAAAATGGTTTTTATACAACATAAATTTCCTATTGGATTTGTTTTATATAAACTATTGATGTCAAATGATCATTTTTGTACATCTCGTTCCCCTCGTTGTCTGATTTTCATGATCACAATCACCTTTCTTATTTATCTAACATTGTTTTAAGTGTTGTGGATGATAGGCAAAAGATTTCCAAGGAAATGGCCCAAGAAAGGACTAGGAGTGGACTGAAATTCAGTCCACCGGCCAACCGGTGTGATAGCACCGGCCAGCCGGTGGACATGGCAGAGGCATTGCCCACTGCCAGGCTCCACCGGTCAGCCGGTGGCTTGACCACCGGCCAGCCGGTGGAATCCTGTCAACAGTAGTAGCTACTGTCTGCCCACCGGCCAGCCGGTGGCTCTGGCACCGGTCAGCCGGTGGTGCCTGGAAAAGAAGAACAGCTACTGTCTTGCCACCGGCCAGATGGTGGCTCTGGCACCGGCCAGCTGGTGGCCCCTGGACAGAAATCCTCATCCTTTTTCAAGGCACCGGCCAACCGGTGGGACTATACCGGCCAGCCGGTGGAGCCAGTCAAACTAGCCGTTGCAGTTTGACCAGGCTGGCCCACTTGGCTCCCAACGGCTCTTTTAGCCTCTCCAACGGCTCCGAAGCCTCCCCAAGGGTTCCATGCCTATAAATAAAGGCCAAGGAAGCCCCGGACACCAACCGGAACTATACGAAGCCAACGGACATATTTTGGATCAATTGGCCAACCTCCGACGACTTCCTTCAAAGGAACCTCAAGTGCTCCAACAACTTCCAAATCCAAGGAGCTCCACCCAAGAAGCTTGGAAGCGGCCTTCAACATCTCCAATCAATCAAAGGCGCCCAAGACTTCCTCCATTACGGGTTTTAATGTTTTATTTATTTTGAGCTTTAAATTTGGGTTTGTGCCTACAAACCCCAACACCTTTTCTCATCCCCCTTTCATTGGGTTCTCACACCACCATTAAGGTGTGAAGAGGTTTCTTCAAGCCTTTCCTTTTAAAAGGCTTGTGTTTCGGTGAGCTAGCCTTCACCCGTTAAAAAGGCTAGTGGGTTCTTGCTAAACCAATCAAAATCAAGTGGGTTCTTGCTAAACCAATAAAAGCAAGCTGTAATAGGTCCTAGTGCTACCTCAAAGCCTAGTGGGTTTCATGCTAAAACCATTGAAAAGCAAGCGGTAGGAATCTCTCAACGGTTGAGTTGGGAGCGGAGACGTAGGCCGGGTTTTGGCCGAACTCCGTTATCAATTTTGTGTGTCTTGCCTCTTTATTTCCGCTGCACTTTATACTTTGATTTTTAATTTGTTAATTAATTTTAAAAGGCAATTCACCCCCCCTTCTTGCCATCTCTTCCCGCGTTTTCTCCGCCCAACAATTGGTATCAGAGGGATAATTTGAGTAATACCTTAAACGGTTTCAAATTTAAAGATCCATTAAGATGGCATCAACCTCTTTCGCCCCCGAGGGCCTCTCATTGGGTCGGGCTCCATTTTTTGATGGGTCCGACTATAATTATTGGAAAACCCGCATGACCACCTTTTTACGAAGCATAGGTTATCCCATTTACAAAATTGTCATGCAAGGTTACACTTTGTCTACCCCCGACGAATCCAAATGGACCCCCGCCGATATAAAGAATTTTGAGCTTGATGGCAAAGCCATGAACGCTCTCCATTGCGGCCTAGACCGAAATGAATTCAATCGAGTGTCTACTTGCACCTCCTCACATGAAATTTGGAAACTTTTAGAAGTAACTCATGAGGGCACTAACAAAGTCAAAGACACCCGATTGGATATGTATAGGCAAGATTTTGAGTCATTTTCAATGCATCCAAAAGAGTCTATTTTCGATATGTTTACTCGCTTTACTGACGTGTGCAATGGAAGAAAATCTCTTGGTGATGATGTTTCAGCCGAGACGATGGTCAAGAAGATCTTATGGGTCCTTCCGAGCTCATGGGCACCAAAGGTGACGGCGATCCAAGAAGCTAAGGACGTCAAAAATATGCCGGTAGAGGAGCTCATCGGATCCCTTATGACGTACGAGATCACGATGAGGAGGCAAGCTCAAAAGGAGGGCACACCAATCAAAACTCCAAAGAACATCACCCTCAAGGTACAAAAGGAAGTAAGCTCCTCCTCATCTTCTTCCTCATCTCCTTCCTCATCTTCCTCATCATCAAGCGGCGACTCGGAAATGGAGAATCTCGCCCGCCAAATGCACAAGTTTATGAAGAAGCACAAGAAGAAGAAGAAATCCCACAAGCATCGAAAGCAAGAACCCACCGCTAGATCCGAGCCAAAGGTAAAATGCTACGGGTGCGGTGAAAAGGGCCATTACAAGCCCGATTGCCCAGTCAACAAAAAACGGGCCACGCCAAACGAAAAAGGAAAGAAAAAGGTCCTCAAGGCGACATGGAGTGACACCTCATCCTCCTCCTCCTCCTCAAGCGACCAAGGTACAAAATGCCTAATGGCATTCCATGAGGTAACTTCTTCCGACTCCTCCTCTTGTTCTTTAAATTCCAATTCTTTAAATCATCTATCTTATGAAGAACTCTCACATGCTAGAGACCAATTAGAAAATGGTTTTCATGAGCTTTCTTCAAAATTTGTCGCTTTGAAAAAGAATTTCAAAAAACTCTCTTCCGAAAAAGAACAACTTCTCAAAGAGAAGGAAGAGTTGACCCTTAAAATCCAAAATTTTCCAAATGTTGATTCCATGGAATCAACCATCAAAGACCTTAGAGAGACCCTAGCTAAGTTCACCCAAGGGGAACAAAATTTGAACAATTTGCTAGGTTCCCAACGCATTTCTAGAACCTCCCAAGGGCTTGGCTATTCCAAGCAAGCTTCCTCCTCCCATGCACCCACTATTTTTGTAAGGGGGAGCTCCGAATTTAAATTTTGTAATTATTGCAAAAAACCCGGGCACATGATATATGAATGTAATTGCAAAAACGCCCGATATGGTAGGCCCAAATCGATTTTTTATTCCGATGAATTTTATAGGAGAAGACCTGCTATGAGACAAGTGTGGATTGAAAAATCCCTCTTAGCAAGTCTCTCCGGGCCTAAAATCATCTCTTTTCAAAATCCCTCTCCCCGATGATCTTTTGTTTTATTTAGGGGGAGTTAGGATATTTTTAGTCTTTCAATTCAAACTTTCATTTTCAACTCTTGGTTTCAAATTCTCATTTCAAAATTTTCAAATTTCAATTGGTTTTTTATTCAAAACTTTCAATTCAAACTGTTATTCAAATTTTCATTTCAATTTCCAAAATTTCATTTGATTTTCAAATCTCAAATCTTGTGTTTCAAATCTCTCTTCCCTCAATCAAGTTTTATGCCCCATTCTATTTTGATAATCACAAACCGGTGAGAAATTTCTTGATTGATTGGGGGAGAATCCTTTTCATCATGCTTAGCAGTTCCTTTCAATTTCAGTATTTTATTTTAATTGTTTTGGTGATTGTGATCATCAAAATAGGGGGAGATTGTTGTACATCTCGTTCCCCTCGTTGTTTGATTTTCATGATCACAATCACCTTTCTTATTTATCTAACATTGTTTTAAGTGTTGTGGATGATAGGCAAAAGATTGCCAAAGAAATGGCCCAAGAAAGGACAAGGAGTGGACTGAAATTCAGTCCACCGGCCAACCGGTGTGATAGCACCGGCCAGCCGGTGGACCTGGCAGAGGCATTGCCCACTGCCAGGCTCCACCAGTCAGCCGGTGGCTTGACCACCGGCCAGCCGGTGGAATCCTGTCAACAGTAGTAGCTACTGTCTGCCCACCGGCCAGCCGGTGGCTCTGGCACCGGTCAGCCGGTGGTGCCTGGAAAAGATGAACAGCTACTGTCTTGCCACCGGCCAGCCGGTGGCTCTGGCACCGGCCAGCCGGTGGCCCCTGGACAGAAATCCTCATCCTTTTTCAAGGCACCGGCCAACCGGTGGGACTGTACCGGCCAGCCGGTGGAGCCAGTCAAACTAGCCGTTGCAGTTTGACCAGGCTGGCCCACTTGGCTCCCAACGGCTCTTTTAGCCTCTCCAACGGCTCCGAAGCCTCCCCAAGGGTTCCATGCCTATAAATAAAGGCCAAGGAAGCCCCGGACACCAACCGGAACTATACGAAGCCAACGGACATATTTTGGATCAATTGGCCAACCTCCGGCGACTTCCTTCAAAGGAACCTCAAGTGCTCCAACAACTTCCAAATCCAAGGAGCTCCACCCAAGAAGCTTGGAAGCGGCCTTCAATATCTCCAATCAATCAATGGCGCCCAAGACTTCCTCCATTACGGGTTTTATTGTTTTATTTATTTTGAGCTTTAAATTTGGGTTTGTGCCTACAAACCCCAACACCTTTTCTCATCCCCCTTTCTTTGGGTTCTCACACCACCATTAAGGTGTGAAGAGGTTTCTTCAAGCCTTTCCTTTTAAAAGGCTTGTGTTTCGGTGAGCTAGCCTTCACCCGTTAAAAAGGCTAGTGGGTTCTTGCTAAACCAATCAAAAGCAAGTGGGTTCTTGCTAAACCAATAAAAGCAAGCTGTAATAGGTCCTAGTGCTACCTCAAAGCCTAGTGGGTTTCTTGCTAAAACCATTGAAAAGCAAGCGGTAGGAATCTCTCAACGGTTGAGTTGGGAGCGGAGACGTAGGCCGGGTTTTGGCCGAACTCCGTTATCAATTTTGTGTGTCTTGCCTCTTTATTTCCGCTGCACTTTATACTTTGATTTTTAATTTGTTAATTAATTTTAAAAGGCAATTCACCCCCCCCCCCTTCTTGCCATCTCTTCCCGCGTTTTCTCCGCCCAACAATCATAAATTAATTTATAAAAGAAGAACCAGTCACATTTTATAGGGAATGGGATAAGTAATTCTCTATGGGGAAGTATTGAAGTTTCCCTTTTAATCATAAGTCAATAATATAAGTGTATTATTAACTGGGGTCATATAATATTATAACCCAATAATATTTCAAGTCACACTCTTAGTTTATAAGGGACCCATATTATGTTTATTCAATTTCATCTTTTAAAAAAATTATATGTCCATTAACGTTATTCTAGATAATATGAAATTATCATAGTTCAATAATATTTAGATGTATGATTAAAATGACCAATGTGTTTCTTATATGAGTATATTGAGAAACATTAATATGTATTCAGTTCTAAATATTATTCATATTTAACATAATTTCAATTTCATAGAGTATATTCTTTGATGTAAGGATTATATAAAGAAATACTTATTTTTATTTTTCTTCATTTATAATTGTTCCATTCCAATTGATTAGGAATTTAACTGCAAATTAATAGATTTATATTCTAAAATTTAATTATGACATATCATTAATGATGATTATAATTATTATATTTTCATTCATGTGTTCTACGTATAGAAAATTTTAATAATACATGGCTCTTAAGTGGGAGTTAAGGTTCAGTACGATTCCCTAAATAGAATCATGAATTCATGGTTTTACGAATGTGTATATGTTGTTGAAGTGTGTGTCTATGTTATGATCATTGTAGAAGTGTAATATAAATTATAAAAAATGTGGATTAAATTCACGATCATTGGATTGAGATAATAAATCTAATAATTACATTTTATCAGGTTATCTATCATTTATGAACTAGATAATTTAACAAAATGTAAGGATATGTCTCTCAATATCATATAAATATTACATCATTACAATTAGAGATTATAGTATTGTGGAAATGAAACCTTATGGTGAGAGGTAATATGGAATTATCCTATGACTAGTGTGAAACATAACAAATAAAGATCATGTGATCAAGGAATGACCAGGATATGAGGTATCACTATCTCTTCCAAATGATTAATTGACATGGAATGTATTGCTCAATATAGGGAATGCAATCCTATGAAAGTAGAGGAAAATGAAATTCTCATTTGGATCACTCATGGAAGTGTTTATATCAAATACTTCCCTATTAATCAACATGTATTATTCTAATTTATCATTATATAAATATTAAACAACCATATTGTGAGGGGAACATGGTACCTTATTGGAATTCATTAATAGGAAGGGTGGATGTCAATTTTTTCATACCACATTTATTAGTTCTCCATAACACATTTTAATGTACATTAGGATATGGTATTCGCTTGAGATACACCCCATTAGATCCCATTTATCTCGTTGAATGGTAATTTCTTAACATAAACTTTATTTTGTTTAAAAAAACTTTTTTTTGAGTTTTACAATGATTTTACTAGGTTCAGAAGAACTAGGATACATTTATGGATCATTCAACAAAAATTGGTCAAGGTTAACCTAATCAATTATAACACATTATTTCATGAGATTAAAAGTCTATTTTTGGTCCCTCCACACCAAGTATGATTACATGTGCATGATTATGTGAATTCACCCATCATTAGGGCTCACTGCATACTAAATGGCATGTGGAATAGATCATAACCTCCTAATGGAAGCCCATTTTTCATCCATTTTTAACATCCCTACAATATATTATATAATAGTATTTTATATATCCTATCAGTTAATTATCGTGGCGGTAAAGAATAGTTCACTATTTTTAATCTAAATAATATTTATTATAATAATCATATTGTTCAAGCCATGTGTTTATCTAACATACAATAACATGATATTACAAAATCCACGTAAGAATACAGGAATCATCATTATTAATTAAAATTTGTATAGTAGAACAAAAAATTAATAGATTTAATTATTCCAATATAGTAATTTTAATAAATATGCTATTTTTTAAATTATTAAAAACCCAACTGTTTTTTTGATAAATCAATTATTTGATATTCGATAAACATAATCATTAAAAATAAATACTGTTAAAATTGATTAAAAATGAAGAAAATTATTCTTAGAATATTTTTTACATCAATTTGATAATATTATAAATTTCAATTTTTTAATACGAAATTATTTATTTTCTCCATCAATAAAATTGATCCCAATATTTTCATGGATATTTTAATTTAAATTCATAAATAATATTTCAAATAAATTAAAAAGTTTATTTTTTTCAGATCCATCATTTGGATCACCTTACTGAATATTCCTCCCATTATATTCATGTATTTTGATAAATTATATTTTATTACTATAAAAAAGCCTATGCAAGACATGAAATCCAGGTTATTCAAACTATCCATATAAATGTGATAATGATGTGAAATACATAATCATGATAAGAGTTAAAATTTCATCAATAACTACATGATCTATTAATCTGTGATAGAGAGATTCAGAAAATTACCCCATAAGAAAATAGAAAACCTTATACCTATAGTGGTGTAACAATATTCCATTGTATAGTGTATATACAAGAACACATTTCACTTATTCTTATAAATTGTTCCAATAATTCAATAAACATTTCATTATATGTCTTCTCATTCTAGTTATTAATTTTTTAAAATCAAAATATATAATTTAATACATCCTGGAACTCATATAATCCACATATACATGATTATCATGCTATAATATTAAAAATATGAGTAGTTTTTTTGGGTTTCTAAACAATAATTTATGTTATTAATTATGTGGTTAGAATTATATGCGATGTTGTAACCTTACATAAAATCATTGTCACTTTTATATGAAATATCTCAACATTACATGACTGAATTTTCCCCCTAAAAAATGAAATGGATAAATAATTATGTATGGGCTTCTATATTTTAGATATTCTTATATATGCATCAATTAAATCTTGTGTATCATATATTCTATGTGAAAATTACTCATATATAACATGAATTGGTAATTTTATATATAAGATATCCTTATTTATGGATTAAAGTTACTAATATATATATATATATATATATATATATATTTCTGACATTATATTAATCTCATGATGTTTTCATTGTAATGTAACTTGGGAAGTTAAAATCATTCAATGTTATCATTATATTAGAAGAATGATTTCTAGTTTAATTTTTTACATAATTTTCAGGGATTCTATATTAAGAAATGATATTTCATAAATTAACTAGTATTATTAAGAAATATTACACTGAGTTATACAAAACTTTTTGGATTTTTTTAAATCATTAATAACAATACAATTATCTCATAACTCATCTCACCGTTCTCCAGATACCTTCAAACAAACTCAAAACATTTATAAATATGTTATTCTATTAGTTAAAATCAAATATACCATCAATGTAAAAAATGATTTCCACTACTAATTAATATATCTTGTACATAATCCTATCAACATTTTACTGGAAGCAGTAAATCAAACATTCTTTTTATTCTATACTTATCAATATCAAATGAACATGAAAATCACGTGCACAATATTAAAGAAATTATAAATCATTACCATTAATTAATTTTGGTAAATATTACATTAGTCCTCATAGTTTCAACAGATTCCCACGTTAGATTTTGTTGACAATATGACCATATAGTCATATAACTTTTCAATGGATGTGCTAATCATTATTGTTTTTATATTTTATTCAATAATCCAACAATAATTCTGATTTTATATACTTATTTTCTCCACCATTTTCAATAAAATAAATAGGGATAAAATTAATATAATAATTAATTCTTTTTAATCACCTACATTACCCCTATAGTCAGCAATCATCCTGAATAATATCTTCATTAAATATATTGTTATCATGTCCCTTGTAAATGAATTTAAAAATTAAGAGGTTATATTCTACAATTTTATTTTCAATAGACAACGTACATGTAAATTATATCACCATAAAAACTCTATAATATTTTAACCAATTATCTAATACGATATGAAACATTGAAAATAAACTAATAACCTTAATTTTAACATCATTGTGATATATGGCACTCTCTAATTTCAATAATAAGATATAGAAAATGATTTGACATTATTGTATTATAAATCATTATTTTATATCACCCACACCCAGATAATATTGTTCATATATATGATATATAATAAAAATTTATATGAGATATATAAAATAATTCAATAATTGATATCACTCATTTCTGATAAACTAGTGAAACCAAAGGACATTGTTATCTTCCTTTCATCATAGGTCTTATCTATTCCCATATGATGCATATCAGACATAGAATTTTCATCCATAACACCCATTTATCATTATCATATCTTAAAAAAAATATTAAAATCCTTAGCATACAAAAACCACTTATAATTTTTACTAATTAATATTCAAAACCTTTTGAAATCTTATAAATTCACTATATGATACCATATTGTTAACTCATAAAAAATAAAACATATATTCTCTGAGGAATATAGATACTAATCCATTAATATCTCCATTCTCATTTTTCTAGATATCCACCATATATTTAATTCATGATAACATGTTCTTGAAATAAAAAATTGTCTTGAATCCTTTTTTAATCCTTTAATACGTTTTATATGTATCTTTCACTCTAAATAATGATTTAAACAATATATAAGTCAATATATCAGAATGTATAACTAGATTCATTCTAGATTTCTCAAGATGGATTTATGATTTAACATATTTTTCATATTCATATTGAAAAACATTTATTCTTTTCATAACTACATGATTCCCATGATTTATCAAGGTTATCCACTCACTCTCTCTCGAACTAATTTTTGTCTCAAATATTTCAATAGCATCCAACATTAATAATTCCTAAAAAATTAATTCATATATTTATGTTCATCACAGATTCTTCAAATTGACTTTTTATCATTTAATCATACATAAACCTAAAAAATATACACATCAGGGATAGGTGTTAGAAAAGAACAATTTTCAATAGAAATTATCTACAATATTTTGTTAAACCAATTCTTGCATGAAAAAATTATTTCCATTGACAAATCATAGTCTATATTATATATGAAATAACTCCCTTTATTATCCAGTTAAAATGAGTTCATATTCATTCTCCATACATGTATAATATTGGTTACAACATTTTCATTGATATTTAATACTTTTCATTTTAATGTGAATTCTAATGTTATTTTAAAAAAAATATACACATATATGAAGGTGCGGTAGAATATAATCTTTGATATCAACAATATTATTTCACTAATGTTTTTGTTGGAATGTATTATCACATTAAATTAAATTTAGAGCTCTTTTATTTCCAAATAAAATATTTATATTTAAACATATATTAATTTTAGTTAGTAGGTTTATGTTAAAAATTCTAGGGATGAACACGATCAATCAAGAGTCCATTATATATATTTTTATATTTCCTTAAAATATATATTCGAAGAACAATTTTATTTTTCATATTCATCTTCATGTAATTCAATGTAATTCTAGAATGGGATTAACTATACATCCTAAAATTCATATATTCTTTAACATTATAAATCATATCATATAAATATTCCAATAATGGGATAAATAATGTTCTCAAAATAATTGATTTTTTTTGTATTTCATCTTATACTATTTATTTTCCACTGTAAAAGACATTCATTTATTTTCTTTAATTGAAATATATATACCAAATCAATAATAGTTAAAAAAATATCAATATAAGGCGTTTTTATTTTTTTAAGAGGGATATATTTCGTTTCTCCATTGTTAGTTTCTAGTTTGGTCAACTTATAAGTATATTTCAACATCACTTTAATAAGAAATTATCTACCCTTTATAACTAAAAAATTGGCACTTCATAAGTGGGACAATCATTTTTCATCAATCTCTTTTGCATGTCCTATGGTTATGAATATTACCTAGGTTTTTCATAAGTTATCAATGATTGTATAATTTTTCATTTCATATTATTCTATATTTTTTAACAATATTGATATTTTACATTGATCATTTTTTACTAAATCCCTGTCCAATTTTAAACATGTAATCTGGTATATAAAAAATTAATACATCATGACATGCTATTATATTATTTTTATACATTTAGATTAATAATTCTTCTAAGGCCACAGAAATTTATATCTTATTCATTGAGAAATCGATTATTATTTTATACATAGGATTCAATCTCATTGATATATTACCATATTCTTATTTTCAACCTTATTAAAATTTTCCTTGATAGAAATATTTTTATTAGTAAACATTCTAGCCTAATTTTATAACATTTACAACTATTTCAAATATTATATCTTTTTCAGTTGATTTTTTTTCATATTCCTCCATAAATTACACTTGATAATAAACATTTCATCATGATTTTCAACATAACATGATTATTCCTTTTTCGATCATCAAATATTCCCTATATTCTCTCTCTATTGGTTATTCTCCTTATGTTCTCATTTTAATTCCAATAGAATATTACCATAACCCTTTTTTTATCCCCCTATACACCATATTTATATTTACCAAATATAAAAATCATGTAGTAATCTTTGTTTAGAAAAAACACTAATTTTAAAAAAATTAGTGAATCGTCCTAAGCATCATTTTCCCCAAACATAAATTATATCATTCAGTAAAATTTGAATACATTTGGATTCCTTATATAAATGTTCCTTATAGGGGGACTCTTTATTTATTAGGATAATTAAGACTCAGTAACTTATTCTAAAACCCCATTTCAACACCAACTTAAAATGTGACTAATATTTACAATAATATGGACGGAAAAATAACATAACATTAAAATATTAATTTTCTAATCATATATTTCCTTGAAACAAGTTATAAGAAGTCATTATAAATTCAATTTCAGCATTGCTATCATAAATTTATTTTTTAACCACTAATCATAATGCTATCTATTTAGATGAAAGTTCTAATGAACATTCAACCAGTAATTATGTCTCAAATAGAAATGTTTATTATATAGACTACAGAGTGGTGCACCCTAATGATTTAGTTCGTCATGTGATGAAATATTATGATTCCAAATTAATGGTATCATTAATATGAATATTTTTAGAAGATATACATCATTCAAATCATTAAAAAATCCAAAAATATATCCAATAACATTAAAAATATAACTGAATTATACATAAAAAATTTCATTTGAAACAATAATAAAACCATTAATTATTTTCATAATAAACTTCTTGTACCACCCATCGATTTTAAAAAGTATTTTTTTCAAAGAAATATATTTTCATCAATAAATTTCTTACACATAATAGTATGTTAAGGATAAGAACAATATACTGTGACAATATTATTATCTAAAGTCATTAAATTGTATGCTATAAAACTAAAAAACTATATTATGATTTTTTTTCAAACATCAAAAAAATGAATTGAATATTTTTCGATTAATTTGAATTGAAATTAAAAAACATTTTAAAATATATGAGTCATTTTTCTAAAAACTATTTATTATGAATGAAATATATTTATATCATAATAACATAAATTGGAAAATATCAAATAATTACAATATTAAAATTTATATATTATATATTTTATAAAAAATCTAAAATTCATCTAATATTTTTTTATTAAAAAATTAATATTACATTCATATTTATCAGAAAAAATGGATTATCATGAAAAGTGGTATTAGCGGTATTTTGTGAATATTAATTAAAATATATATATTCAATTTCATAGAATTATATTATATAAAATTAATTACATTCTTTGAATAATGATGGTCAATTTCTTTAAATATACCTCTCATATTTTTTGTTATTATGACTAGTATTAATGGTTAGGTTTTTCACCTCGATAGCGGTATAATTAGGAAAATATTGGTTAAATGTAAGTGCTACTATCATATGTTTTATACAAATAATTATTTTATGAGTATAATTCCATCCTTTTTACATTACCCTCAACATTTAATATTTTAATGGAATCAATTCAGAGAAAATAATGTATATATTATTTAAACTAATTAATTAATAAAAATGTCACTCTCTTTGTTTTTAATATCTCTTATATGTCAAAATAGGAAAAATAATTCTATGAACTAATATATATGTACATTTTGAGGATAATGAAATAAATTTCTAGATATATATATTTTTTAAAAAGGTTAAAAATTATATAATGACATTAATTTCTAATTTCTAGGATCTCATGCCCTAGAAGCACGATACTAGTTTCTTCTACCACTACATTAGAATAAATACATGGAATCAAATCCTGAATGATGTACACATTTAAAAGACTTGTGAAACTAGATACATACATGAGTAATTAATTACAAAAGAAAAAACTAATTAAAAGAAACAATTTTGTTTTAAAATAACATTATGACATCTATGATATCCTGGAAAATATTTTGTAGTATTCTTTGTGGAATCCTAAGGAAATAAAGAAAGTATGGTTGAGATAAAATGATCATTAATTTACAATTATAGATGAAGCAATAATTAATCAGTTATAATAGGCAATATATAAAGGTAATAACTAAAGAAATATTCCATTAAATTAGGAATCCTAGAAGGATGTGAATAAACAATATGGAAAGGTAAATAACATTAAAAACAAGTAATTTAAATAAGTTTATAATGCATTATCAATATATAAATTCAAATAACTAAAAAACATTCCATTAAATTAGTGAAATGATAATTAAATTCATTCAATTATAATATAAAATATGATCGTGTATAATAATAAATGAATACTCAATGAAATAAATTCATAATGATAGGACATAATGTTTTCCAAACACATGATACATTTACCGTAATGTCCATTCACAGGATGGTTTAGTATACCAAAGTTAACAACAGTCACATGATAGATTAAATATTTGTGTAGAAACCCATAAATTGTCCTTGATATAAAACTAGAAGGGGTTTTCACTAACTTATTCTCTCTCTTGAGATTATTGAGGAATATAGGGGATCATTATAAATGGTAAAAACAAATATCCGACTTATCAAAATCATTCCCCAAATGATTATTAATCTATTTAATTCCAAAATATCATTCTTTATAAAATATCCTTTTTGATTGAAGGTTATGTATTTATCATTATATCCCTAGTAAATCAAATAACATTCATTGGACACAAATAATTTAATAATGTTATAATATTTTGGAAATAAACATATCCATGATAATGGTTTTGAATAATTATAGGATAATTAAATATAAATTTTCATAGGAAATTAATTATTTAAAGGGGGCAAAAAAATTAATGAAGGATGATAATTTCAATACTATACATGGACAAAAAAAGAAAAATCTATATAGAGGAATAATAAGGATGTTTTTAATTCAACATATCCCGATTAGTGTGAAAATAATGTGCTTTTTTCCAATGATGAATTGAATGATTATAAAAATAATCATTAAAAACGTTATTGATGAATGTATCATATTTATTTTGAAAAAAAATTGAAAATAAAAATTGATTAATGTAACTTTTGGAATTTTATTAAATAACCTTTTAAACATGAAAATGAAACATTGACAATAAAATGAGGTAAAAATCAATATAGGTTGTGCAATGGAAAAGTAACATTAATTTTGATTGATAATAATGTTATAAAAGTTCCATAATCAGAAATATACTATAATATTCCTTTTAAAATAATTATAAAATGAATTAATGGTGATTTTTTTTTAAAAAAAAATAGGTTTGCTTAAAAAATTGACTACCTTTTTAGAAAATATTGTTTTTAGATGAAAATAGGTTCTCCGACTAAAGAAGTACATTATGTGGGTTTTCAAAAAAAACCTTATCCAAAACATTTTGGGTAGATAAAATTGTAAAATGGTTATATTATAGAAAAAATGTAATGAATATCCCTAGATGATTAAATTAAATTAAATTTAAAAATAATGATCCATTAATTTTCTCTAATGAAAATTAATGTTTTAAGGATATTAAAAAAATGATATTTTGATGTAAATCGTTGATAATTCCATAATATTAATTTGGAAATAATTAAATTAATTGGTTATGAGTTTCAAATTTAAATCCATATATTGAAATTGTTAATTAAATAATAGATATTACAATTTCAGTACAAATATAATCATATCATCTTATCAACATGGAAGATGCAATATAACTCAACGAAAATGAATTGGGATTTGAAATTATTTATATAAGGCCCCAACCATTAAACATTCCATAATCATGAATTAAATGAATAATTCACATTGAGTATCTTTTCGGGATTAGATTTTTAGAGAATTGTGACAGAACTATTACATCTCAAATATTACAAAGTAGACACATCTACTCAGTTTCCATTTTTTCACAAAATAAATACTCTTGAACAAAAGTGTTTGTCTAGTTATATGTTTTAGATAGAATGACATTTCCCGGATCCCATCCTTTACCTTGTTCATCTTTAAGTCCTATGGAAAACATTTCAAAAAACATGGGATGGGCATAAAAATCTCAGTAAGGGATATAAACATATGGAAAGAAAACATTAGTCCATGTATAAATAAGAATCAATGAAATCATACTTTACTCATAAAACATAAGAACTGTAACATAACTCATTAAATCATAATATTTATGAATAAATAATTGAAATCATAAGACATAAATATAACATGAGGCATTTATAACATTCTTATGTCGGGAGTAACCCTCATGGTTACGTTTGGAATACCCATCACAATATATTCCAAAAATCTCTTCGTAGAAACCTTTGAGTTTAAATCCTTCATGTTACCTAATGAATTGGAGAGCTATATTGGGCTCACCCACCCTTAGTTTATCACGGAACCACCCATCATCATAAAAAATTCCCAAGAACCAAAACAAAATCATATCACATAAAACATGTATAAAGGAAACATAACATTTCCACATTTCAATCACAAGATATCAATACAAAACATTGATATAATCAAAAAATTATAAAAATAATTTTCAATTCCAAAATAAAATAAAACATTGTACTTATTTTTCATTAAAAACATGTTATGGCTTGTAGAGGAAGCTGAAACTAAAATAATGGTCACAGTGGCATAGAAGTCTTTGTCGCCGCATACTGAAGGCAAAAAAAACATTCATTTCTTCTTATAGTAAAACTATTTGTGTAAAAAGTTTTCTTTTGATTGAAATTAAAAGTTAATACGGTTTATAATACAACTAATAAAATAACCTTTTATATAAATTGAATTATGTATAAACGAAAAGAGATTGAGACGTAGTGTCGTACAACGACGGTATCATTAGATTAAGGATAAATCAATTACATAATTATGTGTGAAAAATATAAATACACCGAATATAAGTGGATATTATGTTTAAAACAATCAATGTTCATCCACACATATTTGTAGTATGACATAATCAAGAAGTAGAGGATTAACCAAATGAATTGAAATTGGATTAAGAAGTTCCCTTATAAATATTTGACAGCCTAACGATGTAACATTAAAATTTAGAAACTGAGTTGATGAGAGATAAAAATGGTATATAATAACATGTAAATAAAATTTATAGCAATAAGGATATATAAGAACATATCTGAACATAATAATATGTAAATTAAAATACCTAACTAAAAGAAGTCTTTAAAAAAGGACAGGGTGAAAGGTTCCCTTACCGATTTGGTTAACTTTAAAAATGTACACCCCATGAAAGAAGGGTCATACAATGAAGATATAAATACCCATAAATTAAACTATATTACAGAAAGAATACAATCATGTTCCATACATACACCACACACAAATAAATAGTGGAAAATGTAGCACGAATCTCACGGGAATAGAATGTGAGATAAAAACCCCTTACCTTGTTGTAATCAATTGAGTCGTATGACCGAAAGATAATAGACACCAAATGAATCACATAATACCATGAATATAAATAGAATCATGATAATATATATGGAAAGGAAGTAAATAATACACCACATGCAACAAATAAGTGGTGAACAATAGAAATCTCACGGAATCAAATGTGAGATAAAAAATCCCCTTACCTCAAGTCCGACTTGTTCTCGTTCATTTGTTATATTATTGAATAATAAATTTAGGTCAATTTATAATTTATTAATTACTTAATTTATTGTTTATTATTCAATTCATATCACATATTATCATGTTATAATAATTTGTTAATTATGTGAGTTCATATCATACGTTTTGTTGATGTTTGGTACATGAGTCAAAAATGAACATGTTTGAAACGAATTTCCCGGGTAGTTATAATTACATAATCTTCAGAATAGTGTTCATGATTTAAATATCATACATATCCAATATATATGTATTTAATAATATTCCATAATGTTTGGAGATAATAAATGAAATGTACCGTTCATGAAGACGATAGGTCGTACGTACGCATGAATGCTACTTTCATTTTTAGTCATATTAATGGACTTTAAAACTAAATAATTCTTATATATATATATATAATAATTCCAGTATAATATATACGTTAAATAGGTAACATAAGTTCAGTAATTACATTCTTTATAAATTCCATGTTTGGCATGAATGTGTCACATTACTTGAGGGGGTTGTAGTCCACACTTCATCATATTGAATTATCACATTTTCACAACATGAAAAGCATAAAGGTATGATTTAAATATAAAATACATAAGCATTGATAGGACATAAACAAAATATATATAATAAATAAATATATTTTTATCATAATGGCCACCATTAGAGGTGTTAAAAGAAGATTGAACAATCATTGTTTCATGAGGTAGTAATTCGCTAACCACAGAAACAATATGTTCTTTAACCATTAGACGGAGGTGTGTCTAAGTGTAGGTAAAATTCCTATCATAATAACATACTAGTATATTGATTATATTGGTGTTACTATGGGATCAAATAATAAGAAGATAGTGGTGAGTTAAGATGGAAAATAAAAGGAAGAAACTCGATAGAAGACATTACCTCTAAATCAGATAACTCTTTTTGGTTTGAGAAAAAGGATTTCTTGGAAAAACTTCTACACAAAGTGAGGATTATAGGAGTAAGAAAGGGATTTGGAGAGTTAATATGAGAAGAAGTTAGAGGAGCCAAAGGATTTAGATGTGTGGGTTAGTGGGTAGATGTGGGGGCCTTTTATAAGAGGGAGGAGAGCCACTTTTGGAAAGTCTTGAAATGTTACTTTATTATAATATGGATTTCGGATTTTAAAGGTCCCAAAATGATATATTTCGATTAAAACGTGATAAGGGTTATAAATACATACATCCAATAGGTTTTCGGCAAGTGTAAGTCTTATATTTTACCTTATCTTTTCATTTTATTTAAATCATTCATTAATGAGGTAATCACAGCATCATCATGGTGTCAGAAATATTTTTTTATCTAATGTTTACAAATTATAAAAATAATATTATGATTCCGGAAATATTTTTAGCTTTAAACTGACTACTTATAGTCTAAGATATCATTTATGTAAAAAAATTGAAATTGTTTTACTTAGGATATACAAACCTTTGTTATATTTCACTTCTATTAAAAAATAAAGTCATAAATGTCACTATTACACCCATGTGACTCCATGGGCCCTCAAGTTCAGTAAAAAGCTTCACATGGTCAGTCATGACTTAGAAAAGGGGATTGGACACATGTGGGGGTAATTTTATATTATTATGATATTATTTTATTACCCTCTACTACCTGATTAATTATTACTCAAGATAATTAAAGATAATTACCATTGTTACTATTCATAATGTCAAAAAATGTGTCCTAATTATTTAATTTAGAAATTTTGATTTAAAATATGGAATAAATTTTACCAAATTCCAAACACAGAAATTACTGTAATTATTTTGAAAATAATTCACGTTTTCACAACCAAAGACGGGTTTTTATGAAGTAATATTTATTAAAAGATTGTCTTGTTTTTATATCCAATTGAAAAGTGAAATTACATCCAATGAACAAAATTTTATTATGTGATGAAAAATAATTAAATTAAACTTTAAAACCAATCAAAAGTACAATCTATCTATATAATTTAATTTGATGAAAAAACAGTTTTGAAGTAAAATACAATATTTTTAACTATTCACTAAAATTGAACATTTGTCAGAAAAATACCAAATGTTGATCCAAAGTAAATTTGATATTTCAAATTCAAAAATGAAGTACATTTTATTAAATTGAAAACATAGAATTTGAATTAATTAATTTTATAATTAATTCCCGCTGTGAAGAAAAACATCATGTTTTTAAGAAACAATATTTATCTAAAGATTGACACTTGTTTACATCCAATTTCAATGTGAATTTAATTCTAATGACCAAAATTGGATAAAATGGAAAAAATATATTTTAACTACAATTTAAACCCAATTAAAAATATAATATATCCATATAAATAAATTATATTAAAAGGTGTTTTTGAATTAAAATATTATATTTTAAATATTCATTAAAAAATAAACATTATCGGAAAAATAAAAAAAATTCCCAAAGTTAATTTTGATTTTCAGATTCTAAAGAAGGATTTTATTTTTCCAAATATATCATATAAAATTTAAAAAAAGTAGTTTTAAAAAATGTTCACTATCAAATGGCGATTAGTCGACCTTTTAAAGAACATTATAAAATTTATGCTTAAAATTGAATTATTTTCTTATTTTAAGCCTCTATATTTTATTTTATAAATTAAAAAATATTTGAAAAACATATATAATAATTTTGTAGTTCTTACTGTTCATTCCCTCCATTACAACGGCTAGGCGTTAACTGCCATTTAAAAAAAATCTTATTATATTATTAGTGTGCAACGTAAGATTTCAAAAAATCTCGTTGTTGCGTATTTGGTACGCCATCAAACATAGCATTCCCATTAAAGTAATATTAACATTTTATTCAAAAATATTAATGAATATGAAAATTTCATATTCTTTCTTTACCTAGGATGTCACATCCTTCCCCCCTTTTGGGAATTGCGTCCTCACAATTTAAAAATTGGGCCTGGAAACATTATTGAAAGCCCCACATCAGAAAAGGAATCAATTAAACTGTCACTTTAAAAGAAGGAAAGTAAAGTACAAAGGTCACCTGAATTAACCCATAATAGGATTCAATATAGGATAACATGGATATAGAATTTAAAAAAAGGTCATGTTCTGATGGAGAGTGATAGATAACATATTTAGGAGAAATTTAACCACCATAAAATCATAAACTTGTAATGGGTTAAACAGTATTTGATTCCCCAGTAAGAAAAGTTAAGAAGAAAACTTTTTTGTTTTAAGATACTTTTCATTTGGGAATTTTTATATGAGCTTAATTAAATCATAAGGAAACAATCATACTTGTCATTTAGACTTTCATCTCTTACTATATTTCTTACACAAAATCATATTTTCTCCAAAGGATGTGTATTTTGGACGACATGGTCACATTAAGAGCTCTATAATCATATTATTGAGAATCACCTAATCCACAAAAGATTAACTATATATTTCCCATGTCTTTATACCATAACCAAAACCAAAATGGTTAGTACAAGATTAGATAATCCCCAAAATTATAATCCTTTATAAAAAGAAATACTACTTTTAATCTCCAAAATTCATCAAAAAGAACCCATGGTTCTTGAAATACCATTAAATAAATTGTTATCAATAAAATACTTCAAGGTAATCCAAACTATGATTTAAACCCAAATCTCTGAAGGATTTAATCACATAGTCCTCCAAGATAAATCCTAACATTCATCTCTAAATAACATCAGTTACTCTTAAAGTCTCAAATTGAAATGTAATTTACCTAATCACATATTCTTCATGATAGGTCAATCATTTCCATAGATAACAAAAAATCAACTTATTCTTGATTCATTAAATCATATAACTAAAAAGAATTTGTTATACTAACCCGAGGCATCACGTAGCCCAGTGGTAGGCAAAAAATACTAGTCGCACTTAGGTTCTGGGTTCGATCCCGGCAGCTTCATCCGACGTGATGGGTTTTCACATGGTTTGTGTGTTGTCCCTTTTTAAAAACTACATAATTTTACAACATTCCCAAAAAGAGATAAATTCATCAAAAATAACCATAACATATTTTAACCATAAAGGATATCTAATAACATTTGTTTTGCATCGCAAAATGTATTAACCAATAGTTGCCTCAAATTCAAGGATCATATAAACCAAAATGGTTCTTTATAACTATATCCATAAAATAAAAGATAATTAATCCTTGAATAAAATTTTCATATATCAATCATCAGGGTTACATATACTACAAAAATTCTTCTAATGTAATCTCATCACCAAAACACCCTTAATATTCTTAAGAATTTCACCATCCTAAAATCTACAATAACTCTTGAATCCCTTATATGTTGAATTCTTAGTGATTCAACATTCATCACGATCCATTAACCATTACTTTCCATCTTATTCAGAATTACTTCTTTCCTACAAACAAAATCATTAATCATATCCTAATATACAATAATAGGAAAAAATATGATAAGAAATAATCTATACTTTTCATTTGTCATTGTCAGTTTCTTTATCCTCAATCGGATCAGAATACGGTATTGGAAAACGAATATGCGTATGATCCTGGTGATCCCATTCCTGTAACTTCTTCTTAGGACATGTGTTATCATAATTACCATGCACACCACATTTAAAACATTCAATTGATCCTTCAGAAAGAACTTCATTCCCTTTCCTAGAGTCAAATAGATGCTTCCTTTTTCCATGGTAGGTTCTTGCTTTATGACCTTTATTTCCACATCTATAACATCTTTCTATCACTTTTAAAAATTTTCCTAGGTGTTTCTTTCCACATCTTTGACACATAGGTTTTTGAACACACTTACCTTTATGATTGTTACCTTAACCTTTGTAGGGATTTGTTTGTTGCATATATGAGGCCTTATAAAAATCACTAATTTTCAGGTGGTAAATCATGACTCCATATAGTCTGTTGAGAATAACCACAAGATTTATCATTGTATCTCCCATATCATTCAGTTTCTCGTTTAGAAAACCGTAACAGTTTTCTTCGTATCCTATGTTACTTTGGTTCCTTCTAAATCCATCCATTTACTAAAACCAAAAAAATCAGTGAGAGTATATCAGTAAAATCATCATATAATATCTTATGAGGAGGGTAAATACTAAGATATACTTATTAATGTTATCATAAACTCATTCACTTTATAACAATAACAATTAATATTTCTTAAATCCTAACCATTATGGTAATGTCAATTATGCTTAAAGAATACCCTTACCTCTAAAGTTCTCTAAAATGATCTATGATACCAAATATAAGGCCCTATCCTTAATAAATTACATAATCATTAATTAAATGAATAATTCACATTGAGTATCTTTTCAGGTTTAGAGTTTTAGAAAATTATAACATATCTATTACACCTCAATGATTACAAAGTAGACACATCTACTCTGTTTCCATTTTTTTCATAAAATAAAAACTCTTGAACAAAAGATATTTTCAATTTCCATGTTTTAGATAGCATGAAATTTCTTTGATCCCATCCTTGAACCTATTCATCATTAAGTCTCGTGGGAAACATTTCTAAAAAGATGGGATGAGCATAAAAAGCTCAGTAAGGGATTTAAAAATATGGAAAGAAAACATTAGTCCATGTATACATAAGAATCAATGAAATAATACTTTAATCATAAAACATAGGCACTTTAACATACCTCATGAAATCATAATATTTATGAATTACTCATAGAAATCATAAGACATAAAGGTAACATGATCCATTCATAACATTGTTACGTAGGGAGTAACCCTCGTGGTTACGTTTGGAATACCCATCACAGTATATTACCTAAATCATTTCAGAGAAACCATATCTTTTAACTCGTTTGTGTTACCCAATGAATTGCAGAGCTATCTCGGGCTCATGCGCCCATAGATTATCACAGAACCACCTGCCTTTATAAATAGTTCCCAATAACCATAACATAATCATATCACATGAAAGATTAATAAAGGAAACATAACATTTCCACATTTCAATAAAAAGATATCAATACAACACATTGATATAATCAAAACATTATCAAAACCATTTTCAATACCAAAATAAAGTAAAAAATGGTATTTATTTTTCATTTTAAAAATGTTAGGGCTTGTAGAGGATGTAAAAACTCAAATAATGGTCACAGTGGTGGAGAAGTAGTTGTCTCCACATACGTAAGACAAAAAAAATTCCTTTTGTTGTTTAGTAAAATGCTTTGTGTAAAAATATTACATTTGAATGAAATTAAAAGTCAAAATGGTTTATTATACAACTAATTAAATAAGGACGTATATAAATTTATGTATTCCTCAATGAAAGGAGATTGAGATGAAGTCCCATACAACGATAGTATCCTTGGATTAAGGATAAATCAATTACATAATTTTGTGTCACAAATATAAATACTTCCAATATAAGTGGATATTAAGTTTAAAAAAATAAAAGGTCATCCACACATATTCATAGTATGACATGATCAAGAAGTTGAGGTTTAACCCAATGAATTGAAATTGGGATAAGAAGTTCCCTTATAGAAATTCGACAACCTAACGACATCACTTTAACATTCAAAAAATGATTTGATGAGAGATAAAAGGGTATCTCATCACTTGGACATCAAATTTACAACAATAAGGATATATAATAACTTATCCCAACATAATAATATGTAAATTAAAAGAGCTAACAAAAATAAGTCTTTTAAAAATAGGAGTGTGAAAGGTTCCCTTACCGATATGGGTAAATTTCGAAACGTACACCCCATGAAAGAAGAGTCATAAAAATAATATTTAAATACCCCTAAAATAATGTATATTACACAAATAATACAATCATGGGCAGTACATGCACCACAGAAAAGGAAATAGTGGCAAATTTATCATGAATCTCATTGGAATAAAAAGTGAGATAAAAACCCCTTACCTCATTGTAATCAATTGATTCGTATGACCAAAAGATAATAAGTGCCAAATAATCACATAATACCATGAATATTAATATAAGCATGATTATATATATGAAATTTCAGTACAAAATACACCACATAGAACAAATAAGGGGTGAACAATGGAAATCTCATGGAATTAAATGTGAGATAAGAGATCCCCTTACCTCAAGTCAGACTTGTTCTCATTCATTCATTATATTCAGAAATAATAAAATTAATTAAATTTATAATTTCATAATTAATTTCTTTAAAATTTATGTTTCAATTCTTATCACATATTATCATGTTATAACAATTAGTTAATTATATGATTTTATATCATACGTTTTATTGATGTTCAGTACATGAGTCAAATATGAACTTGTTTGAAAAAAATTTCCCAAGTAGTTATAAGTTCATCATCTACAGAATGGTGTCCATGATTTAAATATCATATATATCTATTATATATGTATTTAATAATATTCCATTATCTTTGGATATAAGAAATGAAATGTACCGTTCATGGAGACGGTAGGTCGTACATACGCATGAACGCTACATTATTTTTTTTCATATTACTGGACTTTAAAAATAAATGACATATATATATTATAATTCCAGTATAATATATATGTTATATAGGTAACATAATTTCATTAACTACATTATTTATAGATTCCATGTTTGGAATGAATGAGTCAAATCACATGAGGGTGCGGTAGTCCACACTTCCTCATATGAAATTATCGCATTTTTACAATATGAAATGAATAATGGTATGTTTTAAATATAAAATATAGAAGCATTGAAAGGACATAAATATAATATATATCATATATAAATACGGTTCCATCGTGTTGGACACCATGAGAGGTGTTAAAAGATGATTTAACAATCATCGTTTGGTGAGGCAGTAATTCGCCACCCACAGAAAGAGTATGTTCTTTAACCATTAGACGGAGGTCTGTGTAAGTGTGGGTATAATACATATAAAAACAAAATCATAGTATATTGAGGATACATGTGTTATTATGGGATAAAATAATGAGACGATAGTTGTGAGTTGAGAAGGAAAATAAAATAATGAAACTGGAGAGAAGATATTATCTCTAAATTGGATTACTCTTTTTGGTTTGAGCCAAAAGCATCCTTGGAAGGTCTTAATCCCAAAGTGAGGCTTTTATGAGTAATAGAGGGATGTGGAGAGATAATATGACCAAATTTTAGATGATAGAAGGGATTGAGAGGTGTGGGTAAGTGGGTATAGGTGGTGGCCTTTTATAAGAGGGAGGAGAGTCACTTTTGGAATGTCTTGAAATGATACTTTATTATAAAAAGGTTTTCATATTTTAAAGGTCCCAAAATTATATATTTTAAAGATAAGGTGAAAAGGGTTCTAAATACACCCATAGAATAGGTTTTCTACATGTTTATGTCTTAGAGTTTACCTAATCTTTTTATTTTATTTAAATTGTTTATTAATGAGGTAATCACTACATCATCATGGTGTTGTAAATAAATTTATGCAGTTAATGTGAAAAAAATATAAAACAATTATCATGATGTTGGAAATATTTTTATCATTTAAATTAATATATATATTATAAGATATAATTTATTTAGACAAATTAAAAATTGTTTTAGTTTGGATATACAAACCTTTTTTATATATCTCTTCTTTTTAAAAATAATGTCATAAATGTCACTACTACACCCATGTGAATCCATTGGCCCTCATGTTCGGTAAAAAGCATCCCATGATCGGCCATTACTCAAGAAAGAGGATGTGGACACATGTTCGGGATATTTTATATTATTATGATATTATTTTATTACCCTTAACTACCCGATTACTAATTAATCATGATAATTAAAGATTATTATCATCATTACTATTAATAATGTCCAAAAACAAAAGATCCATAATTACATAATTTTAAACATATGATTCCAAATATGAAACCATTTTACCAAATTCCAAAAATATATAATGAAGTAATTAATTTAAAAATAATTGTCATTGTCACAACCAATGACGGGTTTTTAAGAATTAAAACTTATCAAAAGATTGGCTTGTTTTTACATCCAATTGAAAAGTGAAATTACTTCCAATGAAAAACATTGAATTAAGTGAAAAAAATATAATTTAATTACACTTTAAAACCATTCAAAATTACAATCTAACTATATAATTAAATTAGATGAAAAGGCAGTTTTGATGTAAAATGCAGTATTTTTCACTATTCATCAAAAATAATCATTTGTTACAAAAATACCAAAAATTTATCCAAAGTAAATTTTAAATTCCAAATTAAAAAATTATTTCCATTTTATGAAATTTAAAACATAGAAGTTGAATTAGTTAATTTTATAATTAATTCCTTCTATCAAGATAATCATCGTGTTTTTATTAATCAATTTCTATCAAAAGATTGACCCATTTTTATTTCCAATTTCAAAGTGAAATTTATTCCAATGACCACAATTGGATTAAATAGTAAAAATATATTTTTAATAAACTTTAAACCCAATTAATAAGATAATCTAACAATACTAATAAATTAGATTAAAAGGAGGTTTTGAATTAAAATACAGCATTTTCACTATTCATTAAAAAATGATCATTATCGGAAAAATAACAAAAATTTACACATACTAAATTTTGATGTCACGATTCTAAAGAAGGATTTTATTTTATCAAATATATCATATAAAATTTATAAAAAGTTTTATTAAAAAAGGTTCTCCATCAAAAATAGGTTAGTCGACCTTTTAAAGAAAATTAGAATATTAATCCTTAAAATTGAATTATTTTTTATTTTAAACCTGTAACTTTTATTGGATAAATGTAAAATTATATAACACACATATATAATCCATTTTTATTTAGTTTTTTTCATTCTCAACATTACAACCGCTAAGTGTTAACTACCATTTAAAGTAATATTATAATATTATTAGTGTGCAATGTAAGATTTCAAAGAAACTCGTTGTTGCGTGTTGGGTACACTATAAAACATAGAATTCCCTATAATTTAACATTAACATTTTTATTAAAAAATATTAATAAATATAAAAATTTCATATTCATTATTTTCCTTGGATTTCACAATTTACCACATGGAAACATTTAATTCGTGTTTTTTAGAATAAATAATTAAAATTGAAACTCAATATACCATGATTGTAGAAAAATACATTATTTAATTTATCAAAATGGGTACTTAATACACCACATTACATATATAATTCATGAATATGGAATTTATATCATAGATGTAGAAAGTTTAATGAAAATCCCATGCATTGCTTTTCCTTTCGATTGAACGTCGTTTAACATTTTTAACAATGGTATTAAACATGTAACTAAATTATATCATTACAATAATCATATATTTAAAATCTGACATTATATTCATATAATATCTTCATATATTTTTTAACAATCTATCATTAGTTTCACTATTATCTCGGTTAATTACATCATTTTTCGAGTATGTTTTAAATTATTATTATTTTTTATTTTAAAGTGATCAATATTGAGTAATATAAATAGTCAAAACTATGATTTAAATTTTATATATTTTTATTATATTATTATTTATAGTAATTCATAATATTTTGAGAGAGTAAATGAAATTCTTTGTCTATGGAGACATGAGTCTGTACTTATTCATGAATGTTTAATGCAATTCTATGTCATATTAAACATAGTGAAAATTAAATGTTATATTTTTATATTATAATAAATTTATACAATTTATTTCATATATTTGACATATTTTGTTTAAATTATTCTTAATATATTCTCTTTATATCATGAATGAATCACATCGCAATCAGGTGGTTTCAGTCCATATGTCCACAATCTATGTTATCATATTCCCACAAAATAGAAGTAACAAAGGTTTAGTCATATAATAATTTCCATAATAATATGAAAATTACCAATACAATATATATCATAGAAGAACAATAAATCCATAATTATTCCAATCATGAATTCTGATTAATTGAAGAACATATTACATCTGTTTGTGAGGTGGTAGCCTGAATCAAACATGAGTGGGGATTTTGTATCCATTTTGATGTATGTGTGAGAAATATTATATAAAAAGCTTATCATTTAAATATTAATATCATTAATATACTTATGTTATTATATATTATTGATATAATATAATTTAAGGGGTGGATAAAAAAATGATTCAAAAGGGGTCGTAGAATAACAGTACCTCTTATTCAAGTAACTCCTTTTGGATTTTACTAATATACATACATGGTTTATTTCATCTGAAATTGAGTATTCAGTTATGAGGGGAGGTATTTTGGGAGATTATTTGGTCAGGTTTTTGATTATACAAATGTATTGAGAGGTGTGAATTAGTTGGAGGTTTGTGCCTTTTTATAGTGTAGGAGTTGAATTCATGTAAATTTTTTAAATGACAATTCCACCCACATATTTTCCATATACAGTGGAGAAAAAAATGAATCGTATTATATAAAATTGATTATAATGTTAAAATAATTAAATACAGTGGATACTGTACAGTTATCTAGGACATTTTAGCCCTTATAGAACCATAATATTAATTAATTTCTTTTATTAAGATAGAACACATTTAGGGCAATAAAATGTTCTTTATAGAATCATTCCATTAATATTTATTTGGTTTCAATATTATTTTCTAGTTAAATGGTGACTATTGAAATAAACTATATATATTCATATGTTATTTAATCATTTTAATAACTTTTAATTTAATCCAGGTGGTATATCTTATTATATTAAATAAAAATATTTTATTAATATGTAGTTTTTTAGAAAAACATAATCTTTCATGTAACACAAATCACCAGATAAAGTCATCCTATCATGTGAAGAAATATAACATAGTATCATGTTCATTGAAATGTATTCCATAGATTAATTTTTTTTAAAATATTAAATGTATTTTAAATTGTCCGGATACTTATTTTCGACAATTTTCTGAGGTGCACATCCATATTTGGGAATGCGCTAGTTGTTTCCCCTCATTCCTGCATTACAAAGTTGGACGGTATCTATTACTTCCTCAAAAAATTTACTTCCTTGATCAAAACGGGATGATGGGTTATCGGTTCCCCCTTCTATGGATTCCTCCATAGAATTCTTTTCCTAGTTCGATTATCCCTTAAATATAAAAATGTTGTTCATGAAACACTTCCGAGTGCCTTGTATTTGTGGACTCCAGTTAATTAGACTTCTTCTCACAGGACATTCCATGGGGTCAATTCAGGGTATCAACCTTTGGTTGGAAGTGTAGTCCCATTAGCAATATCTAGCGGGTTTTTGTGCTAGAACACTGGTACCCCTTAATTTCATCCCCTTAGTATAGGGCTTCTTGAGGGTGAGGAATCCCGAGGTATCCATCATAGAATGTGATAAATTATATGATGGAGGCATGTATCCAAGGATTTCCTCAGCATTCCTTGTTTAACATAGGGTTTTCTATGAATTTAATTTCTAGCAGAGATAAGCCATACTTATTAGAACACTTATGGGAGTGTATTGGATGGGAGCATCCCTAGGAGGGTGGTCCTGGGAGTTTTACTATATTGATGGATTAATACGCCTAATGAGGAAGGATCCACATTTTGTTCCCCATATAAAGAATATATCACATCGAGGAGGATGATATGGACCCCTCAAAAGGGTGAATTAGATGATGACCAGGTCCTGATATTGGGGACACCATGGTTTACCATTATCAAGGACTGAACCTCGTAGTGGCTTCCTCCATACCCTATATATTATATAGGGATCAAAAACCGCATAGATGGTGAGAGTGAATCATGGGACCAGGGTGTACACCAAGGAAAAAATCATAGATACATTTTATGGCTTACACATTGTTAGTGGCATGAGTGCTACAAATAAGAAATAAAATTAATGGGTCTTACACATGGATAGTTTCATGAGGATGGAATGATTTCACTAGGATGTGGTGGCCTGTGTGGAATCAACATGGATCTAAATGGCGATTCAAAGGGTAGGATTAGTGGGGATGGAACCAATGGACCAGTGAAAAGGTTAAAATGTTTCTCTTAAACCTTGATGAGGTTTCTAGAATATCCCCATGGTAGGGAATCAAAGTCCACATAGTTGGGAAATGGGGTGATGAGTCACCTTAGGAGGTGGCTCTCAGGAATGGACGGATGGGTGAGACCTAAAATAAGTAGAACCTCTGGGTCAGGGCATGACCATCCCAAAACCCAGTGTCTTAATGGAGAGACGAGTATAGTACATGAATGATGGTATTCATCCTCATGGAGGCTTCCTCTGTATCCATGGGGTAGGGAATCAATGTAAACGTAGTTCAGGATGGGGCACAGAACCGTGTTTTACACAAAAGAAACCACCCCACACACAAGTCGGGGTATACACAATCAAAGCAGTCCATCAAAAGAGGGAATATATTATTTTAAAGAGTTTGGATTGAATGTGGGGCTCATGCATGGTTAGATAGCCGAGAACTAGTATGACACTGCAATGTGGTATACTAATGTTGTTGGTCCCAACAAAGGTGACACCGATGTTTTCCAGTGTCTGGGGTTGAACCTCATGGAGGATTTCCACATACCCTTCCTAAGAGAATGTGATAAAAATCCACGTATTATGAAAGAATATAATTTAGTTTCTTTTGGTGTGAATGGGGTATATTTTTTAATGTCATGCAAGATGATGGTTATCTGACTTGAAGTGGTCAGAAAAAATGTGTGATGGGATTGAACCCAAGAGAGGCTTCCTACATACCAATCCTATAGAGGGAATAGATCACATTCATGTAGTTCAGGGTAGGGGGCATGCATCTTACACACTATGGTGTCCCAAAAATATTTCATGCTCAATTCTTACTCTAAGACCAAGTGAGTCATGATTGGTGTGAGAAACAGGAGGCAACAAAGACATGTTTATTTCATCATAAAAGGTGTGTCTTCGAATAATGGGGTAGGGATTATTTGTGGTTAGAGGCCCAAATATACTAATTTTGAGACTTACTTCAAGAGGGAAGACTGATTAGGTGTCCAAATGTACATGGATGATGTAAACACTATACATAGAACACCCTATCATGTTTGTTCGGGGATTACATGGATAATGACCCAGGTGTGCATGGCGACAAATCTCAGACGGAGAGGGTAGTGAGAATGTGTCAGTGTCAAACCCTTTCACGATCCACTAGAGGCTTGTCACTTATGTGAGGATCATAGTTTTTCAGAATGTGTCGTGGAAATGGGTGGATGGAATTTTAATGTCATGAAGTTCATAGGATGAGGATTCACTCACTACCCTACGACTTACATAATTGGCTCACATTAACACTTGGTGATGGGAATGCACAATAAATTCCATATGGAGACAATGTTGTGGAGTGATCAATTCAGGGGATAACATTAGTGTGTCTACGTAAAGAAGTAATTTTCATTAGTGTGCCTATGTGAAGAAGGATGAGGTAAAGAAACACAACATGAAGCACCACCAAATGGACATCAAAATAACTTCGTACAAGAATAGAGGTCCGCAAGGGAGATGGGATTTCTAATCAAGAGGACCCATAGAGAGGTGATTCGCAATGTTTAGAGGCATGCAGATCATCGGGGCTCATAGAGCACATGGATTCAAAGAGATCAAGGGATTTCAATTTACATGGATTCACAATGCTCATGGTCTTGTAGAGCACGAAAGATCATTGTGCACACATGATCATAGAGTATAGGGGATCGTAGAGCACAATGGATCACAAAGCACATGGTGTCAAAGATTATATATCTATAAAATACATATTCCTTCCTTGAAAAGGGGTAAATTTGAGCATTGTTTAAGGTATTTCTAAATTCACAATTACCTTTTATGATTCATTTTTCTGATGGTTCACAGAGAAAAGGGTGAATCGTGATTTGAGATCTTGGAAGGAGAATGTATAAGGTGTTGATCATTTTGATGTAAGGGAGCCATTTATTTATTGGCTCTAGGAGGGTATGAATGGCGGTAGATTAACCGTGAAGTAATTGACACTCTGAAACTGTAGGAAGACTCTATAATGTTTCTCACAATCAAAGAATCGACCATAACTTTTCTCTATAGTGATCGTAGAGGAATCTAGATTCCCTCATGTTTTTCGTATCCACCATGTCATCCAACATTCCCTCAATTTAACTCACATAGACCTCTTATTTTGGTCAATATCATCATAACATTGGATTTGTTCATGACTATTCTTGGCAGAAGGCACAGAGAAGGCTTCTTTTTTGCATCAGTGCGGTGTTGGAGGTTAGGGAGAAGTTTCATGGAAATGAATAATTTTGGGCATATTTTTTGTGTTCTTTGTTTATTTTTTTTAATGTCTGGATTTTGGAACCTACTAATCCCCCTCCCATAGTAGGGGATGAAGAGAAACTGATTATCGATTATGAGAGAAAAAATTTCTAAAATGTTGGCCTATCATGAAGTGAAATCATTATGAGGGTACACAAATCCCATGATGATAATTTCATAGTGATATCCGGGAGGCTCTCCATGGATAGACAAGCCGCAAATCTTGTGGGTCATAACTTGTAAATAAGGTGTGACGACCCCTCATTTATCATCATTTGTCTATGTATCATTGTGTATAATCTCTTAGATTCTGACACTCTACATGCTCCATGATCACTCTTTGCGAACCTGATTTCAAATACTGGTTATTTTCAATGAGACTCAGTGAATTTTCTGCACCACGATCCATGGATACACTACTCCATGCATTTGAGCCCATACACTTGGAGACCATACTCTCTACGTGACATATATTCAAATGACCTCTACCAGGAGACTCAGTGACTGAACACTACAAATATGCCCAATGGATGAGCTTAGAAATCATTATCTGTGAACTAGAATAGAAAAAACTAATGTCTTGGGGTAAAATGTCCAATCAGGAAGCTACCCATGGGGTCCTTGTGGATGTTGCTCAGAGGGAATAAATGCTAAACATTCTGTGGATCAGAGTGTGTCTATGAATCCACTCAGATCATAAAAACATGACAGAAAAGATTTTGGAGAGTCAAAAAAACTTCCCACTCTACATAAGACAGTTTTTGTACAGCTTAATTATGAGGGATTATGTTCTTGTCTCTAAGGAATGTAGGGATTAACTGGCTTATTGGTTCAGGATAACGTTGTTCCAACATTAGGGGATTAGGACTACTGTTATCTATACATGGTAGGATCACAAATCTATTAATGTATGTTGTCTCTACAATCACACCAACAAAATTGATAGGAAATCACTACAGACTAAGGAATATCCCCAAAAATACCATAAAATTCAAAAGGAATATATGTGGAACCTGGAGAAGGGGTGGACCGATGAGTGGGATCTATGCTAGGCCTGAAATTTCAAGGATGATTGGGCCTGAGCCTACTGGGTTTGTGCAACCTATGAAGATTTTGGGATAGAGCTGAAGTAGTTAGGCTTATATAATGTAGTGTGGGCATACCAATTCTACATTTATAATCTAATGAGAATTATTTTGGAGTTTCAAAGATGATGGTAATAGACAACCATCACATTCTAACTTCACCATGAGGAAGTTGGCATTAGCCTCTAGGACGTTCACTAGATTTCTGGGATCCCATTTAGGGTAAACATGTATGATAAATTCACCCTTGATGAAAATTAATGGGAGGATCTGGAGTATATTTCACAGTTTGTAAGGTAACTAATGGACCTGGTCATAGGTGATGATATGTAGTCATTGGGGAATGGGCACTTCTATCAGTGGTTTGAACATTTCTTAAATTTGCCACTAAATCATGACACTGAAGGATATGGGGCACCCATGAAGCTACCAAAAAGTCCTCCTACATGTCCCAAATAGGGAGATCAGTTCAGTAAAAATAATTCATACCAGAGCATCTCGTAGGATATCCAATAGAATCATTGGGGGTATTTCTTCAACACTGAGTAGAAACTGGTGGTTTAGATTGGTGGGATCATTTCTATGTGTATCTGCGGCTGGATGTTTCTGGTCTGGGATATGAACCAATGTGATTGGAAATCACAATTGTTAGGGCACCCATGCTGGTGATGAGGGAAGGTGGAAATCTCAGGATCCCAGTGCTATAAAATCTATATAAGGTCTAGTGGCACATCAGTAAATGGAAAAGGACACTAGGTGTGTGCGTACTGATCCACTTACATCATGGCTGGATAGTGGCACACATTGGCACCTATGAATATTCAATCCTTATTTCTCATCATGGGTGAGACTTCTGACCTGGAAATCTAAATGTAGTTGGCTTCTTTTTGGCTAGGCCGACTCCATAGATTTCCTGGAATAATTTCTTGAAGAATGACGAATTCAGTTTCCATCCACTGCCACTTCATAAAACAATATTCATAAATGATGAGAAACTAACTAATGAGTATCTATCCAACCTCCTTACCTTCCAGGGAAGAGTTATGGTGGAATAGGTGGACTGTGATCCCATATGAGAGCAGTATACCCCTTACCGCTTTATGATGAAATTTTTGTGCATGTAAAGACTAACACTGGAAGTCTACCTGGTGGTACTCCACGAGGATCACCCATGTGTGTTGAGGTATATGTGGATCATCTTTACATGGGAGGAAAAATGTTGTTCAATGAGATGAATATACCTACAACTACTTTCAAGTAGGTAATTGAATATTCCAAGAGCAGGGAGTCAACTAACCAAGGGGAGATGTTGAAGTGACAAGCAATCAGGGTTAATGATGTGTTACCTCCTCCACGTCAATAACGTGGTCCAAAATGGAAATAATGTGGCATTGTAGCTTATTAAATAAACATTATAGTGTCGGGATGTGGTTGGGACAATGATTTCAAGGACTTTGACGAGTGGATGGAAAGTGGTATTAGTGGACCCAGAGGCCCCAACTGAACAGAGTTGGTTGGGATTATGGCCAGCTAAAGGGATCCATTTATTTATGTAACAATGCTATTGGGAAGTATATGTGCCACATAGACATACCTCTGGATGTTGTATTTGAGAATACATGGGATACTGAGGACATTAACAAAAAAAATTCACAATCCCTCAATGAATTGGGATTACATCATCCAACATAGGATGGATTTATCAGAGATCAGTCAAGCCCAGGCTGCGTTTTTTGTGTCTCTAGAAAAGAAGTAAAAATATGTTGCTGAAATGGATGACTATATACATTCTAGAGGAACTTTAGGACTATTAATGGACTAGGTGATAATATTTCTCATCAGTAGTCCCACCTCAGTCTCATAATTCATAATTGAGGATGCACATCACCTTACCAAAAGAATCAGAAGAGTCTTCTTAGAGAGAAGAGGCTCACAGAGGGATCCCTTTATCGGAATGGGAGATTGTATCCATGGAGTTGGAAGAGAATGTAGAAGATCATGATGAAAACTATAAAATATTCCACAATATAACTTTCCAGGCAACCCTAATGTATTTCTTTACCTGACACTTGTTTAGTATAGGTGGGCCTTGTACGTAATACCCATTAACACACAACAGTGGATGTAACATTGGAATCTGCATATGGGAAAATGGTTATTGTAGAGTCAAATAGGGATGTGATGACCATTGTGGTTCTTTTTAAGTCTTCAGAGTCCTTAAAAATATATGGGGGGCCACATCCAGGAATTCTAGTAGCACCAATTTTAGAATGGGAAACGCTGTTTACATCAGGTAGTCCTCTTCGATGCACAATCCCTAATATTTATCTTTTGAAACCATCCAACTGAAATTTTTGTATTCATGTATGAAAAATATCTCAAATGGTGTGGGCCACAAAATAATTGATGGTTGGGGCTCCAACTGCTCCCATTCCTAGGGGAACACCGATTTTTGTGGAAATGGACACCCATGCTGATCAAACCACATGGATCGTGATTACAGATAGGACCACTAGCAGGAAATATCCTCAGATTACCATAGTGGAATCTCATGATGAGGAGAAATCAAATGAAATGAAACTTATCCTACCCAACCAGACACCAGGGAAAGGTCTTGGTGATGATTTTATTAAGGTGTTACATGTATAAGAACCAACTGACAAAGAGGTCCTAGATGAAATTTTTTTCTGTTGATGAGAGAAGCACGTTTTTCCATAAACATTCATTGAAACTTAAAAAATTCTTCATCCAGGAGACCCTCCCAAGTGGAGGGGATAATAAATTTGGGGAAACATTGTTAGAATCTACATGAACTATGCAATGGATGAGTGTATTCCTGAAATACACATATAATCAATTGAGATTACATGGTAGAGAAAATATGGGAGCATGAACATGGTCTCATAGTGGGATGGAAGAGGAGGAATTATGTTAACATAATGATACATAACGAGATGAAGAAAGAGGTCAAACACATGTTATATTAGGAAAGAAAAAATTATTCTTTCCTCGATGAATAATAGGGAATCATATCATGCATGAAGTCATAAATAGTTGATGATAAGTAATTTTTGAGGAAATAATCCCAATATATATCAATTATCCTAGATATGAAGAATCAGTCCTATATCAGGGCCGATCAACTGTGCCCCATTGTTATCAAAGAGTAGTGGGAGATTAAAGGGTGACATCAACTCAAATATGTCACAATATGGGGAATGGTGGAGAGGGTATTCCACATTGAATATGTTAACACATATATTAGAGGGTAAAATACATGGTTGTATTGATTTTTATGAAATTAGAAACATACTTTCATGCTTCATTATTTATTTTGATTGCATTCATGAGTCCCTTTATCTGCTTGGATTACTTTCTCTCAATTACTTTTTTGAAATTTCAACTGATCAATCACTAACCTCATGTGGTTTGTTCTAGATGTCATAAATAGAGGATGAACACATAATTATTCATGTTGAATATGTGAGTGCCAACTAATCAACAAAAATTTGTGCTCTGAATGACCAATATGAGTTTTAGGGAAGAGAAAGTGGCCACGACTAATGAATATGATTCTAAAAATAACAAAACCTCTATCCCACTACATGATCAAGCACATGATTTGGATAATGGGAGGGGTGTTGGAGTAAATCCAATCAATGGGGAATGTAGAATGTGAATTACAAAAAAATCAGAATTTATTGAGTATGGAATGATGAAAAATTATAGTTGTTGACCAAATTCAAATCACAACATCCACATCGTGTTAACATAAAATGGGAACAAACAAACAAGGTCCAACCATTGACCGCATTCAAAAAAATGGGGCCAATCTCAATGTGTCATATGATGACCCTCAGAACGTTGGACCATGCTAGTGGGTGAACCTTAAGGACGATCATCTTAACTATTAAGGGGTTACTTCAAAAATGAGAGAGAATGAGGCTTCGAAATAGAAGGAACATAAATAATGGTGATGGAATGATGGGTTGTTTGGATAAAGTCCTAAACTCCTGAAAATACACCACCATGTTGAATGTACGTTGGGTGAGTGTATCGATGAAAATTGAGATTAGGTTTTCATCTGAGAGGGACATCTCTAGACCGGACCTAAGATGTATTTATAGTTTTACAACATATAAATGGGGATGATAATCAGTAAATTTAGCGTAATGTATTGAAGATAATACATGAATAGTTTAATGTCAAATGAGGAGAAAATTTCCTTTAATATAAGGTTGTACTGACTGGACCCTTCTCAATAGTTTACAGTCATCCTACACGGATTTTGAACCCCTGGATTATGGTTAAGGAGTTCATACCATGATTAGGGGAAATGAATCTCTAATTATAACAGACATTGGGCTAGGATCAAGGTGAAATGAATGGGCATCTATATGTATCCCTTAATGATGAGAATGAAGCCAAACATAGTTCTTGAGAACAACTGAGTCAGAGACCAATGCTGGTGGGGGAAATTCACTATGGAAAGGAACCGAGAACATCCCATAATTGTCATGATGATTTATTAACTTTTTTAGGGTAGGTCCCTAGTTTATAGTCATCTGTCAAGGACATGGGTACCCCAAAGGGGAAATGTACTGTACAGTTCATAAAATTATGTGAATGAGGGATGAAGAGGTATTTGTCACATTTAATGTTCCTAAAAGGGATTTTTGGGAATAGAAGGGCAAGAGATGTGGTTTATGATACAGTTGTATAAGCACAGAAATCAGATGTCCAAATGTTTACATATATCATGTAGGAATATGAAACCAAGTTTACATAGTTCATTGTTTTCCAAACAGTTTAGATTCATGTGTTGAGGACGATAGTGTTGCAGTTTAAGGGAATGTGGCAGGGCCAATGGGTCAAACCATCTTATATATGGATATTACCCTATCATAAACCCTAGTCCTACGCGAGCCTTTCATGTATTAGGAAACAAAAGGCATTTTTTTGGCCTTCCATGTCTAATGATAGTGAGAAATGGTGGAAATGAAATATCATTATAGGAAAATCCTGATGAACCAAAATTCCTACTAAAAAAATGTGAATACAAGGAGTTACAACACACGGGGTGTCAGGGATATGTAAAATGGAAAAGTGTTTTAATAATTCGATTCACAACATTTGGTATTTGGGATGCAATGGGAGTGGTGTGACGATGAATGATATTTATTGACCATGATCGAATCACTGCATCCATTTCATTTTAGACTAAAATGGAAAAAATGAGAGTTGAAAATTGACCAAATTAGTAACCTAGAACCTATCAAATAATGTTATTATAAAGACTCTAGGTTATTATCCAATGAAGGTATGAGATATTTGAGGCCTACCATCCATGCCGTTAGGGGGTCCCTTTTGGTTTGAGAGGTAATGAGAACCCAAATGAAGGAATGTGCGAAGTGAAAACATTTCCCATGAAGATTAAACATCATGAAGGATATACGAAAGGAGTGGTAATATCAATGTAATTACATGGCGTTGTTATTATAAACATTACATGAAAGAGGGAATACCGTCTCCACGCCGTGGTGTAATCTATTTTCCACCACCACCTTACTTGGATGGGTATAATCGTGTAAATAATGATTATATATGACTATTATAAAGTTACACTTATTCTGAAATAGTATACATACACTACAATACAATTCCATGATTATAGGAACAATATCTTCACTCGTGCGTACGTACGGAATACCGTCTCCACGATGTGATGCGACTCATTCTACATGATCTTCATTCCATAATGATTATTTAAATGAATTGAATGAATTAAAATGATATACATTACACTAATAACATTCTGTAAATGAGGTATCTATAACCTAAAGAGGAGAATAAGAATTTATTCGACAAAACACGCATAAGAACAAAAAGTTATAAACACCCGAATAACAAGTAGAAATGAAAAATTACTACTAAGAAGCTAAGAATATGACCATATATGATATCATAAAAATAATTATGATTATTTAATAAGTAAATAAAATTATTTAAATCATTATACAGGAGGTTCGGACACGTACAAAGCATATCAGACCTAAGGTAAGGGAAATATCACAATCTCATTTTTATACAAGATTGTTTATACTTTGGTATTTACTGGGGAGTATTTTATCATCCACATCCATGTTTCCTCAATATGTAATATTATTTCCATCCACCTAAAATTGTTTAAATCCAATTTTACCCTTCGGTGAGTTTTTAGTAACGATATGAAAGGAATATTTTGTCTTTTTTCGTATGAAATACTCTTTGACTTTTCTGACAAAAGTACGAGAAGAATGTTTTTTTTAACTTATACAGTATGAATGGATTTTTAAAACATTATTTCCAAGAAGATCCATTTACAAGTGTTCAAGTTTATTTTTAATCAACTTATTTTAGTTATAATTTTATGACATGTTAAGAAATGAAAAGTGTTTTTGAAGTAGAAAGGATATTTTCCTCAAGAGTGGAGTTCAAGTGTTTTATCAACATTGTTTTCCATCTATGATAATAAATGGTTCTTTTTCTATCCCTATTATTACATGTATTTTATTATGTTGTTATGGAAATATTTTTATGAATTCCATTATCTTATATGAATTGTTTTATGATGTCATGTTGTTTAAGAATCCCATTTTTACTACATGGGTTATGCAATGATGTATGATTTATGATTTTGTGGCACACATAATAATGGTATCATTATGAGATGGGTGGGACCTATATCTCCCTTCAATGCATTGGGTAAAGATTTTATATCTCATGAGATAGACATGGCTGGAACGATAGGTTAAACCGGTTTAGTGAAACAGGACTGAAACGAGGAGTGATCCCAGTTCAGAAATGAACTTTGTCCTCTAAGATAGTCTTGGAAATGAGTCTTGACTAATAAGAAATGATTCTCTATGATTATGTGTGTATTACACAAAGTTTCATGTTTTATGATATGATTATTGGGATTCCATTTCACTACTATGATTTATCCCATGTTATGAAATTATGCTCTCTTTTGCAGGTTAATATTTCAAAAAGTTATGTTATTATGAATATGATGTGATTGATATTTCTTTTGTTTACCCTTACAGAGCATTTGAGCTCACCCTTTTGTATGTTTTCTTTCCCTAGGTCGGGAAGAAGGTTATTAAGTAAGATATTCCAAAAGGGACTATAGATATGATGAAATAAATGGGAGACAATGTAGATGCTTTATGAACCAGTTGTTTATGTTTCCCAGTTTCTAAAGACACTATACCTATATGGTCCTTTCGTGGTTTTGTTATATGATGTAATAAGTATGCTTCAATTTTGAAGTATTAATAATGTATGTAAAGTATGGGTCGTTATAGTTGGTATGAGAGGAAAGGTATAGTCAACCTTTGGAAACTAGGATGTGAAAGCCTTAGTAAGAACACTAAAGATAAGTCTAAGCATAGAACACAGTCTTACTGTTTTAGAAATGGACCTGAAAAACCTAGGATAAGACCTTAAGTGTGAAATTTTATTCTTGATTATGTGGTTTTCCTATTATAATTAGTGTTTCTCACACTATTCTTCTTGGTTTTAGACAATGCCTGGAACCCGAAGGAACTATGTTAATGCGGAATGTGATGGTCAATGCAATGATTGTCCCCCTGAGCAACCAAACATTATGGGAGCTGGAATGCAAAATCTTGTAGCCATGCTCACACAACATTCTCAAGCTATGAATCATGCAGGACTTCCAAAAGACCAATGGAAGGAGCAACATTCTGTTGAATCCTTCATGAGATAGCATCCACCATCGTTCAGCGGGTCTAATGATCCATTAGTTGCTGAACAATGGATTAGCACTACTGAAAAGATATTTTCAGTTCTACAATGTTCTTAGCATGATAGAGTCATCTTAGTATTGTATCGTTTGGAAGGTGATGCGGATCAATGGTTGAATCTTATTAAGAATATGAGGCAAAGGGATGAAATTGAGTTCATGGAATGGTATGAGTTCAAGAACTTATTTTTCAATAAGTACTTCCCTCATATTCTCCAAACAAAGACGGAGAAAGAGTTTCTTGAACTGAAGCAAAAGGATGATGAATCTCTTGGTACCTATGAAGCAAATTTTACAAGACATGCAAGGTACGCTTCTGGTATTATTATCCAACCTGAGAGTAAGATCGATCGATTCTTTAGTAGCTTTAAACCATGTCTTCGAAGGGCCTTAGCCATAAGGGACTTCAATAACTACGATGAAATCTTTCGATGTGCTCTCAAAGTTGAGATGGAGATTGGAGTAACCAATCAGTCATATGGGTTTGATAAGAATATGAAAATGGAATTCAAAGGAAAATATATAGAGCACACTGAAAAGAAGATGATCTTTCTATTATGCTCAAAGTGTGGAAAGAAACATGGAGGGATTTGTCTTAAAGGGACAAGTAAATGTTTCAAATGTGGGAAGGAAGGTCATTGGGCATTGGAATGCCGCGACGATGGGAAGAAGATGTCTAATGATGCAAACAAAGGAAGGGATACACAGAATGAAACTACTACACTTCAATGTTTCATGTTCAAGGAGATGGGACATTATGCCAATAAATGCCCTAATCCAAGGGTTAATGATGATGGTCGACGTCAAAAAACTCTTAAGGCTAAAGACAAAGGAACGTCACATGTAATTTCTATCAACGATGTGGAGTACGATAACGATGTGGTGAAAGGTACACATACCATCCACTATAAAGTATCAAATGTTTTATTTGTTTCTGGATCCACCCACTCCTTTATTTCTGATGAGTTTTCTAAGGGTTTCACCGTATTACCTCAACAATTAGATGTTGAGTTTGCTGTGACAACACCTAATGGCACAATAGTCGCATCAAAAGTTAATAATTCTTCTCCGATTGAAGTTTTTGGGAAAGTGCTTCCTGCAAATCTTGTGATCCTTCCTATAGTGTAATTTGATGTGATTCTTTGCATGGATTGGATTTATCTACATGGAGCTCATATCAATTGCCAAAGAAGGGAAGTCACATTTCATATTCCAGATCAATCTATGATCGTCTATCGATGCAAGGATGAACATAACCTACCAGTGGAAATTTCTTCCATTTAATGGGTATTCATTCCACTAAATGAAGGTTATTTCTCTAAAATGGTTGGTGAGAAACTCACGATTAAGAATATTCCCATTGTACGAGAGTTTGATGATGACTTTCTAGAGGAATTACTGGGTCTTCCACCGAATCATGAAGTTGAGTTTTCAATAGAACTCATACTGAGTGATTTGCCTATTTCAAAGACACCTTATAGAATGGCCCCAATTGAGTTGCAGGAATTGAAGAAGCAACTCCAAGAGAATCTTGATAAGGGGTTCATATGCCCTAGTGCATCACCTTGGGGAGCACCTGTTCTATTTGTTAAGAAGAAATATGGATCAATGAGACTCTGCATTGATTATCGAGAACTTAACCAGATCACTATCAAGAAAAAATATCATCTCCCGCACATTGATGACCTATTTGACCAACTACGCGGAGCTCAATACTTTTCCAAGATTGATCTTCGTTCAGGGTATCATCAATTAAGGGTCAAAAGGGAGGATATACCAAAGAAAGCTTTCCGTACAAGGTATGGACACTAGGAATTTATAGTGATGCCATTTGGTCTTACTAATGCCCCTACTATCTTCATTGATCTAATGAATAGAGTCTTTAAATACTATCTTGATCAGTTTGTGGTAGTATTTATAGACAATATTCCTGTCTATTCAAAGAACAAGGAAGAACATGAATATCACTTGAAAATTATATTGAAGACCCTGAGAAAGGAGAAGCTTTATGTCAAATTGACCAACTGTGAATTTTGTCTTCATAAAGTTTAATTTTTGGGTCACATAATCTCAAAAGAGGGGATATCTGTGGATCCAACAAAAATAGAGGTTATCGAAAGATGGTCGAGACCAACAATAGTAACTGAGATCTGAAGTTTTCTTGATTTGGCTAGATATTATCAACGTTTTGTGAAATATTTTTCATGATTATCTAATTCACTCACCAAGTTGACTCGGAAAGGTGTTAAGTTTGTTTGGACGGAAGAATGTGAAGATAATTTCAAGGAGTTGATAAGAGGGTTATCCAGTGCACCAGTGCTCACACTGCCTTGTAGTGGAGAAAGGTTTGTGATCTATAGTGATGCATCCAATAAGGGATTGGTGTGTGTTCTTATGCAAAATGATATGGTTATAGCTTATGCCTCACGACAGTTGAAAATCCATGAGCAAAATTACCCAACACATGATTTGGAGTTAGTTGCAGTAATCTTTGCATTAAATATTTGGAGGCATTACCTTTATGGTGAGAGGAGTGATATTTATACTGATCATAAAAGTTTAAAGTATATTTTCACACAAAAGGAGCTGAATATGCACCAAAGAAGATGGTTGGAGCTGATTAAGGATTATGACTGCTCAATCCATTACCACCCTGGGAAAGCAAACAAGGTGGCAGATGCATTAAGTCGACAAGACTATGCCAGTTTATCCATGATGAGGATCACAAAAGATCCAATATTTATGGATTTACAAAGGATTGATCTTGGAATTATAATGGATGGGGAAAATCTTATCTTTCTAAAATGAATGTTCAACCATCTATAAATGTGAAGATTAAAGAGGCACAAAAAGAATATGTCGAGTTACAAAATATGGTGGGAAATGTTCCTGAATTCAACCTTGATTGTGATGGGAGAATAAAGTTCAAGAATCGGGATTCTGTTCCTCCCATCCCCGAATTAAAGAAGGAGTTGCTTGATGAGGCTCATAGTTCTTCATTCTATATTCATCCTGGAAGAACGAAGATGTATAGGGACCTGAAAGAGTACTTCTGGTGGGATGGCATGAAAAGAGATGTTGCTGAATATGTCTCTCGATGCTTGGTTTGTCAACAAGTTAAAGCTGAGAGACAGAAGTCTAAGGGGATGTTACAACCATTACCCATACCTGAATGGAAATGGGAAAACATCACTATTGACTTTGTCACAGGATGTCCTAAAACATCCAAAGGCAATAATGCTATCTGGGTCATAGTTGATCGTCTTACAAAGTCTGCAGACTTCATTTCTATTAGAGAGGATTTCTCTCTGGATAAGCTTTCCAGTATATATGTAAAAAAAGTGGTAAGATTGCATGTAGTACCACATTCTATTATATCTGATCGGGATCCGAGATTTACCTCGATGTTCTGGAGAAGTCTTCATCATAATCTAGATACAGAGTTGAGTTTCAGTACTACTTATCATCCTTAGACAGACGGTCAGTCTAAGAGAAAAATTCAAACTCTAGAAGATATGTTGAGAGCTTTCTCTATGGATTTGAAAGGTGGTTGGGATCAACACCTACCTTTGGTGGAATTTTCTTATAATAATGGCTTTCACTCCAGTATTCAGATGGCTCCTTATGAAGGTCTCTATGGAAGAAATGCAGGACTCCAAAATGATGGGATGAAGTTGGGGAAAGAAAGCTATTAGGACCTGATCTCGTTGATGAAATGGCAGAAAAGCTCAGATCTATTCAACAACACATAAGAGCAGCTCAGAGTCGACAGAAAAGTTATGCCGACAACCGAAGAAAAAACCTAGACTTTTATGTAGGTGATAAAGTGTTCTTATGAATATCTCCCTGGAAGAGGGTCATGAGATTTGGAAAGAAGGGGAAGTTGATCCCTAGATATATCAGTCCTTTTGAAATACTGGATCGTGTTGGGAAGGTAGCTTACTGATTGGCGCTTCCACCGAATCTCTCTCAAGTTCACGATGTGTTCCATGTATCTCTCCTGAGAAAGTACATACCTGATCCTTCACATGTACTCAGCTCAGAAGTTGTACCACTGGAGCAGGATCTTTCTTATGAAGAACAGCCGATAGAGATTCTGGATCATAGCGAAAAAGTCCTACGAAATAAGACCACTCGATTGGTGAAATTTTTATGGAGGAACCACCAATTAGAAGAAGCTGCATGGGAGATTGAGGATATGATGTGGGAGAGGTATCCTCATCTGTTTGTTACAAAGTGACAAATTTCAAGGGCGAAATTCATTTTAAGGGGGGTATAATGTAACACCCGATACTTTTATGTTATATAAATCATCAAAGGAATCTTTTTCTACACAACACTTGCTTGGCTTGCTTTACACGAAATCTCGACCTTCCTCGATAGCTTGCGTCGTACGCAATGCTGAGTTTTACTAAACAATGATATGCTATTAAAATATTATTAAAACTAGCCGTTATGAATATTAATAACCACTTTTTGAAATTTTTTAAATTTTATTTTTCAAAATGGACTTCATTTTTGGATTCAGAATTTCGAAATTAGCCTGGGGTGAAATTTTGGTAATTTTCTGAAAACATTCAATTTTTGATAAATAGTGAAACCACTAAGTGGTAGTTAAAAAACTGAATTTTTCATAGAACTTAATTTTACCGATTCTGGGAGTGGAATTTCAAAAATCCGAGAGACACGGTTGATGTCAGTATGTAAAATGTGGTTCAATGAGATGAAAATAATTTTTTGGTGAATAGTAACTTTTTACTTTTTTTACCACGGTTAAAAGTAAATAGGGTAATTAAGGGTAAAAATGATATTATTATTACACTAAAACATGTCCTAATTCTATTGGAAAAGTTTAATTCGACCAAAAACAACATTAGGAATAAACTATGAACATTTAGGCCCACTTGGATTAGATTAGGACATTTATTATTAATTTATTTAAAGAAGGGTTAAAATAGTTAAAATCAAAGATTAATAAGTAAATCATTTTTAATATGGGGTTATACATAAGATATATTCTACTATAAATATTCATTAGAAATCTAACAATATTTCCTACATAATGGTATTTTATTTGTAATTTTTAGACATTAAATATTATAATTTTTTTATGACACAATGATGATGCAGTAATTATCTTACTAATGAAAGATTGACAAAATTGATGTTATAAACACCAAAATAAATGTAATATGAGACTTTTTATGAATTCCACTAATTTTATAGATTAATATGACATGTTAGTATTGATTTAATTAACTTTTTTAGAACTAATCATTCTGTTATGATTTTCACAAAAATTAATTACTAAATAGTGTCAAAATTGACATAAAATAGTTTTTAAAACAAATATTATTTTAGTAATTGTTATGTTATTCCTAAAAATCTAAGGATCTGAAAAATGACTTAGATAAGGTTATATATATTAATAATAAACAACTTGGGGATCTTTTGGCTTCTTATAGTAAGTTTATTAACCTTATAGTATAAGAACATAAGAAGACACGGTAAAAGTAAAATTATTTTACTTAATGTTTAATCTAAATGATAAGGATAAAATAGGAACCTAAACTTGTCCAAATTCTATTGTATGAGAGTATTTCGACCCATACCCAACTTATCTTCGAAATAAATCAATTTTGAGCTATTTAAAACCGAAATTGACTTTATAATAAAATAATATTTTTAGTTTTTCCAAAGGATCCCCTCTCCTCCCTTATAAAAGGGCACCTCCTCCCCCTCATCCTCACACCACTTTGAGCCTTAAATCTCGGCCAACCCCTGACAATTTCTTCTCTCCACTTCCCTAGAAACATCCTAGAGGTTCTGGTCTTCATCAAAGACCCATTTTAGTGCCCTAAAAGGAGGTCTCAAAGAAGCACTTCAAAGAAGAGGTAATGTCCGTTACTAATTCTTTCATCTTTATTTATTCTTCCACTTCTTCTTATTTAGGTGTTTCATTATGAAGTAATAACATCAGTATAACTCATATAATGATATGTTATTATAAGTATGAAACAACCCTATTTCACCATCTATCCATCTTACAGAAAAAGAAATCACCGCCCGTGTGTACGTACGGAATACCCTCTCCACGCCGTGGTGTAATCTATTTTCCACCACCACCTTACTTTGATGGGTATAATGGTGTAATTAATGACTATATATGAATATTATAAAGTGATACTTATTCTTAAATAGTATAAATACACTCCAATACAATTCCATGATCATAGGAATGATATCATCACTCGTGCGTACGTACGGAATACCGTCTCCACGATGTGTTGTGACTTGTTCTACATGATCTTCATTTCATAATGATTATATAAATAAATTGAATGAATTAATATGATATATATTACACTAATACCATTCTGGAAATGAGGTATCTATAACCTAAAGATAATAATAAGAATTTAGTCGACAAAACATGTATAAGAACAAAAAGTTATAAACACCCGAATAACAAGTAGCAATGAAATATTAATACTAAGAAGCTAAGAATATGACCATATATGATATAATAAAAATAAGTATGATTCTGTAATAAGTCAGTAACATTATTTAAATAATTATACAAGAGGTTCGGACACGTATAAAGTATACCGGACCTAAGGTAAGGGAAATATCACAATCTCATTTTTATCCGAGATATTTTATACTTTGGTATTTACTGGGGTGTATTTTATCATCCACATCCATGTTTCCTCAATATGTAATATTATTTCCATCCACCAAAAATTGTTTAAATCCAATTTTACCCTTCGGTGAATTTTTAGTAAAGGATATGAAAGGAATCTTTTGTCATTTTTCGTAGGAGGTACTTTTTGACTTTTCCGACAAAAGTACGAGACCAATGGTTTTTTTTAACTTATACGGTATGAATGTATTTTTAAAACATTATTTCCAAGAAGCTTCCTTTAAAAGTTTTCAAATTTATTTTTAATAAACTTCTTTTAGTTATAGTTTTATGACATGTTAAGAAATGAAAAATGTTTTTGAAGTAGAAAGGATATTTTCCTCAAGAATGGAGTTCAAGTGTTTTATCAAGATTATTTTCCATATAAGATAATAAAGGGTTCTGTTTCTATCCCTATTATTACATGGATTTGATTATGTTGTGATGGAAATATTTTTATGAATTCCTTTATCTTATATGATTTTTTTTATGATGTCATGTTGTTTAAGAATCCCATTTTTACTACATGGGTTATGCAATGATGTATGATTTATGATTTTGTGGCACTCATAAGAATGGTATCATTATACGATGGGTGGGACCTATATCTCCCTCCAATGCATTGGGTAATGATTTTATATCTCATGAGATAGACATGGCTGGAACGGTAGGTTATACCGGTTCAGTGAAACAGGACTGAAACAAGGAGTGAACTCGGTTCAGAAATGGAATTTGTCCACAAAGATAGTCTTGGCAATGAGTCTTCACTAATAAGAAATGATTCTCTATGATTATGTGTGTATGACACAAAGTTTCAAGTTTTATGTTATGATTATTGAGATTCTTTTTCACTGCTATGATTTATCCCATGTTATGAAATTATGCTCTCTTTTCCAGGTTAAGATTTCCAAAAGATATGTTCTTATGAATATGATGTGATTGATATTTCTTTTGATTACCCTTACTGAGCATTTGAGATCACCATTTTGTATGTTTTCTTTCCCCAGGTCAGGAAGAAGGTTATTAAGTAAGATATGCCAAAAGGGACTATAGATATGATGAAATATATGGGAGACAATGTAGACGCTTTATGAACTAGTTGTTTCTGTTTCCCAGTTTCTAAAGACACTATACCTATACGGTCTATTCATGGTTTTGTTATATGTTGTAATAAGTATGCTTCAATTTTGAAGTATTAATAATGTATGTAAAGTATGGGTCATTATAGTATGTATTGGCTATCAAATTATGATGTGAGGATTTATTGCAAGATAAAGGAAGTTATAATCATTGGAAATTGTGTAGAATCTCTCGCCTTTACGGCAGAAACTTCGCCACCAAATTCTTATCTAGGACCACCCTCGTAGCTCTATTGAATGTAATACATTGGGAGTACGATTAATAAATATCTATGGGAGTGGAATGAAATATTCAAATTTAATATGTACACATAGTGAAAGATTACAATGATGTATTTCCAGAGAATTTACTTGGACGCCCTCCAGAGCGGGAAATTGAGTTTTCCATTAAATTAATTCCGGGTGAAAGACCTATATCAAAGACCCCATTTAGAATGGCCACTATAGAGATAGTGGATCTGAAGAAATAAATAGAAGAGTTGAGTGAAAAAGTATTTATTCGACCGAGTGTTTCTCCAGGGGGAGATATGGTCTTTTTTATAAAGAATAAAGATGGATCCATGAGGTTATGCATTGATTACATAGAAATCAATGCTATTAGAATAAAGAATAAGTATCCTCAACTTCGGATTGATGATTTATTTGACCAAATTCATGGAGCTCAAAACTTTACAAAGATTGACCTTTGATCCGGATATCATCAACTACATGTGAGAAAGGAGGATATTCTGAAGACAACATTTTGAACAAGGTATGGGCATTACGAGTTTATACTGATTCTTTTTGGACTGACAAGTGCAGCCTCTGTTTTCATAGATTTATTGAATATAGTTTTCATGGTATATCTTGATAACTTTTTTGTGGTATTCATTGATGATATACTGGGATACTCAAAAAGATATGAAGACCATGAATATCATTTGCGAACTATTCTTAAAACTCAAAGAAGAAATGAATTATATGGAAAGTTGAGCAAGTGAGAATTCTGGATTAATTCGCTTTCTTTTCTAGGCCATATTGTCTCTAAGGATGGAATCCTAGTTGATCATGAAAATACAAAGGAAATCCAAGAATGGTCCACTCCAAAAAACATAACATAGGTAAGTGGTTTTATTGGTATAGCAGGTTATTATTGACGTTTCGTTCAGAATTTTGCCCGACTGGCTAACCTGCTAACCAAGATCACATGTAAAGGAGTTAAGTTTGTGTGGAAAAAACAATGTATATAATTCTTTGATGAATTGAGAAGAATATTGTTCAATGCTCCAATTTTGATTCTTCTATCTAGAAGTGATGTATTTGTGATATACATCGATGCATCAAAGAATGAGACGGGTTGAGTCCTTATGAAAATCTATAAAGTTATTGCTTATGCATCAATACATTTGATGACTCATGAGAAAAATTATCCAAATCATGATCTTTAGTTAGCAGTCATAATCGTTGATCTGAAAATATGGAGGCATTATCTCTACTGTGTGAGATGTGTGATCTATACGGACCAAAAGAAATACATTTTCACACAAAAATAACTCAACATGAGGAAATGAAGATGACTTGAGTTACTAAAAGATTATGATTGTTCAATACACTACCACCCAAGAAAGGCGAATAAGGTGGAAAATGCATTAACCAGGAAAAATAATGGCCTTTTGACTCAAATGATGAATGAAAGATATCCTATGTTTAGTAATCTACTGAAGATGGATATGGTAACTGTTAATGAAGGGGAAACATCACTCCTCTTTCAAATGATTTCTAAAACATCTTTATTGGATAAAATAAAAATCTCTCAATCGAATGATGAGAATATTATCAAGAAAATAAATGCTGTCAAGGATGGGAGACTGGATGATTTCATGTATGAAGAAAGAGTTATGATGTTTGGGAAGAGGTTATGCGTTCCATCGGTACCTGAGCTAAAAAGGGAACTGTTATATGATGGTCATAGCTCAAATTTCTCTATACACTTAAGTAGCACCATGATTTATATATATCTGATGGAATATTTTTTGTCGGATAATATGAAGTAAGAAATTGCTGACTACGTGTCATGGTGTCTAGTTTTTCAAAAGTGAAGGTGGAGAGACTACATCCCAAAGGAGTGCTGCAGCCTCTAACTATTCCTATGTGGAAGTGGGATAAAATTATGATGGATTTTTTCACTGGACTACTGAGGACACCTAGAAGTAATGATGCAATATGGGTAATTGTTGATCATCTCACTAAAACAATACATTTCCTTCCAATAAGAGAGGATTTACCACTTGAGCGGTTGGAAATACTTTATATTAATGAAGTTGTGAGACTTCATGGCACACCTCTATCAATTGTCTCAGATCGAGATCCCAAATTTACGTCAAAATTTCTGAAAAGTATTTAGAAGGGATTGAATTCATAGCTTCATATGAGTTCCACATATCTCCCTCAAACTGACAGACAATCTGAAATGACTATTCAAACTCTAGAGGATTTGTTGAGGTCATGTTGTCATGACTTCCAAGGTATGTGGTATCAATACATTCCTTTTGTAAAATATTCATACAACAATAGTTTCCATTCTAGTATTCAAATGTCTCCATATGAAGAATTATATGGATAGATATGTCGAACTCCAACTTATTGGGATGAAGTTGGTGGGAGGAAACTTATAGGCACCGAAATTATTGATGAGACCACGAAAAAGGTGAAGAAAATACAAGATCATATTAAAGAATCCCAAATTAGGCAGAAGAGTCATTCTGACAACCAGATAAAGGACATGGAATTTCAAGGGGGAGATAACATATTTCTGAAACTATATCCATGGAAGGGCTTCATAAGGTTTGGTACGAAAGGGAAACTGAGCCCCTGGAACATAGGATCATTTGAAATTTTGGGAAGAATTGGAGATGTAGCTTACTATTTAGTGAGGCCGCCAAATCTCTCCAGAGTCCATGATGTGTTCCACATATCGTTGTTAAATAATTACATACCAGACCCAACTCATGTACTCACATATGATGAAATAGAACTCAAACCTGATTTATCATACTATGAAAAGCCTATCAGGATTCTTGACACAAGGGAGAAAGTATTGAAAAATCGAACAACTCTTCTAGTAAATGATCTTTGGAGAAATAAGAATATCAAGGAAGCAACATGGGAACCATAGGATTTCATAAAGAAGAACCACCCACATAATTTTGGTGGCCTATGTACATAAAATTTCAAGGACTAAATTTCTGACGGAGGGAATAATATAGCACCCCAAACATTTTATGGGATTTTTCTCATAAATACAATCTATTAATCACTGTGTTCCTTTGAAACAACACTTTGTTATTTATGAGATTGTTAAAACCTATCCATTATACATAAATTTCTCACTTCTATGTTTTGAATTTCAAAAAATGGTAATCTATTGTTGTGTTCAGTAAGTCATTTGGAGTTTGATAGAACAAACATGTTTTTTTGTGAATAGTAACATACCCATATGAATAGTAATATGAAAATTAATATTAATAGTAACAAACCCTTATTAATAGTAAATAATATTATTATTTTATTTTCTTATGTCAATAAGATAATGATATCTTAATTAGTTTTTCAATGAGAAATAAAACTAGTTACACTTTAAGATTGTTATATTTCAAATTAACTATGACCTCATTTAAAAATTAAATTAAAAATATTTAGTAAAATAGTTATGAAAAATGGATTGTACTTTTGAAATCTACATGTCGATAAATGGTTAGGGTGAATTGTGGGAATTTTTCTGAAATAGCTGATTTTTCAGTGAATAGTAAAAAAAAATACATTTTTTAGTTTCGGTGTGTTAATGATATCATTAATGATATAATAATGATGTCATAAATCTGGTCGACTTGTGTATAATTAAATAATATATTAGGTGTCCGAAGTGGATTATACCATGGGAAAATACCATGGGCAAGCCCATGGTTTTCCAAAAACCTCTCAAGAGGTGTCCCCTGAAAATTATTAAAATAATCCCTCACTTTTCCTATAAATGCAAACTCTCCCCTTCATTAAATTAATTCCCAATTCTAACTCAACAATGTTCTGGCCTCCTAAACATCAAATTAGTCATCCCAAGGTTTCCTCAAGTCCCCATGGTCCCAACCATCATGTTCTAAGGGTTACACTACATGTTAAGAAAGTTCTCAATTTCTTTCTTCTTCTTTCATGTTCTATTTATGTAGTATGTCATTCATGTTTCCAAACCATGTTCATATTTTTCATCTTATTAATGATATAATCTATATTATTATTCATTCTGGATTGGTGACCCTTGTCCCCTATCTTTTTAATATTATCTAAAACCATGTTGTGTAGCAGTTAGGCTGCTGAATTTTTGTAAGCGATTTCAAAATTATTCTTTTATTTTGAGTTATTTATTTATTCATTCTTCATATCCTCACCTCCTCTATCCAAATTATCCTGATAACTCCATTATCATCTACAGATTAGATTTCTATCATGTGAATGGATGAACCATCACCAGTATTCTTACTCCCTCCCTTTTATTTTTATAAACAAAATCAACATCCATGAGGTTCCAATTTATAACCTTCGTCAAAGATGATGTTTTGTTCATCAATATTTATTTCATTATTGGTCATGAAACCATATTTATGGTTGAACCAGGTCATAAAATATGTATTTTATCTTTATTAATGTTCTGGAATCTGTAAACATTCATAATATGGAATAAAAATACCAAACAAGTTTATTTAGCACAAAACGGCCAAGCCAAATTAAAGCGTGTATCTTTAACTCATCGAATGAGTCATCATCCTGGTATATAACCAGAATCATTATAAGATAATTTATGTCACATTAATTTAACTAATAAAGTATATTAACAATTCTGGATGTTTAGACATATTTCAAACCAACTTTCATTCTTGAATACAAGTAAACAAAGCCTGAAACCAAGTATGAAAATGCTTCCAGAACAATAAAATTGAATCTCGTAAATCCATCAAAATGTCCATTATTGAACTAAATAAGGTTATACCATATCAATTAAATATAAATCTTTTTATGGAATTATGAATTAATAATCCTAATTTGTTTATTCAGGTCTTTAAAAACAAGGCAAGAACACCTTCAAGCATATGGTAAGAGATCATGTCTCTCACATTTGTTCAAGAATATCCCCTTTGTTGTAAATAACATTTTATTGTGAACCTAATAATTCTTGTGTGGTGTAACTACTTCCCATTTGAGATCACATTCCATTTGAAATTATATTTCTATTAAATATCCATAATCTCAGATTGTGGATATGTTTATTGTATAAATCGTATACCATTTCACATAAGGTGTAGATTTGGGATGTTATTGATGAATCTGTATTCTATACTCTATACAGATATTGAAATGGAATTTTTCTCTTGTATTGAATCATTTTATAAATAATTCAATGGATATAAAGGTGGGTGGGGCCCACTACAGCCCCTCGATGCGTCGGTAGTTCTCATTAGACAAAACAGTTTGGCGACAGACCCTTCGAGTTTGTTTTAAAAAATTAGACGAGTTTCTACCAACAACCGTAAACAGTTTTTACGGTATTATGGTTTAATGTTGAAGATACATGAAGTCGAATTAATAATCATTCTATTTATTCATTATCAGTTATTATTATTATTATCTATGAGGTTTTCACTATGACAATGTCTATGGATGCATATTTGTTTCTCAGTTTATTAATGCAATTAGATATTCATTTATTCACTATGACATATAGAATACGTCATCTTGATTATGATTAAATTATTATTGTATGCAAGATTCGCTTTTGTAACCGTTACTGAGCATTTGAGCTCACCCCTTTCATTTTCTATCTTCAACAGGTGTTGAAGAGAATGACTTTTATTGAGTTAATGTGGATGCAATTTTTAGTTTTTATTATGTATTGTATTTTGTAACCTTTTCCAATTTAAGATGAGTTACATATATGTAACTAGTTTCTCCAAAACTACTAAACTGATCATTCCCTTGATATTTTAATTCCTTAAAACCAGGCCAATTTCACAAGTAATGCACCGGCTCCAGCCTAGAGGGGTCGGGGTGTTACAAGCCTAGTCATCGATGCATCACAGAAAACCACGTACCCAACGCCCTCATCTGGTAGCCTCAAGATGGGTGCACTAGTCAATCTTTGTATCAGCTCTTGAAAGATCTAATGGCATCGATCTAGCCACACGAAGGGTTTAACCTTCTTCGTCAATACTGCATGTGGTGCTGAAACTATGGAGATGTCTGGAACAAATCGTTGATAGTACCCAGGCAGACCTATGAAACTCCGCACCTCCATCACGATCCCGGATGCCTCCCAAGCAAGTACCATCTCAATCATTGCTGGGTCCACTATAACCCCAGCCTCTGAGATGTCATGTCCCATGAAATGATTCTCTCGAGTCCAGAACTGGCACTTCAAGAGCTTACTATAAAGACGGTGCTCTCAGAGTGTATCCAGTACAACCCGCAAGTGGTAGGAATGCTCCTCCTCAGTAGTCGATTAAATCAGTATGTTTTCAATGCAGACTACAAAAAAAGATCGAGGTATGGCTAAAGGATCCTATTCGCGAGACTCATGAACACTGCTGGAGCATTGGTTACGTCGAAGGGTATAACCAAGAACTCATAGTGACCATACAGACACCAGAGGGCCATCATCTGGACATCCTAGTCTCGAACTCTGAGCCAGTGATAACCTGACCTAAGGTCAATCTTGGAGAACCATCGTGCTCCCTTGAGCAGATCAAAGAGGTCATCAATCCTTGGGAGTGGGTACTTGTTCTTTACGGTCACTTGATTTAGGCGACGGTAGTCGAAACAAAGTAGTATGCTCCCATCCTATTTCTTGGCGAATAAAATCAGAGAAGCCCAGGGTGAAACACTGGGTCGGATGAATCCCTTTCCCTGCAAGTCCTCCAGCTGTACTCGCTACTCATGAAGCTCGGCGAGAGCCATCTGATATGCTGGAGTAGATATCATTGTTGTCCCAGGGTATAAGTCTATGTAGATGTCTACATCTCTATGAGGAGGTTGTTCGAGAACATCATAATGAAAAACGTCCGCATACTGATCCACAACAACAGGAAAACTCGGACTCGGCACATTAACCGCTCCTAGGATGAGACTATCCAACTGATGTCTGATCGGCTGCCCTCTTCTCTATGTAAGTCCATCCTACACTTCAAAGGCTCCCTTCTCACCGATGAAGTTGAACCTACTACCATCATTCCGTAAACACCGCACTTTGTGCCTAATATAGTCGATCAGGGCATGGATTGTAGAAAACCAGTCCATACCAAAGATGACATCGTAAGACCTTGACGTTGCTACAAGAAGATCCCAGCTGAATCCCTCGCCTCCTAGAGTAAGCTCACACTATCGGAACTAGTGCATAATCATCGAGTCTACTCTCGTAGGATTCTCTGGCCATAAGGATTGAGCCAAAGGCTCCGTCGGAATCTCCGAGCTCCGAACAAGGGTAGAAACAATAAAAGAATGACTTGCTCCTATGTTTATAAGAACTACAGCAAGGGTGAAGTAGACACAGATAGTACCAAAAATCATAACAGGTGCGCCGTGGTCATAGGTCTCGACTGGCTGGAGCTGAGCCTGCCCCTGTCATCCAGATCCCTATGGTCGGGGTGGTTCTCCTAGTGGTGGTGGTGGTACAGCTTCTAAGCGTCATCCACCACATGCTGCTCGGCCATCTCCTCTGCATAGTCCACCTGCTCTCTATGGACCACCACTTTCCAACCTTTCCGTCTGTCTGGGAGGTACCTCTACTATCTTCTGCTCCTCTGCATGGCGGGTCGGGCAGTCACCATCCATGTGTCCCTGCTAGCAACATGCATATCACTGAATGCCCCTCATATGGCTGGCTCTGCTTCATGTGCCCTGCACATATGAACTAGAATCCTGAGGTCACCCACCTGATGGCTTGGTCCACATGGACCTCTGTGACATTATTCTACTACCAGATGCAGATGAATCTGCGACGTGTCACCCTGTGATGGGTCTCGCTGCTGGTGTCGACTCAGAAAGAAATATCTTCACAAGAAGGGATCCCTCTAGTACTCTTGCCTGTGTCAGAATGCTGAGGTAGATCATCGAAGCCCTAATATCATGACTCATTCACTACTCAATGGTCCGAGCCTAGAAGAATGGGTCTCATACCATGTCCGTGGAGTAGCGCGAGAGGTCAGTAAATCTCACCATGTACTGAGCTATTGTCATACTACCCTACCGGAGATGGAGTACCTCCTGGATCCGCACTGCATGAAGGGTGGATGGAAGAAACTCTGAGTGGAAGACACTCTTGAAGTCCATCCAAAGTAGAGATTCCTAGTCGTGCACCTGGGGCATCAGGCTCAACCATCTACCTACTGCTACATGCAAGTGACTTGGGAAAGGATGACCATAAGGTCGGATGGTGTCCCTAGCAATCCGAAGACTTTTACGATAGCCTCCATCCAATCCTCTGCAGCCTGAGGGTCCATCTATCTACGGAACTTGGGTGGCCTCTGTCGCTGATACTCGTGCAACGCGCTCAGTCGGCATGCACCCTCTACTGCTGGGGCTGGGAGTATCGGTGGCTCAGCGGGTAGTGGAACCACTGGTGCCTCCGCTGTAATGGGGCCCTACACTGAGGCCTCGTTTCTTGGTGGGCTTCCATCTCACACATAACTAGGAACCCAAGATAGGTGCCCTTGTGGGGCCATACTAAAAAGAAACAGGTTTTCCACATTCAAACATTATACCTGGTGAGGTGACAAAAAGTAATCACAATGAAATCTTTTGAATCACACATTTAATCAATGTTTTCATGCACTGAGTCGGAAATCAGATGTCAGGGACCTGGTGTATGGATAAGTCGGTCGCCGCACCCTCACATGACTCCCTGAACAGAAAAAATACCCATTACTCTTAACACTATTGCTTCATAGTAGTGAATGATCAGAGTCCTGAGGTCTGTGGTAGAAATGACTCCTCTGATACCAATTTGTCATGACCCATCCTTGGGGGCCATGCCTTGACTACCCCAAGACTGCCTTCCATAGGATAGGGGCTAGAAACTAGCACCAAAGGCGTAAATCTCGATAAAAGGAAAGACATTTCCTTTACAAAAGTAAACAAACACAACAGAGTACGCAACTGAAGTAAGCACTAAATAAACTGAGTACAAAAGTAAGTGATGAAAAGTAAATGGGCCAGTATACAAACCCAACTGAAAGTACAATACAACTGAAAAGAAAGTACAACAACAGTAAAGTAAAGCAGAAACAACTATGTCATACTCCAGATATCCCACATAAAGGGTGGGTACAGAAGGTATCCTCAGCTTCTTAGGTCAGGTCGTCCACTCCATGTATGTGCCATCTAGTGGTCCACCTCCGAGTACCGTCCAACTCCACAAGCCTCCACCACGAGCAGTTATGTCCGTTGCTACATCCAACACAATGTATTGCGGGCATAGCTCGTGCAGCGGTGAGTATACAATACTCAGTAGGGACACCAAGACCCCCAACGATCTACCAGAATCCACAAAGGATAAACTACAATGGAAAGATACAATCACAAAGTATCAACCAAATATACTTAGGTATATTCCGATACATATACCTAAGTCATCAATTCCAGTTATGCACCAACTCTCGAGCCCATGAACATCCCAGTCCACATAGGAAAGAATTCAATCACACCAATGGTAATGATTGAATAGTCAAGACTCAGTTCACACAGATATACATTCTTTCGTTAAAAGATAATGATGTTCATATGTAATCAATGATTCATCTAAGCTGGTCGACTCACGTAGGATAGTAGTCCAACTAAGATATCAGACCCACGTAGGATACTAGATCAGCCACTCTGACGAACCCATGTAGGATACAAGAACAGTAGTCATCGCCATCGAACCAATGGAGGATTTCCAGTACGGTAGTCTTCGTCGTTGAACCCTTGGAGGATTCCAGTATGGTAGTCGCTGTAGTCGCATCCATCTCTAGGGTTCCCACACACTACACGCTCGATTCCGGGAGGGTCTGCTCCTCGAGCCAAGGGGGTTGATATATCAACTATCATGAAGTCCAGATTTGATGTATCCCGATGTTCCGTCTCGTCAAAAGGAACCCAACATGATAGACGACACATTAATCGGACGCCAGCTCTGAGAGTTATTAGCATTTTTCCGGGGTCCTGGTTGGAAATACGCTCGTTCCAAACCCAACCATTTTGCAAAGTCTTCTAGAACTCACATAGAGTATCGAAAAAGGACCACTACGTCATGAGGGTCCCAGTGCAGCAGACATCACGTCGATCAGATGCGCAGTCTTCAAGATATTCACCCTTAAGTAAAAAATGGGTCAGACATATTAAGTCCAGTGGGCTGGGAGGTCGGGTCAACTCAGTTTTGGAGGGTCTAACCCATCAAGGGTTCAGACTGGCCTGATGAAACATGTGGCCCAGCTCGATGGGGTGAGTCTCGGCCCGGTAGGACATGGCCCGACCTAGGGCGGCACGGCCCGGCCCGGCGCGGCCCGGACCAACACGACACGGCCCGGTAGGGGGTGGCCCAGCCACGACACAACAGGTTGGCTGAGCTGCTCAGCCCGAGGGGGCCATGCAGTCCATGGCGGGGGGCGTGTCCCCCCGGCAGCCTAAACCAGTGGTGCCAAGCGGTGCCGCCCTCCCTACTCCTCCGGCCGAAGCCGGCTAGCCTTCTCAGAACAAGCGGCCTGCATGGGTAGGCCACAGTTCATCCAGCGATGTTCCACCCTAGTGCGGCCGCTCCCCTCTACCCGTCCGGCCAACGGGCCGGCCGGTTCCTCCGCCGAAGCAGCCCACGGAATGCAGGCCACGGTCTTAAGCAGCATGGCGTCGTGGGGTGCCGTGGGGCACTATGGTTCCTCCCTTCGACCCGACCATCTAAGTCCAGTCGTTTCTTCCTCGATCGAGCGGACCGTGGTTGTCGGCCATGGTTCTTCCGCACGTGACCGGCGTATGGCTGCCACATCTCCTGTCATCGCCTCTTACAACGCGCATCAATCTCAAACAATGGAGAGTACGGAGGGTCGTCGGGCCTTGTGTGTTCGTCCAGTGCCCTCCTCGTTAAGTAGTAGAAATTGGCCAAGGATAACAAGGTTTCACAAAAAATGAATAACAATCTTATTCACATAAAATTGAAGCAATCCACCCTACATTGGAAGAGATTCGCAGTAGCCGTGCGTGATGGATGACAATGTCGATTCCGTCGTCATCGGAGTGCACCCAAATAAGAAGTGGAATCTCCTCTCTTGTCGTGAAGAAAAGAATAGAAGGCACACCATCGTTCTTCGTGGAATTGGCGTTCTTCATTGAAGAGTGTGTCATTCTTCATCGAAGGCATTCTTCATCAAAGAGGGTGGTGTTTTTTCTTAGAGAAGAGAAAACGCTTCTCTATTTCTCCAGATCTCCCACTAAATTCCAACACAACAACTTCCACCATTAAATAATATCTATACTATTATTTTATTCACACAAGTAATTAAAAATTCAATCAAATTAATTTAATTAATTTTTGATTTAGAATTCATTGATTAACATGTTTTGTAAAACATTGAAGAGGGAGAGTGGGAGAGGAAGAGTTCTCATAATTAAGTGGGGTTGTCACAATAAATGAAGGGGAATTAATTAGTGAGTTTGAAGAGAGTTATAAGAGATGAATGGTTGGGGATCGTGTGGGACCCACCTCTCAAATATCCAGACAGGGGAAGTTTGGTGGGTGTGGGACCCACCAATAACTTCCCATGGGAGGAAATAACTTCCATAGATATATAAAATTGTTCTAAACAATTTTATTTAACTTCTTAATTAAACCCAAATTGTTAACATTCAACCTATATAAACCACAATTATGGTAAAGGTCCCCTTAAGACATTACTGACACTGTGAGTTTATCGGTGTCCTCAGATTTCAATTCAATGCACTAGTTCAAAAGATATAAAAACTTGCACATACATTTAATGAATGTACCTGAACAAAACTTTAGAAACTAATTCTGGGCACACCAGGCCTCGGAATCAAGTGTTGTTAGAAGCCAAAGACTCATATAATTCTAAATAATCATGAAAGAAAATTTCCTTGAAAATTCAGGGTATTATAAATACGGAGTCACCTAGGTGGAGTAATGAATCAACATCTTATAAGACTAGAGGTAGATAGGGAGTTTGTCTGGACAACTCTTCTTGTTCCGATGAATCATATTCTCCAAGATGTTAGGGAGGGTTTTGTTTAATTACTCTATCTTTTCATTTCCATGTGCATGATAGTGAGAGGCATTGATAGAATAAATTTTTCACTTGGCAAAGAGTTTCTTTAGATCGGCTACTTGGATGTTGGTTCCGTTATCAGTGAGAATGGAATAAGGGACTCCCAATTAGTGGATGTTATTGGAGCTCACGAACTCAATGATGGAATGATCCATGAATTCGTTATGCAAAATTGACTCTGTCCACTTGGAAAATAAATCCATAGTAGTCATGATAGACCTACACTAGTGAGTTGTTATTGGTGGATAAGGTCCCACAACATCGAGTACCCACACTGCAAAGGTCCAACAATACATCATAGTATATAGAGGCTTTAGCGGATGATGCTAAAAAATATCATGGATCTAGAATGTATGACACATCATGGAAAAATGAATATAGTTATGGATCATGGTGGGCCAAAAATATCACAATATTCAGATTTGATGAGTGGGTTTTGATCATCCATGGTGATCCTTACAAGAACCAACATAAAATTCCTTCATAACCTATGAAATCTCTACCCCTTTAATGAAACAGAGGTGAATCCCATCAAAACCACATTTTTAAGGGACCAATTCAATATTGGGACCAATCTAGAGGGTGAACTGCACTATGTGCCATCAGATTCTCTCACAATTGGCTTGGTATATTGAGATATTACTATTCAAAAGATACTAAAAAATGGACTTTTCTGGTCAGGGGTCTCTTCCAATAATGAAGTAGGTCATTAAGGTCTTGATGTGGAGGCATCAGTGGTAAAGCGACATAAGTGGGGGATATAATAATCGTTATATGTGAATATGCATGATGAATCATTGATGCACAACATGAATAATCCAAAAATCCTGGTCATGTTCTATAAGAGATGTAGAAGGCTGTCCAAGGAATCAGCTTGACTGTTCTATGATCGAGGGGCATGAGTAACTTCTGGATGAGAAGGGAACTAGACCATCAGATGAGGAATATGATATAATAGAGGTATGATCACCATATTCCTGGTAATTTAGTTTTCATTCATCTTCATGATGACTATCTCAGAGTCGAATTTCACATTAAAATGATGAACATCAATCTCGAGGGATAGCTCGAGGACTACGATAATAGCCTGGTAATTTTCCTTGTTGAAGGTGAAACCTTATTTCCACATGAATGAATAGTTAAGGACATACTGTGTGGGCCTAATGATGAATTTATACGACCCCACTCTGTTTAGTTTTGGATCATTGAGTCTTTTGCCGGTAGGGCTTTGAGAAGCTTAATAAAAGTGAATTTTCCAACATCTAATAGACTATTCCCCTGGAAGGATTGCATCACAAAGAATTTCAAGATTCAATGATTGATATATAAGTCCTAGATGGGTAGAAATAAATTATTCCATTTCATTTCCCATGATGTTCTTTTGGGGAAATTTTTTTGATATCGAATTGTTCAAGGATCACTGACCAACAAGATCGATGACCTGTCAATATGTGGAGATTCAGAATGTAATTCATCAGATCGACTCAAGAAACCAATTGCATCACATAGTGATGAATATAATGTCTTAATTTCTACACTAAAAATACCTACACTGGAAATATCTTCTCGATAGATGAATATCTGGCTTTTGTATCAAGTGGCATGCATTTGATATTGTATAAGCTTTTAATTGATCATTTATTGTTCTTCTGGGCGAGATGGGTGTTGAGGGACTATTACAGAATTCTCACATAGGGGGCAAGTGAATTTCCCAACATGGGTGGTATTAGAACTAGAGGTTATAGAATTTAATGCTTGATTTACCAATAATTATACTGACATGCCTCATCCCACTGATACTCAACATCATTCTTCATGTGATGGTAGACTGAGATACACATTCTAGTCAAAATTTCTAGGTCTCGGTGTGTTTAGGATATGTTTCATTGAAAGTATTAGATATCTAGAATATTTTTTAGTGGATAAATCTGACCAAGGGAATTGATATTTTTCATATTGATCTCAATTCCCCTGTATCTGACAAAAAATATGAGAATCATTCTAGAGGTTACCCTAAAGTAACACTTCATGGGGTTCATCTTATGATGGAGGGAAAAAAGGAAGCCATACATTTTCTCAAGATACTTGAGAGGGTCTTAACGATGGTGAGATTTTACCACCATATCATCCATGTACCATTCTAACAATTTCTAGTGGATCAACATGAATATACAGTTCCTGGTGCATAGATCGGTGGCACCTTCATTATTTAGATAGAATAGCATTACTTGGTAGAAAAAGAACTGTGTGGTGCCTTGATTGTAGTAAACTCTTCATCTTATAGGGGTTTTTGGAATTTATTATATTTGGAATACCCATCCATGAAAGAGAGAGCCTATAACCTAGATGTAGATTCTATAAAATGTTCTGTCACAAGAAGGGGAAAATCATCCTTCATATAGTTATGGTTGAGATCTCAGATGTTCATGTTGACTCTAATCTATCCATTAATATTACTCATGCGAACAATGTCGGATAACCATATGGGGTACTGTAACTCCTTGAATATTTTTTCTTTAATGAGCTTATCAACCCCAACCTTAAACATGTCACCACAAGAATGGTGATTTTTCAAAGTGGTTGTTTGAACCAGTGATGATTTTCTCAGAGACCATGATGGTGGATATAGACCTAAAGATCTACCCATAGCATCTCATCATAACTACATTGAAATTAATCATGATGATTCCTTAGGAAATCCATTTATCAATGTATCACTTTTTTACATATAGATATACTGATCAGTGTTGGTTTTAGATCTATCTCGGTACAAAGGATCACCTATACAAATCATAGGCACTAGTAGATATAACATCTTGGATTTAAATAGGATAATCTTACAATTTTTCATCTTCATCCACAATGAGAGTATCATTAGAAGGAGGAAACTCCTTTGAGTTGACATGTCCTTCAAAGATAATGGGGTCGGACTAAGTGGTAGTGGAAAACTATTCAAGGGACTCTTGCAATGTAGAAACCATGAAGATGAAATATTTCGACCTGATTCCATATTGACTTCATCCCAAGTGGAAACGTTTGATAATATCCAAGAAATAATGGAATGTTGTCTTGAGCCAGTATATCAAATCCTAGAAAAACATCCAAGTATGATGTATGGTGGTTTCCATATGAAAACCATCCTGATTAATTATAAGAGTAGGGGGCCTCTGGTACCACATGATTATGTTTTGTATAGGAATACAAGGTGATATTTAGATGCTCTATAGGATTGGCAACATGATTCCCCTTTATTCTAGAGACCAAAAAAAACCATTCCCCATGTTCGAGGATGTGTCCTCGCATCTATGAATTAGGAAAACATAGGCATAACACAAGTCTGTCCATGAGTCCGTCAAAACTATAGTGTGTTCAACGTCATTTCCCTGAATATGTTTGTCCTTTCTCTTGTAGTAGTCAACATCCATGTAGTGGGATTCACAAGATGAAAAGGAAGACAAATAACCTTGGAGAATGACTAATATACCATTATGTGAGTACTTAAGGAAGTTTCTATATGAGGAAGGGTCTTTCGCATGCAGGTGGATCCATGGTCTAACCATCAACATATTGTAAGTAGTGTCTTGTGAGACAACAATGAAGTCAGTGCTGGGAAATAGATCACAATACTCAGTATTTATGTAGATCGTGCTAACTGATGATTATTCAATCTTATCATAACCTTCAATCATTAGTATATAGGAACTAATATCTATTTTAGATATCCCCATTGTGGTGAGTGTTTGGGTTGGCCTGAGATTGATCCTAGAGCCCGTGTCAACAAGACTGTGATGGAAATCCATGCCATTGAACATTATTGTGATGTAAAATGGGATGATGTTACCCTATATATGATAACATTAATCATATCTTGAAAAAAGAGATGATGGCTTGAAATTTAGTTTGCTCGAGGGGCTCATCATTGAATGGTTATGTAGATTCTACATCAGTCTCAAACAGTAGTGGGATTCTTATCAACTTTGTAAGATATTCAGGCATATCTACTGATAGGTGAGTAGCCTCAAGGATATATATCCTCACTAAATTTCTAGCCAGATGATTTTAAAAAAATATTTCCAATCCAATCATACACTTCTGCGAATATAAGGTCACTCGGTGACATGAGGTATGATAGTTGTTACTGGGGGAACTGGTGGGCCCTAAATGGTGCTGAGAATGCCCTGCTACCCAATAGTTGAACTATGTATAGTGTCTAACAACTTCCATCTATATTATTGATGTCCATATGCAATGGAACATGGTTGATCATTACGTGGTCATAGGTGGCTCTTCTAGATCAAGCAATACAAATGGTGGAGGGGGTAAATCTGACAAAATGGGATGAGAAAGTTATGTGTACTAAGATCTACATGTGGCTTACTGTGTAGCCTCGGTGGCATGAATATCTTGTCTATAAGCACCAAACAATTCATTATGAAGATTCATATACAAATGGATTCATTAACACTAGTGTTGACTCATGATGTTGGGATGGTCCGCATGATGCTCTTATTCATCGAGAACCTTGTAACGGTTTACCAGCATGACGATATTGACTGAATCAAATCCCGTGTAGTCACAAGAAAATCCTCCAATGCTGGGTGGATTATTGGGGAAACCCCATATATTAGGGAATGAAATCATCGATAGTATGATACAGGTTTGTCTCTGCCATATGCCTTTTTTTTCAGTTGTATCTTCACTACATAATCCCAAAAGAGGATGAAAGCTGAAATGATGACGATGAAGTAATAGTTAAAGGTAGGGTAGCTTCTTTCGAAGGCTCAAGCTGATTTAATCATGTGTATATAATATCATGGGCATGGTAAAATTCCTTTCCAAAAAACTGATCATTGTATTTTTTGAGACCCAAAGATAGAAACATTCTTTCATTCACCCTTGATATCATTGTTAGGATTTAGGAACACACATTTCACCTATGCCCGAGCTGGACTATACCTAACTATGTTGTTATCAACCTGATCTTGGATAAAGTATTTAATAACATAGAACTACTTGAGGTTGTGTCCATGGACCCGGTGATAGGGGAAGTTATTGGGGAGATCAGTGAGATTCTCCCATTTAGAATTCTTGAATTCAAGAAACTCTAGGATTACATGGTCCGAGTTTCATTGGAAATAATCGGGATCCTAATCCTCAATAAATGTGCAGGTCTGGATCCTCCAATCTGAGAAAATAGATCATGGAGCCTGGCCTCGATGAAGGGCCGGTTGAGCCTTTAAAGAATGCGGAATCTAATTATATCACCTAGGTGGAGTGGTTCATTAAATAGGGTCTCTTCTGATTCTATGGTGGGAACGATAGAGCAAGAGGCTACACCTGAGGTGATGGGCCTCAACAATTCTATAGAGATGGATCTTTCTGTAACAATTCCAGTTTTCTATGGGCCTTTATTTTTTCTATCGTAGTGGTCTCAACAATAGAGGCTCTTCTTATGGGGGCAATAGGAGGAGTGGAGTTTCCTTCTTTCTTTTTGGAAGAATTCATCTAGAAATTACTCTTTGTCAGAGAAATATTAGAACCCACATGGGAAGTTCTTAGTGGTGAAAGAAGGGACCCATTATATCTTCAAATTCCCCATGTGGGATTAGAATTAATCTTACCAAAGTGGAATATATGAAATAAAAATTAAAAAATAAAAAAAAATTAATCTGTACAATATTTAATTTATAATTATATAATACTTATTTTTTTTTCTCAAAATAACCAGTCAATGTGTTTATCATTAATCCATGGTGATGAAGGTGAAATTAAGCTTAATTTGCGACAAAACAAGAATGTTTGTGACCCAAATTAACTAGAAAAATTCCTAAAATTTATTTGATGGCTGTATATCTCCATAAAACCATCTACTACTGACTTATATTGGTTTGGTATTAATTATTTTAGATAAGAACATGTGGACACCTAATTTATTTTAAAAAAATATCCAAATACGTCTTTTTCATTTCCAATAAATGGTCACCACCTCTCACACATCCTCACACCTATAAAACCTATTAGTATCTCACAAAATCTACAAAATACACATCCAAAAATACCTCCCTTACTTATATAATCCCTCCCTTTTGAATAATTCAATCCAATGTAACTTTTTTCCACAAACCAAAAGTACTTCAACTATTAATATGTAACGTCTTCTCTCAAGTCCATTCATTTATTTTCCTCTACACCCATCCACTCTATTTATTTCATGATTTTATAATAGAACCAGTTTAATAAATATAGTAGTTCATTTTTATGTTAATTTTTCAATATTAACGTACACTCACCAATAACTAATGGATAACAGACACTGTATTTATGTGTATGGAGAACTACCGCCTCACTAAAAAAAGATCGGTCAATTTTTATTTACGGCCTATGATGGGGGAAATATGATAGATACAATGTTTATATATGTTATATATTATTTTTATTAATTTTTATGCTTCTAAATTTATTTTAAATCTCTTGTATTTTTATTTTGCGTGTGCTGTTAATAAGATTATTTCGTTTGAGGAACTGTGGACTACACCCCATCAATGTGATGTGACTTGTTCGCACACAATATGGAATGTATTAAGAATAGGTTTTGTAAAATCTTATGATATATATATATTAAAATATTGTTAATAAAAATAATTATATATCTATAGATGTATATAAATATTATATTTTCCTTCAATATTTCAATATGACACAAAAAATGGAAAAAGCGTTCATGTGTGTGTATAGGATATCATCTCCACAAATGATGTATTCCATTTCATTATTATGTATTCAGTAAATTATTATAATAAAAATATAATGTATATATATAATATTTAAATCTGGGTTTAAATTTTTGAAATTTTTATATAATGTACATTTACCACAAATATAACAAAGTAAGACACATACAATGTATAATGAGAATATTAAACAAAGAGAATCCTTAAAATAGGATTGTTTACAATAGGGTAATATAAAGTCATAATCATAAAATATATGGTATAAGATATAATTATATGGTTTTGTAAATGTTTTATATAAAATTTATATTTATTGTTATGGTGTTTTGAATTTTAACAATGACAGTCATGATACACCATAATCGGGTATCATCTCACTTTTTATTTTTGTGAGACACATGCTTTATTGACCACCCATTATTTTTTTTGTGGTGTGTATATTTCACATGAATGAATTCAATGGTTGTTATAATTTAATTTAAGGGTATTTATGTATCCATTATATTGAATATTTTTAATGTGATTTATGTTTCAATAGATAAAAACCCATAAAATAGTTCTATCATGGTTTACCATCATTGAGACAGATGCCATGTTATGTACCTATATTTTTATATGCGGTGTACATACTAACATTGACATGTTAAATCATGAATATAATTCCATTCATGATATTTTATGCGCCATGTAATTTCATTTTCTTACAAGGGGATTACGGTTCAATGTTACCACATAGTAAGTGTTTATTGAAACAATATCATCACCTTTTGAGACTATTTATTTTTATCTTTCCATTGATGAAATATTATGATCCATCTCTCAATAACACTCATGAGAATCCTACATGTCTATTTATTCAAGATATATCCACTCATTAGTAACTTTTTTCACTCATTTGTACTTAATATAATGATTTTAAGTAAAATATGATAGTATGTCTCTATCGTCTGATATATATCTTATTCAAAAACAGTATTATATAAAATGTTTTAAAACATGTTTTCAAAAGATCATTAAAGGCCAATTTCATGGAAAAGGTATTATAAAAACGTTATATAGTTTTCATTTCATCCTTTATTACTTTTAAATTTTATTATTAATTTGAATGGATTTTCATATGTTTTACGTTTTTCAAAGGAAATTTTCAATGGAGAGAGGTTATTTTTCTCAATAAATGTTTTGAAATATCTTTCAAATTTATTTCCCATTTATTATTACTCACACTGGTGTTACTCATTTCATTATTGATAAATTAATCTATATTTCTATTTATATTATTTATCTGAATGAATTTTTTTTGGAATGATTTTTATGAAACATGTTTCTTATTCATGAGTCATATGATTTTAAAACCCACTTATTTTCATAAGTTATGTTTATGAGGAAATTATTATGGAATATGACACATTGAAAATCTTATGATACGATTACATGTTTAAAATACCCATTACATTTTAAAGAATATGATATGATTTTTTATGATCCTTCGTAACATGTACGAATGATTTCATAATTAGACTAGTGAGACCTATATATCACTCTAATGCATTGGGTAATGATTTATATCAAATTATATTGACATGGATGAAATGATAAATGAACTCAATTTAGTATTTCATGGACAAAATGGGAAATAATCTTAGCTCAATAATACAAGGATAGATCAATGGGTGAACATGGTTCAGTAATACAAGGATGGAGCAGGGTGTCAACATGGTAAAGTAATGGAATTTTTCCATTAATATTGTCTCATAAGTAGTCCCATGACAACTTTTGAATTAATTATATATGATTATGTCTGTTCTCCATTCCATGTTTCATTCATATGTCACTCGTTCTTGGATTATGTAGTTTATTTACATATGTTGAATGCCTTATGAACTACCAATCATTATGCCATGATTTATGTATATGTTCTTTGATATAAAGGGTATGATATTCTATTCTCATGATCGTCTTCTCATACCCTTATGATCATGATTATGTATACATATCTCACTTGTTTACCATTATTAAGAATTTTAGTTGATTACGTTTTTCCATTCCTTATATTATGAATAATGATTTTAAGTTGAAGAGGAAATCGTAGAGATACTTAAAAAAGATGTTAAATATATTTGAACTATATAGTTTATATCGTTTCCCACTTTCCAAAGACACTAAACAATTACAATCCTCATGGATGATTTTTTTAATGTACCACGTATTAATTTAAATGGTGAAATATCAATGTATGTAAATACTTGTTCACAATGATTATTATATAAAAATATAAAAACTTAAAGGTCATGAATAATAAATGTGGCCTAGTTTTTTTGATGTTGTAATTTTTTGGATGGAGAAAATAGGTCACAATTTTTAGCAACAATGATATATATGTAATATTATCATTTTAGCACCAATTCTAGGAGTTCAGGTTTTGACTGTTACAGATTGTATCAAAGTAATGATTTAGTTATATTTGGAGATTTGAATTATTTCATGTGAGGTAATATAAAAATTTTGGGATACCTTAATAGGTATATTCGATTATTTTATATCATAATTCAACTTATTTGACACTGCATTTCTAGGTATTATGTATTAAAATGTTTGGGGTTATTGATGAAATTTTGGATAATGTTTGATAGGGTTCAACTTTATTGTAATTCCCTTTGATTATAATTATGATTTATTCTGGGTGGAATTATTTTTCTCATTTGTAAATATTAATAGTGGAAAAACTAAAGTATGGGTTACAATTCATTTCATATAAGAATTCAATAGGTATTGAATCCAAAACCTAAGTGTTAGAAGGGTGTAGCACCTATAAATTTCCATGATGATTTCTTGTTTAGTTTGATGTTTTATAGTATAATTTATTTTTCTCAAACATATTTAATTTTATATTTTGATTAATTGTCATTCTCTTGGCACAATATGTGACAAAATCCTTTTAATCATTTTTTAGAACATATTTATGAAATATCTATATAATTTTAATGATAATTATATATGGAATGATTTATTTTGAACATTTAGTATTTTTGTTGATGCTTTGGAGACATTAGTAGTTAATATTATATTAATATGTGATTTCTATATTTGTTTGTATAATTTTTAAAATCATGAGGAATATATTGGTATGTTTTTAGTGATATTTGGTCCTTTGAATGTATGTTTTCATGCTCTAGAAATTAAAAAGGTACCGAGAGTACACAGTGATTGGAGAAAATAATATATTTTAGTGTAGATATATTAAATAATCAAATTATACTCATCATGTAAGTACATTTCCATTTATGTCTAGTCTATATTGAAGTAAAATTCTTCAAATTATGAAAATGGACATTGATAAAATGTTATCTTAATACCCTCATTTCAAATTAACCGATGAAATTTTGAATAATTAAAGAATTATGGTTTTGAGTACCATATCATTCCATAGATTGTTCACCTTATTGGGATGATTTATCTGTGACACCCTGTAAAATAATATATTCTTATCCTCCATGTCGATATATTCACATTTCACAATTGTTATCATAATTATAAACCCCATTATTTGTTATTTCGGATGCCCCTAATATTAGTAAGAAACATTTAACAAGGAGATATTTTATTAACCATTTTTATAATGGGTGTTTATAGAAAAATATTTCAAAATATCGAAACAATTATTATAGATAAAATGTTTTTATTTTGAGGATGAAATTTATTAACGATTGAGGATGTAACCCAAAATTATTTTATTATATAAAATTATGCTTGTTAGATTAAACAGATTGAAGCACATAACCTAACCATGAATGTAATAATCTAAGACATTATGATATATTAAACTTTAAATAAATTTTTTCTCTTTAATAGTTTGTGGTACACGCTTCCGTGATACTATTATGTTCAATAGAATTTTTAACATGTAACATCAAGCTAAAATTACCCCTGATATATAACCATTACAACATGGCTGTTAAATTATTGGGTATTAATGGAATTAGCTAATATATGATATATATATATATATATATATCGTAATTCATATTAATTATTCAATAAATTTTTAGTAAATAATCCATCAATTTATATTAATGTGATTTCAACCTTAAAATATATTTTTTAAGATGATTTTTTATTACTGTCATGAAAAGAATATTTTATATGTCTTTGGAGATTTTATAAATTTAATTTTAAAATATTATCTTCATTATTATATTTGGTATATAAAATGTATCATTTGGTGATATTTATTTTTTTCAGTAAATATCTATATTTTGTGAAGACTGAAAATTTTATTTTTGAGAATATATAATTTTTTAAAAAAATTATAATTTAAAAGACATCATACATCATTAATATTATTCCAGAAAATATAATAATTATTTATTAGTATTTAATAAAATTACATAACTTTTAATTATCACTATATTGTATTTTAGTATATATTCATTTTTAGAAGGGATTTTTCAGTAAATTGTTTCTAATTATATAATGTTTCTCAATAATAATAAATTAATATAACAGCAAATAGAAAATTATTTAAAATAATTTTATTTATTACATAAAATTAAATATTAATTTTTATTTATATATTTTTTTTTTGAGATATAATAAATAAGAAACATCTTGAGTTTGAAAAAAATGACATCTCGGAAACCTGCTTTTTCATTAATTTTTTGTTTTTTATTCAATTTATTTTTTCCACTTTTATAATATTTATTTTAAATAATAGACATGATTTCATAAATCATAATGCAAAAATTATTTTGTAGTGAATTTATTTTAATATTCTAAAATGTTTATTTTATTATGAATTTTATGGAATAATAAATTTGAATTTTTAACTATATTCTCATTTAATAAATTTATAAATTTAAATAATATTATAAAAGGATAAAAAGATAAAATTATATAAATTATATATATATATATATATTAATCCAATTAGTTTCTCTAGAATAATTTTCATATTTATATTATATATAGTAATGTTGTAAACATTAAAACTTTTTATCATTTAAAAACAACTTTTTTTTATCGAATCTGGGAGACTAATATTAAATTGAATTTCTCCACACAGTTTAATGGAATTTGGAAAAATGGATTATATATTTTTAATTTAAGTAATTATTTAATAATTTCAAAATAATTTTTTACCAAAATTTAATGTGAAAACATTAATAATATTTTATTGCTGATAATTTTAAAATGTTTCAGCACAAGTTGACTTTAATGGATAAATTTTTTCATTACATATAAACTTACATTAAAAAAATTTTATGAACCTATTTATAACATTACTCATCTATGTTTCAATAATGGGTAATTTTGGACCCTTTTGAAAGATTGAAAACATTGGACAACTCACTTGTTTTAAAAAATAACAAATGTATCCTCTCCCCCTAATAAAAGGCCACACACTCTCTAATCTAATTCACATTATAAAAGATATTTTTTAATGAAAACACCTAAATAAATCGCTTACCAACTCCCCTAATATAATCATACACTAATTTTTTAGGTTGAAATATACTCTAGAAATTAATTTGTTCAAAAACTAATGGGGGAAACATGATGAAGAGGTAACATTCTTCCACGAGCAATTTTTTTATTACATTATCCACCACCATAAATTATTATTAATATATTATTTATTATAAAAATAATTATAATTCATATAATGAAATTCTATTTTATTAATATCATAACCACATTAATTTTCCTCTTCTTTCAAATAGGTTGACAATTCAACATTCATGTGTACAGAGAACTAGCGCCTCATAAAAACATGACTTTCTTTTTTCATTAAAACCTCTCACCATTTTGTATAATAATGGATAGATAGATTATATATGAATTTTATAATGTAATTATAACAATTTTTCATTATATTCCATTTATTTTTTTTATTATATAGCATTGGGGATATAATAATTTCAATCATGTATAGGGTGGCCAACCACCTCCCAAAACGATGTGATTCGTTATCACTATTGCATTAAATGAAATTTAATAGGAGTAAATATAATAAATATATTTGATATTATAATATATTATACTGATATTTAGGACATGTTTTTTAGTAATTATAATAAGTCATTTTATTTTTTACACTTTCACTCACTAAAAAACTTAAAACTTTGTTTACGGACTTGTGGACTGCCACCTCCACGATGCAATGAAAATCATATTCCTAGAAACAGACTAATATATGTACTAAATGTTTGGATCTAATTTATTCAATGTAACACATTATTACTCATGTGTATAAAGAATCAAATGCATTGGCAGATGGTATTGCTAACAAAGGTGTGAGTATCTCTGATTTTCCTTAGGGTGATCAAGTGCCTAGTGAACTTTTCCCATTATGAAGAGGGATAATTGTAAATTTTCTACTTTTAGACTGGTGAATGCTTTTTATTTATTTCTTTCTAATAAATGGATTTTGATTTTCTGGGAAAGGTCTTATTTTTTAATAAAATGATATATATTATTATATTCAATTTAATTAAATTTTATTTATTATATAATGATCATTATGTAATGATAAAATAATTCTTAAATTCATTCCATAATGATCATTAAAAATTTAAGTGTTACTCATGCGTGCATCCGACATACCATCTCTCTGATCCTATTATTAGTTAAGTTTTATAATCATATTTCTTGAATAATTTTAAAATTTTATATTATTTATTTATTTGATAATTAATTTATAATAATTATTAGGTATACTTTTATACAATGAACCCTTTGACCATAATCTACTTAATAAATTCATTTTTGAAATATTTGAGAATATTTCAAAAACCATAAAAAATTATCACAAATGATTATGTAGTAATATATAATTCCTTAATCATTGAAATAATATAAAGAAATATCATGATATTGGTTATTAAATAAGTAAATAATTAATATAAATTTACTATTCATTAATATAAATAACAAGCCGAACAAATCAAACTCAAGATAAGGAATGTCTCGTCTCTGTTGTATTTTTGTAAGGTATATGACATATTCAATACATATTATTGTAGTATCACGAATATATATCCTATGAAACTATTTTATTATTATTATTATTATTATTATCAAATTTATGGATTTTTACATATATATTTTTTGATACCTTTTTCATTGTGATTATGGATTCAACGACTCCATAGCGATGAGTAATTTGTTTCTCAATTTTTTTCTTAGAAATGTATATTATGTTATACACATGTGTTATTTAATAATGTGAATATACTTTTCCATTGACGTGTTTTATAATGAAACATATTATTTTCATGGTTTTATAATTTTTATATAATAATATACATTCATTGGGATTATAATTAAATAATTCCCAAGTTGTAATAGTATCATGTTACAATCTCATTATTTATCATTATTTATAACAATTATGATTCATACAATGGGATAAAAAATCCATCCATTATGTAATTCAATAATATAATTTTCATCTCTTAATTCATTGTATTTACATGAAATATTACAATATCTTCAACAATTTGGTATATAAAAAATTTATGAAATGTTTTTATTGAAATCAGACTTTAAACGACTCTTTCACCAGAAATCCATTTTATTAAAAAAATTGATTTCTATAAATAAGATTAATAAAATTTTACAATCCTATAAATTTTAAAAAACAATTTCATAATTGTGTTATATATTTTCTAAAAAATTAACATAAATTCTTAGGTCATTTTCCAAACAACGGTTATTGGGATTTTACATACAGTCTGAATGGATTCTTCATTTCATTTTCTAAACAAGGCAACACTATAGATTTTTTATAGATAAAAAGGTATGTTATTTTTAAAATTAATGGAATGTTCATAATAAACCCCCATCATTACAGAAAATTATTTAAAGATTACTTTTCTAGTTTAAAGAATTTATTTATAGAGAATTTATCTTCTATAATATTCAAGGAATTAAAAGTTTTTAAAGTCATTTTAAAATATTTAAATTTCTAAAAAATTTAATGATTAAAAGGTGATTTTAAAAATGTAAATTTTATTCTCCTCAAGATATGTTTTAAATTAATTTTAAACCATCCATTATATGATCATTATAGATGATTTAAAAGACAACGATATTCACTATATTTTATTCATTTTCAATAATTTAAAAAGTTATTATCCAAGGAAATGTTCATTTTCCTTAAAATGTATTTAATGAACTATTAATGGTATTTACATTCATAATCTGTATCAAAAAATTAATTTTACTTCTTCTCTAATAGTATATTGGTTTTGACAAAATCCTCGTTTATTGTATGAATGAATTAAGATCGATTCAAAGAGTTTAATAGAAAACATTTTTCTTTTATCATGGGATAATAATATTTTAAATATAATTAAATGAAATAAATTTTTCCATTGATAAATCAATCATGGAAATGAATAATATTTTTTTGTATTTTTATGATGAAATTAAATCTCTAAGTACTTTTTTATGGGTCTTAGTAATTACTAAGAAGACGTGATCCTAGTATTGCTTCTATAATGAGGCTTCCCAAATAGTACATGGTGATCCCGTTATGGATTATATAATGGGAATCCCAAATAGCACTGGGTGAGCCCTTTATAACGTATATGATGGGTTCACCAAGATTTAACCCCAATTGAATGGGTAATGAATATGATAACTAGATAATTGCTTTGGAATTTTGTTATAAGTTTTTTCTAATTATATGGGTTCTATATATATTCTATAAATGTGATGTTCCATTATACCGATATTTTTTATCAATTTTTTCTATAGTGGTTTTATGCTTTATTCAAACAATATTTTTATCATAATTTATCAAATTATTGATTCGTATGATTCATTACTATATTAATAATTTTTTCTATGATTTCATGTTTGATGATCTATGTATTTATGGGTATAAATATTAGGAAATTATAATCATGCACTTATTTTATTTCATCATACACTTATTCATTTTTAATGCTCACTATAGAAAATAATTATTTTATTATTATTATTTTCTTATTAAACATTCAACTAAAACATCATATGGTTCCATTTACACAGGTTATAAATAATTATTTTTAATGATTTACATCTAGAAGGTTTTTTAAATGGATGATAATAAAAAACTAATGTCAAATAAGGAAAAATGGCTTAAGTGGTGAAAATTATCTTCTAAAGCATGTGTATTTATTATCCTAATTATCTAAAACTATAATCATAAAAATTCCCTACGAGATTAATTGCTCCAATTTTCCCTTTTGATTTCCATGGAACTTATGGATGAAAAAGGGTCTAGATTTTTTGAATCATATCCATAAATATAATAATTACACTTTTAGCACTACATCATAGAGTTATGGTTATGTGATATTATACACATGTTCTCTATAATAATTACTAAAAAAATGATAATTATTAAATATATTGAGAAATATATATATTTTATTTTATATTAATTTCATTTATCTCGATATTATATAAAATTACTTATTTGATAATCTCTAAGTTAGATGTTTTGATGATATTTTGATTATGTGTCAAAAATGACATTGGTTGGTTGACAAAGGTCCAAGAGGTTATTATTTGAACCCATCCATAACAAATATAAAAAAAATTATTGAATATATACATCAAATATACATGTATGAATTAGTATAAAATAGTTTTTTGGTAAATTAGGCATGTTATGATAATAAATAAGTCATATCATATACACACATGACTATAATTTAAATTTTCATTGATCATTACATAATGGATGTATGTAATATTTTACCTCTCCAAAATTATCATCAAATCATAAATAAAATAGTATTAAATTTTATACAATAATATATATCATCCTTGTCGTCAGGTCATAAAAAGGGAGTCACAGTACTTTATGAATGTGGTAGTCCAAACATACACGAATGATGTCATCATCCTTCTGTGGGTGAGATGTTAAGAAATAAAATAATATATTATAATTTTATAATGATAAATATTTCATTAATATCATAATTATATCACTTTTCTAACATATAATCATTAAATTTATCCTTATAACCTTAAATGTAAAAGAAATATAGAATGAATAATCACAATGCTTAATGATGTGGTGGTCAATCGTACACAGGAGCGATGTTATCATATCCACTACGGAATATAATATATATATAAATATATATATGGTATAATGGATCCATAGGTATGTATTTTTGTTAATATATTATATATAATTTAGATTCATCAACATACCCAACCGTGAGAGGTGGTAATGGGAAATGTATGACATTATTTCCTAAGATGAAAATCTTCAATAGACATGAATGATGATTTCATAACCCATCTGATGGATTCGGGGATCATTTTAGGTAATGAAATTAACAAAAATAATTTTTTTTTGATGTTATGTATTTTATTATTATCTCATCATGGGATAAGAATAATTGTATAAGGTGGATGATGAAATTATATTGAATTACATATGTATAAATTTTACCTCTTATGAGACAATCACTTTGGGATTATACCAAATGTGTTTCTAGAATTGAATTTTGAAGAATAAAATGGATCTAGGATGAGGGTATAGAATTTTAAAAGTTAATTACAAGGTTATTTTATAAAATAATTTTTTTTACTTTTGATGAAGATAAGAGATGTGGTGGCCTTTATGAGTGAGGAGAATGGAATGCTGGTTATTTTTAAAAAAACGTGTATCCACTTTTTCTCTAATAGACAGGGTCCAAAATGGATTATTATAAACAATTTTACATTCTAAAATTGATATATATCAATGTGATAGATTATTTTACTATTTATTAGGTTATATTTAACCTTATTGTTTTAGTTCTACCCTTGTTAAATGCATTAATAACATAAGATGGGAAAATAATTTTTACTGCATTTACTATTCACAAAGGTAAAAACTTATTTTAATAATATTATAAAAAAATAAATTAATATTAATAATATTTAATTATTTATAATATATTCTATTAATATATTCATTAGAATTTAATTTAAAATTTGTCTTTTATTCATGATAAAAGGAATGTTTTGTAATGAAAATATGATCAAATGTTTATAGTGTTTTTAAATCAAAATTAATTATAAAAATGATTCCAAGTACCTAAATTAAATTAATAGAGATATTATTGAAATAATATTATATTCAAAAAATTATAAATATAATTTATATTTATAAATAATATGAACGAAATAGTATATCTCTTTTAATATTCGTTATTTTTTATTATCCATCAAAAAATGAAGGATTTCAAAATAAATCAAAAAAAATACTATAATATAATATTGATATAAATGTTTAAAAATTTATGATAATTTTATCAAATAAATTTTCTCAGATTGCTAAAAAATTAGTTTATGCTATGTTAGTAAATCTCGATTAATCATTTTTAGAAATAAATTAATTTTTTGAATAATTTCTTTTTCTTCCAAATGATCCGGATTTTTATTTATAAAAAATATAAAATAGGTTTATGTATGTAAATTTTTTTTATAATTTAGTAAGTCTTATTCATACCCTTCAACATATTTACTTTTTTAAATGTTCATTTTTGAATTATACTTTTATAGTGTATCATTGTTTCCTTAAAACATGTTTTATTCATAGAATATTATTGATGAATTTTTTTTTATTATAATATAAATATATTATAATGTTATGGGGTGTTACACATGTCCCTATAAAAAAACATCACCCATTACATTTCATCGATAATACATTCAAAATAGATGATGTTAGTTCTTCAAATATTTATCTACTTCCCTCGTTTCCTAATCTATATTAAGATATTTCTTATATAACATTAAAATACATAATATCTAATTCCTCAATACATTATTTCTGCAGTAATTAATTTAGATTTTTTATTCATTGTAATATAGGCCAGGGTCCTATTTTATATTATTTGGGGTAAGAACATTCATTAGGATTGTCATGTACTTCCTTAAAAATGATATATGGAACACATCATGTACTTTTGATAGGTTTGGTGTAATTGATAAATGATAAAGAAAAACTCAAATTCATCCAAGGATTTAAAATAGTCCTTTGTACCTAGGTATTTGATTCCATATTATACTAAACATCACAACACCCATCCACGTGGTCACATTCATGAAAAAATGATCTCCCATAAGGAATTACCAAATATTCTAATTATTATAGGAACTGTTATTTTTCCAACATTGAGATTATTTAATGTGATCTCGAATAGCTTTTTTCGATTATTATTTTCTCCTCAACATGATTTGTGACTATTAGTTTACATTCACCAACATCGTCCCAACAAGTTGGAGAACAACATCTCAATCTATATAATGCATCATAAAACACCAATTGAATACATGAATGGAAATTATTATTATATGATGATTATACTAAAGGTAGATAAAAATCCCAAATACTATGAACGCAACATAATCAAGAATTAAACATCGGATAAATTTATAATATTTATTTAACACTATCTATTTGTTAATAATTATATAAAGTGTTCAAATAATCACTAGTATTGAGGGAATTATGAATGATTTTCAAAAATTTCAATGTAAAACTGGGACTTATATTAGACAGATATTAAGGTAGTGAGACATAAATTATTAAAACAATATTAATATATAGAATTATGAGGAAATAAATAGGTAAATATCTTTATATAGAAAGAAAGAATACATATTTTTAAAGAATATCAATGATTAACCATATTATATTAATCATTCCAGGGGCCTTTACTAATCATATGACAAATTCCATAATAATTTCATACCATTTACACACAGGAATGAGAAGTTGTTACAAGAATCTAATAGGAATATGTATTATTTATTAAACTTGTTAAAAACCCAGTAATCTGAAAATATTTCCATGTATTTCCAACATCATTTTATCCAAATAAAAAATTACCCAAATCCCTATATATATTTGTTTCTACTATTTTTTCTTGATAAATTTGTGCTATGAGCATCATCCAACAACTTCGTTTTTAGATTAGGAATATATGGACACATATTATATTTTCAAATTTTAGAAAAAAACATTACAAACGATCTATATAAATTTATTGCTATTCAAAAAATTAATTACATTTTTCATGTTCTCATCAACTTATTGAGAATATTTTATCATTTCAAATTAATAATGATTCATATTAATTTATAAAACGAGTGATTTATCCAATTCTATAGAACTTACCATACATGAAATTACTAAATTCATTAAAAAATTATCACTCTCAATATATATATATTTGATAATTCAATGATTATTATTACTCAATGAATCCTCTAACATATTTTTTCCCCATTGGTAGTACTGTATTGAGAAATCTTAATCATGGAGTAGATCAAGCCATTATCATTTCCACATGTTGATATAGTTTTCTGAAAATATGTATGTAAGGATTTTTGATCAATGTATATCTCATATATTTCACTATAGATATAATGAATCCATATATTCAATGTATATTTCACATCCTCAAACACTATACACTGAGTTGGATAACTTATTCCCAAGTCTTCAATTTCATGGATTCATATGTAATAAGTCCATCATTTTCCATTAGTACCCAAATATTTCAATTATTTATGAATCACTATATATCTAAATAAAATAATTACTAAATGGTTTATCTAATATCTCCACATTTATTAATCTCCTATTTTTCATCAAAACATTCCTCAAATTACAATTTGAAAACAAAAAAATCCCCATTATGTTCATGTAACAACCTACACATTTATAAATAATACATCATTTTTTTATTTACATAAGTGTTTTATTATGTGTATACAAATAATAATAAGTTATTTGGTTTATTATATCATATAATTTTTAAATTTACTTTATGAATCATAAATTTTGATAAAATATCCATTGAACTTAATCATATGATTAGTATCAATATGTTGTTATGATAAATCAAATTATCATAGAAAAAAGAAACATGAACCACAATAAAGAGGATCATAACCTATGAAGTACATTTATCAACCCATATTTGAGGGAAAGAATAAATGGTATTTTCCCCCAAACATGACCTAGTCATGATCAAAAGACTAAATAAAATTTGAAATCATTTTCAGGATAATATCAATCTCCTTAAGACCATAGTCCAAACCATGTTCCCCGAACCAAAATTTAACCATCATGTGCCATGAACTTATGAAGTTTTATCTTTTAATGAATTAATACATATCAATAACCAAATAATGTGGGTATTTATATATTATTTCAATAGTTAATGATTATTTTTACTTCTTATTTTCATTGATTTTCACGGGATTTTGATTTTTCTATAATAAAACTCGAACCGGGTTATTGTATAATATTTAATATCCCATAAGATATTCATGTTGGATTAATTCTTGATTTTTTTATTTTTATATTGTAATAAAATATTAAATTTAATTAATATTTATATATTATATATGATAGTATAATTTTTATGGCATTAAATTTAATTATTATAAGGATTTAAAAAACTATTTTCAAAAAACAGCATTTTTTCAATAAATATAAATTCTTTTTAAAAGTGAAAATTCACTTATTTATAAAATAATTTTTATTAAATAAATATATTTTTTCAATAATCATGTATAATTTGTCCAAAACATAAACGTTCATAGTTATATGAGATAAAAAAATATTTAACTACAAATTATATACACTATAAATATACAGTTTTTATTATAACATTATAATGATCCAATTGTTGGATAATATATTTTATTATTAATATCTATGTCCAGGTCAATGTTTCTATAGTAATTTTTCTGAATATTTGATAAAAAAATTGCATCCTCAATTAATTTTTCTAAACCTATATTATATTTTATGGTTTTAAAATCAATTATTTATAAGAATTACTCACTTATATATCCCGATGGGAAATATCATATAATGTTCAACCCATACTATTATAAAATAAATAATAACTCTCCTATTTGTTAAATATCATGTTTAGAAACCATAAGATGGTTTTTTCTTATTTCGTTCATTATATAGAGTCCAAAACCCATGTTTGAGAATTAATAAGGAACCCTCCTCGCTTTTCCTATATAAACCACACAAACTACCCCCTTAATGTTCAATAAAAATCCAACGATTGTTTTTCTACTCTCCCCTCCTCTCTCTAGAGTCCTCCCATGCATCACCCGGATCTAAAAAATATCCTCACATTATTTTTGAATTACCCTATCAAGGTAATTGATATGTTCCATATCCACATTATCCAAGCATATTCTTAATTTTATGTGTCTTATTTCATATTCCTGATAATGGGATATGTTATTACACATGCCTCTTTTTTTGGTGTAAAAATTATGAGATATCAATTTATCTGTCACTAAATCATGTCATGAATTATTATGTACTATAGTTATAATGTAATGATTTGCCTATAATTTTTAATGAATAACAATTGTAATTTGAATAGCCACTCCCCTTTTCAATCAAGGGTATCCACCTAGATATGTCAGTCTTAATTAATTTGGTAAATATATGGATGTATCCAATACTCCTTCATTTTGGGTCTAATCCTAATGAATTGCATCCTTATGTTATTTAATATTTGTTGCACACATAATCATGTACATGATTCGAAATAGATGAGTGATTCTTAAATTATATAATGCTATAATTAATTAGTTAATGTTTTAGACCCATGAGACATCATTTATTTTATAAGGGAGTTAACTTAATTTATTTTCAAACAAATTCCTCCATGTTATTAGGTAAATGAATTTATCCCTAACCTTTGTTTAGGATGACATGATTAATGTTCCTTCCACATTCTCATATTTTATTTAAATAATCCAGGTATATCATGTGTTGTTCTTCATTATTTTGATTCTCATACATTTTCTGTCCTATTCAAATACCAATTATATGACATGTAATAATTTTTTTATGTCATGACATCTTGATTCACTAACCGAGCATTATAACTCACCCCTTTCAGATGTATGTCCAGGTTTATCCAATACAATATTATGAGTGATAGAATATTTAGATCATGTTAAAGAATATTTCAATTATTTAGATGTGAAATGTGTTTTTATATTCTTATGTAATGTACTAATATACAAAAACAATTTAGGATTATTGTTCTTATATGATGTAAATTTTTTGTCTCATGCAACAAATTATTAATTAATGTATATTAAATACAAGGGTCATCATAGTTTGTACTAGAGGATGGTATAAATATTTTTGGGAAAATGATTAGAAAAATATCTGTAAAACATTGGGATAAGAAAAAACATTAGAATAAATGCCTATATTTTATAAAATTATTATGTATATATCATCCCAAATCATTCATCCATGTTCGGATTCAAAAATGGATGTGGATTGGGCGTAGATGTAACAAGTGGTGACACATGAAAACATCATGTAAAGATAGAATCGATATGAAACTATTAAAACAAAATATACCTTATTTCACACCTACTTTGAAACATCTAGAAGATATTATTTTATAAATTCACAAGACCATTATAAACCATTATCAGTGAAAAATGATCTTAAGAATCTAATTTAATAAATATATCAAAGATAAAATTGATTAAAACCAATAAATAGATATTTTAATGAATAAATTTAATTTATATGTTATTCAATGATGTTATTGGATTCTCCTTTATTTTTTTAATTACTTAAAAGTTTTTATCCATATTTTATATTTGGCCTATTCAATTTAAGGAAATTTGAGGAACCGAGTAAACAAATAATTTAAAGGGTAATGTTATGGATGTTACAATGAGATTATTAAAATGGAGAGAGATAAAGTAAGAAATGTGATGATTATTTGAAGCCATAAATCAAAAATATCTATTTACAATTGACAGATTGTTCAGTTTCCAAATACATCAAATTAAAGAAGGATTCTATATCATGAAATTTCATTTTAAAAAGTTGATAAAGGATAGATAAAAGAATTTTTATTATATAAAAAATGTGGAAGGGGTTATCAATGGAAATGTCATAATAGAAATGGGAGATGTTTTAAGTGAAGAATGAAAGGGATTAAAATCTCCAATTTTCATTAAAAAATTAATAATTTTATGGATAGAAATAAACTTCTATATATTATATCATATATAGTTGTATATAAAAATTGTGGATAATTTTGGAATTATCCACACCAATTCTCGCTTCCAAGATCTAAAAATAAAGATGAGAATATACAATATTCGACACTATGGGAATAATGAATCCATTATTCTATGATAGAACATGAGTATTGATGTTCATGTAATCGATAATTCATAATTGGGTTTGTCATTTTGGATTCTATATCATGGAATATCATTATATATTTTTAGTTTTCTACGAACATCAAGTCAAACTCTAAAAAGATTTTTTGTCATCAAAAAAAAATTAAGATTTTTGAATCAAATGTTCATTGTTATGGAAATATTATTATTTAATATAGTGACATTATTCCTCTAGTGTGATATTATTTTATCCATGTTATAAAAATATTTATACATTTATAAAGACAAAATAAATTAATGCGGGATAGAATTCAAACACAGTACCATAAAAAAACATTCAATTCTATACAAATTATAGGAAGAGGATGAAAAATATTTGGTAACAAAAGATCATGAATTGATATTATTTCCATATGAGAATTAATATTTGGATATAATTTTATGAGCCTACGAAAAATATCATCAATGAAAAAAAGATCATTTTAAAGGATTATAATGATGGACTTCCTAAATAATTTTATAGTCTCCCCGATAAATGAGTCATTGAGTTTAAAATAAATCTTATAAAAAAATAATTTTCATTCCGATGGAGTTTTTTAATATTAAATGTGTTATATATCTATCCATCAAATAATTGATAAATTGAAGGATCGATGTGGTAAACATTTGAGAAAGATGTCTGAAGGTTACTTGAACTGTATGGTCATTACCAATGATATTAATGATGATTTCCATGATATGAAAACTATAAAACTATGATCACCTGAAATTTATTCATTTTTTAGAATAATTAATGTGAAAAGATATTACATGAGTTTAAAAATAAGTTTTTCACTACACTTATACCTACTCTATCATTATGTGGGGTGTTCTCCATTGTATATATTGATGCCTTAAAAAATAGAATGGTTTGTGTTGTTGTATATAATGAAAATGTGATATCATATTCCACAATGAAATTTAATGTTATTGAATAGAACAACCAAACACCTGATATACATGTGGATGCAATAACCATCTTGTTGAAAATTTATAGTTTATATCTCTTTTTGGAAAAGTTTGAAATACTTACGAATCATATGAGCTACAGGAATATGTTCTCAAATAAATTACACAATATTATCCACAGAATATAGTTAGAGATTATTATTTTAATTACTAATAAATCCAATACCATTATAGAAAGGAAAATAATGTGATAGATACTCCTTGTTGATAGGATCCAATAATTTTATCCTTTGGGGAATTAAGAAGTATTCAGTCATCATGAACATGAAAATGATGTTAATAAAAATCCTCATGGGTGGGACATCCTCAAATAAATAAAAAATAATTACTAACCGTCTCTTATGTTGATTATAAATCAACTTTAAAGAGATGATGATGAAATCCATATGAAGGTGTAAGCTATTTCAAAAGGGAAATACAGGGATTGAAAAAACAATGATGGATAAGCTGTATGATTTGGTTCATGAATAGTCAACCCTAAAATATTTAGTTAAAGGGGGGCCCTAATCGATTATGAACATAGGTCTGTCATATAATTCTCAATATGGAGTATGGAGATTTATTGAGATTTCTAATAGCAATGTTGGTGTGATGATATTAAGAATTAAATCATGGAATATACATCATAGTGTCATGTATGTTAGTAGGAGAATTATGAAAAGAAAAAATTCCAAGAGATAATAAAAATATTACCAATACCAGTATGGAAAATCGAATATATGAACATGAAGGTCATCAAATTTTCAACCAAGGAAAAAATGTGTAAATAATGCTATATGGGTTATTTTGTATCATCATTCAATGACTTATCTCTTCAATGAAATCCATGAGGATGTCTTCCTTGATAAGCTATCAATGGTGAACATTAATGAATTATTGAGTATTTATAGAACACCACTATCAATTATATTTTATTAAGAATCAATATTAACCTCTATATTCTGAAAAAAACCAAAAATTCTCCAAATACAATGTTGAACATCATCATGTATTATAACAATCAAATTAATATACAATATTAGTGGACTATCCAAAAACATGATGACATATTTTGAGAATGAACAATATAAATCAAATGGAATATATAATCAGCATCATCCTCTAGTGGTGTTTCTATAAAATAATAGTTTCCCCTAAATTATATAAATATCTCCCAATCATATCTTTTATGGTATGATATGTAGAACACCTTCATGGTGTGGTAATGTTGTTGAATGAAAATTATTGGATATTGAAATAGTTGATGAAATGAGGGAAAAGTTTCCCACCATTCTGCAGCATACCAATGATACTTAGAGTGAATAGATCTGTTTTCATGACAATCATATATGATTTATTGAGTTTTATGTCGTAGATAAGTTATTATTCTATATCTCTCAAATAAATAATTTCACAATGTGTTGTAAGAAGGGAAATCATAGAATACTATGCATCATTCCCTTTGAGATCCTAGACCACATCAGTGTGGTAGCTAACCGCATTGTCATGACACATCAAAATGATAATGATATTAATGTTGATTTATAGTATAGTACATACCCTAGGTCTTCTTTCAAGGAGGATTGATAAATATATAGTGGCCATTTTTAATAAAATGTAATATAAATTGGGTGATTTTGAAAATAGTTTAAATAAAAAACATAACATAAATAATTTTATATTCAACAAACTGGGTGGATTTTGAGAAATATGAGACAAACCGGTAATTGTGATTTCACTACACATATTTCACATTCATTTTTCTTGGAGATTCATTTAGGTTTGGTGTAATTATTTGGTAGAAATTAATTGGAACCCCAATTAATTCTAATGCCTTTATTTTGTCAATAAAGTACCAAACCATGACATAACAATCACATTTTCATGTTACATAACATATTCATGGAATAAGGGATTTTAAGGTATATTTATATCTTAATGAAGAGAGTATAAAAATGATTATTTTTTTTTCTAATTAGAAAAACATAAGTCATGTACTCAAAATCACACACCGATTAGTTAGAAATTAAGAGAAAATCAATCACATGCATGAAAACAAGGATTCAAATAATAAATAATTTAACATATAGGGATATTTTTTTAAAACCCAAATAAATCCAATCAAGTTTCTAATATATGAGTTAGAACTCTATTAACAGGTGTGTAGCTCCCTCAAAACGAATGCCAACCGTTTTTCTCATAATCGAGAGGATGTTGAAACTCGGGTGGACCTTCTTGTTCATTCTTGACCCCCCGATGATGATAGGGTACCCAAAAATAATAGGATGAATAGTATACTCCTCTAGGGCTCCAAAATGGAAGATATTTTATTATGGATCGAGCTTGAAAATGAGGTTCCCAAGGTATCATTTTATTGGCAATGTGGAAGGTGGTTTTGGGCACACATATTGTGTAGTACAACATGGCCCATTATTTTTTGGTGGGTAAATAGACTTATCCCTCTTTAGAAAAAACTATAATGTTGTTTTCCAACCTCATTACTATCTTTATCAAAATTTTGGCTTCATTTAGACACCCATATCTTGAGATATGGACATATCACATCACACTAACATTGACTTCATGCAAATTCATTATGTTGTAAATCTCTGGTCAGTTGGAAAAAAATGACTTAATGAGGCTTAGGATCCTTCATAATAAATGTATCCAATTTAATTTTGGACCAGAACACAAAATATCATCCCAATTTTATTCATGATTCAATAGGAATATACGGTTGAGTTCAGGAGTATGCATACATCCAGCATAGTTTGGCCCATTTTTCATGTACATACTCATGGTCCCTCCAAATCACCTCGACCTACAATGTAACTATCAAAAACAAGTATCATGGTCTTTTATAATAGTTTTCAATACAAAATAATTTAAATAAACATGATGTCCATTTTTTTTATTTCTATAATTTTCAATACAAAACTATTTTCGATCATTGTTTTATGGGTCAAAATGAAATATTGAAACATGGTGCGATCACACCCCCACTCCTAAAATTATTCACTCTTGGGAAAATTCATATTTCAAAACAATTATGCATGAAGATATTTTCTATTTCCTAAATATTTAACAATAAATAATAAAAATTCCTGATAGAAATGTGATCAAATAAAAAGTCATACCGAGTAGTTATTCCCAGTGATCATGGAAAATAATGTCATAAAATTTAAATGAGAATTAAATTCCAAGATATATATGATAAAAATTTAATAAAACAATTCAAAATTTAATTATGTATCTAATTCTCCACATGTGTGTGACAACCATTTCCTGCTATCATTTCCAATTTTTATCAAGTAAATATAATTTATTTTCCAAAAATTATACTCACAAGTTCCTTTCAAATGAAACTTCCATACATCCTTTTAAATCGAATTTCACGACCGACTCCCTTAAGCATTCCCATGATTCAAACCACAAACTATCATCCAAGATATCCCCATATGTTATACAGTTCATCACTTTCCTCAATTATTAATTTATTTTAAAAGTTTTACTTTGAACAAATATCGCACTCTACACTCAACCATAGTTTGATATCCTCTTAAAAATAACTGTAATAGTTATAAAAATATCCAATGACGAGGAAGGATTTATTTTTATAATCCAAAATATTTTTTTTTGTTTTTTAGGCATATAATAATAGGATAATAGGTACACACATAGGTCAATTAGCGACAATAATGAAATAGATTGGATAATGAAAAACCAAATAGAAAAATGATTTTAATAGTAGGAAAAAATCAACCAAATTTATATTTAACATCCATTAAATAAAAATGTTTCACACATCATGGTAGTGTGAAAATATTTATGGAAGGATTAGGTGAAACAATATTCTATTAACCTATTTACAAAAAAGGGTACCATTCTTCTAAATGTTTTCTAAATGATAAAACTATTTATATTATCCACAAAAATAAAAATTTTAGGAGAGAGTCACACCACAATATTTAATTCTTGCTGATGGTTACATTTCTTCTGAATTTTTTCAAATTTATAACAACACGAAATAGTGAAATTACTCATGAATTTTCAATAACATCCATAATTAATCATGCATCATTTTCAATGATAAATTGGTCATAAAAAATTAACATTTTTTCACTAATGTGGGGGATGAGGGGGGAATATGAAAACACCATACACTAAGAGAAAATGAAATAAAGAAATAAAGGTGATAAAAATTCAAAAATAACCTAGTAATTTACAATTCATATCGCACCAAAATTTTGTTCTGTCCACACTTTGATAAAAGAGATAATGGGATGAAAGGATACAACCTCATGGTTTTAATTCATTGATTTCTTCTTGAACATGGAGTTACTCTATCATGGAATCTGTAATGGATTCGTAAAAGGGATTCAGCCTCTATATATTGATAGTGAATATTTTCATGTTTTCTTCATTTTTAAATATGGACAATAGAAAATTGGGATTCAATAGTAAACGTGTATTATCTAAATTAGCAGGAACAATGCATACCTAGATGAAATATCATCCTTTTATTTTATAGATGGACCATGTGGATAATGTAGAATTGATAATGTCGGATTAGACGGTTGTGGTAATCCTAGTATTAGTCCTTATTAATCCCTACGAAATCATATTCATATCATAACATTTATTCCAACTCCTGGATATGTATCATCAATTGAAAACCTGTACCAGAAAAATTAGAATTGAATTTTACTGATTGACGATTAGGCTCTGTGCTCAATCTCAAATAGGAGGTGACAAATATTTCAAAACAAAATATGATAGGGGGAAATCCAATGGGAGTTTTAAAGGTAGTATGATAACCCCATATTGAATCATCAAGTCTAAGACTCTTATATTTTCTATTAGGTCAATCCATGTTTTCATGAATCTATCTTACCTCATGATTTGACTCTCCATCTTGAACATTGGACTGTGGGTGATATTCATTAGACACTCTATGCTTGACCTCATACTGACACAAAATATATTTCATTGTTTAGGTGCATAAATGAGATCCATGGTCACTGATGATGAACCTAGGTAATCCAATCATAAATAAGATGTTGGTTCTCAAAAATTACAACACTAAATTATAATCATAATTTCTTGAAGCGCGTTCCTCATCCTATATTAAAACAAAATCCCTACTATAAGAATATAAAGGATCCTAAATGAATTGAGTAATTTTTACCATAAATATAATTCCACACACATCAAAAATTTCTTAGATGATAATGGGTATTTCAAAAATTTCATTTTTTTTGATACATTCCCCATTTATTGATATTTGAGGAAAATATTTACATAAATCACGGGCATCCCAAATAAGTTTTGGACAAAAGAATCTATATTCAAGAATATTTATAGAAGTCCATTGTGGACCAATGTGGCTCCAATATGAAACAGTGTGGAAGATCCTAGGGACGAACTGAAAATCTCTATTGAGAATAAAAATCATATTGACTTGATCACTACATGTTCTCCAATGGTAGGGGTCTCCACATATATACCAATGGAACACATGTTTTAGACATAATTTTTTGTTTTTTTTGGAAATTTTATGGAAAACAAGTTGATACCAAATATTTTATTATTTCAGTATACAAAGGAATATCATTTCTCACATTGTACAATTTCTCATCTGGGAACATTTCATTTAAGGGTGTATAGGGGGTTGATTTAATATCCCAATATAGGTGGATCCTACTGATATGGTCATCCACCAAATTAAATGAAACAGTTTTATCCCTAATTTCTAAATTTAATTACTAAAGGTGGAGCATCCAGTGAATGAGATGTGGTTCGAATTCCAGTTTCATAAGGAGTTACTCAAGGGCTGCTTGTTCTAAGAACACAATGATTTTGGGCACTAAATGATGGAAATTAAATCTATTTAAGGAAAACATATTGGTAAGAAATTATTTTTCAATTATGGTGTACTTTTCATTAGGAGTGTCCAAAGTACTTGAGGTATATTCAATGACATGTTGAGCTAAATCGACCCATTGTGATAACAGATCACCTACTTAATACATAAAGGCATCACTCATGATCTCAAATATTAAATTTCAATATGGAGGTTGTAAAACCATGGGTTATGTGAGACTCCATATTAAATTATTAAATTATTCCTCACATTTATTATCAAAAAATAATTTCTATTATTTTTAGAGAAATCATGTTAGGGGGAGAAATTTTCTATTAAAGTCGTGAATGGGATGACGGTAAAATACATCGTGACCTAGGAAAGACTACACATTGTATACATTTTTTGTTAATGGTAGTAATGAAATGATATCCACATTTGTTCTATATAAATTTTTACAATACCAAAAAATTTCATGTCCCAAAAAAATACCTTATCGAACCCTGAAATGGAGTTTATAATAATTTAATATGATATCTCTTTAATACATCAATATAGGATAGAACGATGACTACTCAAACATTCATCAAAATATTAGCCTTAAATAGTGAGAAAATTTATGAGTACATTCTTGAAATTATCCTAGTAATCCAAAAAAATACTAACAATACACCACTAGAAATTACTCAGAGCACTAGACAGACCAAATGAAATCCTTCTATATGAAAATATGCCAAAGGGGAAAGTGATGGTTGTATGTTCATGAACCTTGGGGGAAATATGGATCTGAAGGTATCTAGAAACCCCTCTGGGAAACAGTATTGGGACATCCCAACTATCCTCTCTAGAATATGGTCGATGAATTTTAATAGGAAATTTCCCTCCAAGTGTCTTCATTTAGACACATTTTTTCTATACAAATGCACAAATTATTCTTCACATGTGTCAGAAACAATTCATTTTTTTCAATTTTTATTACAGTAAGACCAATTTTTTAGGAACAACATTTACTAGACTGACCCATTCACTGTCAAAGATGGGGTAAATTATTCGAGTATCCAATACTTTTGTTTCCTCCATTTTCATGACAACATTTTGGTTTGGTTTCAATTGACGTTTAGACTGCCTCACTAGTTTATCATGATCACTTAATAATATATTATGTGTGCGAATTGACGGGCTAATACCAGTAATGTCATCATTTTTCCATCACAATGATTTTTTATACTACATTAAAATTTTAAAAAGTTTGAATTCATTCTTATAAAAAATAATACTAGAAATTGTGTTAGGAAACATGTTTACATCCTCAATATATGAATATTTAAAATCATGAGTTTGTTTTTCTAGTTTCAGTTCAAATGATTTTTGATTTATAGGAGTGTGTGTTAATGTGATAGGTCACTAATCTCATCTAACAACTCAATAAAATCATTCTAAGATGAGGAATGATCTTTTACAATATTAGTATAATAATTAATGGTCATTTGATTCTTAGTGTTCACAAAATTTCTAGTCAAACAAACAAGCATGAGATTTTTCATGACTGGTATAACATTCAATGCATTATTATTTTCCTAGAATTTTAATTAATGAGGAAAACTCAATAATCTGTCTAGGGGAATGAATTTTTTTTAGGGGATGGTATCACATCAATTGAATTAATAGAGAGAGGGGAATATTCACCCGAGGAGTTCTTCAAGGAATCAAGGATATTGAAGTTGACAATGTCACCGCAAAACTCCATAGATAATGTAACATTATGGACATTTATTATTCTTTTAATGTTATTCAAGATAGATATCCCTAAATTAATTCATTCATGTTCATTCATCTTATCATCTTCCATTTTAACAAAATAAAAATTATCATGAGAAATTAAATTTTGGATCCTCATTAGAACAACCTATAACACTTCATAAGGGTGTTATATACTATAATTTTATAATTAAAATAATATTCCTGTAGGATTTTGTTCTACTGCAATGTAATAAAGAGTAAATGGATTGAGGCATCAAATTTATAGAGGCACCCAAATAATTAAATGATTTGTAAAAGTAATACTCTCATAGGGTTTGCAGAATTGAGAATGATCTTAGATCATTTCATTTGGTTGGATGTGATGGCTCTATCAATGCTATGAAATTCCTCCCCAGGCTAACCTTCTCATCACCTCGAAGTAGTCTTATGTGTGTACACATTTCCTTCAGAAATATGGTATATCTTTGAAATATCTTCACGAAATTAATCAAGGTAAGAATAACATGATTTTTTTAATGTTTCCAATATTTGAAAATCAGGTTCTGTTTCTTTAGTTTTATTAGTCCAGAGGCCTTTTGTGAAATGGATGAGGATTGGTTAGGTTATTTTGATCATTAACAGTCACACTCTTTCAATTGGAAGGGCTTCTCTTAGGACAAGTATTTTTTTCTCCTAGACCATTTTCAACGGTTGGGATAGTAGTTTTTTCAAGAGTGGATGAATCTAATGGAGTTCTCATTTGGGTTTTATGTTTTTACCCACAAATATGGGTGATGAAACTAACAATTACCCATATCAAAAGGGTTAACTACTTTTTGAGATGTTATTTTACCTGACCCATGACTAGGAAGTTTTCCCTTATAGTTAGCTAGTTATCCAAATTGAGGTTTTCGGTATTGTATGAATTTTTGTGAGTTTTGTTAGAATTTTAGATTTTTTAATCCATTGGTTCATTATATATTCTAGGATAGGGTCGGTTTTTGGTGGGGTGGTAAGAATGGCCTTTTGGAGGTTGAGAAATTTTGGGTGGTGTTGGTGGTTGACTACTATGACCTAGTTGGTTTGGTTTTTGTTTTGGTTAGATTGAATACCCCCTTACCGATAAGTACGGTTTTAATTCCACGTAGGTTTGTATGGACATTATGGTCCATTTCTAAAGGGTGGGTTATATTGGTGTCCTAGAAATATTTCCTAACAGATCTCAAAAGTTTCATTCAATTATAGGGATTTGGATAGATTAGTGGGTGTTATAAGAACATATAACACAATGTATGGGGAGATGAGATTGGTATTTACCTTGGGAAATTGATTGTTGTTGAAGATGTTACGTACCTCTTCGAACATCGTTTCCACCTTCTTCAAGAATTTCGTAATTTCCCCCTCATGGACACCTTGAATCGATACACTAGACCTTGAACTAAATTGTTGAGTGTTCTGCAACATGTTCTCAATTAGGTTTCTTGTATAAATTGTACTCTTACTAACTAGTGCACCACCTGTAATGGTATCATTCCTATTTTGATTAATATGAATTAATAATTTATTAAAATGATGAATTAAAATATTATAACTTATTTGGTGGTGTGGGAAACATAAACATATCCTTTTAAATCATTCCTAATATTCATGTAATTCGTCCCCTAATAATTTCATTTTTCTATTTATTTTCTTATATATAGTTTTAGATCATGATTATGGGGAAAACTTTTCATGAAAAAGACATTTCATGTTCGCCCAACATCTAATTGCTGAATAAACATAGTAAAACTTATCTTTAGATGTCTTTTTTAATGAGAAAGTAAATTAAATAAGATATAATTTTTATTCATCCTCATTTTCAGGATTTAATTTAGAACCTATATTATGAAATACAATTATGTTATTATAAGTATCTTCTCCCACGAGTCCATGTAATTTTCTTAATAATTGAATTAAACCAGATTTTATCTCGAAATTGGGTACCTCACCTTGTATATCAATGTATGTGGGTTGGATATCAACATTTTTTTAGGTTAGTTCATTTATTTTTCACTTGTATTAATCTATTTTATTAATGTTTAATTTATTTTTGTTGTTGGTTACAAAATATTGGGAGGAAGGATCAATAAGTGTGTCAATGTTTTCTGTGTCCTCCTTCAAAGGGTTCTCTTGTGTGTCTCGGTGTCGCTGATGTAAGATCCTCTCTTGTTCAGGATTGAATAGTCTTAAGTCTGCTAGAGTATAGTTTTTCATGAATAAAATCTATTAAATAAATAATTTGAAATACAAAATCATAGGAAAATGTATAGGATGAAACAAAAGAAACAAAATATTTAAAAATATAATAAAAACAAACCGTGAAAACCCATGCACTCCTAAACAATAGTCCAAAAATTTGACCATTTTTTCATGACATGAAAATATAATTATGATTTCAAGTCTGATTTATAGTATAGGGAATATCTTAGTACTTCTCTTAAGGATTCTTGATAGGTTTAGTGTATGTATTTTTAATTAAAACTATTAAAAGGGAGGTTATTCTGAAAATAGTTTAAATAAAATAACATAACATAAAGAGTTTAAGAGTTCAAAAACCATGTGGATTCTGAACAATATTAGTCAAAGGTGTCATTTTTATTTCACTACACACATTTAACCTTTTTTTTCTTAGAGATTCATTTATTTTTGGAGTAATTATTTGGTTTAAATTAATTGGAATCCTGAATAATTCAAAAGACATTATACTATTTCTTAAAGAACCAAACCTTTTAAAAAAATATTATTATCAAGGTACAAAACAAATGAATGTAATAAGAGAATCCCAATTTGATTTAAATCTCAAGATGATGGGTAAAAAATGATTCTTTTTTTGTCCAATCAGAACAACAAAATTCACTCACGAAAAATCACTCCCCAATCTGTTAGAAATTAAGAGTAAATTGGTCAAATGAATCAAAAAATTAATTAAAATATAAATAAATTTCAGATAAAAGAAAGTAAATATTTTAAAAACAAAATTAATACAAAAAAATATATAATATATTCATTTGAACTCCCTTAACATGTGTGTATATCCCTCACAATGAACGCTCAATGTTTAGCTCAACATCAGGTGGAGGAGGAAGCTATGGCGTAACTATATCTTCATTCATCATCCCCCAATTAAGTTAGGGGGCTCCAAAAACAATAGAATAAATAGGAGTATATTATAAAATTCCAAAATTTTAGTGATTTTCTTGTAGTTCGAAGATGAAAATGTGGTCCCCATGGTATCATTTTATAGTAAAATTTCAATGTGGTTATGAGAACATAGATTGTGAAAAACAACATGGCCAATTGATTTTTATGGGAAGGCAACCTTATCATACTTTGGGAAAAAATAAAATGTTGTTACAATGCTTATTGAATATCTTCACCACATGTTTACTTCATCTGGACTCTAAGAGCTCAGGATATGTAAATATCACATCACACCACTTTTGACTTAATGCAGATTAGGTGTGATGGAATGATCTGGTCAATTGGAAAAACAGATGGATGAATTAGGATTGGGTTCATTCAAATTAAATGTATCCCTCTAAATTTTGGATGATATCCCAAAATTAATGCCTATTTGGATGCACAATTAACTAGCCGTGTGCTGTTTAGTCCACTAGTATACGCAGATCCTGAACTTTTTGGCCTGTTTTTCTTGAACATCATCATGAGGCCTCCGAATCACCTCCATTTATAGTGTGAATATCAAAAAATGTAACATTTACCATTTTAACAGTGATAAAAAATGTTTGACTCAAACATGTAGTGAAATCTGTTATTATTTTTATAATTTTCAATACAAAACCATTTTAGCACAGTGGTGTGTGGGTGAAAATGAAACTGTGAATCATGTTGTGATCAATAGACTATCAATATTAACCCCCACCTAACTTACATATAGTACACGATGTGTCAAATTTATACATATTGATGATGTAAATACTATAACACTTACATATGATGAATCTAGGGGAGGTAAAATTGTTGAATTATAATTCATATGAGGAGAATCCATTCAATAAAATATAATGTGGATAAAATGTTCTATGAAAAAAGACAACAAACATTGTCAATGTTCAATGAAGAAACACCATTTTTAAAGAATATTTTTGGGGAATAGAGGATCAAATGAAATATAATTAGCCTTATATAATTTTTGTCCACAATATATTTTTAATGGGAAATTTATTAAGGCATAAAGTCTATAAAAACATGGTCATTTATAAATAAAATTCCATTTGTGATTGAATTAAATTACTTATTAAGGTAAAACCATACACATAAAATAATATTACATACTATATCATATCATATTTAAATTATTTTTATTTTTCAATACTATTGATAAAATAGTTTTTCAAAAGATATCATATGATTAGTATAAATATAGGTTTATGATAAATACAATTATAACTAGAAAAATATGAAATTGACTCAACTGTTAGGATAATTCACTATGAGGACTATTTATCTACGCTTCCATGGGAGATATCAACACTGGGATTTTCCCTTGATCATGAAAAATCATTGATATATTAACTAAATCATGAATTGAATCTTTTATATAATAATTTCAAGATGATCCAGATCATGACCCAAACCATGTACATCGAACCACCACATTAAAATGTCAACATCACCAACCACAAATATAGGTTGTACATTGGCTTAAAAAATTTATATGTATCATGATCCAAAAAATATGAATACATATATTATATTCTCAATTAAATATTAATAATTTATACTACTTATTTTCATTGTTTCATAAATGATTACAAATTTGGTAGGATAAATCATAGAATTTATTTTTGTGTCATATGATATTTCATTTAAGATATTCATTTCTAATGAATTCATTAATTTTATATAAACATGATATATTTATTAAATAATACATGTAAATAATATATAATAAATATAAATTATAATATAAATTTTATAAAGTCAAATTTAATTCTTAAAAGTGTTTGAAAATAGTTATTGTTAAAAAAATCGTCATTTCATAAAAAATATAGATTAATATTTATAAAGTGAAAAATCACATATTTAGAAAATAAATTTTTTAAAATAAATTTTAATTTTTTAATCAACAAATAATAATTATCCAGAAAATAATTTTTTTTATAATTTTAGAAGAGTTGAATTTTTAGTAAAATAATAAATACAGTATAAATATACGATGGGTATTATAACGTCATAATTACCTAGAACTGATGTAACAAATTCTATAAATTGTATCCATGACAAAATATATGATTCCCCTTAAAAATAATTTTTTTATTATAATTTTATTTTTATAACACATTTACAAATCCTCTAAAACCTATATTATATATTATGTTCATAAAACCAACTCTTTATAAACATTACTCTATTACACATCCCCAAGTGTATTATAATTTTCTATACATCCCTTATACATATAAAATAAATAAAAACACTACACTTTGTTAAAAAGCGTGGGATGTTTTTTTGGAAATGATTAAATTATTATATAGTTCCCAAAACCTATATTTGATAAATAATAAAGAAGGCATGTTTATTTTCATATATAAACTCACAATTGATAACCTCAATATTCAATCAAAAACCATGGATATCATCATTAATATTTCATATCCCATATAGTGTCCTCCCAATGTTCCCCAATCCTTCAAAAATATCCTCCAATGACTTTGAAATCACCCTCTCATGGTAATAAATCATTTTCATTTCCACTTTCATCAAAAATATTCTTAAATTTATATCATTTATTTCCAATTACTATTGTCATTATACATTTTTTCTCATCCATATTTTTATCTATTTTATTTGAAAATGAAAATATAACCTTTCTTATCTCATTAAACAATTTTATGTATATTTTTGTACATTAATTATTATACCAAACTTTCCCTGTGATTATTCATGTGTCACGACTGTGTTACGAATATCTACCCCCACATCCATTCTACGTTTTTCAGCTAGATGTAAACTTCATACATAAATTAGAAAACTACATGTATTCATCCAACAATACTAGATCATGGAACAAAACTTGTTGATAGAAATACGTATTTTACATGATATATAGTGAATACTTATGAATGTACATGATATGAACACTATGGGTCCGCTGATTATTATATAGTTCTTAAATGAATTGGGTAATGTTTTAGTATTATGAGACATAATTTACGGGATTTTTGAGATAACCTAACACATTATGGTAATCATTCCACCGTGTTTTAACTTTTTTATTATTATCCATGACCAATGTTTATGATATCATGTTTAATGTTGTTCTTATATTCCCATGTTTCCTCTATGTTATCTTGTTATATCATGCCGAATTATTAATATTTATGATCATCATTTCACTTATGTGGAATTTAAATGTGTATTTTATAACATATAATGCATTAATATGTTATACCTTGTAAATTCCCTTACAATGACTTATACCCCACCCTTTTCTTACGTATGTCCCATGGTTATGTGATATTGTATTAAAAATTATGGAAAGAATATGCATGTCAAAAATTTTTATCAATAATTCTGTTGTACTTTATATTTTTAAGATTTAATTTTATTCACCTATCTACCCAAATATATTATACATATTTGAATTCATAGTTTCTATATTTATATTCATATTTTTCAAATAATCAATTCATGTGTACAAAGTATAAGGTTCATCATAGTGTATCATTTGTTAATGGGTTATCCAATTGGGAAAAAATATAAACGAATCACCAATATTGACCTTTAAAGAGAATGATACTATATACATCAATTATTATTGATGATATTAAACAATATCTAAATGCATTTTCCCTTGCTAGATCAATTGGGATTCAACAATTACAAATGATATGGACAATAAAAATATTTTTTGAATTTTGAAATGGAAATGACTTTATTTATAATAAAAATAAATACATAATAGAGTCTTGATAGGGATCCAAGAGTTATTCACATGGTCCTAATTTATTTAATAGTATAGAAAAATATCACAAATGAAAAACAAAAAAAATCATCATGATATTCATAGATTACTTTTTTTATTAGATCCATAAAAAATAGAATGATCATAAGTAAATATAAATTGATGTATTGTAAACTCATAATTTTTATAATTATTTCATAAAAATTATTTCAAAATGTCTTACATTATTACTCAAAATTAATGATACCTAGAATGGTGTCAAACCATTGAAAACATTGGTATCTATAAAGTTTATTGAATATGTAATTGTTACGAATCCAATGTGAGTTTTTATTTGTTATAATACCATTGATATTCTAATATTCAACAAAAACCTTCACGTATCCGTCTTTCATATCAAATAAGTGAATATGGGATCCCAATGGAGAAACATTGGGGAGAATAAATACCTTCTGACCAAACATTCCAAGTTCTTTATTGAGCTCCGCAATATAAAAAGGGTCAATTAAATATGGATTCATTTATAATAGTTGTAAATTAGTGATTAATTCACTAGAAAACTCAACATCATTCTCCATGGGATGTTCAGGTAATTTATTGGGAAATACATCAATGTATTCATGTACCATAACTACATCCTATGTTAACTGATTTTATTCACCATCCATAGATTATTTTCTCTCTTCTTCCTTAACAATTTCATTCTGCAGTGGTTTTTCGGATTGATATATATATATTAATCATATAATTATGACTATACAATATAAAAAATGAACATTATATCTTCTACAAAAATCTTAATTTTTAACTTCATGAGATAATTTTTTTCCAGCATATTTTTAAATAAAATCTATACCATTTCCTATATATATGTCAACCATATGTATGATAAGTGGGTCAATAAAATGATTTATGTGTTATATAGTGTATTTAATAAAAATCCTTATTTTAGTGATAAATCCTCTATATGTTTTGATGTAAAATTATATTCATAAGTTAAAAGAAAAATGCTTACATTTCAAATAAAATATGGTAGATATAAATGAGGAAAAGGATCTATATTTAAATAAATAATTATTTAAATTTTAATAAAAGATTAAATTAACTTCCACCATATCATTGGGTACATATACTACATAATTACTAATTTTATAATTAAATAATTCTCCATTTGGCCTCATTTTTGGTGTACTACAATGATTATTACAACATTCATTTATGTAGTGACTATTCTCATCAAATAATAAACACTAAAATGGATTGTTTTATTACATCCATTCTCATTTTTGCCCAACATCCTTTTTTATCGACACATATATAATCTCTTAATTATTTCATGAATTCCCTAGGGCAATTATTTCATATGATTTATAAAGGATAACATCTATTCATTTTCATTATTTCTTTAACACATTACCTTTTTCATTGTTTTAATATTACATCTTATTCTCATGAAATAAATTGAATATGTATGACCTAGATAATTAATTTTCTAATTTTGTGGAACATAAAAATATTTAACCATATTATGGAATAATTTGAATGTTTATTTACCTTCATGAAATTTTTTATTCCCTCAAAATAAATAGTCAATCATGTAATATTTATTTCATATGTAATATGTAGCACACCTAAAAAACATATAAATGTATATTTATAGTGTTGAAATATTCATCATCATTTTTCATTAACCTAATGACCCTTCTTATAACATCAATTTTTCACTCATGAGGAAAATATTTAGTGAAAAATACCTCTATACAACATTCCATTCCATGTGTTCTATTTCCTATTCAAGCCTAGTATTGTGGATCAATGGTCACCATTGATCAAAATAACTTTTGAGAAAATTAAATTCACGTACAACCTTTTCCATTTCAACAAATCCTTGGAAATTAATAAATTTTTTGTAGAAATAATTCATTTGTCGTATTCCATTTGACTAGTAGTCTCACAAAATAAGTGGTCATTCAGAATAATAAAGTTATCATATATTGTAGAATCTTGTTGTGTAATTGGTTTCTATATTCAATTTAGTTTTTTATAAAAAAATTATGGTTCCCAAATATAGCCATAGTATTTACAGTTCCAATACCAATTTTATTTTCTTCGCTAAAAGGGATGTCATTTAAAATTTCCATGAGTACTGATAACCTTCTTCCATCAAATACCAATTTCAAAAAAATGGAATACTCAATATTATCTCATAAAATTAATAATATTATATTATAATTTATAATAATACATATCAAATATATAATTAAATTAATTTATTATTTATGCATTTTAATCTCAAAATAATAAACTTTTTTTCATTATGGATATCATTATTTGAAAATGATTCATAATGGGTTGTCAATAAAATTTGAATTATATTATGTATATCTCCCAGGTGTTTCAAAAAAAATGTTCATCATGTTATATTATTATTAACTAGTTGATTCTCAATTCACGACCAATGATAATTTTTTTGAGTTATTATCCCTAGGTACCTCTATCCGAGAACAATATCCAGTTTTTTGAATCCGATACTGATTCATTTTTAAGAAATATCAAATAATATATTCCTTAAAATAAAATTTCCTATTAATATATAAATATCGTCAAAGTATATTTTTATTTTGTGTTCCCTATTTAATATTTAACATATCTTAGTTACCATGGTTTATACTATAAATACACTCATACAAACAATAAGACCTCAAATCTAGTAACTAGTAGACGATGTCTACTTTATTTCAATGGAAAATATATAAATGGTCAGATCTACCAGGGTAGATTAATTTATTAGTTTTGGGAAACCAAATATAGACATGATAATAATTGTAAATTGGTAATATAAATTAACACATAATTGACAAATCAATAATGTTAACTACATCCTTGAAAACTCTTTATGTGATTTCTTCTTCATTTCACAAGGAAAATAATGAAAATAATGGAAAGATCATATACATGGTAAAGGATACGTGTAGGGGAAACTATCATGAATAAATGATAATGATCAACAAGTAATGGTTAATAACTAAACATAGATGCCATTCATGTCCCATGACTATCATGTTAAGATAATTCACTATTAATATTGAAGGTTTTATAGTAAAAAACACATGGAATTTAATCAATAAAGTAGAATAAAATGAATCCATAAAATTTGTCACAGATAAAATATAATGGATAATAATATAATCTATATTAATAATTTATTAAATAATTAATTATTTCCATTCATGATCTCATCTATCATGATACATCTACCATCAAGATCATTCTTCAAAATAGCTGCAAATTACTAGGTGAAATACTATTTGATCTATCATAGTGGATTTACAGATCAAATGCATTGAATCTTAATGGTGGTATCTTTAATAGTGACTCACCCTTATGTGCATGCCAAAATAATTCTTAATATATTGAATAATAAATTATATTCATAAATAATGTTCCTTATCATCAAATTTTCATATTGATTAAAGGATTTAATTTAACCAATATTACACCAGAAAATAAAATAATATTAAAATTAATTACATTATGTAAAAATTTTATTCATTTTATGAAATAAAAATAAACATCAGAAAATAATATTTTTTTTTTAATATTAATGAAATTTCAAATGATAATTGTTCACATGAAAGTGATTTTCTTAATAGTGTCATAATAATAACATAAGAAAATGAGATTGTTTAATAAATTGTACCACATTGTGGTTTTCATGTCTATGAAAATTTGTACTTAAAAAAGAATGAATTTATATCTAATAATAATAATAATAATTTTTAAAAGGTATTTATACTCACCTTATAAAAAATTAGGTGATAGCATTATTGTATGCATCCCTGATGGTAAATAGGGATAAAGTCTCTTACCTTGAAGATGACTCATCATGTACATTATTTAACATACTAAATTATAAAAATATGATTAATATTTACATTATATATAACAATTTTTAGGATTATTATTCTTGTTATTTCAGAGATTCTTAGATTATATAAAATTACTTAACAACTTATGTTTACATATAATGTTTCAAATATATTTGGATTATTTTTAAAAAATAATTATTGTAGTTTGAATATGCTCAAAGAGTTCATTATATAAACATATAACAAATAAAATTAATGACATAATTATTTAATTTATAAACAAATTTTACTTTATATTCCAATCATGAAATATATTTATGATTAATAAAGTTCATTAATATCATAGAGATGGTTCATCATACACACAGATGAATAACATTCATATTTAGCTACGATCATTATGGAAAAGAGGTATGTAATTTTTTATATTTGAAGGATGATAATAATATATTAAATATCAAATTAATTATTCAAATGTACATTTTTAAATCATCCATGTGTATTGGTTATGAAAATATAGTCACACCGCTTCATGAAGGTGGTAGTCCACACTTACAAGAATGGTGTCAACATCATTATATGACTGAAAAGATTAAAAAACTGATATATTATCTATTAAGAATTAAATAATTTCATTAATATCTTAATTATTTCATTTAAGTCACATGTAGTCATCACCTTTATCCTTATAACCTTCCATGTAATGTGTTGTAGAAATACAAATCACATCACTTCATGTAGATGTTGTATGTTGTAGTGTATAGCGACAAGGTTGTGTCCCATGTAGAATGTAATGTAATAATTTATATATGATTTAAATACTTCTAACTTATAATTATATTAAAACTATATTATACATACTTTATATCCATCATAATACCCATCAATGAGTGGTGGTTTTTTGAAAGTGCAATGACATCGTTTCGCGATGTTATAGTATATCGTACATAGAAATAGGGATTTGGTAACGCATCTAATAGATGTGAGGATGGTTTTTAATAATAAAATTAACATAAAAACATCTCATAAAATGGAATATATTTCGGATATTATCTGATAATGGTTCATTTATAATTAAAATAGGTGGGGGAAAAAATAAAACAAAAAATATACAGTTATAAATTTGCCTCGTCTCAGAAAAACCCATTATGATTATATTTAAAGTATTCCTAGAATGATGTTATTTAATTAAGCTGATACTAGGATGAGTTTATGGATGTTTTAAATTTATTTCGGTATTTATTGGCGAATCCAAATTGGTTTGATGGTGGGAATAAGATCAGATATAGAGAGACGATTATATTTAAGGTGAGTGACACATTGGAATTTTTTAAAAATAAAACAATGTACTCAAATTTTTAAAATTCATAAAGGTTAATTAATGGTTTATTAGTGAGAAATATAAATGATAATGTAAAATATAGACATAAAATGGACATAAATTTTTTTAGGTTATTGTAACAATTATCATTCTTTTTTAACACATCAGTAAACACATTTTGTAACTTAACATCGATAAATACTTTTTACATTATTTACTTTGAATTTTTGTAATATATTAATGATGGAATATTAAATAATACATATTTTATTATTCCAAATATGGATTCTATTTTTTCAAATTATCCCACTTATTTTTGAAAATTTAATTTAAATATAATCTTCCATTCGCGATGTGAAAAAATGGTTTTGAAGAGAAGATTACCAAAATTTTATGATGTTTTTATATCAATACTAAAAATGAAAATTATTAAAATTTCCTATATTGAATGAATAAATATATAATCTAAATCATATTATTTTTAAAAAAATTCCAAAAAAAATCATATTTTAAAATACATTAAATGAAACGGATGTTTATATTTGAATTTCAGTATTTTTCACTATTTATTTAAAAATGTAACACCTCATTAAAATACCAAAAAATAACCATAATATATTTTTCATAAATTATTCATAAAATAATATTATTAAAAAAAATGATTCTAAATTTTGTAAAAAATATTTTTATTTTATCCACATGAAGCTAAAATATCGTTTAAAAAATAAAATTCTTCTGAAAATATTTTTTCTTCCTAAATTATTTTTTTATTAATTAAAATAAATAAATAAATAATTTATGTGTGAAAATATATATGATTACCAATTTATTTTTAATTTTTCATATACTACAATTTAATTCATAGGATAAAATGTTCATGATTAAATAGTATTTTATTCGAGTGTTGTTTTTGTTTAATCATGGTGTTGCATGCTTCGCCAGTCATAAAAATTTAAATTTATTCAAAAAATATATGGTTATGTCTTGGGGGTTACATATTTAGTATCATAATCCTAAAGAAAAGATGTATATTTTTGATTCGTAGATAAAAATTATTTGGAAATGAAGTACAAATACATTATCACACTTTTGAAAAATATATATCATTTTGTTAATAATGGGGAAAATATTATGTACTTTGTTGATGATGACAAACCATGGTTCTCAAACAGTTATTACCATATATGATTTATCCAATTAAAAGTTATGAAAATATCATAATTAATATAATAATTTATGATAATGATTGGATTTTTTAAAATTATCCACTAATATATCATTTATATAACTATCTATAATCCATTTTTCATTAATTAATTCGTGGACATTTACCTAAAAAAATTCTGCAAAAAAATATTTCAATACACAAATTATCTTGGTTCTAATATTATTCTTTATAAATTATTTGGTAAAATAAATATTCTTATGCCATCCAAAATAAAAAATCTAAATTTCTTCATAATATAATACATTAATTATGAGACAGATATATGTATATCTTAGGTAGGATTAATTAATAAATGAACATTTGTTTTATTGTATAAAAAGTGATATTCGACATGTTTATATGTTATGAAAATGTAATAAACAGTTGTTACATAGTATTGGGTTTTACCCTTTACATAAAGTGTAATATATTTACTTATATACCATGTTCATACACAATATTAAATTTTAAAAATTCTCCTCTATAGTTAAAAAATATTATAATATTTTAAAACTTATAGTTCGAACAAAGAATCATTTAATTAAATTTCATGGAAACCACAAAAGGGTGTTGAATTGTTTATACTTAATTTTAGTAATTAAATATATTATGTTCGATATGTATATAATGTTGAAAAAATATATTATGATTTCTTGAGAGGGTGTGTATGTTTCATTATTGATTAATATTTGAAAAACATCAAAGAAAAATATTCAGTACAAGCATTAAAATAATATTTTTCATATTCAATTTAAGATTTAGAAGAAATATAATAATTAGGTTTTAGATATTTATTTAATTTAATAAATAACTTCTTAATATTACCATTTGACAACATTTTATTTAAATAAGAACTAGATCTAACATTGAAGTCCTTTAGGGAGCCTCATATTGCTATAATTTTTTTCATCCCCACCCTATAACTAAATCCCAATTTTATTCATCAATTACTTCTGTATCATCTCCATAAAATTTAGGGAATAAGTCTAGATATGTTAGATCTCATTTCATTGATAACATTTAATTTTTTATATGTTCTTTGAACTTATTATCATGTTAATATATTTATTCAATACTCTTCAATTATTTAATATTTTCTAGATCTTTTGGAAAATTGATCGAGCTCATCACATAGCTCTAAATTTTATGATGTCTCTTCATCAGATGATGATTAATGTAACTTAAATTTATTTTTATTCACATATTTTTATGTGGATACATTTTATATACAATTATCATTTTTATCATCATATCTAATATTACCATGGATTCTATATTATCTCCATACATTATAATGTTCATATAATATTATTTATTTTAAATATTTCACAATTGTATATTACCTAATAGTTTCTAATATTCTAGTCCATTTTTATTATCAAAATATAGGTATAAATGGAGATTTATCGGGTCTATGAAAATTAACTCATAAGTTATAAACATTCTCAATATTCCAATCAACCTTCCATTTGAATTAGATATTCTATCACCCAAAATAATTCTGAATGTATCGACACTAATATTTTAGTGTTTTAACTATGTCCTAATAAAATTTTATATTCTTAATAAGATTCAAATTTACATTTACAGATATCATGGGTTGTATCAGATATTATAACTCAAATGGACTTTATCAGGACATAAAAAACATATAATTACATTCATTTCCATTGAATTTAATTCATATTATATAGCTGATCTACAATCAAATTTCTCTTGTCCCCCATAAATAGAATTATAAGTCATTATAACTTTCAAATAAACATTTTGATCTGGTTTTATGAAATATATAATCCTTCCTTTTATCCTTCTATCACCCATAGTTAAATCCATTAAAATAATAATCTTTAACCATAGATATTATCTATCTATTTCCACCCATGTTATCCATTTTAAATTATCATTATAACCTAAAAATATTATTCATGATAACTCAAGATTCTCAATATATGATAATTTTTTAATAAATGATTTTCTTAATAACTTGAGATAGAAGGGGATGACATGTTAGTTAATAAAATTTTAAACCCAATTAATATATAATCACAATTTGTTATTTACTCTTTTGTGATATTGAAATCACAAAATAGAAGGAATAAAAAATTGTATTTACCATATTTTTGGGAAGCATAATAAATTATTACATTGCAATTTCATTTTTAGAACCACTAATTTTGAGACATAGATCCACAAGAACTCATTCACTTCTCCCCATATTAAAGTGGTTATCAGCAAGAACTGAATTTTTGAAAACTGATAATGGGGAGACTATAACTTCTATAACGACCCAGACCCTATTAGCCTAGAGTTGATAGTTAAATAATTACATTTACTATAGAAATATGGATTCTTGTTATGATCGAATAAATAGTTTAATAGTATTGGGTGGAAACATACATAATTTAATCTAACATTAAAATTGAAAAACATAAATAATCTATGTTATTTTCTTTGGAACAACATGTTTCTATTATTATATCTGATTATATCAAATTTAAAATACTTCCTGGAATCAATGGTAATTGAAACAAATTAATGTATTTTGTTGATATCCATGGTAAGGTTTTTCATATAAGGAAGATATCATGAATAAACAAGTAAAAATCAACATGGAAATGTTCAATATATGTAAATATACAATTTCTTCAATAAAATATCTATGAAAAAAATTATTGATGGAATAGATAATGATAAAATAGATCCATGTAACTAATAAAAATATCATACATTATATTCCATGAATATCACATATAATAAAATAGTTAAATGGAAATCAATAACTAACATCATAAGGAGGAAATTCAAAATTCACTAAATCATTTACATACTGTCAATGCCACATGAAAATACATCTTATATAAAGGGGTAATTCCTTATTCAACAAACCCAACATATTTTTACTCATGATACTTACTAATTCATTGAGAGGTTATAACGATCCCTTACCATTAATTACAATCTCCGTTACATTCCTCATATAAAAGGGTTGAACCATAATAAACATAAATTAATTAATTTAATAAAGCATTTAAAATAATATTAATTTCCAAAATAAATATAAAACCATAAATAGTGTAAATTAATATAGAAAATAGTATCAAAATATTACATCCCAAGAAAAATTAATCATTGATCATCTATATAAATTATATTTATGGCATAATTACAACATATCCCTAATAAAGAACAATTGAAAAAAGGTTTATTTATATTTATTAACCGAAATACCATGTCATTAAAAATATTATTTAAGAAAATACAATTTCTTATTTGAAATTTAATTTATATAGTTAAAATTTCAAAAATATTTGAAAATTTACATGATAATAATCAAGGGAAAATTTATTGAAATATTTAAATTATTGAATAGTCATATATATGGACCAAGTCATAAACATTAAATAATTTTGAGATAAGTCAACAATTTAATTTATTTCTCATCGAAAAGATTTTCATTTTATGATCTTTGGTGAATTACATCATAATGTATACCTAAAAATATGAATATTAGAAGTAGACACTTATACACATTGTCCCTTTTTTTCATAAAAGAAAATCTCTTTAAAATGAAACATGTTTTGTTTAATGATTTATTCACCATGAAATTTCCTTGAACCTATACATGACTCTATTCTTATTTAATCCCTATGAAAAACAATTCAATACTTTGGTTGGGCATGAATAGATTAGAAAGGGAGACACATTGAATTAAAACATTTACTCTGCCAAAAACTTGTAAACCAAGAAATCATTATATAAAAATGTAATACTTTTCACATTTAAGATGAAGAAAAACCAGTTCACTGAATGTATGATCAATGAATAGGAATTTTTTAACAAAAATATTATAATATATCCCATATATAGTAACACATAACATATAAAGGTAACTCGGTACATCAATTTAAATAAATAGAATAAATATATGATCGACTTCCACACATATCACTAAAAGTAATATCCATATAGACAACTTCAACGACCAATGCATTGGATGTTATAATGTAACCACCCATCCTTGGTTTATCATGAAAACTCCAATAATTTGGTTTATCATGTTACCACCTATCATTGGTATATCATGTAACCACTCGTCCAATTTCCAGGTACCATTATATTATCATAACACATAAAATATTTCGAATATAAAAATTTCAGTAATAAAATTTCATTTCAAATCAAATGAAATCATTTCCAAATATTGATATACACAATCCATTTACAAAACCATTTTCTATATGAAAACACCCAAAAATGGAATAAGGTATTTCTATTCCTTTTAAACCCATTATGTATTATAGATGAATCCAAATATCAAATAATGATTACGGCAGTGTAGAGGTCCTTATTGACGCATATGTTAAAAATATTAATTTTCTATACTAGTAAAATGAATTGAAGAAAAAAAATTCCTTTTGAATGAAATTATATGTGAAATGGTTGATTATAAACCGTATAAAAAAGTATCTATATATTATAAAAATATTCCTAAACAAATAGAGATCGATATAAAGTCACTTACCCTGAGTGCAACTCATCATGTATGTGTTAAGTCAAAAGTATTCTTTTGAATTTTATATTCCTTATTTTGGAAATCACAAATAATTTTATATTAAATTCTTATTTAGATTATTGACATTGAATTGACATCTTCTTTTACCCATTATGTTTATCATACACACTATTTCTATATTCTTTCTATTTCATCGTAATCACTATTTTATAGTGTTCAGTTTGTTATCGTAGAATCACTGAAAAAATTATGTATATTGGTCATTGTACCGGCTTTGACCATCGTACTTAAAATGTACACCATTCCTTATTCACATTTTATTAATTCCTTTCATTAAATATTTACTAAATTTCATAATCATACTTATCATCATTTCTATGATATCAATCATACTCATGATATATTTTTATCATAAGAATGATTTCTTTTTTTATCAAAAACAATTTCATACAACAATCATAACAATTTTCACATTTTCATATTTCTATTTTAAACCAAAACTATGTTATGTGGTTAGTTATAAACAAATCAAAATGATGTTGTGTTTTCAATTTCAATATGACTATTATAATTCCATGTGTCAAAGTCCTTCCAAATTTTCTTGAAAAATATGACCACTGGAGAAAATTTGACAGTTGGAACCTAAGGAATATAAATATAAGTGCACCTGAAAAGAGATAATAACTATTTCTCCTTCCTTGTTAATGATAGAGACTGCGGGACATCACTATTTATTCGTGAAAAATAATTGAATTTACAAACTGTGAATGGCTTGTTCATTGTTTTTTTATATCAATATGTTCTTTGTATTCTTTTTTGTGATTGATCAACATAATAATGATCAAGGGATATCAGATATAGGAATATAGTGCGATAGATCCTCATATCAAGGGCATTCAAGTGTTTTAAAGAAAGATGTATTGATTATATGTAAGATCAAGGGATTGCAGGGATAGAAAGATGGAGGTTCCAATCATTATATCATGTTATTTCAGGTGTTGGTAAGACATATCTCTAATCATAGGGGAAAGAATACCCTACTATATTGGATAAATGAACTGTAATACCTTTTAATTTTCTACTACTTATTATAATAGAAAGAAAAACCTGTCATTTATTCATTCTATTTATATTATTTTATATTGTAATTATTTTAGTTACATTTTATTCATTTTGTATTCATTATATATGCTATATGGTAGAATCATTTACACATGACATACACTGAAATTTTTATTCTACCCGATTACAATTATTTCGTAACATGTTTTATCATAATCAGACCAATAGATTGTATAATAATTTTTTTTATTTTATAAGAGTCATTGTGTATTATTATAGTTTATTTCGTATTAAACTATGAACCTTCCTTATATAATTTAATATAAAAATATTAAAAATAAAATTCACCCTCTCTTTTATTTGTAGTATCTCATATCGTTTTTTATCGAACAATTAGTATCAATTAATGTTTTCCTATGCTCTATATACTAATCTATTATTTTCATTTACAATTTACATTGTTCTATCAATATTTTCTAAATACAGTCATCTGTATTTGGGGAAAAATTATTTTGTATCGTCATGATGGAAGGCTGAATGTTGGTTCAATTGAAAATATCAATCATACAAGACAACCAATCGTTGATGGTAAAAATTTGGAATACTGTAGAGATTAGATGAAAACTTTTGACATAAATACTAGTCTAGATATCTATTTTATGATCACTAGTGACTATAAGATACCTAATTAAATTTTTTTCACTTTTACATCCCAATAAAAACATGAATATAAGTTAAACTATAAGTACTCAATACATTATTATGTTCTATAACATGGAACATTAACATTAAAATATATTAATGTGAGGATACAAACAACATAAGATGAAACGTGATATAACTCATTTTGGTTCTCCTAAATATGTTGATACATGAAGAGAAATGATAAGAGCTGACTATAAAGATTTTGAATATCCTTATAGTTCACCTATTGTTAATGTTCAACCATGATTTCTAAAAATTCTTAATAGAATTCACCCTATGGGGGAGAGAAATTCTAAAGATGAATTTTTAGTTGATAAGATCATATAAATTATGCCAAATGAATTGGAATCCTAGAGGACCACATTTTATGAGTCTATAATGTTTTCTAATATTACTCTTGATGATATATTTGGAACCATATATCAATATGAAGGAAGACTTATGAGATAAACGGATGAAGAGAAAACGAATAATTGTGTAGTAGCATTCACTAATACATCTAATCCTTCCTTGTCTTAATCACCCATGAAAACTCTATCTATAGAGAGAAAGGTTGAAGTCTTATTAGATTCCATTGAAATTGATCATCTAGAAAATGATCTAGAAAACCTTTCTAGAAGAATTTTCATAATTTTCTAAATTAATAATATCTAATATAGATATAAAAATAATTTTATTGGTTACATGGAAAAGAAATATTTTGATCTTACATGCTATGAATGTAAAAGTATAGGACACATTGAACCTGATTGTCATATGCTAAAAACTAAGAATTGAAAAAAGGAATTCAGATAAGAATTCTAATTGATACTATAAATACAAGGTAAATAGTTTCTTTAATGTAAATGACTCATGTAGTCCCATTGGATTTTATTATTATTAATAGTCTTCTGATAGTGTAATCTCAAATAACAAGAATATTAGAATTATTTCCAAAACATCTTATCCTTGCATGATGGTCGAGGTACAAAATTATGAATCAATTACTAATATGTATTTTAGTAACAATTATCTTAATAAGGATTATTCTTTTTATGGAGAAACAACCACATCATAGAATGACCATTATTTACCTTCTTATTAAAAAGTTTCCTGTTTTTTTAAAAATTTAGAAAATAAAAATTGTATAGTTTATAGGTGACTTGAAAAATAATATACTAGGATTGATATTTTAACTAGGGATGTTTTATATATCTAAGAATTTCATAATTCTATAACTCTTGAGATTTATTTTTTTTAATAAATCTTTATAAAGTGAATTCTGAAAAGAACAAAAATTCAAAATATTTAGAAAATATATTTTATGACAAAACTATTTTAGAAGAAAAACTCATTTATAAAAATAATATAACTAAGGATAATAATTTGGCTATTATAGTAAATTATATGATTTTTTAATCAAAGAATCTTTTGAATATTTTTACTTATGGAAAAAGGGATGTTTTTTAAAATTTAATCCCAAATAATACCTTATAGTAATCATCAATGAATATGTTACACTCATTCAAAACCTATTTTTAAAAATATGTTTTTTGTTCTAAAAAAGGACACATTATTCACTAAGTGTCCAAGTGGTGGTAATTAATAAAAATTTTCTTTAAATAAAACAATTTTTTCCATTCCAAAAATTTCACTTTTTAAAACAAATGTCGATTCCAAAAATCATTATTTCTAAAATTTTTCGATTCAAAAAAGATTGTATTCCCAATGTTTAATTGTTTTTTCTTCATGAATAAAATAATGGAAACAACAACGATACATGGTACATGGATAGTGTATATTCTGCACATAATTGGTAACAGAAACATCATTGAAAATTTTATCAACATGATAGGAGGAAAAGTTACCATTGGATACAATTCTAAGGAAATATTGTTGGTATATATAATATATTTATCTTTGGTAAAATTTTCATTTGAAATATTTTATTTTTTGATGGTCTTAAGATCAACCACATTAGCAGATGTCAATTATTTAATGAAGGATACCTTTTGAATTTTAGGACTGATAAATGTATAGCTTAAAATTCCATAGATTAATTCACTATATCTGGCCAAAGGCATGATATTGTTTACAATTTAAACGTAGAAGAACATAGAAGCCATGAAGTACCATGTCATAGTACAATAGAAAACCACTCATGGTTATTGAATTGAACACTAGGACATTATAGTTTTAGAAACATATATAAAATCTCAATGAAAGAACTTTTTAAACATCATCCTTAGCATATATTTAATTTTTCTAAAGTTTGTCACCCATGTAAATATAGATTAGAACATAAGTCTGGTTTTAAATCATTTATTAAGGCCACAAATACTGATTTATTAGATTTAGTGCACAAGGATTTTTTTGGCCTACCAAAAATTGGTTGTATTGGAGGAAAGTAATATGTATTTGTTTATTTGATGATTACACTAGCTTTATATGGGTGTATCTTATTGATAAAAATCATAATATTTTTTTATTTAATATATTTGTTTCTAAAGATAAAATGAGTAGATCATACCATTTATAACTTTCCAAAGTCATCATAGTGGAGAATTTGTAAATTATGATTTTGGAACAATTTTTTGTAAGAATAGTATTACTCAAAACATTGTGGCATAAATTACACCTTAGTAAAATGGTGATGTGGAAAGAAGAAAAATAAGTCCTCAAGAGATAACTAGAACTATATTGTGTGAATAATCAATAGTATTGAATATTTGGGAAGAATCAGTTTGTACATCTTGTTTTGAAATATGAGTTTTGATTCTACATTTTCATAATAAAACTCCATATGATTTGTGGACAAGACAAAAACCCAACATTTAATACATAAAAGTGTTTAGTTTCATAGTTATTAAATTTAAATAAATAGATAACTTACATTATTTTTCACCTAAATTTGATGAAGTAATATTTTTAGGTTATTACACTACCTATAAGGCTTATAGTTTTTTTTATAAAAACACTTGTGTTGTTGATGAAAAAATAAATGTTAAATTCGATAAATCAGATCATTTTGTTTTCAAAAAACCTTAAACTATGGATCCTAAAGTGTTTTAGAAAAATAATTATCATCATCTGATAAAATATTCTTCAATCATTGTAAATACTCATTGAAATTTCTTCTGAGAAATTTACACTAGATGATTTTCTACCCTAGGATAATGAGAACATTTTAAAAAATACATATCAATTACTACAAAGGAATCATCCCAGTGATAACATCATCTGTGAGGTAAATCAACCACGAAGTATGCATAATTCTTTATGAAATGAAATAGGTCCCCTTTCTTTTCTATATCAATTTGATCATAAATCCCAATGTCAGGCATTACGTAATGAAGATTGGATAGTATAAATGTTGGATGAACTAAATGAATTCCAAAGGAATAATGTCTAGAACATGGTAGAAAAATATAAGGATACATTTATTATCGGATTAAAATTTGTTTTCAGAAAAAAAATGCAATGAAAATGGTATCATTGTTAGAAAAAAAATGTAGTCTCATTGCCAAAGTATATAATCAACAAGAAAGAATAGACTATGAAGAAACCTATGCTCCAATATCAATGCTTGAATCTAATATAATTCTATTATCCTTTACTGCATTATAATATTTCAAACTATTTCAAATGGATGTCAGGTGTGCTTTTATTAATGGATATGTACTTGAGGAATTCATTGTTGACAACCCCTATTTTTGAAGATACAAAACATCTAAAATATGTTTACAAACATACCAAGGCCTATTAGGGACAAAACAATCCTTTAGAACATGGTATGATAGGTTAACAATATTTTTTATAAAAAAAATAACATTAAGTGAACATCTGACACAACTCATTTTATAATGAATGGAAAAAAAGCTTATGATAGTTCAAGTTTATGTTGATGGCAGCATTTACAGATTAACTCAGAAGTCTGAAACTAATTCATTTTTTAATTTAATTATGATTGAGTTTGAAATGAGTATGATTGCTGATTTGAAATTCATTCTTGTATTTCAAAATATTCATAAATAAAAAGGTACTTATATATCCAAAAATTTTAGATATTACAATAATAAATGTATTAGTACTCCCATTAGAACCTCAAATACCGTTTATCTTGATGAAGATAGACAAACAGATCATCAAAAGAAATTAGAGGTATGATTAAATAATTTATATGCATTCCAATAAGTCATACAGATATTATATTTATTATATTCTTATGTGAATGATATCAAAAAAATCTAGAACAATCCAATTTAACATATGGTAAAATAATTATTTGTAATTTAAAATGAACATTGTATTTTGGCATTTTCTATAATTTTATGAAAGGGTTTGAATTGAAATGTTTTTTAGATTCTAAATTTGGTTATTCTAGAAGGGATAAAAAGTGTACATATGGAACTTGTAATTTCCTATGAGATTCTTTAGATTATTTTTCATGCAAAAAACAAAACTTAGTTGCACTCACCACTAGAGAAACTGAATATGTGCATCTAGAAGTTGTTGTGCTCTAGATCTATGGATGCAATACACACTCAAAGACTATGGAATTTGTTTTAATAAAACATAAATATTTTGTGATAACACATGTTGCATTTAATTAAGAAAAACCATTCACATCACTCCTGTGAAAAATGTATAGATATTAGGCATTACTTTCTTAGGTATCATACACAAAAAGGTGATATCATTTTACAATTCATTATAACACTTGAACAATTTGATGATATTTTTACAAAACCATTATCATCAGACAGATTTGAATATATGAAACATAATATTTGAATGATTACAATAAAATAATCATTCACTCCCAATTACTATATTTACAATCTCCTTATATTAAAAAACTCATTCTCATAGTAGGAGAACTATAGTTTTTTACTATATTTTACCTATTCATATGTATATTTATCATCCTTTTGTTTCATATTTTCTTTTAAATATTTTATTTTAGTTCATTTCATGTAATAATTCTTAAATTTATTGTTTTAATATCTCTATTTTATTATTATTTTTGTTTAATATATGTTTTTTTATAAATTCATTTAATTTTTCTTAATTTGTTATTTCTTCCTACCATTTTTTCTCTCTTCCCAATGTTTTTTCATTCTACATATCAGTTTGAATTTTTGTCTATCGATTTAAAATTATATCTATCAGTTTTATATTCAATATATTAGTTTGAAAACCTGTCCAATGGTGTGAAAATATATAATAATGAGAATGTTTATAATTTATCTGACAAGTTGTATTGTATCATCGTGATAACCAAGATTAATTAATATTTTTCTAATCAGGCTAACATTACTCAGTCTATCACGTCGAAAACTCAGAGTGTCCACTTTGTTTTACATCAGGTTGAAAACATGTGGTTTAAAAAAAATTCATCATCTTGAAAAACTATGGTATTAACATTCTTATTCCATCGAATTGACATACGATTGTACTCACATTATTTAATATCGCATTGATATTTTATCATATTCAAATTCTTTATTTTGACTATTTCATTTCTATTTTTTATTTCTTTCGTTGATATTAGAATGAAAAAAATTAACTGAAATCATGGATAGGTACATACTATTTTCCCTTTATATAACTATTATTTTTTGTTCAAGTTTCTTATATTTCATTTTCTAAAAGAAAATTACAAATATGTCATCAAAGACATTATTAGAAATGGATTTCTTTATAGAAAGATTTGTTACATGAAATTTATTTGATATTTTTTACTCTTTGATTAAAAGGATCATTTTATTTCAAGGATGGGAACATGTATGTGTCGTGGAAACTATATATCAGGATCTTATTCTTATTGAAGAGGATAGAAAATTATATTATACAAAGGAATTTGATAAAGAGATGATATTTGTTTTCTGTGTACGATATAAAATTAACCATGTTTTTGAATCAAACGACTCTTTTTCTAAATATCTCCACTAAAGTGACTCCATCTATCCGTATCACAAGCTATATGAGGATATTGGTATGTTAAATAAGGATATATCATAACATTCACTCTTTCTTGTTAATGATGAGAAAATAAAGGTAGCCCATATCTCTCCAGACAACCAGTTTATCACCGTATAAATGCAAGGGATTATTATTATGAGAAATAGAGATATCTAAACTCCAAATATTTCTAATATATTTCTATTTGATTATATTGTGAATATGTGAAAAGAAAATCTATGGGTTATATTTTCAAAACAATTAAGAATGTGAAGTTAGGAGTGATTAAGTATCATCTTATCATGTATTCAACAATACTTACACATTTCACTCATGAAATCTTGAATATTTTTAATCATCTAGTGAAAGGAGAATTTAATGTGTTGAAGGGTCATGGATTATCAATGATAAAATAAAAAAAATTAAACGTTCTTTTGGAATCTATATCAAAATTGATTGTTAATAATTTTTTGGAATCAGCACCAAATATATTGGCACCAGTTTTTGTGTAATCAACTCTAGCTATTATAGCTTCCAAAAATTCATATTATAAAACTGGTGAAAATTCAAAAAATAAAAGAAAATAAATTAAAGAAGTTTTTGCTAAGTAGATAATGGAGAAACAACAATGAAAAGATTGTCACCCTCAAATTGGTCTTGACCAAGCCGAAGCTCTATCTGAAAAAATAAGAATACAAGATACCCTAGAGGATGAGAAGAAAAAAAATGAATTTGAAAATTAGATGATTTTGATGTGTCCATGATACTAAATGGTGTTGAGTTAGAATGTACTCAATTGAAACAAAAAATATAACATGAACTAATCAAACAGACTATTCTAGATAATGGGAATGAAAAAGTGCAAGAAGTAAATCAATATTCTTTACAATTAGAAGATGAAGGAGATGATGAATATGAATTCATTATTGAATATATTTAACATTATAAGATATGTATAGAATAATATTATCTTTAAAAATTGTGTTTTAGATTTCAAAAATAATGATCATGATGATCCATCACCAGTTTAGTCTCTGAAAACTCAATCAGAAAGAGCTCCTTATCCGGTCAAGGAAATTGATCGAAGTTCCCATACATAGAGTTCTATTATCATTAGTGATAGAGTTGAAGAATATATATTTTAAAAGTAGAAATCGAAAGGGAAAGGAAAAAACTTGCTGAAGACTCAATCTGATCTCATAAACTTCAATTATACGATGGTGACACTGATTTAGAGCACAAATCATATCATAAGAAAATTGATTACATTTTCATTGTTATAAGGAAAACTGAGGAGTCTATTCCATACCTTCTCCGAATAGATAGAAGGTTTTATTTCATCATATATAATCAATGTATGAAATTTGGTTCAGTAAGATATATAAAGAAAGAATGTATTTTCCATGGAGTCTCACTTAAAATATTTGAGTAGTATCTCTCTTTATCATAAGAATACATGTAACAGGATGACCAAATGATCATAAAAATAGATATTTCAGTTAATGAAAAATAGGAGTATATTGATTAATTAAATAGGAATAAAATGATATTATAATTTATTTAATAATCATTAAAATGAAAATATTCAGAGGCTGAAACAGATTCCAAAAAATCATGGCGTTAATGATGCTTTAGTGAAAGAGTTTCAAGAAATATTTAATTCTTTCTAGTCATTGTTTTTGAAGGTTTAATATATTGTATTATTAATGAAAAAAAATTTCTCTCTAAAGAAAATAATATTATGAAGATATGATTTACTACTCTAGATGAAGTTATCATGATCTAAGAAGACACCATCAAAAATTAGGATCATCTTTTTGCATACCAACATGAGATTCCAAAATATTGGGGTGTTTATATCTCAAAAGACAAGAAGGAGATAAAGAAAATGGAGGCTTCTCTACACATGTTTATTATGAAAGGAAAATTTATAGAAAATAAATGAATGTTTTTGTTTTATTTTCCCGTTATTGTTGTCTTCAAAATAACATTGAACTTTTCATAATTCAATGTGTTTTATGTTGGCATTTACATTGTATTATATTCTATTTATCTCTAATATTTTATGAAATTCAATATTATCCCTTTATTTTTTTAAATCACAAAGGGGGAGAATATTTTATAATAGTTTATAATGTTTTATAATTGTGACATTTAATTAATACTTTAATCAAATGTAATACATTAAAGAAAAGTATAATATAAAACAACAAAATCTATATGAATCAAATCATTGGGAAAGACTATAACTATGGGGATGTATGTTTTATTCATATGTTTATTCTTAAGATTTTTCATAACTCATGGGGAGAAATTTATTTATTTATGGTTTTACTTAATTTTATGTGATTCCCAAAAAGGTGAATATTAATAAGTCAAAATAAATCTTTTGAATTTTATGTTTCTTTTTTTGAAAATAAAAATATATTTTTATTAAAATAATAATTAAATAATGTAATTTACATACAATTTTATTTTTAACCATTCATTTCATTGTACTCACTATTTCATTATACAGATTATTTCATCGTACTCACTTTTTTATAGTTCTCGCTATGTTATCATACCCACACTAACCAGCATTTATAAGTTTTTTCTTATAATGACTCTGACCATTGTACTCACAATGGGTATCGTACTCACTTTGTTTCATATCATTATTACAATAATAACAATATTAGTCATACTTATCATACTTTCAATGATATGAATCATACTCATGTTATACTTTTATCATATGCAAGATTTCATTCTTTTATCAAAAAAAATTCCTTACCAAAAATGTACTGATGTTCTTGTTTTCATATATGTATTTTTTTAACCAATATAATGATGTGGAGTTAGTTATAAACTAATTAAAACAATGTCAGGTTTTCTATTTCAATATGACTGTTATAATTCCTGGTGAACAAGTCCCTCCGAATATTCTGTAGAAATATGACTACTATATATAATGTTATAATTGGAACATATGACCTATAAATAGGATTTCATTTGAACCATATATTATAACTTTTTATCCTTTAATTTACTAGATAGATATAGTCTGACTACTCTTTTGATTCTTGTGAGAGCATTGAAATTACAAAATGTGAATGGATTGTTCATTACTTTTTTATTTTCAAAAAAATGTTTTCTTGTACATCAGGTCAAAGTTATAATGGTCAAGGGATGTTAGGGATATGTAGATTGTATGACCAATCTGAGTATCAAGGGATTTATAAGTGTTTGAATGACAAGGGTGTAAATTACTTGTAAAATCACGGTCTTGTAGGGATAACAAGAAATACTTCATGATCATTGTATCTCGGGCTTATCAATGATTGTAAGAGAAACCTTTTATCCTAGGTAAAAGGATACCCTACTCATTAGTTTAAAAGAATTATAATACCTTTTAATTTTCTGGTTATTATTCATATAGAAAGATAACCATTTTATTTCTTATTTTGATTAGTATTATTTAATGATGTAATTGTTTCAATTACAATTTATAATTTTCATTATTGATTCTATAAGCTATATGGTAGAATCAATTACACTTGATATACTCTGATACTTTTATTCAACTGAAACACAATTGTTTCATTGCCCGTGGTATCATAATCGGACAAAGAGTATGTCAGATCATTTTTTATTTTATTATAGAAATTGTGAATTATTTTATTTTCTTTTTTATTAAACCAATTATATTCCTTATATGTTTTAATAGTTAATTTTTAACCATAAAATTCACCCATCTTGTTTATGTTCCATCTTATATCCTTTTCGATCCAACAATATGTTCCCTATTTTTCCTAAATTATAAACATAAGGTTCTTTCCACATGATTATGATCATTTTTAAATATTATTTTTCCTTTTATGTAACTTTTTATCAAGTTAAAAAATTTCATAATTATATAAGTTAGTATCTATAATTTTGTTGATATTCGATACAATAGTCAAAAATTAACTTGTTTTGATAACAATTGTACATGTAGTTAAAATTACAACATCAACATAATGATATTAATTATTTAAATATCATATATATATATATATATATATATATCCAGTATATATGTATTTATAATTGCCTATAACATCTGGAGATATGATAGTAAATGCACAGTTCAGGGAGACAACAGTTCATACGTACGCATAAACGCTACTTTCATTACATATTTATATTCAATGTATAATAATAAATTAATATAAATTAATATTATAATACATTTATTATACTTATGTCATATATGTCTCATAGTTATACTAAAACAAAACATTATACATTCTATGTGTATCATGAACGAGTCGTATCACATTTAGGGGATGATAATCCACATTTCCCCAAATGTAATTATTGTATTCACACGTCATGGAAAAAATAAATGTATGTTGTAAATAAAAATTTCTGAATAACAAGGAAAATATTAATATAATATATATATTTTATATATTATATAAATATAGTTACAACATAATGGCCCCCATGGTAGGTTGTAGGGGAAAATTGAACAGTCATCATTTCAAGAGAGAGAAGTTCGTTGTACACAAAAATAGTGTGTTCGTAACCATTAGATGGTGGTGTGAGTAAGTGTCCTAAAAATCCTTATCATAAAAACATCCAAGTATTTTTAGGATAGTGCTTTTATTGTAATCAACTAATAATAACATCATAGGGTTTGGATAAGGAAAATAATGAAAAGGAATTTCAGAGAAGACGTTACATCTCAATCGGGTAACTTCTATTATTTTGAGACAAAATCATTTCTGAAATTTTCTTCTACACAAGGTAAGGATTCTATGAGGAAGTATTGGATGTGGTGAGATTATTTTAGAAGATTATTGATGGAGTAATGGGTATGATTGGGGTGTTTAAATGAGTAAATTTGGTAGCCTTTTATAAGTGGTAGGTGGGTAACTTTATAAAGGTATTGAAATATAAATTAAGTATAAATTCAATTTTGATTAAAAATAATCCATAACTAATTTAATTCGATTATAAGATGATTTTGATTCAAACATACATCCTCAAATATTTTTTAGACATGTTTTGAAGATATTTTCCTTATCATATTTGTTTAACTCTTAATTTACCCTTATTAATATTAGAATGATATCATGTTATTCACACGTTGTGGGTTAATGTAATAATCATATCATGTCAAATGACCTAAAAAATAATTTATGAAATATTTTGACTTATATTAACCATCTGAAAAATAATTAACTTTTATAAATTTAATATCATTAAATAATCTATTTTTAATTTTATGTTTTTGAATTATGTCAACTTTGGGAACTATTCATACATGTCTTATTTACAAATTCATAACAAGTTCATTCCTTTGGTATAAAGGAATTAAATAAAATAAAATATGTCAATATCATCTATAAAATTGTTTGTGATCATAAAAATAAAGGAATTAAATTTGTCTCATCATTTATAATATCATTTATTTTAATCTTTTATAAATGAAGCAATCTATGCATCATCATTGTTTCAAAAATTAATATATTTATATTATGTATAAAAAAGATAAATAAAATAGAGTGACATCAAACATCAATTTATCCATCTAATTCTTATTTATAGTCGATGAGATCAATTATATGACCCCATATATAAACATTTATAGTAAAAGAAACATGTTTATGTTATATTTCTCATTTCATTAAATTAATATTTATAACAAGTCATTATTACACCCACGTGGCTACATGGGGTCCCCAAATTGACTCATAGATGCCCATAGTCGGGATTATCTCTTTCTACAGTATTGGGACACGTATTTTGGTTTTTTAATATTATTATAATATTATTTTTACCATTATTTACTGGATTAACCTTTTATCCATGGAAAATAAAATGATTTCTGAATTTATTATTCATAAAGTCAAAAAATAAAAGTAACATTGAGTAATTATTTTATTTTCCGTGGTTAATAAAACAAAAAAACGGGTTTTAAAGAAGTAAAATCTATCAAATTATTGAAATGAGTTTATATAAATTAGAAATGTCAAATTACTTCCAATTAAAAACATTTGAATAAATTATAAAAACATATTCTAATTACACATTAAAAAAATTAAAATGGAAATATAACTCTCTAAATAAATTAGATGAAAATGTAGTTTTGTATTAATATGCTGTATTTTTCAACTATTCAATAAAAAACTATCTTTATTAGAAAATTACCAAAAATATAACCAAAATAAATTTTGATGTCTTTCTTCTATAAAAGAAATTTATATTTTAAAATAGAACATATAAAATTGACAAAAACTAATTTTAGAAAGCTTACCCTATTAAAAGGGTGTAAAACTGTATTATTTGAAAAATATTTTTTTGTCCAAAAATTTTATTTTGTACTTCAATCATATCTATAAAACATATAAGATGAATTCAACATATTACATTGAATGTATAAAATATATTTTTCATTAAATAATAATCCATAATGTAGTATATGATTTTAGAAACACAATTTCTCTCTTTTATATAGGTTTAAAAAAAACACACCATTTATGTTCAACTGGTATTTATTTCTACTTATAATATATTTGGTAACCAATGAATAATATTTTAATCATGTGTAAACCATATTAAAAAATTTATTTGATACAATTAATTCCCACTAGTCCAACGACCAGACATTAACTACCATTTAAAATAAAAATATTATTATTGTATTATTTATCAATATAACTATGTTATAAGCAGCATTAGATTTTGACGAAGCTTATTACTTTGGTTCGAGTATGCTATCGTAAAAAGCATAACCTTAAAGAAATAAATAAATTAATCATATATATTAATATAAATCATAAAGTATTATTCCATAAATACTTATGTTGTTACATCATAAGGGTGGGAAATTTTATTAATGCAATTTATGCTAAAACAATGATAACTTTCTAATTTTTAATATAATATCACGACGTACCTCATTTGGAAAGGGAAATGAATATTCATTTAAAATAATTTTTTAAAAACATGGGTCAAAATTTTATTAATAAAAATTTATATAATAATATTTTTTTATTTAAATACAATTTATATAAACTATGGATATTGAAGAAATAAATTCCCCATAGTGTAAAAAAATAAATTCAAAGTTTCATAAAAGTATCGTTTAGATATGAAGAGTAAATAAAAATTTGTATATTATGGAGAATGTCTCAAGTGTATAAATTAAAATAAAAAATAAAATATATTTTCATTAATATATGAATAAGAAATATTTATCCCTGTGGGTACTTTAAAATAAACAAATGTGAATAATGATGAGATTGTAAAGTAAACACATACCTCATGTATGAAATAGTTCTTATTTCCAAAGCACATATATATTAAAATTTTATTTATCATAAATTAAATAAATTACCATATTAAAATAAATTATACCTTATATTAATTATATAATACCATTTATCACTAGTTTATTTGTTATTTTTTAGTTAAGACACTTTTTGGTGTATTAACAGTGTAATTTTAAAGTATGTTTTGGTTTGGTAATTTTTTCATTAAAATTTATCATGGGTCTATATTGTCAATAATTTTAATCATTATAAAAATATAATATATATTTATTATAAATATATATGTATATTAATCCATAAATTTTAAATATAAAAAAATATTCATATATTAGATGGTGATAGTAAATTGTACATACGGATGAACGTTGTCATCTTTTTTATATGGTTGCAATGGGAAATAGGTAAATAAAAATTTATATTTAAAAAATAATTTTTACATCAAGTATATCCAATATATTAATTACTTTTTCCATTATTTTCATTATTATAAAAATATATTGAAAAATAAACAACATATCTTCATGGAGGTGGTAGTCCACATATACGCATTAATGAAATTATCATTTTCTAAAGGATGTGATGGTAAGAAATTAGATGTGATAATAAAATAATTGAAGATTAATTTTATCAATATATATTATATAAATGATAAATATTTCATTATATTCATCTATGAATAAAAGTGATGAAAAATGATATACACCATTTCATGATGTTGATGTTCATCGTACAAAAGATCAATAGTTTTGTTTACAATTTGATGGATGGGAATTGAATATAAATAAATACACTTTATATTAACATATAATTATATGAAATATTATTTTTTTATTATTTTATCATTGATTATGAATAGTTCATGGAGGTAAAAGAAGAAATAAAAAGAAGACACATGGTTCTGAATTGTACCTCTTTTCTGGAGAAACTCATTAGAATGATGTATAAATCCTTCAATGTATGGAATTATGATCAAATAAATGAATCATTTCCATCATGAATGATTTATGGATATGTTAAACTCAAGTATGAACTAAAAGGTCCTTAAATTGTGGATAAGAGAGGGTAGGGGTGACCTTTTATAAGATATGGTGACATCAAATTTCAAATTGTTTAAAAGAATAAAATAATACTACACATACCACACACAAAATTTTTCCAAAATAGCCCCTTTATAAATTTATTTTTATAAATTGTCAGAATAACTCCATAAAACAGAATATATCTACGTTCATTGGTCATTTAAATACTTATTATTTCAGTTTATCCCCTAGTAACCCTTTTTATAATTAACTATAAAATTTCTTTTTACTATTTTTTGATTCATTAGGACCAAAAATTATGTTGAAATTATGAACTAATTGTTATTATACTATATATATATATAATAAATTTATCATATTCAAATCACATAATTTGTAGAATTTTATTTAACATTTAACATGAAAAAACGTTGAAGAAGTGGTTTTCCAAATGGTGTTTTTATGTATAAAACACTTTCTAATCAGAACACAATCTAAAATTATTTCAAATGGCTAGAATTGTATTAAAAATAATATAATAGAACTAATTTTTCTTTTATATAACATTTAATTCAAAATAGATCTTTTTAAACTATTTTAATAAAGAGTTTGTTTTCAACAAAAACTCTATTTTTCTCATAATTCATCGGAAAATTATTCATTTATGAATTTTTTTTAAAAACTAAATAAGAGATAATTCTTAAATTATGATTTTAAAAATAAATTAATTTTTATAATTAACATTTGATAATAATTTAAAATATTAAATTTAGTATAGGAGTATAAAATATGATGAAAAGTATTCTTATACAAATATATTTTAAGCATAAAATTGGAGTTCTTATTATCTTATGCCTAACAAAAATATTAGATAATTGTTATAACATTTTAAAAAATATATAATATATAAATTTTATTAAATTCATTCACCAATAGTTATTAATTTAATTCATTAAAAGTAAACACATTAGTATCATAAAAACATTCATTATGAAAACGCAATTATTTTAATTTCAAATAAATTTTATTTTAATTTAGAAACAACTAGTAACCAATGAAGTTCTTTTATACGCATATAAAAAAATTTATTTTCATTATTTACCTCTTAGTATTCATTCCAACCAATTTAATGGCTTGTATATAATGTTATTATTTATTTGTTTCAATTATATTTTATGGATCATTTATCACAAACTATCGAACATGTTAAACTTATTTAAAAAAATATCATAAGTTATGATGTGTTTCATTATACCATCCATCAAATAAAATCAACCAAAAAAATTATAGTATATCACCATTTGAAAATATTAGGGTATTTATTCATCATAATATCATTATGTTACCACATAACCTCTTTGAATTTAACTTTTTATCCAAAGAACTATTTCCAATTGAGTAATCTGATACCCCAACACATGTTCAACTATTTCCAAAATCTAGAGAGTCTCTTTACAATACCAAATCTTATGTTCTAATTATATTTATTTTAAGGATAACTCATGAATTTTCAATGGAATGAACTGCATTAGTAATGATATATTTATAATATCAGGTACATTTGTTAATCATGGTGAATCATTTAAATAGAAATCCACATATTCATTTCATTAACGGATTTTAAAAGTTCAAATGTTCATTGGGATTTCTTTTCCATTATTAATTATTCTTATTAAAACCATAAATGGAGATATATTCAATAAACTCTTATCACCCACTTGAAATTCCAAATCATTCCCATAATTATTGGCATAACTCTTTTTCCGGCATTGAGTTTCTCTTAAATGGGTTTGAATTGTATTTATCTATAACAAACAGAGATTTTATGAGAATGAATCATTTTAATTTCTTTGATGTATTTTGATGTACGCTACACCAAGATTATCTTGCGCTATACACAACACCATATTAGCTTGCAGTATACGCTACACTATTCTTGGATCGTGTTACACTCAATTTCAAGTTCGTTTGGTAGTAGATATTCTACACAACATTTAGTGTGTGTGTGTGTGTGTGTGTATATATATTCAATGTATAAATGAAATATTATTAGATTCTATTATACAAAACCACAAAGGAGTATTGCACTACACGGAATCTGGACTTGGATTCCATTACACGCAATCACGTCCTTTCACGATAGCGTGTGTTGTACGCAATACCGAGTTTCACTAAACAACGATATGTTATTAAAATATTATATAAACCAGCCGTTATTAATAGTAATACCCAATATTGGAAATTTTATAAATTTTATCATTCAAAATGGACATCATTTTTGGATTCTAAATATCTAAATTATCCTAGGGTGAATTTTTTGTATTTTTCTGAAAACTTTCAATTTTTTATGAATAGTGAAAACACTTACTATTTTAAAACCGATTTTTTTATTTAATAAATATTTATTTTATTTAATTTCATTTTATGTTAAAATTGATACATAATACCTATATTAGTTCAATATAATTCATTGGAGTCATTTTATAATAATTCTAGATATATAAAACTTTTATTGAACTTCTCACTGTCTTTTACCTACCGCCTAGGACCTTTTTTCAAATTCACATAAAACATAATTTTACAGCTTCTGTGAGTGGAATTTATAAAATATGAAAGGTACGGTTAGTATCAAAGAGTAAAATTTTATTCAATAAGATAAAAATATTTTTTGGTGAATAGTAACTTTTTACTTTTATTTACAACAGTTAAAAGTAAATAGAGTAATTAATGATAAATGATATTATTATTACACTGACACATGTCCTAATTCTATTGGATAAGTTTAATTCGACCAAAACAAAACCTTAGGAATAAAATATGACAATTTAGGTCCACTTGGATTAGATTAGGACATTTAATATTATTTTATTTAATGAAGAGTTAAAATAGTTAAAATCAATGTTTAATAACGAAATTTTTTTAATATAGGTTTATAAATAAGATAAATTTGACTATAAATATTCATTAGAAAGATAAAAATATTTCTTACCTAATTGTATTTTATTTTTAATTTTTATTCATTAAATAATTTAATTTATTTATGACACAATGATGATGTATTAATTACCTTATTAATGAAATATTAAAATTCTTGATGTCATAAATACCCAAATAAATGTAATTTGAGACTTTTTTCAAAGTAAACTAATTTTATATTTTAATATGACATGTTAGTATTGATTTAATTAAATTTTTTCCAACTAATCATGTTCTAATTATTTTCAAAAAAAACAATTACAAAATAGTTTCAAAATTGACATAAAATAGTTTTTAAAACAAATATTATATTATTAATTGTTATTTTCTTCCTAAAAATCTATGTTTCGGATAAACGACGTAAAATAGTAACCGAAACATATCTAAAACCTATTGGTTGAAGTCATTTCGACCCATCCCCACATTAGCTTCGAAATAAATCAATTTGTATCTATTAAAAACCGAATATGACGTTATAATAAAATAATATTTTAAGTTTTTCCAAAGGTTCCCCTATCCTCCCTTATAAAAAGGGCACCACTTCCCTCTTCTATTGACACGTTTTGAGTCTTTAATCTTGGCCAACACCTACACATTTATCATATCCACATCCCTAGAATCATTATGGAGGTTCCAGTCTTCTCAAAAGACCAACTCTACATTCTTAAGAGGAAGCTTAAAGGAGGTGCGTCGAAGAAGAGGTAATGTCTTCTTCCGATTCTCTCGAGTTTCTTTCTGCTTATACTACTTCTTATTTAGTTGTTTCATTATAAAGTAATAACATAAGTATTACTTATATACTTATATGTTATTATAAATATGAAAAACCCCTATTTCACCTTCTATCCATCTTACGGTAAACAAAATCACTGCGTGTGCGTACGCACGGAATACAATCTCCACGCTGTGGTGTAATCTGTTTTTGACCACCACCTTAGTTTGATGGGTATAATGGTGTAAATAAATAACTATATATGATTATTTTAAAGTGATATTGATTCTGAAATATTATACATACACTTTAATACAATTCCACGACCATTGGAATGATATCATCGCTCATGCATACATACGGAATACCATCTCCACGGCGTGATGCGATTCAATTTCCATATTAATCATTAATTAATGATTATAAAGTATATATAATGAATAATAATTAAATATATTACATAATACTGATACTTTATTTATGTATATGTATATATGTATTCCATCTACTTAATTCCATTCATTTCAACAAGGAAACGAAAACAGCGTTCATGCGTAAGTACGACCTACCGTCTCCATGAACGATGTATTTCATTCCATTTATCGATCTATCATATATATATATATATATATGTATATGATGAATATATATTATATATAAATCATGTTTTACATTCTATAATTAATTAAATTAGGATATAAGTAATAATATTAAGAACAACAAGTCGAAACACGTACAATAAATGAAACTATTTTACCCAAATCGCTGCTTTTACATTGAATTTACAAAACAACGGGTAATAAAAAAACATAAGTAAACAATATATGATATCATAACAATTAAATTATTATATAATAAGTCACTGAAATCATTTAAATCATTATATAGGAGGTTCAGATACATATGAATCATATCAGACATAAGGTATGGGATAATTTTGCAATCTCATTTTTATCCGAGATTGTTTACTCGTAAGTATTTACTAGGGTTATATTTTTCATACATGTCCATAAAACTGTTTTTATATAAACTGTTTAATATTATTCCATGTATGTTTAAATTCATGTTTACCCCACTTTGGCTTTTACATTTTTTTATGAAAGTAATCATTCTTTTTTTTAACATACAATGAAATTTTTTACTTTTCCGACAAAAGTACGAGGAGAATGTTTTTTCAACTTATACGACATGAATTTATTTTTATAGTTTCATGACGCCTTATTTTCATAAAGATCAATCTACAATATATCATGACAATTTTCAAGAAAATACCTTTCTTTTAAAATTTCTTGTTATTTTCTGAAATGAAGATTATTTTGAAGAAAAAATAATATTTTCCTCAGGAATTCATTTCAAGTGTTTTATCAAAACCATTTTCCATATAAGATGACATTATTTCATATGTTCATATTTTTAATATAATGTCTCTATGATTTACATGGGTTCACTTCACTAATTATGAAATTATATCAATTTTTATTATATAAACATTGATTTTATGGAATCATGTTTATGAAACCTATTTTATTCATTAAGTTATGCTGAATGATTTATGTTTATGTTGTGGCCCACAGAAGAATGATTTCATGGTAAGATGAGTGGGACCTATATCTCCCTCCAATGCATTGGGTAAATATTTATATCTCATGTGATAGACATGGCCAGAACGGTATGTTAATCTGTTTCAGTGATACAGCACCGGAACGAGGAGTGAACTCAATTTAAAAAGGGACTTTGTCCACTAAGATGGATTTGGAAGCAATGTATTGGATCTATGGAAATCATATCATGTGAATAATGGTTGTCAAAATCACATGTTTTATTCCCATGATATTTTATCATGATTAATGTTCGTTTATGATATATGAATTACGTACTTACAAGATTTATGTCTTTTCCCAGGATTTTGATGTTTAGATTTTATGATCATGTTTTTGCATTTAAATTTTTATGGATTGTTTTATGTTCTCAATGTTTACCCTTACTGATCATTTGAGCTCACTTTTTTTATGTTTTCTTTTTCCTAGGATATAAATAATGGTTTTAGGTAAGAAAACCAAAAGGGGAATATCTTTATGGGAGATGTTGAAGATCTTTCTCCATGATTAGAAGGTTACGTTCTAAGTTTACAATTACACTAAACTAATACGTTCTTTGGGAATATATTTTTTTCACGCATTATGTTTTACTCAAAAGTAATGTAATGTACATATACATAAATCTTTGGGTCTCTACTGTTGTTATTAGAGTGAAGGTTTAGTTAACTTTTGGAAACTGGGATGGGAAATCTTTAGTGAAGTCCCTAGAGATATTTCTATGTTATGTCTAGGGATGTCCCTAAGGTTAAGGATACGTATAGGTTAGAGTCCTAGAATTATGTTTATGATCATGAATAACCTAGGGTGAACCTAAGTTGTCATGGATTAATGATTTTTTGATAAGTTAGACATCCCATAAGTGACTTTTTATGATTATGTGCTTCCTCGTTATTTTAACTGTTTCTTTCACTATGGTTTCTGGTCTTAGTCAATGGAGGGAATGAGAAAAAATTCAATGAACATTTATTCCAAAGGAAAAATTGGTGACTATGATCAACGAAATTATGTAATGCACGGAGAGAAAGATATTGTGATTATGCCGAATCAGTCATCTCGATATTTGATTAATAAGGTGAACTATAGTTGAATTCCTATGTCATCACATAAGAGGAAGATGGAATTTTATACATGTTCTCATGGTGAGGATCATTGAGAAAGGAAGATTGAGATTTCAAAATAAGGGAAGAAGAACCTTGGAAAAAACCTCAAATTTAGGGGAATATGTTATCTACGTGGGGAAAATGTCTATAGAGTGACAGACTGTTATAGAGTCCAATGTCTGATCTGTGGAGAACATGGGCATTACCCAACTAAATTCCATAACCAAAAAAGTTAATTCTAAATCAAGGAAGGACCTATTCCATGCCAATCATTGAAGAGGATGGATTGAAGGGATTATGTATTGGAATTAAATAATAATGCTGTTGATGTACTTTTATAGAATATTAAAATATCTTTGTATTGGTCCATTGTGGTTTTCTATAAGAATATGGTACCAGTAACCATGAAAAGTAATTCAAATATTTTGGAAAATAGATGATATGCGCATAATGAAGGGATAAGGTGAAAATAAATTGTTTGATAGTATTCATGAGCTCATGATTGATATAAGGACTAAGTGATATCATGGTTTGAGTATATAGAATTTTAGGGATTTGGGTATGTGGAAGGAGTTAACTTTTGACAGCACTCATGTTTTCACAAAGGTTCTATGTTAATTCATGCTTCAAAAGAATACAGGATTAAGGTATTCACATGATTGGAATGTGACCAACAAGATATATCTTATGATCTATGGGGGATAAACGATGGTATCACCATGCTTGTTATGTGACCTTTTCAGTAATTTTTTTATTTATACTATGAGATTGGACAGATGTATTTTGGATAAGCCTAAATATTTTAATGGATTATGTTATACATAATATGGTATTGTTTAAGGATATAACTTGTTTTTTGATATTATTTCTGGAATGTTATAATAGTATTATTTTAGAAAAAGGACAACCCATAGGATGAGAGACAACCCATCGCGTCGGACAGGGCTATGGAAATCGAACCCACAACCGAAGGGCGACATGCCCTTATTGAATACCACTGGCCTACAGGAAGTCCCTAGTTAAGAGAAACTAGTTTTATTTTATTTAGCGCTATGATAGATGAAGTATAAGTCCATTTTTTGAATGATATACGTTTAATATCACCATAAGATGGACTTATGACTTTTTCTAACCTTTTGTTTGAGACAGATGGAATGACCCATCATTCTATCACATAATATGCTAACACATCAAGAATGAAAAATTCAACTTCATTTTTTTAAGAGATGAAGTGGAAATTGTACAAGGCATGAACAACGGTGAGATTGTGATGATATAAAGTAAGTATTTTTTCTAATTCTTCAACATTAGGGAAATGATCTTGCAAGCCAAAAATGTTGTCCTAGTGTCCTCATATATGATGAATCAGATGGTACCGTAGATCATTACAAATTTATGGCTTTGTGATTGTTGGCTTTTTCATAGCCATGTTCTCTACCACTCTCCATCAGAACTTGATGGTTAGATTTATCTTCTATATACATATTTTCACCTATGTTATCCTATGTAGAAACCCAATAATTAATTAATTTGGGTATCCATTACGTTTAATACTTTTGTTTTTAATGTTATGATTTGGTATTCCATTTTACGATGTGGGTTTCAATTAATTAAACTTTCATGTAGATATCCATTTATAACCCCAATGAATTTCGAGGGCGAAATTCATTTTAAGGGGGGTAAAATGATACAACCCGAGATATTATGAGAATTAGTCTTTTTAAATTTTTTGATGTATTTTGTTTTCCACTACACCAAGATTATCTTGCTCTATACACAACACCATATTAGCTTGCAGTATTGGCAACACTATTCTTGGATCGTGTTACACACAATTTCATGTTCGTTTGATAGTAGTTATTCTACGCAACATTGAGTGTGTGTAAATATATATTTTCAATTTATAAATGAAATATTGTTGGATTCTATTATAGGGAACAACAAATGAGTCATTCACTACACGCAACCCCGACTTGGCTTACATTACATGCAATCACGACCTTTCATGATACCACGTGTTGTACACAATACCGAGTTTCACTAAACAACGATATGTTATTAAAATATTATATAAACTAGCCATTATGAATAGAAATACCAACATTTTTCAATTTTATCTTTCAAAATGGACTTCATTTTTGGATTTGGAATATCGAAATTAGCCTAGGGTGAATTTTTGGTATTTTTTAGAAAACTTTCAATTTTTGATGAATAGTGAAAACACTAGGTTACTATTTAAAAACTGATCTTTTTTATTTAATAATTATTTATTTTATTTAAATTTATTTAATTTAAAAATTGATACATAAAACCTATAATAGTTCAATGTAATTCATTAGAGTCATTTTATTATAATTTTTTATATATAAAAATTGTATTGAACTTTTCACCGTCATTTACCTACCTCCTATGAGCTTTTTGAAAATTTACATAAAACATAATTTTACCACCTCTGTGAGTGTAATTTCGAAAATCCGAGAGACACGGTTACTATCAAGGAGAAATATGTGGTTCAATAAGATATAAATAATTTTTTTGTGAATAGTAACATTTTACTTTTATTTTCCACGGTTAAAAGTAAATAGGGTAATTAGAGGTAAAAATGATATTATTATTACCTTAAAACATGTCCTAATTCTATTAGATAAGTTTAATTCGACCAGAAACAACATTAGGAATAAAATATGACCATTTAGGTCCACCTGGATTAGATTAGGACATTTAATATTATTTTATTTAAAGAAGAGTTAAAATAGTTAAAATCAAAGTTTAATAACTAAAACATTTATAATATAGGGTTTTAAATAAGATAAATTCTACTATAAATATTAATTGGAAAGTTAAGAAGATTTATTACCTAATTTTAATTTATTTTTAATTTTTAGACATTAAATATGTTCATTTATTTATGACACAATGATGATACAATAATTACGTTATTAATGAAATATTAACATAATTGATGTTATAAATACCCAAATAAATGTAAATTGAGACTTTTTACAAATTCCACTAATTTTTTTAGTTAATATTACATGTTATTATTGATTTAAATAACTTGGATCTAACTAATCATGTTTTTATGATTTTCACATAAATCAATTACCAAATAGTGTTTAAATTGACATAAAATAGCTTTTAACTAAAATATTATATTATTAAATGTTATTTTTTCCTAAAAAATTAAGGATTGGAAATATGACTTCTATAAGGTTATATATATTTAAAATTAACCACTTGGTGTTCATTTTACTTGTTATAGTATGTTTATTAACCATATAGTGTATGAAAATAAGAAGACACGGTAAAAATTAAATTGTTTAACTTAGAGTTAAATCTAAAATATAAGGTTAATATAGTAACCTAATCTTGTCTAAAACCTATTGGTTGTAAGGATTTACACCCTTACCCACCTTATATTCTAAATAAATCAATTTGGAGCTATTACAAACCGAATATTACTTTATAAGAAAATAATACTTTATGTTTTTCCAAAGGTACCCCTCTCCTCCCTTATAAAAACGGAACCCCTTCCCTCTTCTTGTCACACCCTTTGTGCCTTGAAACTCTGCCAAAACCTACCCATTTCTCTTCAACACTTCCCTAGTAACATTATGGAGGTTCTGGTCTTCTCAAAAGTCCATCTATACTTCCTTAAGTGGCAGCTTAAAGGAGGTGCATCGAAGAAGGGACAATCTCTTCTTCTGATTCTCTCGAGATTCTTTCTTATTATACATCTTCTAATTTAGTTGTCTCATTATAAAGTAATAACATCAGTGTCACTTATATAATTATATGTTATTATAAATATGAAACAAACCAATTTAACCTTCTATCCATCCTACGGAAAATTAAATCACCGTGTGTGCGTACGTACGGAATATTGTCTCCACGCCCTGATGTAATCTATTTTCGACCACCACCTTACTTGGATGGGTATAATGGTGTAAATAAATAATTATATATGATTATTGTAAGGTTATATTGATTCTGAAATATTATACATACACTTAAATACTATTCCATGATCATGGGAATGATATCATTGCTCGTGTGTACGTACGGACTACCGTCTCCACGACGCGATGAGATTCATTATCCTTGTTAACCATTCATGAATGATTATAAAATATAATTAATGAATAATAATGAAATATATGACAAATAATGATACTTGATTTATGTATATAAATATATATATGTAAGTCATCTATTAATTCCATCAATTCAATACGGAAACGAAAACAGCGTTCATGCGTACGTACGGCCTACCGTCTCCATGAACGGTGTATTTCATTCCATTTATGGATCTATAATATATATATATATATACGTATCTGCTGAATATATATTATATATAAATCATGAATTACATTCTGTAACTAAGTAAATCAGTATATAAGTAATTATACTAAGAACAACAAGTCGAAACACGTACAATAAATGAAACGATTTTACCCAAATAGCTGCTTTTAAATTGAATTTACTAAAGAACGGGTAATATAAAATAATAAATAAACCATATATGATATAATAACAATGAATATGATTCTATAATAAGTCAATGACATTATTTAAATCATTATACATGAGGTTCGGATACATATGAACCATATCAGACATAAGGTAAGTGATAATTTTTCCATCTCATTTTTATCTGAGATTATTTATTCGTAAGTATTTATTGGGGTTATATTTTTCATCCCTGTCCATAAAAATGTTTTTTTATAAATTGTTTAATATTTTTCAATGTATTTGTAAATTCATGTTTACCCCTATTTGACTTTTACATTGTGTTATGAAAGGAATCTTTCTTTGGTTTAACATATGAAGAACTTTTTGACTTTTTCAAAAAAGTACAAGGAGAATTTTTTTTAACTTATACGGCATGAACAGATATTTACGGTTTCATAATGCATTATTTTCATAAAGCTCACTCTACCAGATTTCATGAGAATTTTCTTAAAAAATACTTTTATTTTAAAACTACTTGGCATTTTGTGAAAAGAATATTATTTTGATGAAGAAAGGATATTTTCCTCAAGAATTCATTTCAATTGTTTTATTAAAACCAATTTCCATATAAGATGAAATTAATTCAAATGTGTATGTTTCATGTATAATTTCTCTATTATATTCATGGTTTCACTTCTCTGATGATGAAATTATATCCATTTTGTTATATGGATTATGTTTTTATGGAATGATGTTTATGAAACCCTTTTTATTGTTTGGGTTATGATGAATGATTTATGTTTATGTTGTGGAACATGTAAGAATGATTTCACTATGAGATAGGTGGGACCTATATCTCCTTCTAATTCATTGGGTAAAGATTTATATCTCATGAGATAGACATGGCTGGAATGGTACGTTAATCCGGTTTAGTGATACAAGACTGGAACGAGGAGTGAACTCTATTCAGGTAGGGACCTTTTCCACTAAGATGTTCTTGGAAGCAATGCCATCACTTATATGGAAATCATATCATGTGTTTAATGGTTTCCACAATCACATGTTTTATTCCCATGCTATTTTATCATGATTGAAGTACCTTTATAATATATTCCTTACGTACTTCCATGATTTTTGACTCTGCTCATGATTTTTTTGTTAATATTTTATGTTCATGTTTTTTCATTCAAATGTTTATGGATTATTTTATGTTCTCTATTTTTACCCTTAATAAGAATTTGAGCACACCCTTTTTATGTTTTCTTTTCCCTAGGATATAAATAATGTTTTTAGGTAAGAAAAGAAAAAGTGGAAGATCTTTATGGGAGATGTTGAAGATCATTCACCATGATTAGAAGATTACGTTCCGAGTTTCCAAAGACACTAAACTAATACAGTCTTTGGGCGTCTATTTTTTACATGTATTAAGTATTCTGAAAAAGTAATGTAATGTCCATGTACGTCATTCTTTGGGTATCTACATTTTCATTACATATTTCTCTTCAAAAGATTCTAGAACTATAATCATTCTATCACCATTTTCATCCATATTTAGTATACACCAAAAAAAGATAATTTTAATTTTTTATATTTTAATATTAATGTATTTTATGGATCATGAGAATTATTTTTAATACATTTTGAATTTGAATATCATTTCACATTATTGTGTAATTTATGTATAATGTGTGTCAATATAGGCCCAATTATGAATCATACTGTATAATATTAATTTTTTAATTATTGTAACATGAAATTTTTTATGTTATTGATCAATTTTTTTGAATAATTTTTCTATGATGGTCAATTTATGATCCATAAGGGGACCTGAACATTTATAGACATTGATGCAGAAATTTCAGAACATAGTAGAATGGGCTTATGATCATAAAAATATTTTTATCCCAGAATTAATTCAAAATGATGATGATATATTAAATAAATATATATAAAATTATGTGTAAAATTTAATTGACAAGTTACAAGAGAAAATTTTTATTTTTTAATGTCAATCATATTTTCCACATTGAAGATTAAATTGTAGGTCTTATATAACTGCACATAATGTTTTTACAATATTTTCATCAAAATAATTAAGTTGGATATCTAATTGGGATAAAATGTCTAAATACATTATATTTAATATGTATAAATATATTTCCATTCTTGGACCATACAAAATTATTCCTTTATCAATGTCAAATGTTTCTGTTAAAAGAGGGGATGATACTTGTCTTATTTTTGTTTTCAAAGATAAAAAGGCATCTCCCATTTTTTTCCTTTCCCATATTAATATACTAAGGAATTAAGAAGATATTATATTATTGGGGATCAACCCTAGTACCCAAAAATAATTTATATAAGGTTTTGGTGGTGATGGAATTATTGTATATTATTTATTAATTTAATTGTTGTTTTTAATGTTTTTTTGAAATTATATGATCATTTTTTCTTGTATAAGATTTTTTAGAATAATATAGTTTATAAATGGTATTTCTATTGTTATTATATATTTTATATATAATATTTCATATCATTTTGATATCATGTAATCATGTTGTGAATATACTAACACGAACAATTGTAAAATTCTTCAAACAATGGTGGAATTTTTTTATTTCATTATTTCCCACTTCATTCATTCTAGATTTTTATGTCCACATAGACCTTCCATTAACATACATAAATAAATGGATGTTTATCCCATTTATATTTTTGTTCTATTAAGATTCAAAGGTATAATTTTTTCTTCATTTTCTCAAATATTTCTATGGTTTTAAAGATCCATTTATTGACTTATTTTCTTCTTCATCTTCCTTAGAATAAAAGACTACACATTTTGAGTACTAGTAATATCAAATTACGTAGAGAAATTATGGTTGTTTTAATCTATTTTAATAGATAATTATTATTTGAATTTATTATGGATTAAATCAATAAATTACTTCTGGAAAATATCTTATTAATTACATATTTATTAATGTAGTGAACTTAAAATAAATAGGAAAAAATTTACAGAAATTCAAACCCTTACAACAACAATTAATCTACAAATCATATTATTTTTTCTTAGTTAAACTCATTATGTTTTTTTACATTAATTAACTCATTAGAAATACAAATCAAATCAAATGAAATATTTTTCAACCCTATATATTGTATGATTTTATAGTTTTGTTATTAGGTATTTTTGGATTTGACCCCAACATGTAATACCACAAATAGTTCAACATTTAGGGAAAATTTGGGTTTATCCAAATTTTGTTTCCATTTTTGGGGACCTATATAAGTTATATTTTATAATAGTATTCTTTTCTCAACATAAATTCTCTATTCTAATCGTCATTTATATTTTCATATTATCGTACTATTTTTGTTTATTATAAGAATCTGAAAGCCACATTTCAGCCGACTCCAATAGATTTTCATGAAAATTACACAATGATATGCCCATACAGAAATTAAATGAGTAATTAATAGTGGGGAACAACTGACAAGAGGAATTTATATCATTAATCTTTGAATGATTACCCCACACAAGTTGATATTTATAATAATTCGGCTGATTCATTTTTAAATAAATAATTTCTATCCCAAAAAATAATAGTTAAGGAGATTAATATTGGTGAAGTATATGATGTTTCACCTCCTACATATTTCTTCCACTATCCATTGAATGAATTTCTTTTGATAAAATTGATAAAATGAATAATGAGGTTTTATCTTTGATATTGTAACTCTAATGCATTGAAACATGTGGGGAACCCATCCTTAAACCACGTATCCATTCTATATCATTATTTGTAGTGTCTCATTTTCCAAAAACACGTCTTAATATTTTTATGAACTATCCTTTGGATTTGGGATATCTGAATTGGATTAAGTATTTTTTAAAAGGTCATAATACCAAGAAGAAACTAATTTTTGGTATACATTAGAGGGAAATTTGACATCATGAGTTGAGTATAATGAATATATTTTTATCGATGGTTCAGAACTAAAAATCACTGAACCATTTGGAAAAATATTTAAATTTTATTCAGTACCAACCCATAAAAAAAGAATGGAAAATTCTAGTGTTGAATAATATATTCATAAAGAATTAATTAATTTTATATTTTTTTAAAATCAATGGGATTTTGATTAAAATTTTCATTCTTATTTCAGATATTTTAATCATCCCAAACTAAAAAATACAGTACATGTATCCCTTCTCATGTATACCATCATAGAAAATACAATTAACCTTGTCGTATTCATTCATCCTTCTCTTATGAGACAAAAATCTAGAATAGTCCTTGATGAATTATGAAATGATATAGAAGCCACTTGATAAATAGTTTCTAATATTCGTTAGATTTCCCCACTAATTATTGTACATATGATTGTACATTGATAAAATTCTAAAAAAAATTGTCAACATAAATCTAGTAGAGGTGGTAAAAAATATTCTCTTTATGATCCTCAATAATGGTATTGGGTATGTTTTGGGGGGGTTCATGGAAATATAATAACATTAAATGTAGGTTTTTTTGGGATGACACATGATTTCTACATTTATATTATATTTATATTATATTTGATTTCTTTAAGGGATCCCTTAGGGTTTCCAATGACATCTAATGATTATTGTGAGTGAGATTTAACAATAAATATATTTTTTTTATTTTCAAATGAAACAAAAGACCTTTATAATTGAAACATATCCTTCAATAATCCATTAATAGACTATATACGACATGAATAAAAAGTGTTAATTTTTTAATTGATGGGTCATCAACTTCACACAAGGTAATTTTGTACAATATTTTTTTTAAATGATGTTTTCCCATATTTCAGCCCAATTATTAACTAACAATTCTCTTCTCTGTAGCCATTGAGTAATGTTTCATTTTATTATTGGGAGAGTGAAAATAGAGATTTTATTTGAAAAAAATTTATTTTTTGGAAAAAAAAATAAATCCTCAAATTCTACGTAATTAATGTAGATTTTGAAACCTAAAATCTAAAGATCATATAATTTTTCATACCTTGATTCATATTTTGATGATTTTTTATGTTATTGAGAATAATTTCTATAATGTATAATTTAATGATGTGAATTTTTACCCCTAACAATTTCATCATTTTAATAAATAATCCACAATAAATGTTCTTTTGATTGTGTTGTTTGAGTATGAGTTTGTGGGGATAATTTTCTATTTTATTGTCTTTGGGGTCACACTGTGTTTTATTTGAGTTTCCAATATAAAATGAAATTTTTTACTATATATAGATTTGTCTTGTCCATATTCGTGGAGTTTGAAACATGGGGATCATTACTCCACAGTATTATTTATCATTGTTAGGATTTACATATTAATTATAAGGAATCAAATTGAAAACCCGTGTGGCTCCTGACACATGGGGATTATGACTATATAGTTTTCTTTAATGGAGTTTTCCTTTTCATCTATATTTTGGTAAAAAAATATATCACGAAAAAAAATTGAAAAATGTATGCTTCCATTTAAGTGAAATTTGATTGCAACATAGCTCTTCCCGTTTCCCCTCAAACCTAGAAATAAACTCTAATTTCTATTGCAATGAAAAACATATCATATTGATTAATTGAAATTATCTGAAAATTTAAAATTAATTTGAACAGTGTAATAGTATTTGGATTGAGATGTTCTAGTGAACTTATCTTGTGCTAAATGATTTTGGTAGGTTTTATGATTTTTTGGCATGATGTATTTTGGTGAACAATGTATGTTTATATGATTTTGGAAAATATAATTAAATGTATAAATTTTTTAGAAACTATTTTCTCATTATAAAAAAAATAAATTTTGGGGATATATGAGACACTGATGGAGGATAATATTAATTATTTATTTTGTATCATTATACTATTTCAATTCCCATAAACACTATTTTCTGCATTTTATTTTTAAAAATCATTTCTCAACATTTTTCAATTCATGTTTAATAAGTGTAAATTTTTGACCAATTTATATTCATCATGTGGATTTAATTATTTTAAATATATGATTTTTATATTTATGGAAGATGTTGATTACTTTTTGGGGAACAAATTTTATTTTAGGGTTAATTTATTAAGCATAGTGAAAGAGGATAATTTTTTTTCTCATGGAGGCAAGCATTTATGAATAAAGAATAACGTGCTTTATTCTAATAAAAATATTGTATTGATCATAATTCCAGCCCAAAAAATGAAATTTCAATTAACGAAAGATAATACATTTTGTAACATTTAATTAATCTATGCTGATAGATAGTTTAGTTTTCTAAAGCTTTTTAATGGGGTACGTGTTGAAGTATAAATTTTCTTCGATATCTGAAGGCCCATAAAACCACCAATCCAATTATACCATAGCATCTGATTGGAATATCCAATTGGGATAATGTTTATACATAAATTATAGGTCATATACCAGAATATATTTCAATCCTACTACAATCAAATATTAATCCATCTTTAGAATCATAATTTAACATAAAACAGGGGATGGATTTTATTAGAATTGTTTTGTCACGATATAAAATTATTATTTTTTCCATCATCCTTTTAATATTAGAATTAATTTTTATGACATTAAATATAAGCGGATAAATTTAATTACCAAAAAATATTATTTATGTAGGTGGTGGTGAATGAATTAAGGGATATGTTTCGGTCATCCAATTGTAATGTTAAGATGTTATTTTGTAATATTATATTCATTTATTCTCAAGAATCCATTTTGGATAAGGTTACTTTTTTAATAATTGTACTTATTATCCATCATATTTACAATTTATATCATTTTTCATATGACATTATTATCTTTGAGTAATTATATGGATCTATTTACTGTAAAAAATATGAAATTACTCACAAAATGGTGGAGTGTCTTATATGTCATATTTTTTTACTTCTTCAATTCATTCTCTATATATAGAATTTATCTTTCCAGTACTAACCATATCTTGACAGAAGGGAAAACATTTGTGGTGTGATTCAAGGGAGTTTAATGGGGTTGTATTCAATGTTATTTTCTTTTAATCGGTTATTAAATTTGATCCACGATGTGATATTTAATATTACTGATTTATTTTCTTCTTCATTTTCATTGAATATAATGACTAGAAATTTTGAGTGCTACTACAATTCAATACCATCGAGTGATTATGAAATCTTTTACCTCTGTTCATTGGTAGAAATTCTTGGAAGTGTGTATGGATTAAACATGGTAGTGATGTAATGTACATATTTCATAGATTAGAAACTTATTGAACTACTGAACTAAACATTGATTAATATAAATTTACACCTATTATTTTTTACCAATAACTTAGGCTCAAGACGTTGAAAATAATTGTTTTCATTAATTACATTGATTTTTATTCTTGGATCTTTAAATTACCTCATTATTTCATAAAATCAAATATATATAATTTGTTGGATTCTCCATAGAATTTATCTGTCTCTCAGTTTCTTGTTTGGTATATATTGGTTCCTCCCATGTACTATAGTGCCTTAATCTTCCTATTGGGTAAATTTAGGTGTAACCACCTACATATTTGATTACAGAATCACTTACCATATAATTATTCATATTAATGTATTTTAATACATTAATGGATGTTGTTATTAGAGGTGAACTCTACCAGTGGAAAATACTTATCCCACATACCTTGAGAGTTAATTATTCAAAACATAAATATGTGTTCAGTGGTTTTAATAATTATTTTAGACTATAAATTCATATTTGGATTTGTGCTTTCCAAATAAATCAATATATCTTGATTTTTATTATTACATTTATTTAGTTATTTTTATAAATTATAGATCATGATTAGAAATAATTACAATAGTTTCACCTTGAACTTCTATAACTTTATTTACAAATATTTGTCTAAGGATTTGAAGAGGAAAATATTCTCTTATATAATTGAAATGGGAATATTGGGGGATGTGATCAATAATAAACCGTATTTTGTAATTCATTGTCATAGTTTTTGTAAAACTAATGAAAATTTTTATTGTGACTTCTTCTTATTTACATCTATGAATAGAAAACATTTTCATGACTCCTATATAATGTGTAATATAAACCATCCCTTTTTGAAAACCCATCCATCATGACAGAAAATATGTAATTGCATTGTATATGTTATCAAACTCTATTTTTTAAATATTTGTACATATTATTTTTAGAATAGTGAATATATGAATTATTTCTATGAAAAACATAAAGAAATTCCCTCTTCATCATAATTATAAATAATACACAATGCCTCTTAAAGAATTTCTTATTTATATCTTCACAATGGATAACATCCAATTTTCCCTCATTAACTACAATAATTATCTTTATAATATTATCATGGTTAAGATGAATAAATTTTATATTCTCCAACAATTTTGGTTATAGAAATATGATGTGTATAGAATGATTTATTCCCTTAGGTAATAATTTTCACAGCGATATTTTCAGATCAATCAATATAGTAACCCTATAACTCTTAATTTTGGTCATAATTCCAATAAGCTTCACACTCAATGGATCTAGTACTTTATTTTCTTCTATACAGAGTAGTGTATTGAGCAATAATAATCCATGAGTTTCTCAAGATATCAGTTATTCCCCGTGTTGAGATCATTATATAAAAGAGGTATTTCAAACTATATTGATCCGTGTATATCTTCAATGATTCAATATGATAAATTATATACCCATATATTTAAATAAATTTTTTATGGCTTAAAACCCATGATACTTTTTTTCATTTTTCATAACTCTTTATCTATTTTTATTCATAGGAAATAAATATATTATATTCTATATAGACAAAAATAGTTTCATCATTCAATGTGTCACTATATATTATAGATCTATTATTCCCAAATTATAGATTCAAAATAAAATATTTCTATAATATATTAAATAACTTATAAAAATAATCAATGTATTCATTTTTCTAAACGAGCATAACCCAATATTGAAAAACCTTAGTAAATAGGTTTTTAATTAGGTGTTTTTTAAATAATTGATGATAGTATCATGCCAAACCAATGATAATATGTAACATAGTTATGTTTGTTGTTGTAGGTTATTCATTTTCTTTCTTTTTCTTCATTTGATGACCAATTATTCAATCCAAGGAGAAAATATAGAAATTAAAGGAAAATATCAAGAAAAAAAATTATAGTTTCTATATTTCCCATATAAATTTTCTTTTATAAGAGCCTCACAATTAATCATATTCGATTATCATAGTCTGTGTGGATCTTGAAGTAGAAAATGATATCACATGAAAAAATGAAAATAATTTAATAAGAAATTTGTAACATCCTATTTATTATAATCATGAAGAATGACGTTACATTTGTAAAACCAAATGGAATTTCTATGAACTAAAAATTATTATATCTCATTAGAAATGTTGTATTTGGAATATATTTCTTCATTACCAAAAATTTATTATTGCAATAATTAATTTAAATATTTGGAAATTAATTATCTACATGATTTTTTTGAATAATTCATTAATGTGTGGTAGAGGACAATTATTATTATTATAGTACCATCTATTTCCCTAAAATCATTAAAAACCCTTATATATTCGACTTTCATATTATAAAATTGATTATCAGATCACTATGGTGAAATACTAGGTCAAATGGATCCAATATTACACCACCCTAGTTATTTTTTCTATAATTCCAAAAATTTCACAAAGTTTATTAAATAGGGACTCATTAATAATTGTACTATATTATGGTTTAAATAATCATAACACCCATATTAATTCCCTATTGGATTCCAAGGATGTTCCTTATGAAATAAATAAATTCATTCCTATAAATTAGGAACATAATAAATTAGTAAATTCACATTTTGTACTATATATTTTGTCATATATTCTTCCCCACATATCTTTGTCAAATGATCTACTAGGGGTGGATATAAACATGTCTTAAATGGTGAATTATATCCTCCAAAGATAATTAAATCCATAACCTAATCACAAATATAATTTTTCATCTATGTGGAATAATGTTTTTCATTATATTTTTAAATATAATAAATACCATATATTATATAAATATCAATACTAGGAATACTAATATATTCTTAATTTTGGGGATGTTTATGTTTTAAAATGGGAAATGACTAACAAATAATTGTAAAGGTGATACTTTAATTGTGCTTCATTAATGATAACTCCCTTCACATGGTGGTTGGGAAAATTATATTTTTATTTATAAACATGGATGATATAAAATAGTATAAAAAATACATATCAAATAATTTAATAGATGAATTTGATTATGTTAATGATGTGACTTCCACCACTCTATTAAGAACCTAAAACATGGTTATTGTGGTTTGATAGGATATTCATTGTCAATGAAAATATTCAGAGAATTTTTTTTTAATTCTTAGGGTTTTTTTCCTTGAGTCAAATCTCATTATAGATGAATCATTGAACATTTTAATCTTACTTATTAACCTTTCAATAGTTCCCATGGTCGACTTTCTATCTATACATGTTTAGTACTCATATTTCAATCAAGAGTCTTTTAAATTCTTTCAATCAATATTTATTATATTCTTGAAATTCAACCCATCCCTACACTCTATATATATTTTATATTACTAATTGTTAATAAATCACTTTACTATATTATATTCCATAAATTTTCTATGGATTGGGAAAATATTTCAATTACTTGATAGCACATGATATTTTGTCCTCCGAAGACAAGAATACTTATGAGACAAGTTCCCTCAAAATTATGTTCTTAAGAAATTAAATGAATTAGACGATATTTCTATCTAGATAATGTCCATATTACACAAAAAACATTAAATTAATTGTGATTTTTTCATAATTAGAAACACATCTATATTTCTTTTTTCCTTGTACTCGGTGATTCAATCTTTATATATTCTCATTTAAAATTGAGAAAATGTACATCACAAAAAAGTACATTACTATACATACCTTCTATTCACTATAATTACATATATTAAGTAGTATATAGAATAAATTTCAACCATTGATCTCTATTCATTGAGTGATGATAATATTCCATGAAAAAACATATCTTGTTCATTATTTATCATGGTGAGAAATATCTTTTATATTGAACTTATCAATTTGTAATCTAAAAATGGATTTTTAGTTTCTTTAAATAATTGAGGGTGAAAAATCATAAAGAAGTATAACATTGTAACAACTCATTATGAATCAGTAGGATCATACATAAGTTCCTTGTTCTATTAATCACAACTAACATCCTTTCAACCTAGAGAAATGAATCATAATAATGAGGTGGGATCTAGTGATCGGTAAGGATATGCCTAGAGTAAAAAATATCATTAATAAATAAAAATTAATAAATATGTTAAGATATAAATATTAAAACATTGTATATTTAATCAATTACTTATGCATGAAAATTAATATTGATGTATTAAATAATGATAATAAAATTCTATATATACTATCCCATGATCGTGAATATTAACCATGTATATCATAATTAATAAAATAATCACATGGACAATAATAAAATGTCTTATATAATGGTAATTTATAATATCAAAAAACATAAACAGTGTTCAAGGACTTGTGTCATGTCATCTTACATAAATTTCTATGGCGTAGGATAAATAGTAGTGCTAGTTTGTATCTTGAGACATACCAATGCATCGAGGGATTATAGGGGACGTCTCTTATCATGTAATAAGTCTAATGGATTCTTTATAGGTATGTGATCAAACATGATCAAGATACACATTAACATTGAAAAACCAGTATATGATAACAAAATATTATACCCACTAAAAAACATTATCATAGACTGTATAGTTTAATATGGTGAATAACATCAAAATAGTACATCCTAATTCAAACCAATAATCATTCATATGGAAAAATAATAAATATGGAGTCACTAGAACAAATAACTATTGGAGACTGTGTAAAATATGTTTTCTTTTTTAAGATGAATAGAAAGAATGTGTCATTAAAACATTCTTCTATAAAATTCACTTTTAGATATTATAATAAAATTATAAAAGTAAAAAATTAAAGGCTATAAGGTAAAATAATCATTTAAACAAATCATTCGATGTTGGAAATTACTATTTCAAGAAATTATTTTTCAAGATAGAATGAGGTACAATTCAATTTTTTCAATTCAAAACAATTATTACTTACACATATGTGGGATAATGTAAAAAAGTAATACATTTGGGAAATTATAGGATGATTGCCTTAATTTTTTGTTAAATTATGGTTATAAATGTATTTAATTAATCAGTACAGACTACTAAAATTGTTATTGAAAAATAATTTAATGTACATTTAGGAATCAAAGAAAATTATTCCCAACCATGTAGATAAATAACATCGGGTTTCCATAAAATCATTGTTTTGGAATATTGAGTACTAAAAGAGAGGTAAATTAATGAAAACATGTAATTTTTGTAAATAAAAAGGATAAGAAAATTTTATTTCGATTTAATATATAAATTTCAAATAATTCACACCAACTAGTGATTTAACATTAAATTTACCAAATATTGATGATATTCTAAAATAAATATATCCCACAAATTTGAATTATTTTGTAAGTGTCTGAATATGGAATCAGTAGTATGGATAGAATAATTATTATTCTTATTTATTTATATTCATGAATTAGGTAGAAATTTAAAATTAAAAGGTATGATATTCTTAATAGAATTTTATTAATCCAAAAAATGAGCTTCTCTGATGACTTTCATTGAATTCAAGACTATGTTATACCAATCAATATTACACTGTTTACATTATTATTTGATATGGCAGTTTTCTCTTCTTTTAATTGAAAATTCACAATAAGAAAAGTTTAAATTTTTTATTTTTTTATATTAAAATATAATAATGGAATTTTAATTAGTAATAAACGCAATTTAAATATTGTGAATTTTTTGAGAACATTCACATTTTGATGAATAGTGAATAATATTATGTTTTAGTTCCAAAATGCATTTTCATCCAGTTTATTGATATATATAATAATGTATTTAATATGGTTTTTCACATTCATCACTTCTTTTAATTGGAATTTCCAAACAATTTTCATTATTTATTTATTGTTGAGGTTTCCCATACAATTTTTGGAGAAAGGGTGTGTTTTCATTATTTGGTCCAAAACGTGATCCCATTTCTAGATTTTAAAACAAATTTGATTCTTTTATAACATGTTTATTTTTCAAAAAATTTAAGCCATTAAACTTCCAACATGCCCTCCCCTAAACTATTAACATTGTTATATCAATTTGTACAATCTTGAAATTCATAATCACGGTAGATTTGTGTTCCTATTTATGGAATTGGGCCATCCCTTATGCCAATTTCTAGTTTCAAAAAATATATTTAATATCTTCTTTGTTTTATACTTTTTTTCTATGATTACACATCCCACTGGAATTGAATATCCATAGATACTTCCCCATCTTTAGGTATCCCACATTGGAGGCCATTTCCATCATGGATTAGGGAGAAAATTATCAACATTTCTCATGTCATCTAGATTTGAATACGTAATTTGTTTCCTTCCTAGCTCATTCCTTTTTCACTCTTTTCCCCCATTCTAGTTCTTACATGAACATCTCAGCCTTATTCGAACCTCACCTACATTTTTAGGTGTTTCTAACTTCCTTTATTGGTGTATTCGAGGTGTTTTATTCAAGATATCTCAAGTAAGTGGGTTTCCTCTATGTGTTTTTCCATTTATTACAGTATCTTCTACTTTTCATGAGGTTTAAAAAATTCCAGCATCTAGGGTTAATGCCTGGTTATTTATTATGTGTAATTTTTTTTAAATATTAATGATTAGGGATTGATTTCACATTCTTAGGTTGTAGAGGTGGTGGGATTAACGTTTCACTGAATGATTTGGAATTATTGGCACAAATTATACATTATTCCATGTGGAAAAATTATTGGATGAGTTAGTTTATCTTGATTTATATTTTTAGCCTGATTCTATTCCATTGGGTTTGGTGATAAAATTATATTGTGTGGAATTTCTTATGCGATAGGTTTTTAAGTTGATTTTTTGGTGTGTATTCAATTTTGGGTTAATTGGGGTTGTTTTATGATTCGTGGAGTAGTTTTACTAAATGATGTTATGGCTGAAAATTATAGTTTAATGTGTTAATGGTATGCTTTTGGTATTAAAAGAGTGTTTTTAGAATTGTATTATGCGAAAAACATTATTACACTCATTAGACCTTTTTTGATGATTTTAAATTGTTTCTTTATTTATGGAAGTGGTGAACCTCTTTTGATATACTATTTTTTTAGAAGTGTACTTTTGAAATGGTTTATTTCAATTTGGAAGGGGCTTTTATGTGATGTGTACTATCGTAGAATGGTTTTGGTATATTTTTTAAAGGATTTTTTGATGTGTGATAGGGATGTGAAACCTATTATAGGATGTTTTGGTGTGATTATGATTTCAAAAATGAATTTGAATGAAAAAGGGAACATGTGACATGTTTTTGGGAGGAATAGTGTGTTGGTGAGTTAATAGAGCTATTTTCTTGTGAAAATTGTATTTCATGTCTTATAGATCTTGTTTAATAACAAAAGCAAAAACCCGCATATCTAGGTGGGTGGATATGTACTAGTATACTAGAGATCCAATGGGGTTTGTCCCCCTATTTGACGTCTCATGTTTGACGATGACACAACTAACTAAACTATGATGATGATAATTTTTGGGGGCTATTAGGTTGTGGTAATGATCCCTACTAGTGGCTCATGTACCCAAGAACCTATATTTTCATAGTTACATTCACATTGTATGAAGTAGTGGTGACCCACATAAAGAATGTTCCCATAGTTGATATCCCGTTTATAGTGATAATTATATATTTTATACTCATAAGAGGAATAATGTTTCTTTGGTTGGATAAATTCAGTATCTTTTTCATTCAATTTAAATGTGTGGATTTATTTTTAAGTAACCCACATGAAAATTTATTTTATTTAATGTTTCAAATTCTATATATTTTTACTAGTATTTCATGTTTATGAAAATTTCTATCTTTTTTTATAATTAATATCACATGGAATATTTTTTGGTGGAATCCTACTGGGATTTTCCTCACACTTTACTTATATCATTGGGTGTATGTAAAGTTGGTCATCAATGTCACAGGTTGGGTAAAGCTTTTAGTTCATGTTGTCTGGGTTTCTAGCACCCTTTGTGATCTAATGTTTTAGAGATGGATTGTGGGAATTTCCACTTTCCATGAGGTTGTTAATGGGCTGTCCTTTTTTTTATTTTCCTGTTGTAATTGTCTTTAAAAATATTTTTAAATTATGAAACTCAATTCTGAAAATTTTTAAAAGATAATTTGGTTTGAAAAATCCCGATTTTTTTAGGATTAATTTGTATTTTTATGTTTAAAACATAGGTAAATCATATCCAAATTTCATTTTATGATACCTGGGCACTTGTGTTAGCATTTGGGAATTATGAATGCCCTTAGGATCTCCCCACAGACCGGGTTAGGTTTTTCTTTTATCCGGGTGTCTGGAGTCTGTTGTGATGAAGTGTTTTTGTAACACCCGAGACTTTTATGTTATATAAATCATCAAAGGAATATTTTTCTACACAATACTTTCTTGTCTTGCTTTACACGAAATCATGACCTTCCTCGATAGCTTGCGTCGTACGCAATACCGAGTTTCACTAAACAACGATATGCTATTAAAATAAAACTAGCCATTATGAATAGTAATAACCACTTTTTGAAATTTTATAAATTTTATTTTCCAAAATGGACTTCATTTTTGGATTCGGAATACCGAAATTAGCCTAGAGTGAAATTTTGGTATTTTTCTGAAAACTTTCAATTTTTGATGAATAGTGAAACCACTAAGTGGTAGGTTAAAAACTGAATTTTGCATAAAACTTAATTTTACCGCTTCTGTGAATGGAATTTCGAAAATCCGAGAGACACAGTTAATATCGAGGACTAAAATTTGGTTCAATGAGATGAAAATATTTTTTTGGTGAATAGTAACTTTTTACTTTTTTTTTTCCACGGTTAAAAGTAAATAGGGTAATTAAGGGTAAAAATGATATTATTATTAACCTAACACATGTCCTAATTCTATTTGACAAGTGTAATTTGACCAAAAACAAACTTAGGAATAAAATATGACCATTTAGGTCCACTTGGATTAGATTAGGACATTTATTATTAATTTATTTAAAGAAGGGTTAAAATAGTTAAAATCAAAGTTTAATAACAAAATAATTTTTAATATAGGGTTATACATAAGATAAATTCGACTATAAATATTAATTAGAAAGATAAAAAGATTTCCTACATAATGGTATTTTATTTATAATTTTTATACTTTATATAAATTAATTTATTTAAGACACAACGATGATGCAATAATTACCCTTTTAAGGAAATGTTAACATAATTGATGTTATAAATGCCCCAATAAATGTAATTTGAGACTTTTTATGAATTAAACTAATTTTATTGGTTAATATGATATATTAGTGTTGATTTAATCAACTTGGTTCGAACATATAATTCTTTTACGACTTTCACAAAAATCATATATCAAATAGTGTCAAAATTGACACAAAATAGTTATTAAATAAAATATTATATTATTAATTGTTATTTTTTTCCTAAAAATCTAAGGTTCAGCCAAATGACTTAGATAAGGATATATATATATTAATATTAAACAACTTTGGGTTCTTTTGTCATGTTATAGTAAGTATATTAACCATATAGTGTAAGAAAACAAAAAGTCACGGTAAAAGTTTAATTATTTGACTTAGAGTTAAATCTAATTGATAAGGTTAAACTAATATCCTAAACTTGTCTAAATCCTATTGGTTGATAGGATTTCGACCCATACCCACTTTACCTTCGAAATAAGACCCTTTGGAACCATTATAAACCAATTTTGTCTTTAATATAAAATAATATTTTGAGATATTCCTAAGGTGCCCCACTCCTCCCTTATAAAAGGGAACCTCCTCCCCCTACTCCTCACACCAATTTGAGCACTCAAGCTCGGCCAACCCCTGGAAAAATCCCTTCTCCACTTCCCTAGAATAATCCTAGAGGTCCTGGTCTTCTTCAACGATCAATCTTAGTTCCCTAAGTAGAGGATTCAAAGAGGCGTTTCAAAGAAGAGGTAATATCCATTACCGATCTTTTCAATTTCTTTCTTCTTCAACTTCTTCTTCTTTATTTGTTTCATGATAAAGTAATAACATAATTATTACTTACATACTGATATGTTATTATAAAAATGAAACAACCCTAACTCACCTTCTATCCATCCTATGGAAAAATGAAATCATCGCGTGTGCGTACGTACGGAATACCGTCTCCACGCCGTGGTGTAATCTATTTTCCATCATCATCTTACAAGGATGGGTATAATGGTGTAATGAGTAACTATATATGATTATTATAAAGTGATATTGATACTGAAATAGTATAAATACACTTAAATACAATTCCACGATCATGGGAACAATATCATCGCTCGTGCGTACGTACGGAATACCATCTCCACGATGTGATGCGACTCGTTCTACATGATCATCATTAAATAGTAATTATATAAATGAATTGAATGAATAAATATGATATATGTTAAACTAATACCATTCTGGATATAAGGTATCTATAACCTTAAAAGAAGAATAATAATTTATTCGGCAAAACAAGCATAAGAACAAAAGGCAATAAAGACCCGAGTAACAAGTAACAATGAAATATTACTAATAAGAAGCTATAAATATGACCATATATGATATCATATCAATATGTATGATTATGGAATAAGTCAATAACATTATTTAAACCATTATACAGGAGCTTCGGACACGTACAAAGCAAATCAGACCTAAGGTAAGGGAAATTATCACAATCTCATTTTAATCCGAGATTGTTTATACTTTGGTATTTACTGGGGTGTATTTTATCATCCACATCCATGTTTCCTCAATATTTAATATTATTTCCATCCACCTACAATTGTTTGAATCCAATTTTACCCTTCGGTGAGTTTTTAGTAAAAGATATGAAAAGAATCTTTTGTCGTTTTTCGTAAGAGGTACTTTTTTACTTTTCCGATAAAAGTATGAAGAATGTTTTTTTAACTTATACGGCATGAATGGATTTTTAAAACATTATTTCCAAGAAGCTTCCTTTATAAGTTTTCAAGTTTATTTTTAATCAACTTCTTTTAGTTTATAATTGTATGACATGTCAAGAAAAGAAAAGTGTTTTTGAAATAGAAAGGATATTTTCCTCAAGAATGGAGTTCAAATGTTTTATCAAAATTATTTTCCATATAAGATAATATAGGGGTCTGTTTTTATTCCTATTATTACATTGATTTGATTATGTTGTGAGGGAATTATTTTTATGATGTCATTTACCTTATATGATTTGTTTTATAATGTCATGATGTTTCAAGAATCCCATTTTTGTTACATGTGTTATGTGATGATGTATGATTTATGATTATGTGGCACACATAAGAAAGGATTCATTATATGATGGGTGGGACCTATATCTCCCTCCAATTCATTGGGTAAAGATTTATATCTCATGATATAGACATGGCTGGAACGGAAGGTTATTTTGGTTCAGTGATTCAGGACTGAAATGAGGAGTGAACTCGGTTCAGAAATGGACTTTTTCCGCTAAGATAGTCTTGGCAATGAGTCATGACTAACAAGAAATGATTTTCCATGATTATGTGTGCATGACAAAAAGTTTCAAGTTTTATGTTATGATTATGGGGATATCATTTTCACTTCTATGATTTATTCCATGTTAAGATATTATGATCTCTTTTGCAGGTTATGATTTTCAAAAAGATATGATATGATTTTTATTTCCTTTATTTGCCCTTGCTGAGCATTTGAGCTCACCCTTTTTGTATGTTTTGTTTTCCCCAGGTGAGGAAGATGGATATTAAGTAGAATATGCTAAAAGGGACCCTAGATATGATGAAATAAATGGGAGACATTGTAGATGATTAATGAACCAGTTGTTTATGTTTCCCAGTTTCTAAAGACACTATACCTATACCGTGCTTTGTGGTTTTGTCATATGTTGTAATAAGTGTGCTTCAATTTTGAAGTATTAACAATGTATGTAAATTATGGGTCGTTATAGTTGGTATCAGAGGAAAGGTATAGTCAACCTTTGGAAACTAGGATGTGAAAGCATTAGTAAGAACTCTAAGGATAAGTCTAAGCATAGAACACAATCTTAGTGTTTTAGAAATGGCCATGAATAACCTAGGATAAGACCTTAAGCGTGAAAATTTTATTCTTGAATTATGTGGTTTTCTTATTATAATTAGTGTTGCTCACACTATTTTTCTTGGTTTTAGTCAATGGCTGGAACCCGAAGGAACCGTGTTAATGCGGAATGCGATGGGCAATGCAATGATTGTCCCCCTGAGCATCCAAACCATATGGGAGCTGGAATGCAAAATCATGTAGCCATGATCACACAACTTTCTAAAGCTATGAATCATGTAGGACTTCCAAACTAGCAAAGGAAGGAGAAACATTCTGTTGAATCCTTCATAAGGCAGCGTCCCCCTTCTTTCAGCGGGTCTACTGATCCATTAGTTTCTGAACAATGGATTAGTACTACTAAAAAGATATTTTCAGTTCTTCAATGTTCTGAACATGATAAAGTCATCCTAGAAGTGTATCGTTTAGAAGGAGATGCTGATCAATGGTGGAATCTTATTAAGAATACGAGGCAAAGGGATGAAATTGAGTCCATGGAATGGGACGAGTTCAAGAACTTATTTTTCAATAAGTACTTCCCTCGTATTCTCCGAACAAAGATGGAGAAAGAGTTTCTTGAACTGAAGCAAAGGGATGATGAATCTGTTGGTACCTATGAAGCAAATTTTACAAGACATGCAAGGTACGCTTCTGGTATTATTATCCAACCTGAGAGTAAGATCGATCGATTATTTAGTGGCTTAAAACCAAGTCTTCGAAGGGCGTTATCCATAAGGGACTTCAATAGCTACGAGGAAATCGTTTGATGTGCTCTTAAAGTCGAGATGGAGATTGGAGTAACCCATCAGTCATATGGGTTTGATAAGAAGAGGAAAATGGAATTCAAAGGAAAATCTAAAGAGCACACTTAAAAGAAGATGAGCTTTCCCTTATGCTCAAAGTGTGGAAAGAAACGTGGAGGGAGTTGTCTTAAAGGGACAAGTAAATGTTTCAAATGTGGAAAGGAAGGTCATCGGGCATTTGAATGCCGCGATAATGGGAAGAAGATGTCTAATTATGCAAACAAAAGGAAGGGATACACATAATGAACCTACTACACATCAATGTTTCAAGTGCAAGGATATGGGGCATTATGCCAATCAATGCCCAAATCCAATGGTTGATGATGATGGTCGACGTCAACAAACTCTTAAGGCTAAAGACAAAGGAAAGTCACATGCAATTTCTATCAGCGATGTGGAGTACGATAACGATGTGGTGAAAGGTACACTTACCATCCACTCTAAAGTAGAAAATGTTTTATTTGATTCTGGATCCACCCACTCTTTTATTTCTAAAGAATTTTCTAAGGGTATCACCATATTACCTCAACAATTAGATGTTGAGTTAGCTGTGACAACACCTAATGGCACATCAATCGCATCAAAAGTTTATAATTCTTCTCCGATCGAAGTTTGTGGGAAAGTGCTTCATGCAAATCTTGTGATCCATCCTATAATGGAATTTCATGTGATTCTTGGCATGGATTGGCTTTCTTTATACGGAGCTCATATCAATTGCCAATGAAGGGAAGTCACATTTCATATTCCAGATCAATCTATGATCGTCTATCAATGCAAGGATGAACATAACCTTCCAGTGGAAATTTCTTCCATTTTATGGGTATTGATTCAACTAAATGAAGGTTATTTATATCAAATGGTTGGTGAGAAACTCGCGATTAATAATATGCCCATCGTACGGGAGTTTGATGATGTCTTTCTGGTGGAATTATCGGGTCTTCCACCAAATCGTGAAGTTGTGTTTTCAATAGAACTCGTACCGGGTGCTTTGACTATTTCAAAGACACCTTATAGAATGGCCCCAATTGAGTTGCAGGAATTGAAGAAGAAACTCCAAGAGAATCTTGATAAGGGATTCATACGCCCTAGTGTGTCACATTAGGGAGCACATGTTCTATTTGTTAAGAAGAAAGATGGATCAATGAGACTCTTCATTGATTATCGAGAACTTAACAAGATCACTATCAAGAAAAAATATCCTCTCCCGCGCATTGATTACTTATTTGACCAACTACGCGGAGCTCAATACTTTTCCAAGATTGATCTTCATTCAGGGTATCATCAATTAAGGGTCAAAAGGGAGGATATACCAAAGACGGATTTTCGTACAAGGTATGGACACTATGAATTTATAGTGATGCCTTTTGGTCTTACTAATGCCCCTGCTATCTTCATGGATCTCATGAATAGAGTCTTTAAAGAATATATTGATCAATTTGTGGTAGTCTTTATAGACGATATTCTTGTCTATTCAAAGAGAAAGGAAGAGCATGAAGATCACTTGAGAATTATATTGAAGACCCCGAGAAAGGAGAAGCATTATGCCAAATTTAACAAGTGTGAATTTTGGCTTCAAAAAGTTGCATTTTTGGGTCACATAATCTCAAAAGAGGGGATATCTGTGGATCCAGAAAAAACAGAGGTTATCGAAAGATGGTCGAGACCAACAACAGTAACTGAGATCCGAAGTTTTCTTGGTTTGGCTGGATATTATCGACGTTTTGTAAAAGATTTTTCACGATTATCTAATCCACTCACCAAGTTGACTCGGAAAAGAGTTAAGTTTGTTTGGACAGAGGAATGTGAAGAGAATTTCAAGGAGTTGAAAAGAAGGTTATCCAGTGCACCTGTGCTCACACTGCCTTGTAGTGGAGAAAGGTTTGTGATCTACAGTGATGCATCCAAGAAGGGATTGGGGTGTGTTCTTATGCAAAATGATATGGTGATAGCTTATGCCTCACGACAGTTCAAAATCCATGAGAAAAATTACCCAACACATGATTGGGAATTAGCTGCGGTAATCATTGCATTAAATATTTGGAGGCATTACCTTTATGGTGAAAGGTGTGATATTTATAATGATCATAAAAGTTTAAAGTATATTTTCACACAAAAGGAGCTGAATATGCATCAAAGAAGATGGTTGGAGCTGATTAAGGATTATGACTGCTCAATCCATTACCACCCTGGAAAAACAAACAAGGTGGCAGATGCATTAAGTTGACAAGACCATGCTAGTTTATCCATGATGAGGATCACAAAAGATCCAATATTTATGGATTTACAAAGGATGGATCTTGGAATTATAATGGAAGGGGAAAATTCGTATCTTTCTCAAATGAATGTTCAACCATCTATACATGTGAAGATTAAAGAGGCACAGAAAGAAGATGTTGAGTTACAAAAGAAGGTGAGAAATGTTCCTGAATTCAACCTTGATTGTGATGGGATAATAATGTTCAGGAATCGGGTTTGTGTTCCTAACATCCCCGAATTAAAGAAGGAGCTACTGGATGAGGCTCATAGTTCTTCATTCTCTATTCATCCTGGAAGCTTGAAGATTTATTGGGACCTGAAAGAGTACTTCTGGTGGGATGGCATGAAAAGAGATGTTGCTGAATATGTCTCTCGATGCTTGGTTTGTCAACAAGTTAAATCTGAGAGATAGAAGTCTAAGGGGATGTTACAACCATTACCCATACCCGAATGGAAATGGGAAAACATCACTATGGACTTTGTCACAGGACTTCCTAAAACATCCAAAGGCAATATTGCTATCTGGGTCATAGTTGATCGTCTTACAAAGTCTGCACACTTCATTGCTATTAGAGAAGATTTCTCTTTAGATCATCTTGCCAGGATATATGTAAAGGAAGTGGTAAGATTGCATGGAGTACCACTTTCTATTATATCTGATCAGGATCCGAGATTTACCTCAATGTTCTGGGGAAGTCTTCAGCATACTCTGGATACAGAGTTGAGTTTCAGTACTGCTTATCATCCTCAGACAGACGGTCAGTCTGAGAGAACAATTCAAACCCTAGAAGATATGTTGAAAACATCCTCCATGGATTTCAAAGGAGGTTGGGATCAACACCTACCTTTGGTCAAATTTTCTTATAATAATAGTTTTCACTCCAGTATTCAGATGGCTCCTTATGAAGCTCTCTATGGAAAGAAATGCAGGTTTCCAACATGCTGGGATGAAGTTGGGGAAAGAAAGCTATTAGGACCTGATCTCGTTGATGAAATGGTAGAAAAGGTCAGATCTATTCAACAACACATAAGAGCAGCTCAGAGTCGACAGAAACGTTATGCCGACAACGGAAGAAAAGACCTACAGTTTGATGTAGGTGATAAAGTGTTCTTACGAATATCTCCCTGGAAGAGGGTTATGAGATTTGCAAAGAAGGGGAAGTTCAACCGTAGATATATCGGTCCTTTCGAAATACTGGATCGTGTTGGAAAGGTAGCTTACCGATTGGCGCTTCCACCGAATCTCTCTCAAGTTCACGATGTGTTCCATGTATCTTTCCTGAGAAAGTACATACCTGATCCTTCACATGTACTCAGCTCAGAAGTTGTACCGCTAGAGCAAGATCTTTCTTATGAAGAACAACCGATAGAGATTCTGGATCGTAGCGAAAAAGTCCTACGAAACAAGACCACTCGATTGGTGAAAGTTTTATGGAGGAACCACCAACTTGAAGAAGCTACATGGGAGCTTGAGGATATGATGAGGGAGAAGTATCCTCATCTGTTTGTTACAAAGTGACGAATTTCGAGGGCGAAATTCATTTTAAGGGGGGTAGAATGTAACACCTGAGACTTTTATGTTATATAAATCATCAAAGGAATCCTTTTCTACACAATACTTTCTTAGCTTGCTTTACATAAAAATCGTGACCTTCCTCGATAGCTTGCGTCGTACGCAATACCGAGTTTCACTAAACAACGATATGCTATTAAAATAAAACTAGCCATTATGAATAGTAATAACCACTTTTTGAAATTTTATAAATTTTATTTTTCAAAATGGACTTCATTTTTGGATTCGGAGTACCGAAATTAGCCTAGGGTGAAATTTTGGTATTTTTCTGAAAAATTTCAATTTTTGATGAATAGTGAAACCACTAAGTGGTAGGTTAAAAACTGAATTTTGCATAAAACTTAATTTTACCGCTTCTGTGAATGGAATTTCGAAAATCCGAGAGACACGGTTAATATCAAGGACTAAAATGTGGTTCAATGAGATGAAAATAATTTTTTGGTGAATAGTAACTTTTTACTTTTTTTTACCACGGTTAAAAGTAAATAGGGTAATTAAGGGTAAAAATGATATTATTATTACCCTAACACATGTCCTAATTCTATTGGACAAGTGTAATTCGACCAAAAACAAACTTAGGAATAAAATATGACCATTTAGGTCCACATGGATTAGATTAGGACATTTATTATTAATTTATTTAAAGAAGGGTTAAAATAGTTAAAATCAATGTTTAATAACTAAATAATTTTCAATATAGGGTTATACATAAGATAAATTCGACTATAAATATTGATTAGAAAGATAAAAAGATTTAAAATATAATGGTATTTTATTTATAATTTTTAGACTTTATATAAATTAATTTATTTAGACACAACGCTGATGCAGTAATTATCCTTTTAAGGAAATGTTAACATAATTGATGTTTTAAATGCCCAAATAAATGTAATTTGAGACTTTTTATGAATTAAACTAATTTTATAGGTTAATATGATATATTAGTGTTGATGTAATCAACTTGGTTCGAACATATAATTCTGTTATGACTTTCACAAAAATCATATATCAAATAGTGTCAAAATTGACACAAAATAGTTTTTAAATCAAATATTATATTATTAATTGTTATATTATTCCTAAAAATATAAGGTTCGGCCAAATGACTTAGATAAGGATATATATATTAATAATAAACAACTAGGGGTTCTTTTGGCATGTTATAGTAAGTATATTAACCATATAGTGTAAGAAAACAAAAAGTCATGGTAAAAGTTAAATTATTTGACTTAGAGTTAAATCTAATTGATAAGGTTAAAATAATAACCTAAACTTGTCTAAATCCTATTGGTTGATAGGATTTAGACCCATCCCCACTTTACCTTCGAAATAAGACCCTTTGGAACCATTATAAACCGATTTTGACTTTAATATATAATAATATTTTGAGATATTCCTAAGGTGCCCCTCTCCTCCCTTATAAAAGGGAACCTCCTCCCCCTCCTCCTCACACTAATTTGAGCACTCAAGCTCGGCCAACCCCTGAAAAAATCCCTTCTCCACTTCCCTATAATAATCTCAGAGGTCCTGGTCTTCTTCAATGATCAATCTTAGTTTCCTAAGTGGAGGATTCAAAGAGGCGTTTCAAAGAATAGGTAATATCCATTACCGATCTTTTCAATTTCTTTCTTCTTCAACTTCTTCTTCTTTAGTTGTTTCATGATAAAGTAATAACATCATTATTACTTACATAATGATATGTTATTAAAAATATTAAACAACCCTAATTCACCTTCTGTCCATCCTACGGAAAAATGAAATCATCGCGCGTGCGTACGTACGGAATATCGTCTCCACGTCGTGGTGTAATCTATTTTCCATCATCATCTTACAATGATGGGTATAATGGTGTAATGAGTAACTATATATGATTATTATAAAGTGATATTGATACTGAAATAGTATAAATACACTTAAATACAATTCCTCGATCATGGGAACAATATCATCGCTCGTGCGTACGTACGGAATACCGTCTCCACGATGTGATGTGACTCGTTCTACATGATCATCATTACATAGTAATTATATAAATGAATTGAATGAATACATATGATATATATTACACTAATTCCATTATGGATATAAGGTATCTATAACCTTAAAAGAAGAATAAGAATTTATTCGGCAAAACATGCATAAGAACAAAAGGCAATAAAGACCCGAGTAACAAGTAACAATGAAATATTACTAATAAGAAGCTAAGAATATGACCATATATGATATAATATCAATATTTATGATTCTGTAATAAGTCAATAACATTATTTAAATCATTATACAGGAGCTTCAGACACGTAAAAGCAAATCGGACCTAAGGTAAGGGAAATTATCACAATCTCATTTTTATCCGAGATTGTTTATACTTTGGTATTTACTAGGGTGTATTTTATCATCCACATCCATGTTTCCTCAATATGTATTATTATTTCCATCCAACTAAAATTGTTTGAATCCAATTTTACCCTTCGGTGAGTTTTTATTAAAAGATATGAAAGGAATCTTTTGTCGTTTTCCATACGAGGTACTTTTTGACTTTTCCGACAAAATTACGAAGAATGTTTTTTTAACTTATATGGAATGAATGGATTTTTAAAACATTATTTCCAAGAATCTTCCTTTATATGTTTTCAAGTTTATTTTTAATCAACTTCTTTTAGTTTATAATTGTATGAAATGTCAAGGAAAGAAAAGTGTTTTTGAAAAAGAAAGGATATTTTCCTCAAGAATGGAGTTCAAATGTTTTATCAAAATTATTTTCCATCTAAGATAATATAGGGGTCTGTTTTTATCCCTATTATTACATTGATTTGATTATGTTGTGAGGGAATTATTTTTATGAAACCATTTACCTTATATGATTTGTTTTATGATGTCATGATGTTTCAAGAATCCCATTTTTGTTACATGTGTTATGCGATGATTAATGATTTATGATTATGTGGCACACATAAGAAAGGATTCATTATATGATGGGTGGGACCTATATCTCCCTCCAATTCATTGGGTAAAGATTTATATCTCATGATATAGACATGGCTGGAACGGAAGGTTATTTTGGTTCAGTGATTCAGGACTGAAATGAGGAGTGAACTCGGTTCAGAAATGGACTTTTTCCGCTAAGATAGTCTTGGCAATGAGTCATGACTAACAAGAAATGATTTTCCATGATTATGTGTGCATGACAAAAAGTTTCAAGTTTTATGTTATGATTATGGGGATATCATTTTCACTTCTATGATTTATTCCATGTTAAGATATTATGATCTCTTTTGCAGGTTATGATATTCAAAAAGATATGATATGATTTTTATTTCCTTTATTTTCCCTTGCTGAGCATTTGAGCTCACCCTTTTTGTATGTTTTATTTTCCCCAGGTCAGGAAGATGGATATTAAGTAGAATATGCTAAAAGGGACCCTAGATATGATGAAATAAATGGGAGACACTGTAGAATATTTATGAACCAGTTGTTTATGTTTCCTATTTTCTAAAGACACTATACCTATACGGTCCTTTGTGGTTTTGTCATATGTTGTAATACGTGTGCTTCAATTTTGAAGTATTAACAATGTATGTAAAGTATGGGTCGTTATAGTTGGTATCAGAGGAAAGGTATAGTCAACCTTTGGAAACTAGGATGTGAAAGCTTTAGTAAGAACCCTAAGGATAAGTCTAAGCATAGAACACAATCTTAGTGTTTTAGAAATGGCCATGAATAACCTAGGATAAGACCTTAAGCATGAAAATTTTATTCTTGAATTATGTGGTTTTCCTATTATAATTAGTGTTGCTCACACTATTTTTATTGGTTTTAGTCAATGGATGGAACCCGAAGGAACCGTGTTAATGCGGAATGCGATGGGCAATGCAATGATTGTCCCCCTGAGCATGAAAACGATATGGGAGCTGGAATGAAAAATATTGTAGCCGTGTTCACACAACTTTTTCAAGCTATGAATCATGCAGGACTTTCAAACGAGCAAAGGAAGGAGCAACATTCTGTTTAATCCTTCATAAGGCAGCGTCCCCCTTCTTTCAGCGGGTCTACTGATCCATTAGTTGCTGAACAATGGATTAGTACTACTGAAAAGATATTTTCAGTTCTTCAATGTTCTGAATATGATAAAGTCATCCTAGCAGCGTATCGTTTGGAAGGAGATGCTGATCAATGGTGGAATATTATTAAGAATACGAGGAAAAGGGATTAAATTGAGTCCATGGAATGGGACGAGTTCAAGAACATATTTTCCAATAAGTACTTCCCTCGTATTCTCCGAACAAAGATGGTGAAAGAGTTTCTTGAACTGAAGAAAAGGGATGATGAATCTGTTGGTACCTATGAAGCAAATTTTACAAGACTTGCAAGGTACGCTTCTGGTATTATTATCCAACCTGAGAGTAATATTGATTGATTCTTTAGTGGATTAAAACCAAGTCTTCGAAGGGCGTTAGCCATAAGGGACTTCAATAGCTACGAGGAAATCGTTCGATGTGCTCTCAAAGTCGAGATGTAGATTGGAGTAACCCATCAGTCATATGGGTTTGATAAGAAGAGGAAAATGGAATTCAAAGGAAAATCTAAAGAGCACACTGAAAAGAAGATGAGCTTTCCCTTATGCTCAAAGTGTGGAAAGAAACATGGAGGGAGTTGTCTTAAAGGGACAAGAAAATGTTTCAAATGTGGAAAGGAAGGTCATCAGGCATTTGAATGCCGCGATAATGGGAAGAAGATGTCTAATGATGCAACCAAATGAAGGGATACACAGAATGAACCTACTACACTTCAATGTTTCAAGTGCAAGGAGATGGGGCATTATGCCAATCAATGCCCAAATCCAAGGATTGATGATGATGGTCGACGTCAACAAACTCTTAAGGCTAAAGACAAAGGAAAGTCACATGCAATTTCTATCAGCAATGTGGGGTACGATAACGATGTGGTGAAAGGTACACTTACCATCCACTCTAAAGTAGAAAATGTTTTATTTGATTTTGGATCCACCCACTCTTTTATTTCTAAAGAATTTTATAAGGGTATCACCGTATTACCTCAACAATTAGATGTTGAGTTAGCTGTGACAACACCTAATGGCACATCAATCGCATCAAAAGTTTATAATTCTTCTCCGATCAACGTTTGTGGGAAAGTGCTTCCTGCAAATCTTGTGATCCTTCCTATAGTGGAATTTGATGTGATTCTTGGCATGGATTGGCTTTCTTTATACGGAGCTCATATCAATTTCCAAATAAGGGAAGTCACATTTCATATTCCAGATCAATCTATGATCGTCTATCAATGCAAGGATGAACATAACCTTCTAGTGGAAATTTATTCCATTTTATGGGTATTGATTCCACTAAATGAAGGTTATTTATCTCAAATGGTTGGTGAGAAACTCGCGATTAAGAATATGCCCATCGTACGGGGGTTTGATGATGTCTTTCCGGAGGAATTACCGGGTCTTCCACCAAATCGTGAAGTTGAGTTTTCAATAGAACTTGTACCGGGTGGTTTGCCTATTTCAAAGACATCTTATAGAATGGCCCCAATTGAGTTGCAGGAATTAAAGAAGCAACTCCAAGAGAATCTTGATAAGGGATTCATACGCCCTACTGCATCACCTTGGGGAGCACCTGTTCTATTTGTTAAGAAGAAAGATGGATCAATGAGACTCTGCATTGTTTATCGAGAACTTAACAAGATCACGATCAAGAACAAATATCCTCTCCCGCGCATTGATGAATTATTTGACCAACTACGCGGAGCTCAATACTTTTCCAAGATTGATCTTCGTTCAGGGTATCAGCAATTAAGGGTCAAAAGGGAGGATATATCAAAGACGGCTTTCCGTACAAGGTATGGACACTATGAATTTATAGTGATGCCTTTTGGTCTTACTAATGCCCCTATTATCTTCATGGATCTCATGAATATAGTCTTTAAATAATATCTTGATCAATTTGTGGTAGTCTTTATAGACGATATTCTTGTCTATTCAAAGAGCAATGAAGAGCATGAAGATCACTTGAGAATTATATTGAAGACCCCGAGAAAGGAGAATCATTATGCCAAATTTACCAAGTGTGAATTTTGGCATCAAAAAGTTGCATTTTTGGGTCACATAATCTCAAAAGAGGGGATATCTGTGGATCCAGCAAAAACAGAGGTTATCGAAAGATGGTCGAGACCAAAAACAGTAACTGAGATCCGAAGTTTTCTTGGTTTGGCTGGATATTATCGACGTTTTGTAATAGATTTTTCACGATTATCTAATCCACTCACCAAGTTGACTCGGAAAGGAGTTAAGTTTGATTGGACAGAGGAATGTGAAGAGAATTTCAGGGAGTTGAAAAGAAGGTTATCCAGTGCACCTATGCTCACACTGCCTTGTAGTGGAGAAAGGTTTGTGATCTACAGTGATGCATCCAAGAAGGGATTGGGGTGTGTTCTTATGCAAAATGATATGGTGATAGCTTATGCCTCACGACAGTTGAAAATCCATGAGCAAAATTACCCAACACATGATTGGGAATTAGCTGTGGTAATATTTTCATTAAAGATTTGGAGGCATTACCTTTATGGTGAAAGGTGTGATATTTTTACTGATCATAAAAGTTTAAAGTATATTTTCACACATAAGGAGCTGAATATGCGTCAAAGAAGATGGTTGGAGCTGATTAAGGATTATGACTGCTCAATCCATTACCACCCTGGGAAAGAAAACAAGGTGGAAGATGCATTAAGTCGACAAGACCATGCTAGTTTATCCATGATGAGGATCACAAAAGATCCAATATTTATGGATTTACAAAGGATGGATCTTGGAATTATAATGGAAGGGGAAAAATCTTATCTTTCTCAAATGAATGTTCAACCATCTATACATGTGAAGATTAAAGAGGCACAGAAAGAAGATGTTGAGTTACAAAAGAAGGTGAGAAATGTTCCTGAATTCAACCTTGATTGTGATGGGATAATAAAGTTCAGGAATCGGGTTTGTGTTCCTACCATCCCCAAATTAAAGAAGGAGCTGCAGGATGAGGGTCATAGTTCTTCATTCTCTATTCATCCTGGAAGCACGAAGATGTATAGGGACCTGAAAGAGTACTTCTGGTGGGATGGCATGAAACGAGATGTTGCTGATTATGTCTCTCGATGCTTGGTTTGTCAACAAGTTAAAGCTGAGAGACATAAGTCTAAGGGGATGTTACAACCATTACCCATACCCGAATGGAAATGGGAAAACATCACTATGGACTTTGTCACATGACTTCCTAAAACATCCAAAGGCAATAATGCTATCTGGGTCATAGTTGATCGTCTTACAAAGTCTGCACACTTCATTGCTATTAGAGAGGATTTCCCTCTAGATCATCTTGCCAGGATATATGTAATCGAAGTGGTAAGATTGCATGGAGTACCACTTTCTATTATATCTGATCGGGTTCCGAGATTTACCTCAATGTTCTGGCGAAGTCTTCAGCATACTTTGGATACAGAGTTGAGTTTCAGCACTGCTTATCATCCTCAGACAGACGGTCAGTCTGAGAGAATAATTCAAACCCTAGAAGATATGTTGAGAACTTCCTCCATGGATTTCAAAGGAGGTTGGGATCAACACCTACCTTTGGTGGAATTTTCTTATAATAATAGCTTTCACTCCAGTATTCAGATGGCTCCTTATGAAGCTCTCTATGGAAAGAAATGCATGACTCCAACTTGCTGGGATGATGTTGGGGAAAGAAATCTATTAGGACCTGATCTCGTTGATGAAATGGCAGAAAAGGTTAGATCTATTCAACAACACATAAGAGCAGCTCAGAGTCGACAGAAAAGTTATGCCGACAACCGAAGAAAAGACCTAGAGTTTGAAGTAGGTGATAAAGTGTTCTTACGAATATCTCCCTGGAAGAGGGTTATGAGATTTTGAAAGAAGGGGAAGTTGAGCCCTAGATATATCGGTCCTTTCGAAATACTGGATCGTGTTGGAAAGGTAGTTTACCGATTGGCGCTTCCACCGAATCTCTCTCAAGTTCCCGATGTGTTCCATGTATCTCTCCTGAGAAAGTACATACCTGATCCTTTACATGTACTCAGCTCAGAAGTTGTACCGCTGGAGCAAGATCTTTCTTATGAAGAACAACCGATAGAGATTCTGGATCGTAGCGAAAAAGTCCTAAGAAACAAGACCACTATATTGGTAAAAGGTTTATGGAGGAACCACCAACTTGAAGAAGCTACATGGGAGCTTGAGGATATGATGAGGGAGAAGTATCCTCATCTGTTTGTTACAAAGTGACGACTTTTGAGGGAAAAATTCATTTTAAGGGGGGGGGGGGGGGTAGAATGTAACACCCGAGACTTTTATGTTATATAAATCATCAAAGGAATCTTTTTCTAAACAATACTTTCTTTTCTTGATTTACACGAAATCGTGACCTTCCTCGATAGCTTGCGTCGTACGCAATACCGAGTTTCACTAAACAACGATATGCTATTAAAATAAAACTAGCCACTATGAATAGTAATAACCACTTTTTGAAATTTTATAAATTTTATTTTTCAAAATAGACTTCATTTTTGGATTTGGAATACCGAAATTAGCCTAGGGTGAAATTTTGGTATTTTTCTGAAAACTTTCAATTTTTGATGAATAGTGAAACCACTAAGTGGTAGGTTAAAAACTGAATTTTTCATAAAACTTAATTTTACCGCTTCTTTGAATGGAATTTCGAAAATCCGAGAGACACGGTTAATATCAAGGACTAAAATGTGGTTCAATGTGATGAAAATAATTTTTTGGTGAATAGTAACTTTTTACTTTTTTTTCCATGGTTAAAAGTAAATAGGGTAATTAAGGGTAAAAATGATATTATTATTACCGTAACACATGTCCTAATTATATTGGACAAGTTTAATTCGACCAAAAACAAACTTAGGAATAAAATATGACCATTTAGGTCCACTTGGATTAGATTAGGACATTTGTTATTAATTTATTTAAAGAAGGGTTAAAATAGTTAAAATCAATGTTTAATAACTAAATAATTTTTAATATAGGGTTATACATAATATAAATTCGACTATAAATATTCATTAGAAAGATAAAACGATTTCCTACATAATGGTATTTTATTTATAATTTTTAGACTTTATATAAATTAATTTATTTAAGACACAACGATGATGCAGTAATTACCCTTTTAAGGAAATGTTAACATAATTGATGTTATAAATGCCCAACTAAATGTAATTTGAGACTTTTTATGAATTGAAATAATTTTATTGGTTAATATGATATATTAATGTTGATTTAATCAACTTGGTTTGAACATATAATTCTGTTATGACTTTCACAAAAATCATATATCAAATAGTGTCAAAATTGACACAAAATAGTTTTTAAATCAAATATTATATTATTAATTGTTATTTTATTCTTAAAAATCTAAGGTTCGGCCAAATGACTTATCTAAGGATATATATATTAATAATAAACAACTTGGGGTTCTTTTGTCATGTTATAGTAGGTATATTAACCATATAGTGTAAGAAAACAAAAAGTCACGGTAAAAGTTAAATTATTTGACTTAGAGTTTAATCTAATTGATAAGGTTACAATAATAACCTAAACTTGTCTAAATCCTATTTGTTGATAGTATTTCGACCCATCACCACTTTACCTTCGAAATAATACCCTTTGGAACCATTATAAACCGATTTTGACTTTAATATATAATAATATTTTGAGATATTCCTAAGGTGCCCCTCTCCTCCCTTATAAAAGGGCACCTCCTCCCCCTCCTCCTCACACCAATTTGAGCACTCAAGATCGGCCAACCCTGCCAAAATCCGTTCTCCACTTCCCTAGAATAATCCTAGAGGTCCTGGTCTTTTCAAAGATCAATCTTAGTTCCCTAAGTGGAGGATTCAAAGAGGCGTTTCAAAGAAGAGGTAATATCCATTACCGATCTTTTCAATTTCTTTCTTCTTCAACTTCTTCATCTTTAGTTGTTTCATGATAAAGTAATAACATCATTATTACTTACATACTGATATGTTATTATAAATATGAAACAACCCTAATTCACCTTCTATCCATCCTACGGAAAAATGAAATCATCGCGCGTGCGTACGTACGGAATACCGTCTCCACGCCGTGGTGTAATCTCTTTTCCATCATCATCTTACAAGGATGGGTATAATGGTGTAATGAGTAACTATATATGATTATTATAAATTGATATTGATACTGAAATAGTATAAATACACTTAAATACAATTCCATGATCATGGAAACAATATCATCGCTTGTGCGTACGTACGGAATACCGTCTCCACGATGTGATGCGACTTGTTCTACATGATCATCATTACATAGTAATTATATAAATGAATTGAATGAATAAATATGATATATGTTACACTAATAACATTCTGGATATAAGGTATCTATAACCTTAAAAGAAGAATAAGAATTTATTCGGCAAAACACGCATAAGAACAAAAGGCAATAAAGACCCGAGTAACAAGTAACAATGAAATATTACTAATAAGAAGCTAAGAATATGACCATATATGATATCATATCAATATGTATGATTCTGGAATAAGTCAATAACATTATTTAAACCATTATATAGGAGCTTTGGACACGTACAAAGCAAATCGAACCTAAGGTAAGGTAAATTATCACAATCTCATTTTTATCTGAGATTGTTTATACTTTGGTATTTACTAGGGTGTATTTTATCATTAACATCCATGTTTCCTCAATATGTAATATTATTTCCATCCACCTACAATTTTTTGAATCCAATTTTACCCTTCGGTGAGTTTTTAGTAAAAGATATGAAAGGAATCTTTTGTCGTTTTTCTTACGAGGTACTTTTTGACTTTTCCGACAAAAGTACGAAGAATGTTTATTTAACTTATACGGCATGAATGGATTTTTAAAACATGATTTCAAAGAAGCTTCCTTTATAAGTTTTCAAGTTTATTTTTAATCAACTTTTTTTAGTTTTTAATTGTATGACATGTCAAGAAAAGAAAATTGTTTTTGAAGTAGAAATGATATTTTCCTCAAGAATGGAGTTCAAATGTTTTATCAAAATTATTTTCCATCTAAGATAATATAGGGGTCTGTTTTTATCCCTATTATTACATTGATTTGATTATGTTGTGAGGGAATTATTTTTATGAAGTCATTTACCTTATATGATTTGTTTTATGATGTCATGATGTTTCAAGAATCCCATTTTTGTTACATGTGTTATGTGATGATGTATGATTTATGATTATGTGGAACACATAATAAAGGATTCAATATAAGATGGGTGGGACCTATATCTCCCTCAAATGCATTGGGTAATGATTTATATCTCATGAGATAGACATGGCTGGAACGGAATGTTATTTCGGTTCAGTGATTCAGGACTGAAACGAGGAATGAACTCGGTTCAAAAATGGACTTTGTCCGCTAAGATAGTCATGGCAATGAGTCATGACTAACAAGAAATGATTTTCCATGATTATGTGTGAATTCCACAAAGTTTCAAGTTTTATGTTATGATTATGGGGATCTCATTTTCACTTCTATGATTTATTCCATGTTAAGATATTATGATCTCTTTTGCAGGTTATGATTTTCAAAAAGATATGATATGATTTTTATTTCCTTTATTTTCCCTTGCTGAGCATTTGAGCTCACCCTTTTTGTATGTTTTCTTTTCCCCAGGTCAGGAAGATGGATATTAAGTAGAATATGCTAAAAGGGACCCTAGATATGATGAAATAAATGGGAGACACTGTAGAAGATTTATGAACCAGTTGTTTATGTTTCCCAGTTTCTAAAGACACTATACCTATACGGTCCTTTGTGGTTTTGTCATATGTTGTAATAAGTGTGCTTAAATTTTTAAGTATTAACAATTTATATAAAGTATGGGTCGTTATAGTTTTGAATAAGGCTCGTGAGAATTTCCCCTTGTCATTAGGTGGTTCATGGGATGTTATTTTTTGTTTTGTTCCTTTTTAATTGTCATAAACGTTTATTAAAGTTTTGTAAAACAATTTTAAAATTTTGTAAAAAATAATTTTGTTTGAAGATTTATGAATTTTTAATTTTATTTTATTATTGTTTAATGTTTATAAACTCAGGTAAATAATTATCAAATTTTATATTCTTATTCATGGTCAATTTTTACGGCCATGGGGATCTATAACACCCTTCGATTCTTTGCAGGGACTAGTTTGGGTGTCGTTTTTGAAGGCGATTTGATTTAATTCATCAGAAAATGGCATCAGAGGGGTGCGGTACTCTCTCTTGGGTCATTTTATATGGGGAAGAGTCAAGATAGTATGGATATTGGGTTTTCAATACCTGACAATAAATTTATGAGTAGGGTGCCTATCTAGAACACCTCATGACGGGATTCAAGTCACTGTAGGAAGAAATGTTTTCTAATATTGATTTTGTTTTCATGGGTAATTAATGATTGCAAAAATGAAAAGTGAGTTGGATTAATGAACTAAATGAGATCATAGGGCCTCGCAAGCCAGGTAGAGCCGTGGATATAGTCCTAAAACACTCTCTATAATGGTGATGTTATTGGTGTATGGCCAAAAAACATATGTCCAAGTCATCCACCATTACAAGTTTCTTCTTGAATTGTCTTATGTACTTTTATTTTGGAATCGTGGAAGCATGGTTTTAATATTATATATAAGACTTTATTTAATAAATGTAAAATTTTACAATTTTTTTTACTAAAGAAGAAGAGCATTGATTTCTAAAATTGTGGAAATGAATTTTCAAAATGATTTTGAAATGGTAATTGGTGTGTTTACACCTCTTTTAAAAGTATGAATTATGTTAGATTGGGGTTTTAAAATCATTTCCAAATAGACTTTCTGAATTATTGAAAATAGTTTTGAGTAGAATGAATTGTTTTTGGAATTTATTTGTGGGGTTTGAAGATGAATTTTTAGATGGAATATAGTAATAATTTGAAATTATTTATTAATAATTTAAATATTATTTAAATAAATATATATGGGTTGTTTTAAATGGATGGGTGATAATGAAGGGATGTTTTGTTTTCAAAAAACTGGGACTGTTTTGAAATAGGCTGAATTTTTATGATATTAATGTAAGGCTTGAAAGTGAGTTTTTATTTGAATGATTAGTTATTATTGAAATGTTTTTTATGATATAAATTTCGTTTCTATTATGTGGTTTGTGGTTTTGACAAAAAGGGAAGTGATAGATGAATGTTTGGTTTTGATAAGTGAAAGGAATTTCTATTTTATCGTTTGGTATTTTCATGAGAGACCACATGAATGATGTTATATGGGATTATGGATAGTTAAAGGAATGAATGGATGATTTACAACATGGATATGAGTAGGGTTCCCATTGTGGAATTGAAACTTCCATATCTGAGTCCCAAATGATACCATAAGTGGTTACACTAATATATGACCCATTTATCTTCAATGAAGTTACTTAATTTAAAAGAAAACATGATGTCTTGATGACCAGTTCGGGTGGTGTGTCTTATGTGTTTTTGGAAATGTGGTTTTTTAAGGGATGATTTTAATTTAAGATCCCCACTTGTTTGAAATATATTTTTTTGGTTTGTGTTAGGTCGTTATGTTGGGTTGAAGGGCTGGTTCGTGGTCTCTTATATGAAAAGTTTGGGAGGCCCTTGTCATGGATCCCATCATGTGTTTAGTTATGACTAGTGATATTATTTTTGACCAATGGACCATCTTGGTTTGGTCTTTATGTTCTCTCAAAGGACAAATTATTCCCCAGTAATGATTTCATGTATGACTGAAGTGCATCCCAGATTTCATGCCCATTGTAAATTACTTTAATTGAATAATTCAAGGAGTGTTTTTCTCGATATTTTGAGGTTGATTCCACAACAATTCCTTTATTGGTTTTGTTGATCATCTGGTAGAGAGAGAGTGGTCATGGAAGGTTCAAATAGACCTCACTTCCATATTTTACATGAGTCACCAATGTGGGAAGCTCTGAGGTTGTAGATGTAAAATGTTGTCTATGAGGGCCTCTATTATTTCGTCTGTATCTCTAAATGGTAGGTCCATGTTAAACAACTGGTGTGTGGTATATGATCAAGAGAGTGTGATATGGCCATTTTTAATAAATCGGGCTCTTTTTTGGAATTAGTATAAGTTCCTTATTTATATATTGTTCATGTCAGTCGTAAGGTCCCTGATTAGTGAATCCATGCAATGTCATGTGCTCATTTAACTGGAATATTAATGGTTGTTAAATATTCTTAGAGTATATTCTTTGTTAGATATGTGAATTCCTTTCAAAATTCTAGACATCCTTTCTTTAATGGATGTGTTTTTCATATGTCCTTTGCTCTTAAAATTTTTCATCCAAAGAAATAAGGGGTGATGTGTGTTCCAATTCGAAGATCTTGATTTGTACAAATGTCAGGTTTTGGTAACAAGAATTCAGAGTGTGTTGTGCCTAGTTAAACCCATATGGGATCATAGTGTAATTGTTTCTGGCCCTGAAAGAAGAAGTTGTGTTTGGGGGTTTCTCAAGGCATGGAAATTGGTCTGAAGATGATTCGATAATATTTTCTCTATCTATAGTTCTTAGAGTGAAGGTGGCCCATATTCTAGGAAATCCCAGGGACATTAAAATTGTTAGTCTATTTCTCGTCCTTAGTACGAATGATATGAATGATTTAAACCTGTAATATTGTCCTCTTTATATATTTATTCTCGTCCAGTGTTATGAAGTTGGGGAATCACATTCCCATGTTATATCATAAGTTCTTTATTTTATTCCTTTGGATTTCATTGTGTTTTTAGTGAAATGTATGAAAATTGGGTTATGTAGATGGTAGTGCCTGGTTAGCGCACCATTAGTAGTAATTATTTGGTAACCAAGGAAAAAGTGATATAAGAGATAGTAGCCGCCGCATGGTCTCCGCATCGCCATGTACCTATTCCAATGTAACCATGCAGTGTTACACATATAGATAGAATGATTGTCCTGGTTACCCCATGGTTTCCCAAACATTGTCGACTAACCATGTGGTCGTGCCAACTCTTTAAATTTTGGGGTCTTTTCATGAAGACTGATTCTAGTGGGTAAATATTGTTACTTGTATGGCAAGGAGTCCCACTATGGGTATCAAGTATGTAATTTTGGGATATTATAATGATTGTATACACCTTATTATAGGGATTCCATTCAGGACTCCCCATGTTAGTGTCCGAATTCTATCTTGGAAGAAATTGAGTTTCCCCATACGGTGGGAAGTCTATTTGTACCTCCCCTTATTAGTAACATGGTTGTGTCCATAGTTTTTGTTTGTCAATAGGTAGTCCCATTAAGATTTATTTATCCACCAGATTCTTCCTTGATAAAACGTTATTATTGGAATGTTCCAAATAGTTTAGATTAAGTATGAATACAATGACCTTGTTCAATTTCCTTATTCTTTCAAGGAATGTATCTTAAGTCTTGTTCTGATAGTGTTTGAGGTGTTTTGTTTTGGGTTTTAGTTTGAATATACTTGATCATTTCATGATGTGATTTATTTTTTGGATGGTGAGAGTATTCCTTCTTTTATTGATCATTTAGAGGTGTTTTTCTATTTTGTGGTGGTAAAAACATCGCAAAGGAGTCCATTTTTTCCTTTGGTTGGGATTGGTTTTTTCTTTTGGCATGCCTACGGATTTCTGAGGGTAGAATGTTTTATGGTTGAAATAATTATCACGTATATGACATTATTTAATGGTATTTTTCATTTAATTTTCATTCATTATTGGTTATGTGGATTTCCAATACATTTTTGGAGGAATGGGTGAGATTTCATGATGTGGGTCATTCTAGGAGCACATTCGCACATTTAAAAAATAATTTTGTTTCATTTAATAACTTTCTCCTTTTACTACATTTTTCACCCATTACACATCCAAACTGGCCTCCGATAACCTCTAAACAGAAAAATAGAAATTTTGACCACCTCGGAGTCCAAAATCATGGTGGATTTGGGTTTTCATTTAAAGAATTGGGCAATCCTGTAGCCCCTTTTGAGATATAAATGATTATTTATTATATTATACATTTTTTTCTTTTTTATGCTGATTCCACCACCCACATGAATCTAAAAACCCCTAGAGTTCCACAATATTCATGTATCTCTTTTTGTAGATCATTTCCATTTCTTTTTAGGGAGAAAATTATCAAGATTTATCAAATCGTGTAGATATAAAGAGGTAATTGTTTCACTCATAACTCCATCATTTTTCAAACTTTTTCCCCTATTATAGTTCCTATATGACATATTATGCCTTATTCAAACCTAAAATTCAGTTTTGGCTGTTTGGAATTTCAGATAACTGTATATGCGAGGCATTTTATTAATGATATGTCATGTAAGTCGTATTCCTCTCATGTTCCTCTCATTTTGATAGGGTTTCAACCAATTTTCTTGAGGTTTTAAAATTTCCATCATCTAGGATGCATATTTGGGCTTTATTTCTCTTCCCTGGGGTGCAGCGGTGGTTCAATTCATGTTTCAAACTACGATTTGGTGTTTTTATGATAAATGGAAGGTGATTCCATGTGTATGCCTTATTAGATGAGTTTGTTTTTTCATGATTTATATTTTATTCATGATCATATTTCATTGTGTTTGGGATAAAATAATATTAGGTTGAATTTTTCAATCTATTGGTTTTTATGTGTAATTTATGTGAAAAAAATAATACTTTTTGTGTGTATTCCATGTTGTGTTCATTGTAGTTGCATTATGATTTATGGAATAGTTTTATTAAAATGGGTTATATTGGAAATTTTTTATTTCATGTGATACTAGTATTATTTTGGTATACAAATAGGGGTTTACATGGATTTTATGTACAATACTTGACTACATTCCTTGGAATTGTTTGGTGACACTTTTAAGTGGTTTCTTGACTTATGTAAGAGGTGAAACTACGTTTCCAAACTATTTTGGTAGGAGTTTTCTTTTTTAAATGATCGATTTTAATTTGAAAGGTGATGTTATGTGATGTATACTATCATGGATAGTTTTTATAAATTTATTAAAGTATCTGTTGATATGTGAAAGAGAAGTTAAATGTGTTTTGGGTTGTTTTGTTGTGAGTATGACTTCCAAAATGAATTTGAATGTAAAATGGGACCATGTGACATTTTTGTGGGATGTTTGGTGAGTGTGTGACATGGAACTGGTATTATCATGCAAAAATATTATTTCATGGTTTGTGGAACATGTTTGAGCACAAGAGGGAATACTCAGGTATCAAGGTTGGTGGATATGTACTAGTATTCTAGTGATCCCTTAGGATTTGGACCATGTTTCACATATAATGTTTTAAAATAAAAAGACTAACTAATCTATGATGATTATGATGTTGGGGGACCACAATGTAATGAGTATTATCCCTAATAGTGGCTCGTGTTCATGAGAACATATATTTGTATGGTTACTTTCACCGAGTATGAGGTACCTAGAACCCATATCGAGCTTGTGAATATGTTTGGTTTCCCATTGATAGTTATCATGAGTTTTTGTATACTTATTGTTGACATATTTTATGTTTGGATGGAGAAATTCAGTTTCATTGTAATTCCATTTTAAAGGGTTGATTTCTTTTTATGTAACCCACATAAAAAATGATTTTATTTACAGTTGAATCTTCTAAATTTATTTACTAGAATTTATTGTTTAAAAACATTGAATTATTATGTCTCATAATGATTATCACATGGAGTATTTTGTGATGGAATCCTAATGGGATTTGTCACACACACTACATACACATTAGGTTGTATGTAGAATTGGTTATCTTTCTCACAGGATGGGTAATGCTTTTAATGTGGGTGGTCTAGGTCTATAGAGCCCTTTGTGATGTGGTGTTTTGGAGATGGCTTGTGTGTATGTCCCATTGTAATTAAGGGGTTCATGGGATGTCCTTTTTGGTTTTGTTACTTTATAATAGTCATTAAATTTTTTTTTTAAATTGTGTAACTCAGTTATGAAATTTTGTAAAATTCCATTTTGTTTGAAATATCCAATTATATTTATTTAATTCATTTTTAATTTAAATTTAATAAAATTAGGTAAATTTTTCCCTGATTTTATTTTATGATATCATGGAACTCGTGCCAACTAATGGGGATAAAAAATTCCCTTTGGGCCTTGCCACAAACTAGTTCATCTGATGATTTTGATGATGAAAACATTTAGATGATGACTGGTTTAATGTATAATTATATCAATTTTATATCAGTTAATCCAAATCATGTAATTAGAAATACTTTAACTCAGAATTCATATAAAAAAACATAGCAAAATTTTGGAAATTTTTACTTTAAAAACCATCATTTTCATCTCATCCCTCGAAATAATTTTAAATTAATTTATGCAACATTGTTAATTTTAATTCAAAAAAATTGATCCTATATTTTTAATTGGAATAATTTATAATATCATGTAATTTGAACTTGGTTTTTTACAAACAAAATATTAGTTAATGTAATTCTATTTTATTTCAGTGAATAAAGTAAAAAATATTGGTTCTTAATGATTATACATAAATCATTAGAGTCTAAATGACCTAAATAAATGTAAAAAATGTTTTCTTACATTATTAGACAATATACAATCTTATATATAATTTTCATCATTATTTGAAGAACATTATGTAATGTATTCCACTCAATAGTGTTTTTTATATTTACTGGAATGTCAGTCACCCTCAATTAATAAAATACAATCATCCCACCAATATATTATCAAAACTAAATCCCTTAATATAATCCTAAATATGCCTAAATAGTTTCCAAAAATACTTCTCTTCACCTGAGATTCTTCAATCTGGGGGTGAATCCAACAATGGAAGCCCTTTTGTGCAAACTGAATCGATATACCTAAGAAAGGTAACATTCCTCAATGTTCAATGAAGTTTTATTTCAGAGTAAAAAAATGACAATTATTACATAATCATCTAATAAAATAAGTATCCTAAATAAACTTATATTCTTTTTTGAAAATGGTTAAGCCTAATACTAAAAAAATATCAATTAAATAGGTAATTAAATTAACGTTCTTGTATGAAAAACTACCTTCTCATGAAATGATATCATTAGGTTTTCCAATACTTCTTCCCATGGATGAGAATAATGATGAAATAAGTTTTTATATGATAGATATTGCATTTTTATGATGTATTATTAATTTTTTTAATTGTTATATATAAACATTCATTCCTTCCATTCTGTGTAAATATGGGAAAATCATTTGTGGATGATTGGACTACCACCTACTTGAAGCGATTCCACATGATCACACATTAAAATGAATATAATAAGGGTGAGATTAATTAGAAATATGTGAAATACATAACAAATATATTATATAAAAATAATAATTAAATTTCATCAAATATGATGTATCATTTTATTTTTTACCATTTCAGAAAGTACAAAGTTGATAAGGTCATTCATGTGCATATACAAAACCGCCTCCTCGATTCAATGTGATTCCATTTATATTATATATATTATATATATTTATATATGATTAAATAAAAATTTGTTTTAGGATATGTACATCATTATAGAAATAAAAATTTTACTTACCATCTTTCCACACTAATGATTGAAAAATTGTAATGTTACTTATCTGTATGAGAGGCTTACTCTCTCAAATATTATAACTTGGGTTCATTTTCCATTATCATAATTCATGATTTTTATTGAAATTATATTTTCCTTATGATTATAAAAATTATATAATGATTATTATTTTTTATATTTTCATATATTGACCCTTTTTACTATCATTGACCTACCATATATGTTTTTGGAACATAAATCGAATATGGTTAAAACACAAAACATAAACATAATTGTTTAAGTAGTTTTTTAAAACACTATAATTATTAAAATAATATTAGTGATAAATTATGAATATTTTCTGGATAAATTAGATTATTAACATATGTTTATTATTCTAGAAGATAAAGCCACATGTGACAAGTCAGATTCAAGGTAAGTGATTTCACCTCAATATCATTTAATTAAAAAATTTCATGATGATATTCACCTTTATTATTTTATAAGGTTTATATACAGACCCTTTTAAATTCCATATCCATATTTTACATATTCTCATGTTTTTAAATTAATTTTTAAATTTTATTGTTTCATGAGGCTAATGATTAAATTTTTTTAAAGTGTTATGGGATGGTTTTTAATTTTATTGATTTAATCCTATAAATAATTCCCATATTATTGATATTATTTTACCAATACATTTATATGGTTAAATAAATTTATAGAAAATAAAGTTAATAACTATTTTCACATTTGTATTCATCTAAAAAAGATCATATTTTTATAAGAAAAATAAAACCCTTTTCCCCCTTTTTCGGTGTATAATTTTATAAAAAATTAGTTTGAAAATATATTGTATATTCCAAAATCATGAATTAGTTTATAGTGATATAAAATGAAAATTTTGGAGTGGAATGTTGAATATTTCAATATTATATTTTTAAATATTATATAATCGAATAAGGAAATTTGACGGGTGGTTATGTGATAAACATATGAGGGATGGTTTTATGATAAACCAACTATGGGTGGGTTTTTAAGAGCCACCTAATACATTGGATAAGGATGATGACTGTATAAACATTCAATTTTTAAGATTAAAATGTTTGGAATCAACCACATGGTTATTATATTAATAATAATGACACATTTATTAAATTACCATGATGATATTATGTATTTCCTCTACTTTTTATATGTTTTAAGGTAGTCATGTGACTACAAAAAAGGTACAAAATAAGTATATTTTTATGGAAAGTATTTAATATGTATAAAGGGTGAAAAGTATTATTTGATGGTAAAATTTTAATGTGTTTTAATTTTTATCAATGGAATAATGGTTTATTTTTTATATATCCATTACTAATATATTTATTCCCATCCCACATTTAGTAATTTCTTTAAAATTACTTATTGATGAGTAAGGAATTGGAATATGTCATGTGGAATTTTATGAAATCTGTTCTTATAAGTGAAATTACTTTATTTAATATTTTTTTTAAAATGGAATATATTGTAGTTTTTCATTAGTTTGCACTTTTTATTTTATGTTATTGTTATGTATATTTTATGGACTAGTTCTATAAAACATCAATCCTAAGACTATCCTCAATGTGAATAGAGTTAATAACAGGACTAAAACTCATGATTATGTAATGTAAATAATGAGGCCTTTTATTTTAATTAATGAAATGGTTTTGATAACATTACATTTTAGTGTAATATTAATAACATTCTGATTAAATATTTTACCATATATTCATGTTAAAATGGTATATCATTTGAATGTTACCAAGTTTATCCATCTTATGTGTGGTTTAACATAGTGAGTTTCCAAATATGAAGCATGGAATATTTCATGGTTTGGAACTGAGAGGAAAATACATGTAGTAATAAAAACCCATATATTGTTGTAATTGATATAGATTCATTTTTTATATAAATTTCTTAGTTCACAGAAAACATAATGGTGGTGGTGTCCCTGAAAATGATAAGCCAGAGATATCACAATGGAATATGATGATATTAGGGAATTTTATGAGACAAAATATCTTATTATTAATAGGATCATCTTAACATGTGTAAGATGAAGGAAAGATTAAATCACAATAAAATACATTCAAATTCATCTGATGTTCAATTCACTAAAAGGAAACTCTTGAAATTTATTATTATATATGAGTTTCAAATTAGTGGTGATAAATGGTTATGAATATTGGATTGTGTGAAAAATTTTATGACATAGTGTTTGATTAATGTTGTAGTTATTTCCTTAAGATGCATTTTTCTACGTCTATTTTGATTTAAAATAAAAAATACAACTCTTGGTCTTGTTTTTTGAGGTTGTGTTTATTAATGAAATATTCGTATTTTATAAAAGTTATTAGAATCCTGAAAGGAATCTAATGGATTTTTTCAAACCATTGAAGAACAGAAACTATATAGAGATTTTTGTTAAGAGTGATTTTTAATTAACAAATATTTAGTTATTGGACATATTATTTATAAACATTGTATGATGTATTGACCTTTCTAAAACAAATTTTTTTATAATTGTTTAATACCTACCAATGTCACTGATATGCATAGTATTCTATGACTAATTTTTTGTTATAAATGATTTTATAAAACATTTCTTGGTTATATATCACACTACCTATGTTAACAAGAATAGGTGTTAGTTTTTTCTGGACAAGAGAATATGAGGATTATTTTTAGGAACTGAAAATAATATTTTTGTTAATGCCTTTATTTTGGACATACCATTGAGAAATAGAAATTTATCATATATTGTGATGATTCATTTAAAAGTTTAATTTGTTACTTAATTCAAATTAACCATGTAATTTATAATGACTCAAAATCAGTTTAATCAGCTTTATCTGAACTACCATACATTTTATTTAAAATTAGTTATTGTTGTTTTGGATTTAAAAATATTTAGGCTTATTATTGAGGGAGAAATGTGTAAAATATATCATAAAAAGATGAAATATATATTCCCTGAAAAATAAATGATTATAATAGAGAGAATATATTTACAAATAATCGAAGATTATGATTTCATGTTTCCTTATTGTCCTAGAAGAGGAATGAATTTGACTAATTATTTGAGCCAAAAATATAATTCTATGTTAAATATGTTACATCTAGAATGTGAACTATTGTTTTCTTTTTTGATAAATATTTGTATACAATTTTTTGATGTTGGGATATCCTTTATTTTATTTCAGGTTTATGGGAGTCAAAATTTTGACAATGAATTATGAGTGCTCATAATATTGATAAATCTTTCCAAGAAAGGGTATAATCCATTATGAATGGTAAGTATCTAGATTTTAAAATTGCGGATGAAGGTGTTTTTAGAGTTTTAAAAATATTATTTGTTTATTATAATTCTTAATTTTGAAAATATTTGTTGAATGAAAGTTATAGATCGTCATTTTCCTTTCATCTAGGAAACACTACGATTTATAGATACCATCTTGAGTATTACTGATCGTATGGAAGAAATTTTTTTTTTGAACATTTCATGAATTATTTCAATTTAAAATGGATATAGAAGAATGATAGTTACAAATATGGATGCTTGATCCATGGATTGTATGGTAGTGTATGTGGTAATATATATCCATGGATTTTGTGGAGGCATTTACTAAGACTATTAAAGGTAAAAATGTGATTTGGGTTATTTTTTATTGATTAGAAAAATATGAACATTTCCTTCCCATTCGAGATACAATTTATCTAGATAATCATTTCATGAATGTATTTAAATAATAATATTGGGTAACATGGAGTGGCTCTCAATATGGAATGAGACTTGGATTCCATGTTTTAGCCAATTTTTTAAAAGTACAACAAACAAAATTTTGTACTAAATTTTATTTTTGTATAAATATTCGTCTTAAATATGATGGAATGCATGAAAGGACAATTCATACCATATATAATATGATTCTTTTATTATCAATGGATTTCCAAGGAATTTGTGATTGAAATCCTTTATTGGTTGATTTTTCATTTCACAACAGTTTACATTCAACTATACTGATGGATACATTCAATGAATTATATTGAAAGGTCTGTCAGACACTAGATTTTTGGGGATATGTAGGTTAAATGATATGAACGGGTCCAATTTTGTTAGTAGAAATGGGATAGAATATTAATTTTATTCTACAACATAAGAGGTTATTTAAATGAGGATGAAATGGTATGCATAATACAGAATAAATGATATTTCTTTTGATGTAGATGATAATGTACTTTTAAAACTATCATAATGGAAATGTGTGATTTGTTTTAGTAATAAGGGGAAGTTTTTTCCTATGTTCATTTGTCTATATGAAATCCCGAAGATATTAGGATCATATACCTACTAATTCTCATTCTATTTGAGTTTATACCATTACAAAATGAATTTAATGTTTTATTATTAAATAAGTATGTAACAAATTCATTTAATGTTTTTAACACTCATGTAGTTTAACTGGAAGAGAATATTTCCTATGAGGATGAACCAGTTCAGGTTTCTTACTATGGAGTCAATTTTTTTCAATGTAAAGTGATTCATCTAGTTATGGTTTTATGAAAAAACACATATTCTGGAATAAGAATCCTGGGAATCTCAAAATTTCAATGTGGAAAAAATATCTCTACATATTTTATTAGTGAATAAAATTGTGAAGATAAAATTTCCAAAAGGGTGGAAGGATGTAACATACTATGTAATGATAGAATAATTATTTTTAATATTTATTAAAAATTATAAATTAGATGTTAATTTTATATTAAATGTGAAACTATGCACAATAGTGATCATGGAATGAACATTTATACTCACAGAATTGTTTTATTTCATTCAATAATGTGTTATAATGAAAAATAATATACTGTTAATATTATTATTTAATTTGACATTTTAAAACATTTAACTGGAAAAAATAGTATAAAACTAAATTTTGACACTTATATAATTTTTATGTGATGAAAAAATTCTTTTTAATTAAGAAATTATATTATTATTCATTGGGATTTTGGGTATTTTTATGTGAACATTTGCATTTTGATAAATAGTGAATAATAATAATTTTTTTTAAGAAAATATATTTATCTTGATTTTTTATATATAAATTAAGTTATAATTATTTTTATAGTATAATTTGGTCAATTATATAAAATTTATAACAGTATTTGTCATTGTAAAAAATTTTACACATAATTTAGATATAAAAAACAGAAAAAATTGGATCATTTATACCTTAAAAACCCCACATTCCATCCTGTATATGGGATTAATTTTATATTAATTTATACCACATCTATAATTGATATTTGGAATTAAAACAAACATTTTGAATGATCATAATATATAATTTCTAATATGTGAAAAATATATTTTTACCCAAAACATTACTGAAATTATATAAAATTAATTACAATGATTAAGGTGAAAATGTTGTTTGTTAGTGGTAAAAAATTAATCATGAGAGAGAAAGTGATATATAAAATTGTCCAAAACACCATTGGATGGAGATTATTCCAACATATACCCTATTTTCGTTAATTGGGATCATTATTGGACTCCCCTAATGTAAGAGAGACGTCTCAATAGTGTTTACCATTTAATATTTACAAGAATGACACATCCCTCCACTATAAAAGGTAATCATCCTCCAAAACTCTACACACCTATCTGGTACATTGTTATAAGGACCCGACCATAAAAATTATGTAATCATGAATTAGTTTAATAATTCACATTGAGGACCTTTTCTGGTATATTAATTTAGATAATTATGCCATAATTATTACATTACATATCAATTGTTAAAAAGTAGACACTTCTATTGTGTATCGATTTTATCAATAAACAAAAACACTAAAATGAAAACAAGAATTCTTTTCTTGATAAAATTATTCTAGATTTACATCATTCTTTTACCCTTCCTCATAGAATGTGAAAAACATTTCAGAAACATGTGATGAGCATAAAAATCTCAGAAACGGTTATAAAACAAGAAATGAAAACATTAGTCCATCAATACATACAAATAAATGAAATAATACTTTTCAATAATTAAAATAACACACAAAATAATAATATTTATAAATTATACATGGAAATCATAAATGATAAAGGAAGCTTGTGGCATCCATTGAATACATACATTTTAGCTTTCATAGTTATGTTGGGAGTTTCATTGGAATACCCATCATGGTATATTATCTAAATATATTATGAGAAACATTAATCTTTTTCTCTTTCACATTACCCAATGCATTAGAGAGTAATCTCGGTCTCACCCACACTAGGTTTGTCATGGAACCACCTGTATATGTAAATAATGCCCAAGAACCCGAACATTATCATAACACATGAACAAGAATAAATGGTAGATAACATTTTCTCATTGCAATTAAAAGATATCTGTTCATGATATTGAAATAATCATTACATTATCAAAACCATTTTCAATAAAGAAATACATAAAAAATGGTATATGGTATATTTTTTTCCTTTTAAATACATTATGGCTTGTTAGGGAAGTTGAATATCAAATAATGATCGTAATGGAGGAATGGTTGTTGTCACCGAGTACATAAAAAACATTCCCTTTATCATTTATTAAAATTTTACGCAGAAAAATATTACCTTTGAATGTATTGAAAATTAAAATGGGTTTAAAAAACATATAAAATAAAATCTTGTATAAAGCAAATTATTCCTTAATGAAATGAGATTGAGACGATGTCCTTTTCATCATGGCAGACTTGACTCGTTCATTATTTACTCTCCTAAATAATAAACTAATGTTATTTACTACTTGCATGAGAAAAATTTTCAGTTTTATTATCCCTTTTATGTCCCTTAATACCATGTTATAAAAATTACGTAATCATTTATTGTAATAGCAATTGTTTTGTCGATATTTGGTACTTGAGTTAAAAATAAACTTCTTATATTTTCAAGTCGACCATTTAGTCGAAATTAAATTATATCTTTAATTATATTCTTGGTTTATATTTCATAAATATCATATATATATATATCAATATAAACAAATTTATAATAATACATATCATTTAGAGATAAGAAATTAAATGCATCGTTCATCGAGACGGTAAGCCGTATATACGCATGGATGCTACTTTCATTTATATTTAGTATTTAATGGAATGAAAACATAATAATAAATAGGTATATTATAATTAAAGTATAATTTTATATATAATTTTAGTAATTCCATCCTTTATACATTCCACATATGGGATGAATGAGTCATATCACATTGAGGGGGCAGTATTCCTCACTTCCTCATATGAAACTCTGGTATTTAACCATTATGTAAACCATGAAGGTCTGATATAAATGAAAAATACAGAATCATAGAAGAAATTTAAATATAATATATATGATATATAAATATAGTTCCATCTTAATGGCTACCATAAGAGGCGGTAGGTGATAATTGAACAGTCATTGTTTCATGAGGCATTAGATCATTGTCCACAGAAATAATATGTTCGTATCGATTAAATGGATGTGTGTGGAAGTGTAGTTATAATACTCTTAATAACAACATCCTTGTATATTTATGATAATGGTGTTGTTATATAAGAATGTAATAAAAAGAGTTTTGGGGGACAGAGAAGAAAAATAAAGTAAAATAACATGAGAGATGATGTTAACATTAAATTGGGTAAGTCTCATTGGTTTGAACTAAAAGGCTTTCTTGAAGTGTCATCATCTTAAGTTAATATAACAACCATACTTCGTATTACACACTAAAACATGATTTATTACATAAACATCACTTTATAAAAACCATAATATTGAAATGTCTAGTTTCAATGGGTATTATGATCATTACATAACCTCTTAAAACAAGTAATACAAAATCTTTATTGAAAATTTCCTTTACAAGACCATTATATTCCCTTGAACATTACATTGCATGGGATAACCTGAGGACATGAAAAAAAGGATGAGCAATAAAGCCAGGTAAGGGAATAAACAAGGTATAACAACAAGAATACAATACATGTTATGAAATAGGCATATCAATGGAGCAGAAATGAATGATGAACATAAAGGCATGAGGATGCTTGATAATCATAACATAGAAATGGGGAAACCGCAAATAACATGGAATTAGCATGAGCCAATGCTCATTGCACATGGAACATGAGTAAAACCACATTGAACTAGAAGCACAACAAAACCCTCATTGCACATGAATTATGATTAGATTACACTCATTTCTCATGAAATATCATGATATTATACTTTACCAAATGCATTGGAGTAGTATCAGGGTGCACCCTTCTTAAAAACTCACTTCATGCATAAGTGTGCACATGGATCATTCTATGTGGAATCAATCATCATAATTTATGCCACTCTAAAAGGATATATGATACATAAATGATGACTTATAACCAATAAGTAAATTTTCATAACGTTGAATACCCTTGATCGAAATGTTGTTGTGGTATTGACTACACATTGACATTGGATTTGAAAACCATAGTGCAATTTCGGTTTCTTAATGACGTGAAATAAGAACTCATAAAAAAATTTTATGAGAGATAAAGTGGTGTCTCATCATATTTACAATAAATGGAATGTAAGGGGGTAAAATCGATACATTTCCAAAAAATGTAAAGGAATTTAGTTTCATAATACAAAATACTTACCAGGAAGTAAATGAGGAGAGAGAAATACCTCATAAAATTTTGGCATGGTAACATGTGTACATGGGAGGAATTAGTGATAGAGAAAGGGTAATAAAATCATCCAATCATAAATAGGGTAGTAGGGGTTGGTGAAAAAACATAGCCCAACATTTGTAATTGATTACAAAAGGGATTAATGACTTAATGAAAATTGGACCAAAATTGGAAAGGAAGAAATTTTTTTCTGGGAAGTGAGCTTCCAAAGGCTTGGGAGAAGCTTGGAAGAGGCTTTTTGGGAGCTTGGGAAACCATGGGAGGATTCTATATATAAGAGATCAGAGTTTGGATGAACTCCAATGGTTTTTATTAATGCGGAAGTGGAATCATGGGTGGGTTTATATTGGAAATGGGAGGTAATTCTCTTATTATTTAGGTTTGGGACACCACACCTTAAACTAATCAAAACCACAAACCAGACCATAGTTTTATTCCATGATTTTTTAAAAAGGGAAGTGGAAAATAATATTTTTTGGGTCCAATGACCGATCTTCTTAAAATAATAGGGTTGCTTCTGTGGAGTTGAGTCACACTCTCAAGGAAAACAATTTAAAAAGACAAAATGTTTTATAAGTCTTGGAGGGTCCACTAAAGCATTTTAAAATAAATCAAAAAAATATAAAACCGCATTTTATTAATTGAAAAACATATATTTTCATAAAATAATGTTTATTTTATTTTATTATATCACTATTGGGACATTATGATGTCATAAAGAAAATTATATATTTAAATGATATTTAATTTTTTACACAAAAATTTGACAATCTCAGAAAATTAAAAAAAACTCAAAAATATATAATTTCAATATTCTGATCCCAACAATAATATTCATTTTATCTAAATATATTTCTAAATATGTAAATTTATACTTTTAAAATAAAAACCAACATTTATCCAAAATTCAAGGTTTTTGACAAATACAACTATCAAACCCTAATAAAAATTACAATTGTATCCAGAAAATTATATGATAATTTATAATTTATAAAAATTAATTTAATAATCATAATAATATTAATATTTTATTAAAATGTTATTTAATTCAAAAATCCATTATTTCAAAAAAAAATAGATTTCTTAGTTGAAAAATAACTAAGAATAAAATTTCTGTTTTAAAAACTGTTACAAAGTAACAATAATAAAATGAATGCAAATTCATTATAAAAAAATATACACATAATAGTAGTACTAGGGTAGTGTTACATAAACCCTTAAAAAATTTCAGAAGACCTTAGGGTAAGGTGCACGATGGTAAGAGTTTGTAGGGGTGGCTCGTATAACATCGCTCAGGTGGTAATATATATTAACTTCCACTTCTATTGTAGTAGGTTCCTTTCATGATTAATTTGTTTAAGTTCAGTTTGGGCATGGTGAAGAGTGATTCCCAATGACACCACCCCTTTTTTATGCTCTGAAAAATGGTCTTCGTACGGGGTATGTCTACCAGATGAGGTCATCGCTTCCTTTGTCTGAGTAAATTGGATTTGTTAAAGCCCTATTTTTATACAAATCATGTGATCACATTTCAATGACTATATTAGCAATGATCACAATTCTTAACATTATTTTTAAATTCTGAAACATAAAACCAATGGAGTTTACATTTTATGAAATCATAATAATACTTTTAATTAGATAAAGGGAAAATTTCATGACTGAATGTTTTGGTCATTATGATCACCCCCTTAAGATATTTCACTCTTGAAATATCCATTTACCATAATAAAATAGATTTGGGTAACATTTCATTATCACTTATTCTGATTCACATGTTTCTTCTTCAAACTTGTGGTTTCTCTAAAACTCCTTGATGAGTGGAATCATCTTATTTTGTAGAACTTTTTCTCTATGATCTAAGATATTCATTGGTAGCTCCTCAAAAGAATGATCATCCTATAAATGTCCTACCTCTCAAGAGAGTACATGTGAAGGGTCTAGTATGGACTTACTTAAGAGAGATACATGAAATAAATCATGTACTTTGGATATGGTATGTGGATGTTCTAGTAGATAGGCCACATCCCCAACATGATCAAGAATCTCGAAGGGGAAGATATACCTAGGACATAGCATCCCATTCTTTACAAACCTCATGACCTTATTCCTCAAATATATGGTTAGAAATACCATGTCTCCAACATTAATCTCAAGGTATCATCGAGGGTTATCTGTATAACTCTTATGTAATCTCTAGGATGCTTTGATATTCTGATGAATGGGTTTCACCTCCTCCAACATTTCATCAACCATTTCATGTCCTACCAGCTTACGCATGCAGACTTCATCCAATCATGTCAGTGTTCTACACCTCTTCCCATACAGGTCTTCATAAGGTTCCATTCGGATGCTCAAATGGAAACTATTATTATAGAAGAATTCAACCGGAGGAAGATGTTAATCCCAACCTCCTTTAAATTACATAGAACATGATCATAACCAATCTTCCAGTGTCTCAATAGTTCAATCATATTGGACTTTAGTTTGAGGATGATAGGTCATACTAAAGTTCAGTTCAGTATTCGGATCATGTTGAAGACACTTCCAAATCATAGAATTGAATCTTATATCTCGATACTCTACAATATATAGTGGAACTCCATGGAACCATACCATTTTCTTGATATATATTTGTGACAGTTAATCCAATGAGAAATCTTACAGAATTTAACTGAAGTATGCATACTTTTTAAGACGATCTATAACAACCCCTATTGCATTTTTGCCTTTGGATGTCTTCAGATGTCCAGTGACAAAGTATATGGGGATTTTCCCCCATTTTCATGCCGGTATGGGAAATGGATGTGTAATCCCCTTAGACACATGCCTCTCTGCCTTCATGTGTTGACACACCATGAACATTGATGTATAATTGGCGAACTCCTTCTTCATATTATCCCATAAATAATTCTCTTTGAGATCTCTATACATCTTTGTGTTTCCTAGGTTAATAGATAAATCTAAACTATGTGCATCATCCAAAAAATCCTTCTTCATATCTAGACATGATGGAAGACATAGTCATTTCCAAAATCTCACAACTCCTTCTTAATTAACGTTGAACTCCAAGGATTTTATTTTCTTAAAGCTTCCACATTTTTCTGAATTCCAACATCATCCATTTGGCCATCCATTAACATTTTCAAAAGTGAAGATTGATAAATAATTTTTGAAATGATTGATGATGTTCCATTCTTTATAATTCTCATGTCAATCTTCATCCAATCTAAGAAGATGTGATCCTTTTCAATTTTCCTCAATGATATAATCTCTGGGTCCTTTCTACATATAGAATCCAAAATCTTTTTCACTTTCCAATGGTGGAAATGGATTGAGAAGTCATAGTATTTGTTTATCTCTTACCATATTCATTGGTGCATGTTCAACTCTTTCTATGTGAATATATACTTGAGGCTTTTATGGTCCGTATATATTTCACACTTCTATCCAAGGAGATAATGCCTCCAAATTTTTAAAGTGAAGATCACCACAACTAACTCCATATCAAGTGTTGGATAATTCTGTTCATGAACATTCAATTTCATTGAAGCATATGCCATGACTTTGTCATTTTTCATCAACACAAAGCTCAGGGCCTTCTGCGAAGCAACACTGAATACTAAGATATGTTCTCCACTTGTGGGTATTGTGAGAACGAGGGCATTGATAATCCTCTTTTTCTAATACTTGATGCATTCTTCACATTCTTCACTCTATGTAATATTTACACCCTTCCGAGTTAGCTTGGTAAGAGGGTTGGAAAATAGTGATAAATTTCCCACAAATCATTGATAATGTCCTTCTATCCCCAAAAATCTACAGATATATGTTACCGATGTTGGCCTCATCCATCCCTCTATTGCAGTTTCATGGAGGTATCCACAGATATCCCATTACTTGTGATGATATTACCCAATAATGATACCTCCTTCAACCAAAACTCACACTTCTTGTACATTTCCTGGTTCTTCTCCTTTATCAAGGTCTCTAGTATAGTTCTATGATACTCCTCATGATCCTCCATTGTTTTAGAGTATATGAGAATATCATCTATAAATACCACAAAAAATTTGTCCGGGTAATCTCTAAAGACTCTATTCAGCATGTTCATGAGTATTTTTAGAGCATTAGCGAGTCACGAAGGCAATACTATGAATTCATAGTACCCATACCTTTTAAGAAAAGCAGTCTTGGTGGTATCTTCATTCTTTACCCTTACATGATAATATCTTGACCACATATCCACCTTGGAAAAGTATTGTTCTCAATGAAACAGATCAAACAAGTCATCAATTCATGGGAAATGATAATTGATTTTTACTGTTATTTTATTAAGTTCGTGATAATTTATGCAAAGGCGCATTGACCGATCCATATTCATGACGAAGATGACTAGTTCACCCCTTGGTGAAGCACGTGGGTGTATAAACCTTTTATCCAAATTCTCTTGTAGTTGTTTATTCATCCCCTCAACCTCATTAACATCCATTCCATACAATGACTTCGGCATTGGAAACTCTCTAGGTATAAGATCAATTGATAATTCAAGATCTCTTCTAGGAGGAAGACTATGAAATTCCTTGAGAAATAATTCAGTGAAATCTCTCATAATAGGCACGCCTTCAAGGTTTTTTTTCCTCTTTAGTATCAATCATCTGAGCCAGATATATGTGCTCCTAGGTCATTACTATACACACTCGAGATGATGGATTGAAAGAAGATTCAATTCCTCCTTTCACGGGTACAAAATCAGGGGTCGATTGTCCCCATAGAGAATGATTTACCTCTCATGGAAATTTATGTTGGATCTATATAAGAAATGCTAATCCATGCCAACAACTTCATGAAATTCCACCAGAGGGAGTTTGATTAGGTTTTTCGAGAAGCTCAATCCACCGATTATGATAGGGGAAGAGTTATATTCATGGGATGAAATGATTTCCCCATTTTTCATACTCATCGACATCATTACTTAAATGATTCGTGGTGGTGTCAGAATTATTCTACTAAGCATTAATGATATAAAATAATTCGTATAACTAGAATCTAAATGTACATTCTCTATCAAGGAATGAATAACTATCATACCTATCAACAATTCGTTGTTGGGGTTCACTTCAGTAGTAGTGATGGAAAAATCTCTCCCTTGCTCCTTTGGAGGTTGTTGGTTGCCTACGAAATCCATTGGCTTAGGGAACTGATTTTCAAGATTACTTGGTTCTATATAGTTGAAGCAATAAACAATGTGTTCAGATTCTAATTGACTGTTCAAATCCTATGTCAAATTCATGGGTTTTTCTTGTCGGCTATTAATGTATATATACACTCCTCATCCACACTAAATGCATTTCCTCATCCCCTTTAGGCAATATTCAGTTAGTTTTTTTCACCATTGGAATGTGGGGTACTTGATTTTATTAACACCATTGTATTTATCCATCAGACTATTAGAATTTATTTCCACCATACACATCATTTCCCTCTGATACCCTTGAGGTTCTCCGATCCTTATTCCATCTATGAGGGAACATCATATAATATTCTCATATTTTTTAATGTTGCAAATCACCAGGTCATTTTGCATGCTAGTTTTAATCCCACAAATGAAGTGGTCAACGTTGAATTCGGGGTTAAAAACAATTTCGAAAGCATATCGTGCAAGACTTGTGATTTTTTCCTCATACGCTCTGACAGATTCCTAGTATTTTTGCATGAGGACAAGGAAGCCCCTTTCCATCTTATACCGATGGGTGTGCAGAAAATATTTAACAAAAAACATATTCTAGAAATCATTCCATTCCCGTTCCTCAATATCCTCCTTAGGATTCATATTTTTGATCAATGTCCATAATTGATCAACATCACCCTCTATACGATAAGCATCCATAAGAACATTCCCTTGTTCAAAACATTGAAAGATGTATAAGAACTTTTCAATGGAGTTGATACATTGTTCGATGATTAAGACATCATATGATCCACTAAAATTAGGAGGCCATTGTCTCATTATGCACTCGATAGTGACTATTTATTTCTTTAGGATGATTTAATATTTCTCTTGACCCATGTTTCTATTAAAATATTTCTTTAACTGGGAGAGAATCATGGAAATGTTCACTATTTTCTCTCCCATCGGTTTGGAACGTCATTAGCAAAGTCATCACATTGATCTTCACATCGGTGGTTAGCCTATGTACTCCTATTATTGGCCATTGGATGGAATGAAATGAAAGATAAGGGTAACACATAAAGTGTAATTCAAAAATAGATAACTTATAAATAGATTTTATTTCCTTAACTTATGAATTTACAGGCTTTATGAATGTTATCCATGATCTACTTTCTAAAATATATTATTTGGGGAATTTGTTTAACTCATTTATTAATAGTTCATACTAAGCTTTTGAATTTACCAATGCATATCCCATGGGAGTGTCATAACAAATAGTGTAGTAAGGCCCTTTGTTCTGTACCAGGAGTCCTCGGGTCAAGCCTGAAAATCCGTTTCGGGGTTTTCACCCCTAGGAACAACTGTGCAGAGCTGCCCCTGCCTTCTAATATCTAGAAAGTTGTTTATTTTCATGATAAACCACATACTCAATAATAACAAAAAAATAGGGATGTTTTTATTATACATATTTTTGTCTCTATGGATTCACTAGGGGTTTCTAATCATAATCCCAAATGTAACTAAATCTATCATATGATTCCAACTATAACAACCCTATTCTTTACTACACACTAAAACATGGTTTATTACATAATTATCACTTGATACAACAGAGAAGATCCTAAGTTATAGTGTCTTTGGGACATAGAATCATTATATAACATCTAAAACAAGAAATAGAACATCTTTATTAAAAACATTCTATAAATGACCACTACATTCCATCGTACTTAGCATTGCATGGGATAACCTTAAGAAATGCATAAAAAAAGGTGAGATATAAAGTCTAATAAGGGAGTAAATAGGTATACCATGAAGAATAAAATACATTATTGGAAATATTAATATCAATGGAGCATAAAAGAAACATCAATATAAAGGCATGATAAAGCATGATAATCATAACATAGAAATGTGGCATCAAAACATAACATGTAATTAGCATGAGCCAAGGTTCATTGCACATGAAGAATGATTAAAACCTTATATCACTTGAATTATAACGAGTCACACTCATTTCACATGATTTATTATGATACAATACATTAACCAATGCATTAGAGTGCTATTTGGGCACAACTTTCTATAACATTTTATTTCATGCATATGTGTGCTGCATGGATCATTCCACTTGGAATCATTCATCATCATTTCATCCATGTTAAAGGGATGTGGAATTCATAAATTAATCCTTATAATCAATATTTAAATGTTCATAGAGGTGAATTCCAATGATATAGAAATGGGCATGGAATTCATTACACAATGACATTGGGTTGTAAAATGGTAGTGCAATTTCGGACGCATAACAGCATGATATAATAACTCATAGAAAATGGTTAATGTGAGAGAAGTGGGTGTCTCATAATATTTACATGAAATGGGAAGTAAGGGGTAATATATATATGTACCAACAAACATAATGGAATTTAGATGTATAATAACAAAGAATTACTTGGATGTAAATGAGGAGAGTGATACCCCACACTGAATTTCAGCATGGTAATAGGTGTACATGGGAGGAATTAATGAGAGAGAAATGGGAATGTCATCATATAAACATAAATATGGAATTATGGGCGAGTAAAAAAATCATACCGTAATATTTTTAATTAAAAATATGGGCATGAAAACCTAATGAAAATTGGATAAAAATAATAAAGGGAAGAATTCCTTACTTGGAAGTTTGCTTCCAGTGGCTTGGGAGAAGTTGAGAGAGGCTTCTTGGGAGCTTGGGGAACCTTTAGAAGATTCTATAAAGTGGAGGTAAGAGTTTTTAGGATATTTAAAGGACGTGAGAGAAGAGAAAGTGGGATCTTTGGTGGCTTTATATAGGAGAGGAGAGGGAATTTATTATTATTTAGGATTGGGACACAACATATTAAACTAATCAAAACTACAAACCAACCCATGGTTTTTTACCCTAGATTTTTCCAAAGGGGAGTGGAATAAAATATTTTATTATTAAAATGGATTATGTTCTTAATATAAAAGGGTTTCTTGTGTTGAGGTGACTTACACTCTCCAAGAAAATAATTTAATAAAACAGAATATTTTATAAGTCTTGGAGGGTCCAATAATGCATTGTAAAATATATCAAAAAATCTAAAATCACATTATTTTAATGGTAAAACATATTTTAGATGAACATAATGATTAAATTATTTTATTACCTAACTATTGGGTCATTATGATGTCATAAAACACATTATATATTTATACGGTATTTAATATTTTACCAACAAAATCGACTATCTCAGAAAATTAAGAAAAATTCCCCATTGGATAATTTTGACATCCAGATTCAAAAAATAATATTCATCTTATATAAATAATTTACTACATATTTGGATTTTATATTTTAAAATAAAATCATACTTTTATATAAAAATCATGGGTTTAGACAAATAGAGCATTCAAATCATTATAAAAAATATAATTGCATTCATAAAATTATACGATAATTTATATATAATAAAAATTAATTTAATAATAATAATAATATTTTATTAAAATATTATTTAATTCAAAAATCCATTAATTAAACTAAATATATTTCTTTGTTTAATATTAACTAAAAATACTATTTGTTCTTTAAAAATTATTTACAAATAAACAACAATAAAATGAATGCACATTTTTTATACAATAATAATGTAAATAATCAATGCACTAGGTTTTTGTTACATAACCCTGTCAAACACCCTCATAAGTCCTTAGTGTATGGTCTGTGATGGTGATAGACTCTTTGGGTGGCTCAATAACACCACTCGAGTGGTAATCTCAATTATAATCCACGTCTCTTGTAGTCAGTTCCACTCAAGATTAACATGTTCAAGCTTGGATTGGGCATGGTCATGAGCAAAGACCATTGATGTCACCTCCATTCTGAGCTCTGACAAAAAGGATTCATATGGGGGAATTCTACTTAATTAGTCCATCACTTCCTTTTTCTACGTAAATTGGATTTATTAATGCCCTATATTTATACAAATCATGTGATCACTATTCAATGGCTATATTAGTAATGGTCAAAATTCATAATAGTATTTTGAAATATAGAAACATAAAACGAATGAAGTTCACATTTAATATAACCATAATAAGACATTCAATTAGTTCAAGAGGAATTTTCATTAATTAAAATTTGGTTCGTTACATTTATGGCTTCTAGGTTGAAAAAAGGGATGTTCAGAGCTTATTTGGGCAGAGGTTGGATGAGCCAAGGGGGCTTGAGAGGTGTGAGTTTGGGTTAAGGTTATGGATTTTTATATTGTGGAGGAGGGGCTCTTAGGAACGTTTGAAAATAATATTTTATAATAAACAACATTTCAATTTCAAAAGGTCCCCAACTATTTTAAATCAAATATAATGATATTATTGTTCAAAATCCTCTAATCCAGTGGGGTTTTTACAAGCTTAGGGCATAAAATTAACCTTATCATTTATCTATGACTGATAGTTTACTAATTTAACTTTTAATATGTCCTCTTGTAAATTTGTAATATATGTTTTATATATTTACTATAAAATTCCAAGATTCACTAAAATACATCATTAATGAAATTAGTAACATCATATTTGTCATTTGGATTACTCTTAGATTTTTAACACTATTTTATCATTTCATAAAATATTGAATGATTTAAATCTCTTTTATATCAGTTTATAAACAATTCATATCATGACTTTCAAAAAACTTATAAAGACTTAATTATTTTAAAAAACTACATTAATTAAAATATAACAATTTATAATCATCCATAAAATTATTGGATTGATTAAAACGTTTCAAAATAAATTTAATATAATATTCATAATCTAATTTATTTAAAACATTCATTATTGAGGTAATTGTTAAATCCTAATTTTTGAATAAATAAAATTTTTTATATGATGTCTAAAAATTATAAATAAAATACAATGATATAGGATGTATTTTTATTTTTTAAATTACTTTTTATAGTTGAAAATATCTCCTATATAACCAATTGTAAAAATATTTTCACTTACAAGTGGATCCAGGGGGTCCCAAAATTGAACTAAGGATTCCTATGGTCGGACATGTTTCATACAATAGTATTAAGAGAAATTTTCAGGAAATTGAATATTATTATAATATTGTTTATCTACCCTTATTTTACAAATTTATCCTTTAATGATGTTAAATAAAATATTTACTAAAGTTAGTATTTATAAAGTCAAAAAATAAAACATACCTATTTACAAAATTTAGTCCTCCTGTTTCCAAATATTGAATCAGTTTTTCCAAATATAAAACACATAAGTTGTAGAAATTAATTTAAAATTAATTCCCTTATTAAAACCAAAAGGCGTGTTTTTTTAGAAATATTAACTATCAAAAGATTGTCACTTGTTTATGTCAAATTTTTAAGTAAAATTACTTCCAATGTACAAAATTGGATTAAATGGTAAATATATAATCTAATTAAACATTAAAACACATTAAAAATATCTCCTAGACATATAAATATATTAGATTAAAAGGCAGTATTGATATAAATGATGTATTTTTCACTGTTCATTAAAAAATGAACATTATCAGGAAAATACCAATATTCCATCCAAAGTAAATTTTTATGTCCAAATTCTAAAAAAGATATTATTTTTGAAATATAACATTTAAAAGTGACAAAAACTATATTTATAATGGTTTCACCATCAAAAGGATGTAAATCGACCTTTTTAAGAATTTTAGAGTGTTTATGCTTAAAATTGGTTTCATTCACATTGTAGGCCTCTAACATCTATTGGGTAAATTTAAAAACATTTAACAAACATGTATAATCATATTTTAGTTTGTTGTTGTTCATTCCTACCAATACAATTGCTACTCATTAACTACCATTTAAAATAATAATATTATAATATTATATTTTTTTATTACGAAACAACATTGTGTGAAACACATGACATATATAAAAACCATTTTTTTGTATCAGGTAATCCATCCAACATAGCATCTTCTTTAAAATAAACGTAATAATCAATTAACAAATATTAATAAATATGAAAATATCTTATCATTTCTTTTCCGGGGATGTTACGTCCTTCCCCACTTTTGGAAATTGCGTCTTCATAATTTTATTCACTTATCAAGTAAATGGTGGGTATTTATCCCCAATACCCTTTTTATATTCCCACATTGCCTATATAACCATATGAGTTTTCAAAAAAAAATTACCTAATATATTTCTTTATTCCACAACACTTGCTCTCTATGACCAAGAATCGGGATTGGTTGTTCCTTATAAGAATGATTCGCATCCAAAAGAACTACTTATAGGATCAAATCATAATATGCATCTAGAATATTATTTCCCAATATTGAAAAATAAAAAACATTGTGTTCCTGGGATAAACATGAAGGGAAATCCACTCTGTAGAAAAATTATCAATATTTATTTAGGATTTCCTAGGGTCTAATTAACCTCGGGCACAAATTTTCATTCTCTCCAAAATGCATCACACTTTTTCATGGAGAAAAATTGAGAAAGACATGATCACCAACCTCAAAAAAAGATCCTTCCTTCGATTAGCTGCATAACTTTTCTGCATGCTCTGAGCCATTCTCATATGCTCTTGAATCAATTGAACATTTTCTGCCATCTCTTCTTCTAATTCTAATACCCACATTTTCCATTCATCTACATCATCCAAAAAACCTATATTTCTACATAGCATTACATATAATTCCTCAAATTGAGTAATTTGTATACTAGAATGAAAACTATTATTAAAAAAATTCAACCAATGAAAGATGTTGTTCCTAACATCCCTTTTAATACATTGAGGAATAATGTAACGTATCTTCTAATGTTTGAATTGATAGATCTAACATCCCATATAATTGTGGATGAAAAAAATTAATAAAATTTAATGTAGTACCCAAATTTTTTTTAAGGCCATCCCAAAAGATAAAAGTAAACCCAGGATCATGATCAGATACAATTGAGAGTGGAACTCCTTATAACCTAACTATCCCATTAACATAAAACTGAGAATGATTATATAGAGACAAATAATCTCAAATAAGAAGGAAATTTGAAGTTATATTCAATTGATCAATATTAACATAGATTTCATTAATAAATCTATAAGTCTTTTCTAATCCAATAATGAAAACCACGTGCACATTTTCCCATTTCTACTCTAGCACCGATAATGGATAAAGCATCCCTTACTATAATTTCCACTCTTCTTTAACCTGTTGGAATGTCAAAACCCATACAATAAAGTATTTAATATCTCATTTCCTTCCATCCAACCATTAATACCCTCGAATATCTATGTACATATTAGAACTATAGGGATGAATTGAAATGGAGAACTATAAGCTTCACATAACAACTCCTTCTTCAACTGTAAATTACAAGGCACACATGAACTCTTCCCAAACCTCAAAATACAATCTTTATCAATGTTAAATTCTTTTAAATTACCCCCGGAACCCACTCTGCCATTTTCTCCAACTCATTGTCTTATTTCTAGTCTTTATTTATTCTGTCTTCTATGGATGATTTATCTGAAACCTAAAAAAACAAAGGAATTTCCAACACCAGCAACATAAACACCAATTTTCCACAAATCATTAATCAAGGGGTAGTTTTATAATTTAATCATGGTTAATGTAGCATTACACATTTGACTCAAAGCATCAACCACATTATTTTCCTTTTCATGGATAGTAAGGAATCGTGCAATCATAATCATTGATTAATTATTCTCATCACCATTATCTCATGTTCAATTCATTTTGAGTGATTATATACTTAAAACTTTTGTGGTCATTATATATTTAATATTTCACTCCATAATAATGATGCCTAAAAAAATTTGGGTAAAAAAGATAATATAATTCCAAATCATTTGTAGGGTAATTTTACTCACGAGGTTTAATCTAACGTGAAACATATGAAATTACATGATCATTGTGCATAAGGACACAACCATTTCCTTTAAACAAAGCATCACTCTAGATAACAAACTCACCATTTCTGGATGGCAGTTCCAAAACTGAGTCATTCACTAATATTCATTTCAATTTCGGAAAACAATCATCACATTCTTTTGTCCAAATAAACTTAACACCTTATCGAGTTAACTTGTTGAATTGGCTAGATAACTAGGAAAAATTATCAAAAAACCTTCTCCAATATTCTTCCAAACCAATAAAACTATGAATATCTGTTATATTTGTAGGTATTAGGAATTATTTAACAACTTTTATTGTTCCATGATCAATAGTTATTCCATTTTTTTAAAAAATGCGACATAGAAATGAAATTTGATGCAAAAAACTCACACTTAATAAATTTACGATAAGGTTTCTTTTCAATTATGGTTTTCAAGTCAACACTTAAATGAATATCAATGTTCTTATTTTCTTTTGTAATAAACCAAAATATCATCAATAAACACAACCATAGTCTTATTCAAGATCTCATGGAAAATTATATTCAAAAGATCCATGAATACACAGGTTCATTGGCTAACCGAAAAGGCATAACTAAAAATTTGGAATGGCTATATATAATATGGAATGTGGTTTTCAGAAAGACTTATTCCTTTACTTTCAAATAATGGTACCCCGACCTCATATTAATCTTCGAAAAATATTGAGCTCTCTGGAGAAGATCAAACTAATAATCGATATTAGGCAAAGGATACTTGTTCTTAACAATTATTTTTTTCAATGCTCTATAATTAATGAGTAGTCTCGTTGAACCATCATTATTTCTAACAAACAAGACTTAAGCACACCATGGTGTTATGATTTTTAAAATTTAACCATTGTATAAAAACTCCTACAATTTCTTCTTTAAATCTAAATGTTCAATTTTAGAAATCTGATAAGGGGGTTTTGAAATTGGATTTGCATCAAGAACTAAGTAAACAATAAATTTATCTTCTCAATCAAAATTATACAATGAAACTGATCAAAAAAACATCAAGACACTCATTTTACATAGGAACATCAATAATGAGAAGAGTTCCTCTGTATTTAATAATAAGTGCAAGGTAACATTCATTTCCACCATTTACACGTTTCTGATCTTCCTAATTTTTAATCAAAATTATGGGTTGATGTTTGTATAAAAACTGAAATTATTTCTGCAAAAAAAATATTTTTAGCTCTAAAGTCAATCGTAGAATGATAAGTTGAAATCCAATACCTACCAAAAAACATCAAAAACTACTAGAGGAAAAAATAAGGTTTATATGTAGAATTTTTCACAAACAAGGACAATAAGGTTATTATAATTTCTTTTTATATCTACATTTCCTCCCAGAGTATTACAATAGGTTCAAGATTAATATCTTGATATTGAATTCCCAATTTCCTAGAAAACATCTCAAAAATGAATGAATGTGTAGACCCTGAATCAAACTAAACATTGTCATAATCATAATAAACTAATAGTGTACCGGATATTACTTCTTCCAATGGTCCAAAATCAGCTGATGTTGTTGCAAAGGATTTCACCACCCCTTTATGATTGTAGTCAGGATGATTTCCCTCAGTTGAGTTCTTCAATGAACACTCATTTCCATAATGACCCATTTCACTGCACATAAAACATTTGACTGATTTAAAATCTAATTTTGTATTACCATTTTCATTATCATTTTCATCACAATTACGATCCCTATGTCCCATTTTTCCACAATGGTATCACTTAATAGAATTAAATAGATATTCCCCATCATGATTTTGAACAGAATTTTCACAATAATTAAACTTAAGTTTGTTACCATAATACTTTTTTAGATTATTCCTTGACATTCTAGTGAATTTTTCTCCAAAAGAAGCCACCAAGTCATCTTCCTCCCTCAATTCTAGGAATTGTTTTTCTATCCTAAGAAAAACCAAAATAATAAACTATTTCTCAAGAAACATACCTTTGAATTCATCCCATATAAGAGCATCAATATCTTCAACATCATAGATATTTTTCACCATCAACCACCACAAATCGGCTTCAACATCAAGATGATAAACAATATGACTATCCTTTTGATGTTATAAACACCCCATGACATCAAAAATATTCTCTAGAACATTAATCCACCCATCAGCAAGCACAGGGTCGGATGATCCACTGAATGATGGGGAATGCTGCCTCATGAAATTCTCCACAGCTGACATCTTACATTGTGGTTAATCTTACTGATCTCGTACCATCACTGAAAAAACTATTCAGTTCTGATTCCAACCTTCCTAGGTTGATGGTTTGAAAGGTTGTTTTCCTATATATTTCGTCCCATCATTGATTCCATGTTTCTTCTATAGAAAACTATTCTGAACACATAAACATCTTAGGCTAAGAAACATGGTAATCTGTAAATGCTCTATCATTTCAATTTTACCATAAATTACATTAGAGATATTAATTTAACAATATCCTATCTCCTAATATTATCTAAACCTACCTGTGATACCATCAATAAGGACCTGAACATAAACATTATGTAATTTTGAATTATGTTTACAATTCACATTGAGAACTTTTAATGTTTATATTTTTATAGAATTAGGCCATAACTATTACATTACATCTCAATTATTAAAAAGTAGACACTTCTACTCAGTATCCATTTTTCCATAAAATATAAACACTTGAATGAAAAAATTGATTTTTGTTCTTGATAAAAATCTTATTGAATAATTCCCTTCTCTTACCCATCCAAATATCCAATAAAAATCATTTCATCAACTTGCGATGAGCCTAAAAAGATCAGTAATGGATATAAAACCAGGAAAGAAAACATTTGTCAACTAATAAATAAAAATAAATGAAATAATAATTTTTAATCATTAAAATACCACAAAAAATCATAAGATTCATGAATAAAACAGAGAAATCATTAATATTAAAGGTAACTTGTGGCATCTATGACATACTTACGTTGTAGCTTTAACAACTATGTAAGAAGTTATGTTGGAATATCCCTCAAAGTATATTCATTAAAATTCTTAATAGAAACATTAACGTTTACCTCTATCATGTTACCCAATGAATTGGAGATGTTTCTCAGTACCACCTTCCCTAGGATTATCACCAAATCACTCATATATGTAAACAATTTTCAATAACCAAAACATAATCATAACACATGAACAATAATAAAGGAATGTTAACATTTCCACATTGTAGTCAGAAGATATCATTTCAAGATATTAACATAATGAATCCTTTATAAAAACCATTTTCAATACCAAATTACAGAAAATGGTTTTATGGTATTTAATTTTTATTTTAAAAAAATTACGGCTTGTTAAAGAAGCTGAATATCAAATAACACTCACAGTGATAGAAAGGTCATTGTCAAATCAAAAATAAAAAAAGTCCCTCGATGTTTAGTAAAACTCTACATAGAAAAAATATTCTCATTGAATGAAATGAAAATTAAAATGGTTTTATACACCATATAAAAGAATGTCTTATATAAATCAAGATATACCTCAATGAATATATGTTGAGATGATGTCCCTGAACTCTTTTCTGACATGACTCGTTCATTCATTAATCTCATGAATAATAAACTAAAGTTAATTTATACTTGATTCAAATAATTTTTCATTTTTGTTGTTCCTTTTATATCAATTATTACCACATTATAAACATTACATAATCATTAATGTTAATAACGCCGTTTCGTCGATATTTTGTACTTGAGTCAATAATGAACTTCTAATAATTACATGTTTTGCATGTTTTCAAAATTCCATTTATCTCAAAATTTATATTCATAATTTTAATATCATATTTATCAAACATATCCTATATATATATAATAGTACATAACATTTGGATATAGGTACAGAAGTGCATTGTTCTGGGAGACATTAATCTGTATGTACACATGAACGCTACTTTCATTTTCATTTAACATTTAATAGAATGAAAACATAATGATACATTGGTATATTATAATTTCAATATAATATAATATTTAATTTCATTAACTCCATCATTTATTTGTTCCATGTATTTCATGAACTAGTCAAATAACATGACGGGGTGGTATTCCACACTTCCTCAAATGAAATTATCATATTTACCAAATATATAAACCATATAGGTGTTCTGTAAATTAAAAATAAAGAATGATAGAGACAATATAAATATAATATATATAATATGTTAATAAATTTCCATCCTAATGGCCACCATAAAAGACAACATGAGATTATTGAACAATCATCATCTCGTGAGGCTGTAGTTCGTTGTCCACCGAAATAGTATGATCGTATTCATTAAACGGAGGTGTGTTTAAGTGTTGTTAGAATAAACTTCATAAAAAATTATTTTTTATTATATTTACTAGTTTTTTATAGATTATTGATATAAATATATTTTATGGGGTTGGAGATGGAAAATAAAATAAAAGAAGTTGAGATAAGATGTTACCTTTAAATTGGGTAACTCCAATTTGATTGAACCAAAAGGAAATTTTAAGTGCCTTATGACTAATTTTAGGAATCTAGGTGGATGATAGGGAGGTTGGGAATTTATTTATAATTTTTTTGGATCAACCAAGGGTGGCCAAAGATGTGTGACTAAGGGTTATAGTTGATGACTTTTTATAAGTGTGAGGAGGGGCTCTTTAGGAATGTTTGAAAATATTATTTTATTATAAACTGTATTTCGATTTCATAAGATACCTAACTCATTTATGTCAATTCTAAGGAAATTAGTGTTCTAAATCCTCTCATGAAATGGGTTCTAGACACGTTTTGGGCATAAAAGTATCCTTATCTTTTAGTTTTAACATTTAGTTAACTAATTTTACTTTTATCATGTCTTTTTATATATTCATACTTTATGGTTAATATATTTACTAGAAAATGCCAAGAAACCCAAAAAATGTATCTTTATTGACATTAGTAACATAATATAATTCATTTTGATGAATATTAGTTTTTAATAACTATCTAATCCTTAAAACAATATTTATTGATTTAAAAACTCATTCATGTTTATTTATAAACTATTCATATTATGACTTTAAAACAAATCTATAAAAAGATTATTATTCCAATCAAACTACAATAATATAGGGATAAAACGTTATCCTCATCCATAAAATTCATCGATGGAATAAAAAGTTTCATAATAAATTTAATTTAATATATATAATCTCATTTATTTAAAACATTCATTAATGAGGAAATCATTACATCATTATTGTGTCATAAATAAATTTATATATATGATTTCTAAAAATTATAAGTAAAATATAATTATGTAGGAAATATTTTTATTTTTCTGATGACTATTTATTGTAAAAAAATATCACTTATATAACAAATTATAAAAATTTATTTAATAAGAGATATATGATTGTGTTATATTTTCCTGAACATTAATTTAATTTTTATAAAGTGTAATTTTCAGTTTCAAGTGGCTCCATGGGGTCCCAAAAAAGGCCCAAGGATGATCATGGTCGGACATGTATATGAAAATAGTATTAGGACACATTTTAGGGTAATTTAATATTATTATAATATTATTTTTTTACCTTTATTTACCATATTTACATTTTTACCATGGTAAATAAAATTTTTACCAGTGTAACTATTCATAATGTCTAAAACTAAAAGTTACCAACATAAAATAATATTATCACCAGATTCCAAATAGTTAATACATTTTTCAAAATTTATAACATTGATGTTTTATAAATTAATTAAAATTAAATCCCATTGTCAAAACCAAAAAGCTGGTTTTTAAGAAATAATAAATATCAAAAGTTTGGCACTTTTTAATGATCAATTTCAATGATAAATTAAATACAATGACCTAAATTGGAATAAATGGTAAAAATATAAACTAATTAAACTTTAAAATAAATTATGAAGTTAATATAAACATATAAATAAATTAGATTAAAGGGATGTTTTGAATTAAAATGCAGTATTTTTCAATATTCATTAAAAAATGAACATTATGAGAAAAATACCAAAATTTATTCCAAAGGAAATTTGGATGTACCGATTCTGAAAAAAAATATTTTTTTGTCATATATAACATATAAAAGATAAAAAACTATGTTTAATATGGGTTCTCCATCAAAAGGTTGTAAATCGACCTTTAAAAAATTATTATATTGTTTATACTTAAAATTTTATTTACTCACATTTTAAGCCTCTAACATTTATTGGAAAAATGTACAAACATTTTGAAAACATGTTTAATCGTATAATAGTTAGTTTTATTCATTCCCACAAATACAACAGCTAGGCGTTAACTACCATTGAAAATAATATTATATATTTTTATATTCTTTTCAGTATGACTCGACATTGTGTACAACAGAAGACAATGGAGAAACCCATTGTTGTGTGTCATGTACATAATATAACATGGAATCTTCTTTAAAGTAAAATTATTATTAATTCACAATTATTAATAAATATAGAAATATGAAATCTATTATTTACCAAGGATGTTACAATTGGAATGTCTATACCCTTCCCCAATATGCCCCTTGAATCCATAACATTACCCTAGAGTCCTATAATTGGGAAAAAACAAAACAAATATTTCTCTTTGATACCAAATAAAAGCAGTTACCTAAAAAAATGTAACATTATTCAATGTGAATTTATGTTTTATCTCATTATCTACTCATTTATCTCTTATTATTGCATGATTATATAATAAAATTAGTAACCTAAAAAATAAAAATACATTCTTATTTTAATGTATTTATTTACACGTAGAGACACTTCCTTCAAATGGGTAACACAATTACCATTTGTGTATGGAGAAATACTACATCTCTAAATGATGTCCTTTTTTTCGTTACCACCTCCCATGCTTGAAAATTCAGATGGATAAAATGTTTTTATATGAAATATATATATATATAAATATCTTATATATATATATATTATATTTATGATGTATTCATCCATATAGAATTTATATATATATATATATATATAAATTAATGATTTTGATATTGTTTTTATATGATAACATTGTTTTTGGATGCGTGGACTACCCCCTCCTCAATGTGACATGGTAAGCTCATAAATTACAGGGAATGTATTGAGTATTGGATTCATTTAAAATATGTGATATAAATAAAATATATATAATATTAATGAAATATTTAAAATTCTGGAAATATAATATATAATATTTCCTTTTTCCCTTTCACAAAATGAAAAAATGATAATGTCATTCGGGAATGTGCATACAACCACCTCTTAAACATGATGTGATTCTTTTTACATCACCAGAATTATATATATATATATACATGTATTATTAATAATATATTAATTATTATATAATTATAATTCTATATGATAACGGATAGTTACCATCTTTTCATAATGATTATTGAAAAATGGTAATACATCTTATGCGTTCATATGTACTATAGTCTTTGGGATTGTAACAAAGGTTCATTTTTCACAACTATTTTTCATGATTTGTTTTGAAAGAACAATTAATTCAAAAATATGATAATTATATAATTATTTTTTCTTTTTATTTTTTCATATAATTATTCTTTTGACCATAGGTGACATACCAAAGTTGTTTTTGAATCATAAGATGAGAATGGTAAAAACACTCAATGTAAACATAAATTTTATATATTGGTTTAAAACATTAAAATAAGTAAGGAAAAATTAATTATTAAATTGAAAATCATTATGAATAAAGTAATCAATTAACATATTATTGTTATTTTGGAAGATCAATACACACATTAAAAGTCAGATTTAATGTATGAGAATTCATCTCAATATCATTTCATTGAGGCATTTTTTGATGATATTCACCATTATTGTTTAATAAGGTGAATACACATCCACATTGTCATTAAATACAATATTTTATCTATTATTATGATAAGTAATTTATTATTAAAATATGTTCCTTCCGGGGGATTATGATTTAAATTTTCAATGTTGAATGAGATTCTTTGAATGTATAAATATTTAATCCTTTACTCCATTAAAATATTCATGATATTATAAAACATATATATATATATATATGGATATAAAATTTAATTTAAATGAAACTTTCTCTTTATTTTTGGAATTGGATTCCTCTACAATCCTATATATATTTAATATAATAAATAAACCCGTCATTCCCTTTTCTCTGTGTGTCATTTTATAAAAAATGGGATAAAAAATTGATTGATTATTTCAGTACATTGAAATTGTTTCCTATGATTAAAAATGAAATTTTATGAGGGAAGTGATTAAAATTGAAATATATTATGTTTTATGATTATATAATGGAAAATAACCATTGGTGGATTGGTTCGGTGACAATCCAATGATTGGTGACTTCATGATAGCCCTCTAATGCATTGGGTATTGAAGTCAGTCATATGGTTATTCCATTTATAAGAGTTTTGTATATGGATTTAGATCACATGGTTATATAATTTATATGATTTACAAGTGTCATAATTTCCCATGTTCCCTTTATGTATTTTATATGTTTCCTATGGTAATATTGTTATTACAAAAAAATGTATTGAATAATGTTATTTTCAATAGAAATTATTTAATATATGTTAATAGTGAAATATATTAATTTATAATAATATTGAAATTTATTTTAATATTTATAAATGGTATAATAGTGTATTTATTTTTATATCCATTAATTATATTTTTATGATCATTACATATTTTTTAATTTTTTTCATAGGACTTAAGGATTAGTATGTTATTGGATGATATCATATTGAATGTCATGATGCGTATTTAAAAAATAAAAAATTATTAATTTTATATTTTTTATATAATTTGATAAATAAATAAAATTTAGAAGTTTCCATATTTTATATTATGTTTATTTATGTACGATTTATGGCCTAATTATATAAAACTCTAAACCTGAAAATATGATCATTGTGAAAGAACAAAATTTCATTAATAAAATTAAATATTATTTAATTTTAATGATATGGAACTATAATGAAACTTATTTATAATAAATAAATAATTATAATAAATTATATATAGAAAATATTAATATAAATTATAAATTTTATGATTTATGTTAAACATTTATAACCCATTTATTAAAAATGATTTTTAAAAATCCCATTTCAATGTAAGATTTTTTTTATTTTTATATATGATTTGGTTTTGTAAATTTTGTTTTTATTCATTTATAATGTAAAACTATTTGAATAATTATAATCATTATATAAATATATTATATATTAAATATATATGTAATTATTGTAATCCATTAATTTTTTCGTTAGCAAAATGTATTACAATATTCATATTGAGATTAGGTCTTATGTGAACATAAATATTGTCTATATTTTTAGATGGAATAGAAAAGGAATGTAAAATAATAATTAACATTAAATAATTAATTTTATATAATATATATCAAATATATTATATAAATTTATTGTAATTATAAGCCATGTAAACATGAAATGGGAAGATAATCATATCACTTTGCATAGGCTCAAGTCCACACATTCACGTGAGTGACGTTATCACTTTCCAACAGGTTGGAAGGAAAAAGGGTAGATCTAGTATTTCAATCTAGACATATAATTATGTTATTAATATCATATATAATAATTAAATCAACAATTATATTCATTCATGAGTTGGGGTCATGGAAAATGAATTACACTGGTATGCGAGTTAATTGTCTAATGTAAACATGATCAGCAATTTCATTTCCTTTTTATAGAAGAATTTATTGATAGAAGTTATTTCATTATGAAAATAAATTTTTATTATATTTATTATATTGGTATTATTATTTTAGAAATTTTATTTTTTATTTTATCTTTTTAGTGGAATATAAAAATGACGATTCATGGTTAAAAAATACACCAATTCTTTAGAGAACCTATTTAGGTTTACACCAAATTACATTCAAGGATTGTTTTTACATAAATATGGAAAATAATTCATGGGTTGGGAGTAAAATAATGTATTTAGAGAAGTATAGATAGATCCAAAAAATTACTGAAGTGTGGAGTAGACATGATATGGGGATTCTTTTTATCATTTTATGAGAGGACAACCCAATATTTAAAAAAACAATACAATATACCAATGATTAACAGACCGAAAATGGATCTAAAATGGCCCATTACCAAAAAATATATAATCCAATGATAAATGATTAACATATAATTACAATTATAAATTTATCTAGGCCATTTTATCTTTTATATTTTCACAATAACCCACTGATAAACCTGTTTTAGCTTTAACAATTGCAATTATTTTTTAATTATTTTATTATTCATTATGACTAAACATAAGATCAATATTTACTTAATATTATTAATTATGAATCCAAATATATGAAACATTTTTTAAAATTCAAATAATATTATTTGTATAATTTTATTTAAAATCAAACACAAAGAATGTCGAAAAAAATGTTTTCCAAAAGAAAATATTTCTAATGTATAAAACATTTTCTTAATGAAATAAATAAAAGTGGATTCTGATGACCTAAATTTTGATAAATGAAAATATAATTGAACACAATTTTTTCTAAAAATTTTTAAAAAACAAACTGTAACTTTTAAAATTCATTAAATGAAAAAATTGTTTTCAATAAATGTTATTATTTACCAATATTCATCGAAAAATATATCTTTTCCAAACAATTCATAGTAAAATAATTTTGAAATATTTAAATTAAAAAAATATATCATTTTACTAGATTATTTTTTAATAATTTTGAATAATAATTTTAATGTAATGGTAAAAAATGTGATGAAATATATTTTCAGAAAAAACAACATTTCAACATGAAACTAGATTTATTCTTCTCCAATACCAAATAAATTATATGATTCGTGATAAAATATTAAATATAAAATATAATATCTATATTTCATTCAAATCATTCATAAATGGTGATTAATTTAATTTATTTAGATATGTCTCAATTCATACATAGATTTATTTTTTTAATAAATCCATTACATTCAAATGATTTTTTATTTGTAATGAATTAATAAATAATGATATTATTTTATATAGGGTTAAAATATATAATTTTATTAATTTAGTGATAACTATTAATATCAACCATTTTAATATAAGTGTTATAATGGTATACCATATTATAGTTTATTTAGGCTCTAGGTTACATGTATCGTAAGCTATTAAAGTGGATTATTTTATTTAAAAATAAATATAACATAGTGTTTTAGGGTCCTAGAAAATAACTATCCTAGTTCTATGAGTAATGAATATATATATATATATGATTTTTTTTAATCATATATGATTTATGAATTACCATATTGAAATATCTAATGGCACACAATTTATACTTAGAAAAATACATGGCTCCCTCGGTGGAAAGCTCAGACAATGTATATATGTAAGTAGAAAAAATAATTAATGTAACATTGTATATGTCTGTCATTATATATCTCTCTTTCACTACTATATCTATGCTCTATAGTTCAACCATATTCCATAGGCCTCTTTCCCATTAATTTATCTATATATAAGGAATTTTCAAATGCATTTAGATTCCTATTATGGGTGAGATAAATAAAACATAGTATGACACCAATACTGAGTCCTCAAAAAGTTTTTATTTTTATAACATCTATTTAAAATTATAAATATTTATGAGAATGAAATTATGAAAACCATAAAATAATCACACATGTGATAACAAAGCCTGTAAGGTCTTTAGACATACCTACACCATCTCCATACTGAAATAAAAATTGTAGCATATGTGAAGTGAATGTGAATGTACAATAATTATAGTAATCATGTAACTCAGAAGTTTTAATGAAGTGAGTTAGATCATGGTATAATATAATGACTCCATCATAGGTTAGGACTTTAGTCCATCATTTCCCATTAATAAATGTATCAGGCCTCATGGTCTCAATTCCCCTACTATAAATACCTAGGGACACGGCGTGAGACCACCGTGACTCTACACTATGATTCAGTTAAACATCACCCTTTTTTAATGCATGCAACACTATCCCACTATGTGATAACAATATTAATATGGTACACCTGTCTTTAGTACCATGAAAAAAACCATAAGATATATGTTAATAAATATATTAAGGTATATCATTAATGAGTAAATAAAGAATATTGCTATGAAACATGGTGAGGATCTTCCCACCATGTATTAACACAATAATAATAGAAAGTATATAGGTATAAAAAGTATCCCCAATTGGTAAAGACCATTCCACACCATAGGTATTATGAGAACATTAGTTTAATTAATGGTTTTGTCTCCCAAACAACATTCTCACAATAACCCTTACAAGTACGTCGGACTAGAACACCTTGAACTAGTTCAATAAAAATAACAATGTATATATAGAGATGATCAAGAACGGACTATCCAAGGATTGAAAATCACAAACCCAATGGTATTAACCATCATTTGTGGTCATCACTTTCGATTGATGAAGAGATAGAATCTATCTTGTATAGTAATATTAAGAGACAAACGCCATGTGAAAAACAATTGAGGCATTATAGAATGCTAGAAATTTTTTAGATGGGTTTTTGTATAGAAAATATGTATAATTTTCCATAGGATTCACCAAAATCAGATTTTTTACATGATATTATTGTTATTCCATGATCATACATGAATATATAGATTAAATTCAAACAAATTAAAATTTCATACAATATTTTTTCATTGACTCAACAAAATCCTTATAATCTAATAAAAGATAATGAATTGAGGACTTAGATATATTAAATTAATGAAATGATCCATATAAAAAATGAATAAAACGTTTCTTAAGAGTTTATTATATCTCCAAATAGTAGCCCATATCATTAACATTATAGAAATTCCAATTTTTTAATGGTAAGGAAATTCAAGTGACTCTATTATGTAAAAATGGGTGAAACTAGAATTATTAGACAACTCAGTGTGTTAAAACACATTTGAAGACAATATATATTTATTTTATAGTGATTGAAGGATGAAATAAGTGTTTCATCCATTATTAATATATATCAACAATAAAAAATATTCCATCATGTAATGGTACATGTGGGCATGGAATTGATTCCTCACCATTCCACCATAAAGGTTATGAAAATAATCTTTCACTTTTACATTATACATAGTTGTAAACCATGTCCAAATTGGTTTACACTAGGTAATAGTATATGATATTTTTCACAATGAGACCATTAAAACCCAATTTAATTCATCTTAATGAAACTTCAACCACATATGATATACCAATTCAAGGAACCATATAAAATTCAAAAATATTAGATGGAAAAATTTTCTTGAAATGTTTATAAAATATAATTTTCAATAAAATCGCAAACTTTATTTATTTCTATTCCTTTATAAGCCTCACAAATATTAATATTCTAAAAACATGTTCCACTAAGTGAAATTAGTTATCTCAAAAATCTAAGTCAGTTCATGTATTCATCCACGATGTACAAATATAAAAATAAGCAATAATACTTTTTCTCATAAAAATTTCACACTTAATCCTAAAATCCACACATTCCTCTATATGTATGATGTATTTAAATTATGATCAAGACCCACATAGATGATAAACTAAATGTAATTATTTATGCACCTTCAGTGAAAAAATGTAGGAAACACATATATCATATTATATTATCGAGTTGTAAGATCTATACAATATGTTTTTTCCAATCAATTCCTTTATGATGAAAGGTCTAACAAAATATATAGTTATCTTTCTATTAATTCAATAAATTTGATATCCATATCATGGATAAAAAATTATAACTTCTTCTTCACCTATAGAAATATAATAAACTATTCCCCATTAGTCATCATAATATATCATCTTGTCTTGTGTTATGATCATCCTCAAATGATTATATTAAATTCTATCAAGGGATTCCTATAAAAAAATTTACCCACAACTGCTACCATACTAGCCTCATGCAAAAATAACATTTATCAATATAGGATAACATAGAGAGGCTCTTAATATTTTATCTAATTCATATCCTTGTAACTATTGTTGAATGATAACTAAATCAAGTCTAAGATATTAACTCATGTTATAATGAATTCTTGGTTACAATCTTAATGAATATATTTCAATATATGAACCATAATCACATATTGTTTGTCTGTCTAGGGATGGTAGACTGTGAATAATCTCAAATGAATCTATAATGCAATTTAAAAACATGTAAAAACTTAAAATTATATCAGGTAAATAAATTAGTAAAAAAATTCAATGAAACTCAATGCATGTATAAAATCTGGTAAAAATATAGTATTATGAGATTATATGATGAGTGTGTCTCCTATATTAGTAATAAGTGATTCTCATCCTATATTCAATCTACAATACCATAAAAACATCATGAATCATTAGGGTCCTAGGCAACCCCATCAAAAAAATCCATCAAGATGTACTCCTAATTATATTGGGAAAAATTAAATGGATGATGTATTACACAAGGATGGTAGTTATGAACCATTATCCTATATAAAAAATGTTATTGGAAAATAAATATAAATCTTAATACATTCCCACTTGAAGTACCACAAAAAATCATGGTACATTTTTTTACTCTTGATTTCACCACCCACATTGTTTTATATTTATATCATATTATCAAATCACTAATGCAAGAAGAGACTAAAGTATCTATTACAATATGATCAAATAATCCCATCCACCAAACAACTAGGTTATATTTCACCATTTAAATTTTATTTCCACATCAAGTCACAATCTTGGAATATATTCATGAATAAACATCACATGGCCGGAAAGATATTTTTATCTCTAATAGAGAAAATTCTAATTACCCTTGGTCATTGAAGGAATTCATTATTCTATAAACGAATAATCTAATTAAGATCCCCTTATTCATAAAGTTCCTTTCACCTATACCATGATATTTCCACATCTTACGGATAAGATCATCTAGAAATATGTTACAATTACCTAGATCATATTCCATCTAAAAGTCAAATTTATATAGGTGATATACCAAGTGTGTCTTCCACAAATTGAGTTCCCAATGTCTGATGATATATTGTAGTAAATGTTGTTTGTGCAGATAGAAAACATTATCTTAGGAGATAGTATAGGGACCCGATATATTCAAACATTAATTTTAATCTTTTTATATAAATATGAAATACGTAACACAAAAAAAATCCTGAGGACTGTAATATTTTAGTTCCTTTAGAAATATATAGAATAATATTTTTAATTCATGAATGATCTTCCCCTTACAAATCCTACTTAAAATAGTTCTTCATTACTAGATAAATTGAATCCTAAGATATTATGATCTCAAACTTAAATTAATTGTAAAATAAAGGGATATGTATTAATAACATGAATAAAGTGGTATGAAAACAAGATAATTACATTTGAGGACCATACCCTATATATCAAGGAATTTAATAATCAGTAATGGAATAAATATTATCACTGCATAATAAATGAATCTAAAGGGAATAAAAAATAATGATCTACATTAGAATTCAATTAGAATAATACATAGATTTGTGTAATACAAATAATTATATAAAATCATTTCCATATTAGTCAAGGTTCATTTCCAAAGCTATCCTTGTGGAAGGGGATCACTCCCAAAACCATCATAGTGGTCAAGGTTCACTCCTAAGACCATTATCGACTAAAAATTCCAATAATGATCCAATTTACCCCCCCCCCCCATTGTGGTCTTATATATCTCATTAGAAATAAATTTCTACCCAACAAATTGAATGGAGATATAGGTCTCGTCCATCTCATTTTAAAATACATATTTATGTGTCTCACAAGACCATAAAAAATACAACATATCATAAAAAATGAAATGAAATATATTTCCTAAATATTCATAAAATGATATCCTATATAATATAGGACGATTACATAATCATTGAACCATTTCACTATAGAATAACTATTTGAAAAATTATTGGCATTCATAATAATTCAATATTAATATAACCAATGGGAAAATAAATATTTTTTATACAATACTTTTCATCATAATATCTAAACATTTAGATAAAGATAAGAATAGTATAATTGGATCATATCCCCAATAAATAATATTTATCCTCAAATTACTTACTTATAAATTGATAATTATCTTGAACAAAGAATTACAAGGTATGTCCCTTAATGAAAATAACATTTCTTTGAAAATAAATTTATTAAGTGGAATATTATTCAATATTTTGGAAATCATATTCTTAGAAAATAAATATTCATGAATTATAAATTAATATATGAAAATAATTTTATTTTTTTGGAATATAGAAATTCCACATTGAAAAATTCAGTTTATATAAATCTTTTCTAAAATCATTTTCATTTTGAAATCAATTTTTTAAATTATAAAAAAATTTAAAAAAATTAAGGAATATGTTTTATTTGAAAATAAAATATCTTACATGAATTGGATGAATAAAATCGTTTGGGTGTCATGGTAGTATGAATATCATTCCATGTAGTGCATATTAAAAAAAACACATTTCCAATAAAATACAGGCGAGAATTATTTGGAAAATAACATGAAGATTCATTTCAAAAAATATTATAGAAATTAAAACATGGTCAAAAATATAAATAATAAATGTTTTAAAATATAATTTCTTTAAAATATGGTTTTGAATGGAAAAAAGGCCCTCAAGTGAATAAAATGTTTATATAAATTCATTTTTTTAAATATTGAGTACATGTAGAGTGGAAAATTATGGGAAAATGTATTACTATAGAATAAGCATACTATTTGGAATTTAATGTGTTTTTTGAGGGATGTATTATATGGGTTTTTCATCCTAAATGTAATCATAAACAATCTCGATAAACTATGAAGTTATTCTATAAATTTAATACAACTTTGGAAAATTTTTAATGTAATCTACATGAAGAAATATAATTAAATAAAAATTATAATATCATGAGGATAAATAATTTATTTATATTTCATGTAAAATGGGATATATATAAAAATCATAAAAGTAGATAGGTGTATATTATAATCATATTTATTAAACACGAAAAATATTGATAAATCTGTCATCAATTTGTTATCTTTTGAATTATAGACCACATGATATAGAGATACTAAAATATATATATAATTAAAAATAGTATATTGAATAATACTAGAATTAGTTCAATGTAATTATTCTCATACCTTAAAGAATCATATAGTTTATATGGATTGTGTCACACAAAATAACAAAAGTGAAATGAGAATCCCTTACCTTAGGTCTCTACACATATAATATTGATTAAAAAATATAGTATAATAAATATAAAATTATTATATATGAAAAAAATCATAAATAAATATATTATCATGTTTTAATTACTTATGAAATTTTATTACACCATTTATCAACAATTCAATGTTAACTTCATGATTAGGGTAATAGAAAATTTTGTATTTTATAAATGTATTTATTTGTTATTTTCCAAGAAATTACATTCATCAGAAATCCATCATATTTATAATATTAACAATGATATTAATGGTATATATAAAAATAATATATATATTTATAATTAATTTATAATACCAATAGATAATAAATTAAATACATCATTCTTGGAGACAATGGGCCATGCGTATGCATGAACATTGTTTTTATTTCCTAGATGTATTGAATGAAATAATGCTAAATTATGTATTTTCAATTTATAATTTATTATAAATCATATATATCATATATGTTCCTTAAATCAATCATTAATAAATTCAATGTGAATCATGAACAAATCACGTTGCTTCAGATGTCGGTAGTTCACCGTACACTTGAGTGACATTATCATATTTTTTAGAAAATGGATGTAATTAAGGTATGTGTGATATAATAATTAAATAAGTATAATAATATCACAAATATGATATATTAACACTAAATACTCATTATTTGGAACCATTAGAGGTGGTAATGGAAAAATTAATGTCATTAGTTCATGAGGTGGTACTGTACGGTACACATGGACGATGTTTCGTAAAATATTTTGTAGAAGATGCGTTGATTTTAAGTAATTTACATAACATAAAAAATCATAATAAATGTAATACATGTAGGATATTATATCATAATGTTATAATAATTCTAAATAGTGGTGGATAAATAAATAATATGAAAATTTTCATTGATGAGTGGTACATATTCTTCAAGATTCTTTTTATAGGTTCTCACCAATAGGCATCATATATTATATTTTAGTACCAAATACAGTTCAAATAATGATATTATTGATGTTGTAATGTGATTTTTCCAATTACTTGTTGAATGAAAACTGTTTCACAGTGTGAAGAGGATTGAATAAAGGTAGCCTTTTATAAGGGAGGTGAGTGGCACACATATAATATTTTGGAAGAAATAATTCCACCAACATTTTGTTCATGTAAAAAGTATAAAATTATAAATTTCATTGATAATGGAATTTATATGTTTGATAAATATTAACAAAATTTGTTTTGTAATTGTTTTGGTTTTTTCTTGATCCTTATCATTTAGTTTAACCCCAATATTAAATGATTTTTAACTTAACCACAATAAATAATATTTTATATTATTTCTATTATCTTTTTGTAAAAAATTATCTTGAAAATATAATATTATAATTTTTTTTAAATATATCATATCAATTTTTCTATATTAATATCACATTATAGAAAAATATGTTTTAAAATTAATCTAGTTGATGCGACTAGAATTTGAGTTTTTGAAGTGAAATTGTTCACATGATTACAAATTTCATATACACAATTATATTTTAGATATAATTAATATGAACTATATTAGATAAATAAATATATAACAGAAATAATTTTAATTTTAAACCCATTTCAAGTATATTTATCAAAAAAATAATTGTAAAAATTTTAATCTTCCATTAATATTTAGTATTTTCACTTTTCATAAAAAAGTTTATCTTTTAAAAATGTTCCCTAAAATGTACTAAACTAGAATATTTTCATAATTAATTTCAAAGTGATTATTTATATATTTTATATTAGTGGAAAAAATTATATTTATAGTAAAACTCATAGATGTGAACAAAAAACGAGTTTTTCAAAAGTGTAATTTTTTCAAACATCAAAAGATTTTAATTAACTCAATGCCTAATAGTACACACTGTATGGATATAAAGTATAAATTATTGATATATAATATTTAAATTTTATTTTAAAATTTCCATATTAATTATTTTTTTGATTAATTAAAATTTATAAAAATTATGCACTTTGGAGAAGTCTTTACAAAAACACTTTATTGAACAATATAAATAATTTATAAAAAAAATATAAAATTGATTCTTAAAAAATATATAGACTAAATATAAGTATATAATTATTATGTTATTATAATACATAATCGGTTATTTAAATTACATAATTTATGAATATTTAAATTTAAATTTTAAAAAAATCAGAATTTTTCACTATTCACTGAAATATCATTATTTTCTGAAAAATTCTCAAATTTCTTTGTACATAAATTGTAACATGATGAATTAAAAAATTATGTTCATATTATTATATAAATTTTATAACATATCTATCATTTAGCTATAATATTTTACCAATAAATGTAATAGATATCATTATTTACATAAATATACTTTTCATGAATATAATTGTGTTTCAAAAAAATGATTGATTATTTAATAATTATTTTTAATAAATTTAGAATGAGATGTAAGTTTATATTTATATTTTATAATTTTTTCAATAAACTCATAATAACCTACTTATCAACTATGATATAATGATAATATATCATAGTTCACTAAATCTTTGTGTCATGTGAAATGCACCCAATTAATGAACAAGTTGTTTCATGTAATTTTATCTAATCATGGAGTTGGGTATAAAAAATTTATTAAAAAGTTAATATAAAGAAAACTAAATATTTAAAATAAACTAACTATGTTATACATAGTGTCGCCAATACTTCATATCATATACCACAACTTCTTTCCCTATTTCATAGGATGCATATTTCTAATAATGTTGACATAGATAATGTGACCCAAATGATAATTCATGATCTATCCTTATTCAAAATTTCTCTAACCTGACTCTAATGCATAATAGTATATGATATATCATACACTAGACAGAGAATAAAATTCATTGGTATTTTTTCAACATCATATTTAGTTCATGAAATTACACATGATGATGACTCATCAACTACAACATCACCTCTTTCTTTTCAATATATTAATTAGTGTAGAAATATATGAGAGTTACTAAATAAAACAAAATTAGTTCCACACTAAACCTATATTACATAGGATATCAATATTTTTCCAAACATGTTTTCAAAGAATCACCTTATTCACTATATTTAGTTCAACTCTCCTAAAACTCTCTTAAAAATCATTCCCTAACAATATAACGTCATAAATATGAAAGTAACACTTTGATATTTCAGAAATTTTAAATTGTGATAAAATATAGTCATGACTATCTCAAGATGTATGGTATGTTTCTCCATGTTTAGTGAGTAACTGAAAATATCTCTAATGAAAACCAATATGAAAAAATCAATATGAGGTTGAAATATCATGATTATGAGATCCCAGTAAACTTTTACCACATTTTTCAATCTAAAAAGAAGGACAATGTAGTCATATAGCCCATACCCTCTCCTAAATATTTAATTTTAAATTTCACCATCTATAAAAAATTAATTGTGATAGAATGATCATATATCAATCATAGATAACCACTAAGATCTATAATACAGTTCAATGAGAATATCAATCCAATGGAATACTTATATATTATTCAACAACACATTAATAATATCCTTTTAATATAAAAAAATTATTTTAATACCATACACTATATTGGATAAAAAATTCGTTCCAACCATAATTACATACTCATCATGATAATACACTTAGGTTATCTGTCCTTGAGTAGTACATTGAGAACCATCAACTAAACCAGTTCCATATGATAAGGGGGTATCTATAGCAACCATAAACTTTATTAAACCCATAAACATGATTTATTACATAAAAATGATGTTAATACAACTATTATGATCTATAGGCCTAGTGTCTTGGGAAATTAGGAACATTGCATGAGAACATAGAATATAAAACACAAAATCTATATTAAAAGCTTTTTTTACATAATGACAACATTCTATCGTACTTAGTATTTAATGGGATAACCTAAGGACATGAATAATAAAATGGTGAGCTATAAATATCAATAAGGGTGTAAACAAGGAATAACATGGAGAATATATAACATCTTATGGAATAGTCATATCAAGGAAGAAAAAGTGAAATATGGACATAATTACACGAAATAGCATGATTATCATAACATAGAAATCAGGAAACAACATATAACATGATATTAGAATGATCCAATTCACATTTCTCATAGAGAATTAGTAAACCCTCATTTTATATGAATTGTCACGATTAAACCCTCATTGAAATTGACCTATCATGATACTAATCTTTACCCACTACATTTAAATGCTATCAGGTCACCCCTTCTTAATCATTTCATTTCATGCATAAGTGTTCCAAATAGATCATTCAATATGAATTCATTAAACATCATCATTTAATATAAAATAAAGGAATTTGGTATTCATTAATGAAACCGTATAATATATATGTAAATATGAAAAAATTTTAATACCTATGATAGAGAAATGGGCATGGTATTCACTACATAATTACTTTGGCTTGGAAAATCATGGTGCAATTTCAGATGAAAAATGGTGTGACATTAGAAATAATAAAAATGGTTGATGAGATAGAAATGGGTATCTAAAAATATGTACATTAAATGTACTATAATTGGATCATATAGATACATTTACCAACATATGTAATGAAAATTTGACTCACAATATCAAAAATTTGCATTAATGTCAATGAGGATAGAAAAAACCTTACAAAATTGTGGTATAATAATAGGTGTACGTGGGGGGCATTAATGATATATACAGGATAATCTCATCAAACAAACGAATATATGAATGTATAGGGGAGTTTTTAAATAATACCGATAAATTTTTATTTGAAAAATGGTATGGAAACATAAATAAACATTGAAAAAATGATAGGGGAAGAAATCATTTACTTGGAAGTGTGATCCTGAAGGCTTGGGAGAGGCATGATTGATGCTTAATGGGTGCTTGATGTGCCTTGGGACGATTCTAGAGAGAGGAGGTAATGGTTTGGTTGATCTCCAAATTGAATTACTAATGAGTAATTGGATAATGAGATGAATTATATAGGAAAGGCGGGAGAATTCATTATTATTTAGGTTTTGGACAACACACACTAAATAAATTAAACCCAAAAACCAACCAATGGGTTTTATACCCATTTTTTTAAAAGGGGCGCATAAGAAATTATTTTATAATTCAAATATCCTAACTTGTTAAAATATAAGTTTTTCTTATGTGGAGATGATCCACACTCTCAAAAAATTAATTTTAAAATGATAAAATGATTTATATTTATTGGAGGGTCCACTAAGGCAACATAAAAATAATAAAAAAATCTAAAATCACAAAAATATTAATGTTAAAACATATATTTTCCAAAAACTTCTATTATATTATTTTATTACATCACTATTTTCTATGTATGTTGTCATAACAATTATTATATATTTAAACGGTATTTAATTTTTACCAAAAATTTGACTCCCTCGGAAAATTATGAAAATTTCACTGTTTGATAATTTCAATAATCTGAATATGAAAATTTCATTCATTTTACATAAATATTTTTATAAATATATGAATTTTAAATTTTAACCTAAAACCAATATTTATTGATAAATTCATGGGTTTTGACAAAAACAGTTTGAAGAAATTAATAAAAATACCAATTGTATTCATAAATAATAATTAGATCATTTATATTTAATTGAATGTAATTTAGTAATAATATTATAAAATTATTTAATTCAAATATCCATTAATTCATCAAACGTGATTTATTAGTTTAATATTAACGAAAAATATACTACATATTCTTTAAAAAAATTCACAATGATATAATAATAAATTTAATGTATATTTATTATTATATACAAAACTAATGAACATTATCTTAGTGATAGGTTCATGTTCCATTACCTCATAAAACACCTGCATAAGACCTCCATGTAAGGTTTGAGATGGTGATTGACTCTTGGGGTAACTTAGATAACATCACCCAGGTGGTAATTGTTTTTAACTTCCTCATCTACCGTAAGACTTTCCATTCAAGAATAACATGTTGAAGTTTGGCTTGGGCTTGGTCAAGAGGGAATCCCAATGATTCTTCCTCTTTTACATGCTCTGAAAAATGTTCTTCATATGGAAAAATTCTACTGGATGAGGCCATCACCTTCACTGTCTGACTAAATTGGTTTTGTAAAAGCCCTATATTTAAACTACTCATTTGATCAATGTTCAATGGATATATTAGCAATGGTAACTATTCTTAATGTTATTTTTAAATCCAATAACATAAAAACGATGAAGTTCAAATTTTATATATCCATTTTATATAATAATATATTTAATTAGATCAATAATAATTTTTAATACTAAAATTTTGGGTCATTATAATATAAAAATTGTTAGTAAACCTGTAATAATATAATTATCAATATAAACTCTTCTATTTGAGGGATATTTGATTTATTTATCATGTAATACATTCTAATAAATATTGATTTCTAGAAGAAAATTTTATGGTTCTTTAAATGATCTTTCTAAAAGGCCCATGTCAATAATAAATATTGTAATTATTCCAAGATGGATCAGGCATGGGCTCACTCTTCGTAATCACAACCACCACCCACCAATCATCTTGAACATCACTCCCTTGGGTGATATAAATTATACACATCTCAATGATAAATTAATGTGGGATAAAAAACAAGTCATCTAATTTATTCCATGAATAAAATAAAAGAACATGATAACCAAAATCATGTATTCCAATAAATATTGGTAAAAAAATATATTAAACAATTTTCATCATTGAACGAGGTCTACTAACATTCCCTAACAGTATCTTGGTAATGTAACTCAGAAGATAAATCATCCTAAAAGTCTTTTTATTTAGTAACATGTGATGTTATAAATGATAGGGAATAACTTTTATAAAACAATGTAATAAAAAAATATAGGCATGATCAAGACCCTACAATGAATAATATTACTTCCATCTTTAAAATTTATTGGAGTACGGTCGAGAAAAATATTCACCATTAATTAACTTCATAACTGTGTCCATGTGGTACATGAATCTCATAATTCATCTTCATTATAGCTTTCTGATCAGGTCCATAGATGGATCCCAATATTCTTGAGTGAACATTATTTGATTCCTTATAGCATCCTAACATCAATTATATGGGGGAAAATTTCTTATAATTATCCATCATTACACATTAATAATAACTTCTATATGTTTTTTTGTAGAACATGTGGTAATTTTGGATATTTCCATGATTGAAGCACTATAAATATCAAATTTAGGGATGTGAATAAGTCAATATATTCTACACCTATTAGTGAAAACATTGTAATGAATCTCGAATATTCCACTTCATACCATCTAAAATGAGCCACATCACATCTGTAAGAGGACATACTATATGAGTAATGAACTATGTAAGAATACCAACTGATTGATCCTTCTTTAGAAACTTCTCAATACTCATGGGCTTTAACAAAACCTATGGCTATATTATTTGGATGAATCTGTTATCCTACATCATGATATCCAAATAAAGGCCTATTTTGATCCTTCAGTATGTTTATACCTTGTTTCAGGCCAAGTTAGTGGAAAATGAATAAACATAGTAAAATGATTCTAGTAATCAGATACCACCATGGATCATTTCCACAACTCCGTAAACACTAACACTCAGTGTATAATATTATATAATATATTATTTCAGCAACTAATAAAATCTTGAAAACCTCACATGTGACACCGTAACATCTTCAGGACCATCACATCATATTCCACCACATCCTACAAGTTCCCTATATCATGAACACTGTAAATTTTAACATTATATTTGTAGTTGTCTCAGTGAGTTAAAGAAAACTCAATGATATCTATCTAATAATTAACATCCTATATCCCAAAATTTCACTAAAATTATAGTGAATACACCAAATGGATGAGTATTGGAATAGCTAACTATGGACCTCGGTGTCCCTCCACCTCAGGTAGGAACAATCAAAAAGTCACCTGGCTATGGCGGACATACATTCCATGCCACTAGAATAGGTTCTCGTGAATACTCTACTACACCATCCATCGAATGAGGTGTACTGGGGAATTATTCCCATGTAAGAGCACTGTATCCATAATTTAGTGGTGGACCCATCAGTTTACTTTGATTTGGAATATTCTATAACAAAAAGGATGAATTTATAAAACATAAAGCTGTTAAAACATATCAAAATCATTCATTTTTATTACACAACAGATCTCTTAAGAGGATACCCAAAACAAAGGGAATATACTTATTAGAATTAAACAACTTTCCTTATCCTTGAATGTTAGTTATATTCATATATATATAACACATATAATCTTGATCATTTATAACATAATAATGCTTGATATATAATTCACAATCGTATAAATAAATGATATACCACTAAAAAATAATACATGATAATAAAGAATTGATATCAGAAATATTGGAATAGTATTTTTTAACTAGTATACATCACACAAAATTTATATATATTGAATGTGATGCGATGCGTCTAAAAAGGATTAATGTATGCACCAAAAATCCAAATAAAACTATAATAGAAATACCATAAACACTTACTCATATGGCCATTACACAAGAGATGTTCTTCCACATTTAAATTGTAACATCCCAAGTAAGTAATGAATAATAGATATTTTTATCTATGTCTATTAATGATTAAGATAGTGTTATAGAGGCTTAAAATGAAAATAAATACAATATTACGCATGGAATACACTAATATTCTTAAAAGATTGTTTTACTGCCTTTTGATGGAAAACCATTTTTGAATCTATATTTTGACAATTTTATAAACTATGTTTGTCAAAATAAGCTTATCCTTTATGATTGCGACATCAAAATTTACCTTGTGTAGATTTTTGGTATTTTTCTGACAATGTTCATTTTTTAATGAATAGTGAAAAATACTGCATTTTACATCAAAACTGCTTTTTAATCTAATTTATTTATATGATTAGATTATGTTTTGAATTGGTTTTGAAGTGAAATTAGAATATATTTTTACCATTTTATCCAATGGTGGTCGTTGGAATCAATTTTACTTTGAAATTAGACTTAAACTGGTGTCAATATTTTGATACTTATTGTTTTGTAAAAACACGCTATTTGCTCTGGCAGCGGGAATTAATTATTAAATTAATTAATGTGACTTATATGATTTGAATTTTGTAAAATAGACTTCATTTTTGAATTTGTATTATCAAATATATCTTAGGGTGAATTTTTGGTAATTTTCTGAAAAACTTCAATTTTTGATGAATAGTGAAACCACTAAGTGGTAATCAAGAAAACTGATTTTTCAGTTAAATATAAGTTCACAACTAATGTGTATTGAAATTTGAAAATCCGACATACATGGTTGTCATTAAGAAGTAAAATGTGGTTCAATGAGATTATAATAATTTTTTGGTGAATAGTAACTTATTAAGTTCTTAATCGCGATTAGTGGTAATTAGTGTAGTTTAAGGTATAAATAATGCTTTAATAATATGAAATGACCTAGAAACATGTCCCAACCTTTTTGGTTGTGTCATGGCCGACCACGACAAGCCATGGGTCAACTTGAGGACCCCATGGAGACATTTTGGTTGGTAAATGACATAAATAACTTTTTATTTAATGTAAAAGTAAAAATGACACAAACATAATATGTTTTACAAAAACAATTTTTACATGGGGTTATAAAGATCAGATATTTGATTATAAATAGTCATTGTAAAGATAAAAATATTTCCTACATCATATTATTTGTTTTATGATTTTTAGACATTAAATAAATTAAATTATTTATGACATAAAAATGATGCAGCAATGACATCATTATTTCACGATTTAAAAAAAATGGAAAGAAAATGTAAAATCTATGAACTAAACATGGCCAAAACCAATTGGATGAGTGTATTTCGAACCCTTATCACCTTATCCACGAATTATATCAATGGGGGATCTTTTAAAACCGAAACACATTTTCAAATAAAGTAATATTTCTTTACTTCCCAAAAGTGCCCCTCCTCTCCTCTTATAAAAGTCCCCCACCTCTACCTCATTTAACACACCCCTCAAGCCTTTGGATCGGCCAATTCCTGCCCATTTACTCTCTCCTCATCCCTCTCCTCATCCTAGAGGATTACCTTTGGGCAGAATCCTTTCAAAGGAAGCCTTTAGGCTCAAATCAAAAGGAGTTACACTTTTAAAGGTAATTCATTCTCTCATGTTCATTTGTTTTATTTTTCTTCTCCAACCCCCTAAACTCTTTTTATTTACTTATTTTGTAACAAAAACAGTATCTTAAATATACAAGGATGTTGTTATAATACTTATTTGAGCTACACTCTCACACAACTACATCCAATGGTTAAAGAACATACGGTTTCCGTGGATTGCGAAATTCTGCCTCCCGAAACATTGATTGTTCAATACTCATTTAACACCTTCAAAAGGGGCCATTATGATGTCACTATTTTTATATATGATATATAATATGTTTATGTTTTCCTTAATCTTCTGTTTTCTCATTTTGGGAATACCATTATGGTTTCCATTATGGGTAAACACGATATCTTCATTTTAGGAAGTGCGGACTACCGCCCCCTAAAAGTGATTTGATTCGTTAATACCATATGTGGGATGTGTAAAGGATAAAGTTAATGATGTTATATATGTTATTATACTGGAATTATAATATACTATTATATCATTATGATTCCATTCCAGAAAATATGAAATAGAAATGGAAGTAGCGTTCATGCGTACGTACGGCTTACCGTCTCCATGAACGGTGCATTTAATTTCTTACCTCTAAATGTGATGTAATATTATAAATGCATGTATGTACTGGATATATATGACATATATGATATCTACATCATGAATACCATTCTGGATATAATGAAACTTTGGCCAAATTAACAACATGTAAGTGTAAGAAGTCTATTTTTGACTTAAGAACCAAATACCGACAAAATGAACATTATTAACTTAACTGATTACATGATGTTCATAACATGGTATAAATGGAATAATGAACTTGAAAAAGATTCATAAGAAAGTAGAGATTAACTCAATTTTATTATTCAGGAGATTAAAGAACGGTCGGGTCAAGTCGGATACGAGGTATGGGACTTCGTCTCAATCTCCTTTCGTTGAGGCATATTTTATTTTATAAACAACTTTATTTTATAGGGTGTATAAACCCCTTTGACTTTTACGTTTATTCAAAAGGAATCTTTTTTATACGAAGCGTTTACTAAACGACAAAAGGGAATGTTTTTGTCGTACGTATGCGGCGACAACGACTTCTCCGCCGTCGTGACCGTTATTTGAGATTCGACTTCCTCTACAAGCCATACCTTTTTTTAAAGAAAAATAAATACCATGTTTTACTTTTCTTTTACTTTGGTATTGAAAATGGTTTTCATAATGTTTTTATTATATCAATGTGTTGTATTGATATCTCGTGATTGAAATGTGGGAATGTTATGTTTCCTTTATGCATGTTTTATGTGATATGATTATGTTACGGTTCTTGGGCATTATTATGAAGACGGGTGGTTCCGTGATAAACTAAGGGCGGGTGAGCCCGATATAGCTCTACAATGCATTGGGTAACGCGAAGGAGTGAAACGTTAAGGTTTCTCCGAAGAGATTTTAGGGAATATACTGTAATGGGTATTCCAAATGTAACCAAGAGGGTTACTCCCTACGTAAGAATGTTATGAATGCCTCAAGTTGCCTTTATGTCTTATGATTTCTATGATTTATTCATGATTTTATGAGGTATGTTAAAGTGCCTATGTTTTATGGGTAATGTATGATTTCATTCTTATGTATATATGAACTCATGTTTCCTTTCCATGTTTTTTTATAACCCATACTGAGTTTTTATGCTCATCCCATGTTTTTGAAATGTTTTTCACAGGTCAAGGGAAAGGTACATGATAAGATGATAGAGTCAAGGATGTGTCAAGAAATAATCCATGTTTTATTTTAAATGTGTTTCCATTGATGGGAATGAAGAATACTATCTTTATGTAACCACTTTGTTTATATGTGGAATGTAATGCATGTTTTATGATCTAATTCTCTAAAAATATAAACCCGAAAAGATCCTCAATGTGTAATCTTGTAATAACTCAAGATTAAGTAAGGTTTAAGGCTGGGGCCTTATAGTTGGTATCAAAGGTCGGTTTATATAACTTTAGGAGTTAGAATTCTATTAAATGATTATCCAAAAATATTTTTTTTCGAAATGATATAGCATTTAAAGATTACCATGTTGCTTCATCTAAGACATGTTTGTTCAGAATGGTTTTCCGCAGAGGAAACAGGGAAGCAGTGCTAGGAAGGCATACAGAAGGAAATAACCTTCCGAATCAGCATCCGGAAATGGTCAGAATTGGAACTGAACAGTTCGTTTCAGTAATGGAGCAGTTGACTCAAGCGATAAATGGCGGTGGTATCCATACACGAGATCATCCAGACCAACCGCATATGAACATGTCAGTGGTGGAACATTTCATGAGGCAACATCCACCATCATTCAGAGGATCATCTGACCCTATGCTAGCTGAAGGGTGGATTAAAGTACTGGAAAAGATTTTTGATGTCATGGGGTGTTCAGACAATCAAAAGGTTAGTCTTGCTATTTACCGTTTGGAGGGTGAAGCAGATCAGTGGCGGTCTATGGTTAAAAATATCAGGGATGCCGATGAGATTGATTCTCTTGACTGGGATGAATTCAAAGGTATGTTTCTTGAGAAGTATTTTCCTAAGGTTGTTAGACTTAGTATGGAAAATCAATTCTTGGAATTGAGGCAAGAGGAAGACTCAGTGGCTTCTTATGAAGAAAGGTTCACTCGATTGGCAAGGTATGCTCCAAATTTTATCCGGGACCTTGATAGTAAAATCAATCGTTTTTACTCAGGATTAAAGCCAAAGTATCGAAGGGAATTAGCTTCTCGTGAGTTTAAAAGTTATGAAAAACTTGTTCGATGTGCTGAGAAGGTGGAAATGGAGTTTTCCGATGACCAAGTTTTCTATAACAACCAGCAGAAGAAGAGACTGAGGTGGCAGGAGAAAGGTAATAATTCTTCAAAAAGGTCTGATGGTAAGAGAACTAAGTTTCCAGTTTGTGATAAATGTGGCAAAAGGAATGCTGGGGAATGTCTTCTGAATTCTGGGAAGTGGTACCGATGTGGTAAGATGGGACATAAGGCCCGTGATTGCACGGAAAAGGATCAAGGTGAAGGTAAGAACAAATTTGATTTACAGTTAGTGAAATGTTATAAGTGCAATGAGATGGGTCACTATGCAAACGAGTGTCCGACAAGGAGCTTGAGTGATGGGAAGCAGTTAGACTACAAGCAGAAAAGGGTGGTGAAATCCTTTGCAACTATTTCAGCAGATGTCAGGTCATCAAATGAAGTGGTATCAGGTACTTTGTTTGTTTTTCAGATTATGTCAGTGTGTTGTTTGATTCGGGGTATACACATTCTTTCATCTCTGAATCCTTTTCTAGTAAAATGGGAATACCATCTCAAGAATTGACTCCTAAACTTTTGTTAAAAACACCTGGGGGAAATGTTGAGGCAAAAAGAATTTATATGAATCTTCCTATCCTTATCTGTGGAAAGAACCTACTTGCAAACCTTATTGTTTTACCTCTAGTAGAGTTTGATGTTATCCTGGGTATGGATTGGCTCTCTATCTACCATGCTAAGATTGACTGTAGAGCTAAAGAAGTTTCTTTTCAGAAAGACTTTCAGTTTGTTTACAAGAATGAACCCTTACTTTTGATAACATATCAAGAGGCCGAGAAACTTGTAAAAGATGGAAATGAATGTTACCTTGCACATGTCGTTGAAAATAAAGGAACTGTTCATATTAATGATGTGCCAGTGGTAAATGAGTATCCTGATGTTTTTCCTGATGAGTTGCCTGGAATAATACCAGATCGGGAAGTTGAGTTTACTGTTGACTTAGTTCCTGATGTTAAGCCAATTTCAAAACCCCCTTATCGAATGGCACAAATTGAACTTTTATAGTTGAAGGAGAAATTGAAAGATTTATTAGAGAAAGGTTTCATTAGACCTAGCACATCACCATGGGGTTCTCCTGTTTTATTTGTTAAAAAGAAAGTTGGTTCTATGAGACTTTGCATTGATTATAGAGCCTTGAATAATATCACTGTTAAGAAAAAATATCCTTTGCCTCATATCGATGATTTGATTGATCAGCTCTAGGGAGCTCAGTTTTTTTCAAAGATTGACTTGAGATCGGGGTACCATCAGCTGAAGGTAAAGGAGGAAGATATTCCGAAGACCGCGTTCCGTACGAGATATGGCCATTATGAATTTGTAGTAATGCCTTTTGGGCTAACCAATGAACCTGTTGTATTCATGGACTTAATGAATAGAATTTTCCATGAGTTCTTGGATAAGTTTGTTGTGGTTTTCATTGATGATATTTTGGTGTTTTCTAAAAGTAAAGACGAGCATGAAAAACATTGAAGGGTTATCTTGCAAACCATAAAAGAAAAGAAACTGTATGGGAAATTCAGCAAGTGTGAGTTTTGGTTGCAACAAATTTCTTTCCTTGGTCACATTGTTTCTAAATATGGAATAACTGTTGATCCTGCAAAAACAAAAGTTGTAGAAGAATGGCCAAGACCCACAAATGTAACCGAGATTCGTAGCTTCCTTGGTTTGGCGGGATATTACCGAAGGTTTGTTAGAAATTTTTCATGGTTATCTAGTCCAATGACTAAGCTAACTCGAAAGGGTGTTAAGTTTATCTGGACAAAAGAATGTGATGTTTGTTTTCAGGAATTGAAAAGAAGATTGGTGAATGCTCCAGTTTTGGAACTACCTTCCAGGAATGGTGAGTTTGTTATATACAGTGATGCTTCATTGAAAGGACTTGGTTGCGTCCTAATGCAGAATGATCAGGTAATTGATTATGCTTCATGACAGTTGAAAACTCATGAGGTAAATTACCCTACACATGATTTGGAATTAGCTGCTGTTGTTTTTGCTTTAAAAATTTGGAGGCATCATTTGTATGGAGTAAAGAGTGAAATATATACCGATCACAAAAGTTTAAAGTATATATATTCACTCAGAAAGAGTTAAACATGAGACAAAGGAGATGGCTGGAATTAATCAAGGATTATGATTGTACAATTCATTACCATCCATGAAAAGAAAATAAAGTGGCTGATGCTTTGAGTCGAAAAAGTAATGCTTCATTAACAATGTTGCGTTTGGAACGCGATACTTTGGTTATCGATTTGATGAACTTTGGCATAGATGTTGTTGGTGCAGGAAGTCCTTCTGTTTTGTTTCAGGTATCAGTGAGATCATCTCTATCAGATAGAATCAAGCAAGCACAGAAGCAAGATAGTGAGTTGCAGAAAAAGGTAGAGCTGGTTCAGAATGGTAAGTTGCCTGAATTCAACATTGATAATGATTGCGTTTTGAGATTTGGGAAGAGATTGTGTGTGCCTTGTGATTCACAGTTGAAGAGAGAGTTGTTATGTGAAGCACATAGTTCTCCGTTTTCAGTTCATCCGGGCAGTACTAAGATGTATAGAGATCTGCGGGAGTATTACTGGTGGGATGGAATGAAAAGAGATATTGCTGATTTTACTGTAAAGTGTTTGACTTGTCAGCAGGTTAAAGCAGAGCGGCAGTTACCGAAAGGGATGCTACAGCCTTTACCAGTGCCAGAGTGGAAATGGTAGAATATATCCATGGACTTTGTTATTGGATTACCGAAGACATCTCGAGGTAATAATGAAATCTGGGTTATTGTTGATCGCTTGACCAAATCTGCTCATTTCCTTGCTATACGAGATACTTTCTCTCTTGATAAACTTTCCCGTTTGTATCTTAAAGAGATAGTCAGGTTACATGGAGTTCCTCTCTCCATTGTATTGGATCGTGATCCCAGGTTTACTTCTAACTTTTTGAAAGGCCTTGAGAAGTCGTTGGGTACTGAATTAAATTTTAGTACAGCTTTTCATCCTCAATCAGATGGGCAGTCAGAACGAACAATTCAGACCTTGGAGGATATGCTACGAGCTTGTTCTATGGATTATCAGGGAAGTTGGGACCAACATCTTTCTTTGGTTGAATTTTCATATAATAACAGTTTCCATTCCAGTATATAGATGGCACCATTTCAGGCATTATATGGGAAGTGGTGTCGAACTCCAGCATTCTGGGATGAAGTGGGTGAAAGAAAGTTGATGGGGCCAGAATTGGTAGAAGAGATGGCAGAAAAAGTTCAGCTGATTCAGAAACACATGAGAACAGCTCAGAGCAGGAAGAAGAGATATGCGGATAACCGGAGAAAGGATCTATCTTTCGAGATAGGTGATCATGTTTTTCTCAAGGTTTCTCCTTGGAAAAGTGTGATGAGATTTGGTAAGAAAGGAAAGCTGAGTCCAAGGTTTATTAGACCATACGAAATTCTGGAGGGAGTTGGATCAGTTGCATACCGAGTGGCTTTACCTCCGAGTTTATCTCAGGTACACAATGTTTTTCACGTTTCGATGTTGAGAAAGTATATGCCAGATCCATCTCATGTTTTGAGTCCAGAGGTAGTTCAGCTGGAAGAGAACCTATCTTATGAGGAACAACCGGTCCAGATTTTTGACCACAGGGAGCAGGTGTTACGGAATAAGGTGAATAAGCAGGTAAAGGTTTTGTTGAAAAACCACATGATTGAAGAGGCAACATAGAAATCTGAAAATGCAATGATGGATAAGTACCCCCATTTATTCGATAAGTAAATAAATTGCGGAGACACAATTTTCTAAAGGGGGGAAGGATGTAACAACCCATGTAAGTAATGAATAATAGATATTTTTATCTATGTATATTAATGATTAAGATAGTGTTATAGAGGCTTAAAATGAAAATAAATACAATCTTATGCATGGAATACACTAATATTCTTAAAAGATTGTTTTACTGCCTTTTGATGGAAAACCATTTTTTAATCTATATTTTGACAATTTTATAAACTATGTTTGTCAAAATAAACTTATCCTTTATGATTGCGACATCAAAATTTACCTTGTGTGGATTTTTGGTATTGTTCTGACAATGTTCATTTTTTAATGAATAGTGAAAAATACTGCATTTTACATCAAAACTGCTTTTTAATCTAATTTATTTATATGATTAGATTATGTTTTGAACTGGTTTTGAAGTGAAATTATAATATATTTTTAACATTTTATCCAATGGTGGTCATTGGAATCAATTTCACTTTGAAATTAGACTTAAACTGGTGTCAATCTTTTGATACTTATTGTTTTGTAAAAACACGCTATTTGCTTTGGCAGCGGGAATTAATTATTAAATTAATTAATGTGACTTATATGATTTGAATTTTGTAAAATAGACTTCATTTTTGAATTCGGATTATCAAATATAGCTTAGGGTGAATTTTTGGTAATTTTCTGAAAAACATCAATTTTTGATGAATAGTGAAACCACTAAGTGGTAATCAAGAAAACTGATTTTTCAGTTAAATAAAAGTTTACCACTAATGTGTATTGAATTTTGAAAATCCGACATACATGGTTGTCATTAAGAAGTAAAATGTGGTTCAATGAGATTATAATAATTTTTTGGTGAATAGTAACTTATTAAGTTCTTAATCGCGATTAGTGGTAATTAGTGTAGTTTAAGGTATAAATAATGATTTAATAATATGAAATGACCTAGACACATGTCCCAACCTTATTGGTTGTGTCATGGCCGACCAAGAAAAGCCATGGGTCAACTTGGGGACCCCATGGAGACATTTTGGTTGGGAAATGACATAAATAACTTTTTATTTAATGTAAAAGTAAAAATGACACAAACATAATATGTTTTACGAAAACAATTTTTACATGGGGTTATAAAGATCATATATTTGATTATAAAATTTCATTGGAAAGCTAAAAATATTTACTACATCATAGTATTTTTTTATGATTTTTAGACATTAAATAAATTAAATTATTTATGACATAAAAATGATACAGCGATGACATCATTATTTGACGATTTAAAAAAATGGAAAGACAATGTAAATTATATGAACTACACATGGCCAAAACCAATTGGATGAGTGGATTTAGAACCCTTATCACCTTATCCAAGAATTATATCAATGTGGGACCTTTTAAAACCGAAACACATTTTCAAATAAAGTAATATTTCTTTACATTCCAAAAGTGCCCCTCCTCTCCTCTTATAAAAGGCCCCCACCTCTACCTCATTTCACACACTCCTCAAGCCTTTGGCTCGGCCAACCCCTGCCCATTTACTCTCTCCTCATCCCTCCCCTCATCCTAGAGGATTCCCTTTGGGCATAATCCTTTCAAAGGAAGCCTTTAGGCTCAAATCAAAAGGAGTTACACTTTTAAAGGTAATTCATTCTCTCATGTTCATTTGTTTTATTTTGCTTCTCCAACCCCCTAAACTCTTTTTATTTACTTATTTTGTAACAACACCAGTATCTTAAATATACAAGGATGTTTTTATATTACTTATTTGAGCTACACTCTCACACAACTACATCAATTGGTAAAAGAACATACGGTTTCCGTGGATGGCGAAATTTTGCCTCCCGAAACGATGATTGTTCAATACTCATTTAACACCTTAAAAAGGGTCCATTATGAGGTCACTATTTTTATATATGATATATAATATGTTTATGTTTTCCTTAAGCTTCTGTTTTTTCATTTTGGGCATACCTTTATGGTTTCCATTATGGGTAAACACGATATCTTTATTTTAGGAAGTGCAGACTACCACCCCCTAAAAGTGATTTGATTCGTTAATACATGCATGAATACCATTCTGGATATAATGAACCTTTGGCCAAATTAACAACATGTAAGTGTAAGAAGTCTATTTTTGACTTAAGAACCAAATACCGACAAAATGAACATTATTAACTTAACTGATTACATGATGTTCATAACATGGTATAAAAGGAATAATGAACTTGAAAAAGATTCATAAGAAAGTAGAGATTAACTCAAGTTTATTATTCAGGAGATTAAAGAATGGTCGGGCCAAGTCGGATACGAGGTATGGGACTTCGTCTCAATCTCCTTTCATTGAGGCATATTTTATTTCATACACAACTTTCTTTTATACGGTGTATAAACCCCTTTGACTTTTACGTTTATTCAAAAGGAATCTTTTTTATACGAAACGTTTACTAAACGACAAAAGGGAATGTTTTTGTCGTACGCATGCGGCGATAACGACTTCTCCGCCGTCGTGACCGTTATTTGAGTTTCGGCTTCCTCTACAAGCCATGCCTTCTTTTTAAAAGAAAAATAAATACCATGTTTTACATTTCTTTTACTTTGGTATTGAAAATGGTTTTCATAATGTTTTTATTATATCAATGTGTTGTATTGATATCTCTTTATTGAAATGTGGGAATGTTATGTTTCCTTTATGCATGTTTTATGTGATATGATTATGTTATGGTTCTTGGGAATTATTATGAAGACAGGTGGTTCCGTGATAAACTAAGGGCGGGTGAGCCCGATATAGCTCTCCAATGCATTGGGTAACGCGAAGGAGTGAAACGTTAAGGTTTCTCCGAAGAGATTCTAGGGAATATACTGTGATGGGTATTCCAAATGTAACCAAGAGGGTCACTCCCTACGTAAGAATGTTATGAATGCCTCAAGTTACCTTTATGTCTTATGATTTCGATGATTTATTCATGATTTTATGAGGTATGTTAAAGTGCCTATGTTTTATGGGTAAAGTATGATTTCATTCTTATGTATATATGAACTCATGTTTCCTTTCCATGTTTTTTTTATAACCCATACTGAGTTTTTATGCTCATCCCAAGTTTTTGAAATGTTTTTCACAGTTCAAGGGAAAGGTACATGATAAGATGATAGAGTCAAGGATGTGTCAAGAAATAATCCATGTTTTATTTTAAATGTGTTTCCATTGATGGGAATGAAGAATACTATATTTATGTAACCACTTTGTTTATATGTGGAATGTAATGCATGTTTTATGATCTAATTCTCTAAAACTCTAAACCCGAAAAGATCCTCAATGTGTAATCTTGTAATAACTCAAGATTAAATAATGTTTAAGGATGGGGCCTTATATAAATTCCGTAATATTGTTTTACAAAGCCTATATCATTCCTTACATGGCTCTCTATGGATGGAATAAACAAAAAACATTGTGCTATGAGAAAAATATTAACACAAAAGATATAACCACTTGGACTAAGATAGAGATCCATGAGACCCCATGTTCACTTCATGAAAGATCTTGCTTAATAGGTGTGGGGATGAACAATATCAATGGGAAAAATACCATTTTTATCATAAAATAATAAAAATTTATAATATATAAATTTTTTTGATTATTCATAGAAAATATAATAATGTAATACATAATGGAACACATGTTATAAATTTTATAATATTGTGTCCCAATGTGGAATTTAAATTTAAGGTATTTATGTAATAAGATAAATTCATGTAAATTAGAAATATCAACCATATTTATTCATCTTATCACCAAAATTCAGAAGCACCATAAAAAATTTATGAAATGTGGCATGATAGTTTTCTACATAAGTGGAAAATCATCAAAAATAATGGAGTAAATAAATGAATATTTACAACTCACATCCCAAAATCAACTATCATTTCTTGATCATCAAAAATTTATCAATTTCTAAAAGTGAATAAGATTTAGGTTATTTGATTTTGTTAATAGTAGTTTATAAATTATTAATCAAACCAAAAATGTGATTGAACTCATTTAAAAGATAAAATCTGAAACATTTAATTAAATGTGAGGATGATTGAGGTGATTCGGAAATTTTAACAAAATCATGACACTTAAACAGATTATACTAGGCCATAGGGCCCCCATCAAGCATGTTTTCCAACACTACAACATATAAAATGTTGTGAATGTCCATTTCCCCATTCCAACTATACCTGTAGAAACCTAATTCCAAAAATTATTTCACTTGGGAGTGGTTTTCCCCATTATTTATATTAAGATCTCAAAAAACCAATTTTATGCTTCCACATGAACATAATTCCCATTGTGCTTCATAAAATATTTGATCCTCCTAAATTAATACCAAAATTATAGAAATAAGATCATGAATTATAAAAAATAATATAATTTTAAATCCTCTATTGAAATTATCTGTCTTTCAACATGATGGATTTAAATAGTGATGTCATTGACTAATGGGCCTTAATAGGTGGGTTTTTGTAAATAAAACTTGATAAAAATTGGAGAGGATCATTCATCAAGTATTTCCTATATTACAATACCATTCCTAATTCATTTGAAACATTGAATAATGAGTGTAAACCATTATAGAAAATTATAAATATAAGGATTTCAAACTGAACGTCATACTGAAATCATCAACTAACAGATGAAGATGACACTATATATACAAGTAATGGAGAAATACGAGTATCTCAAATTGTTTTCCCAAGTTTTATATATAGTTAGAACAACACATATAATTTTTTTCTAATTTATTGAATCACATAAAAGTTATCTTGAAAAATAGTGTCTATATACATTTATATATATTTCATAAATCACCAACTAACATCACCTTAAAAAAATCCATTCTCTTATTTTTATCAGAAAAAATTCTATAATTCATCCTTTAAATACAATATAATATGATATTTATTAATTAATGGTCTTTTCCATTTTCATGTGAGATTCATTCTTTAAAATAAAAACATGGTATCGTTCTAGTTTATCTTGTATCATCACTAGAAAATTTATCTTCATGTTAAAATCATATTTTTATTACTCCATAATTCCATTATTTATATATCACTACTTTTGATAAACCTAAAGGATGAATTATACATGTATAGTTAAACATAAATGGTAATAAATCACATAATAATTAAATAAAATATCATAAAAATAATTAAAATTATATATATTTGTAATTCATTATTATCATATGGCACTTGAACATGTCTATTTGGTTGATCATATTACATTTATGGTAATCATAAATATTTCAAAATAACTCATATCTTTCTCATATCCTAATAAGTTTATTCAATAATAATAAATTAGGGAATGTTCAAAAGAAACCATTTTAAACATAAGGTTTTTAATAAGACATCAATATAAGGCTTTTTTAAAGAACTATGTAATATTGTAAATATAATTTTTGAGCATAATACTTTACTTTTTCCTAAGTATTGAAAGTGATATTTATTATCATTGTAAGACTTCCAGAATTTAGAAAAAACATTAAATATTATAATTACTACAAAACATTATAATAATATATTGATTGATAATAATGATTCAAGACCTCAAAAACTATGAATGAAAGGATTAAATATATATATGAAAAAGTCAACAAAATAATAACACCTTATGAAAATAAAATATAATAGTTTAAATAGGTTGATATTATTACCTCATGGAAACTCATTAAAAAAATAGTTGATGATACTTATACTCGCTGAAATATTGTGTAAGATTGGATGCATTGTAACAAAATTATTATATCTGACATGAATCTTAAATTCCAACCCAATCCACTAGGTCTGAGAAGGAGTTCCACATGACCTAATGTGCACCTCCCCATATGCCAAAATTTGTAGACAAGTAGTCAAGGTCTAAATCCATTAGTGGGGAGAGTATACTCTATGTATATTTTTATAACATCATTAATAAATAATAGATATTGTAATAAATAATAATTCAGATAAAAATTTAGAAATACACAAATGTCAAATATTCCATAAAAATAAATGGACCATAATATCTAAAAGTCATAAATGTAACTTGTGAGGATAAACAAAAAAATAAGCAGTGGGGTCTTATGGTGTCATTCATAGTGTAAACCCCTTAAGTAATCATCTACATAAACATACACCATAGGAATCTTAACCTACATCAAAGCCCAGGTCGGGAAATATAAAATAACATTTAATTTCCTGAGTAATGTGTGAGTAAAAAGACTCCATAAGACACCACAAATGAACACTTTACAGTTGTTTATATTAGTAAGTGTGTTTATCAGAATTATAATTTAATTTTCACATAAGTAAAAATCACGGGGAACATACCGTCACAATCTATGCCACTACAATTCTTGGTTAAACTTACTTTAGAACGATTCTAAAAAACATCAAAACAATCATAGAAGTTTTTTTTACTTTAGAGCTCACCTCAAGGTTTTCAACTGATTTATAGGTACAATCCCTTAGTTTAAAGCATGGTATGGAATCATGTCTTGGTGGAATCTCTAGGTCAGGTCATATAGACCAGAATTTCCAATAGTTTCAAAGAATGTTTGATCAATCATGATATCCATGCCCCTATGATCATCACATGTGAATATAATCACTCATGATCATAATGATACCACTTCCAGATGACTTAGGAAACCATTCTGCAATATCCATCATAGTCTCGTTAACATGTCTCGTAAAGTGTTTCAATGTGATCCCACTCAATGTGTATTGAACCATGAGAATCCCTAATGATACATGGTACTATTTATAACCAAAAAATTTTATATACATAGAATTTCCCAACGTAAAAGTAGAATCATGCATAACATAACATGACTGTGAGAAAATATATATATCCACAGTTTTGAACAACTCAACATAGTCTAAATCACATCAACACTTGTAATAATATTATGCCAATCAATAATGAATAATGGGTATATATGTACCCACATGCATTATATAACACGCATGAGTTAGAACATCATATGTAATATATCATTCATACATCATATTCATGAGATAAAATGGTATGAGATTTCCTACATTGATGTCATCAATGTAATAGTCAAGTACAAAACCACCATATATGGTTTAATAGTTTGACTTGAAATCCTAGATCGTTTAGAAAGCCTATTTGTGGACTCTTTTTCTCAAAAATATCACCCCTAAATAGCTCATTGTTCATCAAGGTTTTGTAGAACCAAATCCAGTTATTCTATTGAAAAAAGAAATAATATATCGCATGGTATGATAAATTATATCGCGTAGATAATTTTCTATTAATTATTTATGTCCATCTCATGTTCTATAAATAATTTACATTATATTAATTATTGTTTGTTAATTACTAATATATAATATTTTTATAATTATCTAATGACAATTTATGAAAAATTATCAACTTATAATTATTTATTTGTAATATATCATATATTATCATATAATAGTTAATTATTGACAATTTCTCATATAAGTACTCTTTTATAATTATTTATTGATAAATTCCAATAAATTATACATTATAATTATATTTTGATAATTTATTATAATTTATCCTTTCATTAATATGTATTTATAATTTAATATAAATTATCTATTATTATTATATTTTTATAATTTTTTAAAAAATAAAATTTCATATAATCCCAATTATAAATTTAAATTTTTAATAATTATTCATTGATAGTTCAAATTAAATATTGAATAAAAACTCAATAAATTATTCATTGGAATAAACCATTTTTTTATTCATTGAAAATTTTTATTAAATAAATTATTCAATAATAATATATTAATTATCATTCGATTAAATTAATAATTATCCTTTCATAAACATACAATTACAATTTAGTAATTTTAATAAATTTCCCATGATAATTCTATAATTTTTCCTTTTATAATATATAATAAATACAATTTGATAATTAAAAAAAAATTCTTGTAATTCTATAAATTATCAGTCAGTAACACTATGGATTATCCATTAATAATATTTATTTTATAAATTATCCATTTATAATCTATATATTAGCCACAATATTTGTAATGAATGAAAAAATGGATCAAATTAAATCTGTAAAACCTACTCTATTTCCATATTAGATAAAATTTAGAATACATTTATACTCATCGAGATGAATCCAATGGAATAAATATCATGTCAACCTGACCGATATTGGCTGACATATTGAATTGAAAATTATTGTCAAAATGATTAAAATAAGATATAAATATTTATATGATATGGGGAAAAGAGTGGTGGAGGCATTGGGGTTTGTGATAGAATCTATATTTGGATTCTCCCACTATATTCATTTTTTATTTTTTATTCAAAACAAAAATTAACAAATCTCATTAAAATAATAATTTCCTGGTTAACTTCATTTATAAGATAGTAATAACCCTTTATCTCTCATAAATTCCATGTAGTTCTGCACATGTCTCCCCTTAATTCAATTATTAATTATTTTCTTTATTATTATTTTCATTTATTTTTTAACTCAATAACCATCCCTTTTATACTTTGTCTATTTTTTATATTACATTTTTTAAATATATTAGTCCATCAATTTATATATATTGAAATTACATTAATATATATATATATCAGTGTGTATATATATGCTTATTATATATATACACAAACCCACATATACGTATATACACCCATAATATATTTAAATATATATAACCCATATGCATACATTTTACGTACATATACATACATTCTTATACAAAAATATACAATCGAAAATGTATATTTTTATCTCATATATATATATATATAGAAATTATATATAGATATAAAAAAATTATTTCCCCAATTTAGTAATAATATTATTAACAAAAATAATAATAATTAATTATCTCTCATCATTTATGTGAATGTAACTAAACATATAATTTCTATTTTAATTTCATTAACCAAAATAATAAAAATTATATAATTATAGTTATTCTTTATTTTTCTATATCCAACCACCTAACATACAAAAATATTATGTCTCATTAATGTTAAAACTCTTGTTCTGGAAATAATGGTTGTCTTAGATTCCTTATATAATGATCAGTTTTAGATATAATTACATATTTTTTATAACATATAAAAAATATATTAAATAAGGTATTGTCAGGCGTGATATTACCAAAACCTTGATACACACAAATTCCATGTCACAACTATGATAAACACCTTATCCCAGTCCTAATGGCATCGTCATAATTATCATATGATGTACCATCTCGAAGACATTAAATTATTTTGTTAAAATCATTCGTACATAGTATAATATTTTAAGTATTTTTTTCCCATGCCTAGGGTATAAATTCCATTGAATCCTATGCTATATCAAGGATTAACACTAAAATAAATCAAATAATATTCAATGGTATTAGTGGGAATTTATCCTTTTAAAAAGTCCTCAAAATCATATGTTATGTATTGTTATTAAAAAAATATAATTTATTCAAAAAAAAACAATAATGTATCACTAACATGGGTTGTCATTATCATAAAAAAAATTATTTTTTCAATGAACAATATAAAATAATGATATCATTATATTCATGAATAATAATATATTTTATCATAAAATATAATACAAACAAATAAATTTAAATTTGGTATGTTTTTAGGATAGATCATCAATATATATTTCATTTAAAACTATACAATTTATTTTTCTCTACAATCTACCACAACAATCAAATATAGTCCCACATATTACTGTTCTTAATTCAAAATTAATTATTTGAATAACATTCATCTCCATGAAAAAAATATATATATGAAAATATTATTTGGAATAAATATTTAAAAAAATATTTTAATATTTTCACGATGACACTTAATGAAAATAATTTTAGAATTGATATCTATGTTATCCAATGTGTGGTGGATGTCAATGAAAAACAAGGAACTAATATACATAAATAATAGGGGTATGTCATTATCAACAAATATCTATTGGGGGAATGTTTTTTTGTGTCTATGTTTATATATAGATATGGTCAACTCCTATGAAATTATCAAATCTGAAACCAATTTTTGTATATTTCTATAATTGAAAATATAAATTTGAAAATAATTAGTTATAATACCAAATAATGTTCCCCTTATTGGATATTCTGTACATTGTGAGGGATTTTTTAATTAATTTATTTATTTTACTTTAATATCTTATAATGATGTTTTCAGTCATATTTATGATATTAACCAATATAATATGTTATAATATATTTTTTGTCATTATATATTTGTTATAACCATATATATGTGATTAAAATAAATCAATTAACATAAAATAAACAATTTTTTAAAGGTATTCAATATATAATTTTCATATATCCTCTGTGTGATATATATCATGTAAATTATTATTGAATATATGTAGAAAATCGTAACACATGATGGGGTGAAATTTATCACATTGTGGATTGTTTTAAGAAATTATTATTTACCACGAAATGATAATATTATATAATTACTTAATATCTAATTGAAATCAAATCTTATGTTGAACAATATATCAAATATATTGTTATTAATAATGTTTTAATTTGTGAATTGTTATGATAATATTAATGGAATTAACTATTTCACTTAATATATGAGGAATGTTTTTTAAAAAATTTAATATTTGGAAAAAACAAATATTCATAATTTTATAATGAGTAATACAATAGAATATTTGGATTCTCATTAATAATTTTATATATTACAATTAAAATGGGGTTTTTGCACATCACTTTTCACAAAAGATATGATTCTACAATAATTTAATAATATATTATGTTTCATTTTATTTAATAACATAACAGTTGGATTCAATAGAATATTATATGGAGAATATATCCTACTAAAAAAATTAGTTAATCCACATTATTATGTGGCTAAAATTGGAGAAATGGTTCATTTTATTATTGAAAACTGTAAAAATTAATATCACTGTATTAGAAGATAAAAAATATATAATGGGAAATTCTTTTATTATGTGTTTTTAATATTATTTCATTTCTTCATTACTTATGATTATGAAACATAGAGTCAAGTATTCAATTGTTACTAAAATTTTTTGGAAATAGTGATATCCTATAAAATCAATAAGTGTTTTTATATCAATTTTAGTGAAAATATATATAAATATGAATTCAAATTGAAGTTTATTTTTTGGTTTTTTTCTCAAGAGCTTCAATGAAATTTTACATAGCCATATCATTATTTAAGTATACATTATATTAAATGGGGGTTTTAGAAATTAGTTTTTATTTTCACTAGAGTATAGGTTATCCAGGTGGAAGATGATGTGATTAGATATTAATTAAATTATTTTGAGTAATAATTGATGAATTTAGTTGTTTTTGTTAATAGTTACAATAAATGTGTGACATATTAGGATATTGACATATTGATGAGTACTAGATATATTTATATATATTATTATGATGATTTTATAATATAATGAATTATGATACAATTATTTTGTAAACCATGGAATGATTTTCTCTTCCACATTATGGTTAAGGGTTTTTTAGAGGTCATGGTTAGTGAATTGGATTGAGTTATTGAAAATAAAAATCTAAGGTTCTCAGTGATAAATTACGAAAACATGGATTCATAACAGAATTTATGTTTTTTCCACATCAATCATAGTTGATACTATTATTTATTTTATTAACTCTAAAATTACAATACAGAATGGGAAAAACCACACGTCATTATTTTCATTGCCAATTTATATATAATATTGTATCATTAATGATTTAATAGAAGAAATGTTAATGGTACACGAGGAAAATCAGAACTCCAACTATGTTTGTATATTATTTGATAAATCATATCAGCTTTCTTTAAATATTTTATACAATTAATACAAAAAAATTTGGGATAATAATGTGAATATCATAGGATATTTTTTATAAAAATGTGTATCTTGTTCATAGAAGTGATCATTGAGTTGGATATTTATCTAGTGAAATCTGCTTGTTTTTTATAATGTGTCATGGATAAAAATATACCATATTTTTTATGATACATTTACTGTTTTACAATAAAAATACATTTTTAGTGAATTAAATGGATTTTTTAGTATATTTGATTATAATCCATGGTTTTAATTATAAAATTTTTAACCATGAATTAATTTTTGTATTTGATTTCATTGAATTGTGTTTCATGGTTTTTCAGGATTTTTTTATTTTAATTGATGAAAAATATTATATAGATATAATCATTTATGGGATAATTTATAAAATTATAAAGGACATTTTTAATAAAGAAGAGAATCAGATGGGTTGAATATAAATTGATCGATCAATGAAGAACTTATTTGTTAAATAATAATAATAAACAAGTATGTGAAGAAGATACATAAATCATCTATTAATTATAGGTTTATAAAAGGAAATTCGATAATAATATATATATTATGGAAGGAATATAATATGATTGATGAAATTATCATATTATTATAGAAGGTGGGGATGTGAATCACCATTTCTTTATTATTTTACTGATTTTGAACCAAAAAATTATTGGGATTGATATGTGTAGCATATTGTTTTGTCATTCAATTAGGAAGATAAAATTAGTGATACATTTGATTCAAGTAATTATTGTAATTTTTTAGAGATGTACCTAAATATTTATAATCATTAGAATAGCTAATTTTCATCATATTATAAAATATATTTGGTATGCATATTCAATGTTTCCAATTTTGAGTGAACTAAAAAATTATTATTTTTTAAAATGTTTCATATATTTTTTTAATTATTTATTTATACTAATAGGTTGAAGTAATATTTCATACATGAATATAATATCAATTAATTTAATGAAATAAAAACACAAATTTTCACCCCCTTTTGGTGCATGTTTTCATCATTTTGGGTTTGACGTGTTGTATTAGAAGTAAATGTTATCTCAATGAAATTTGTATAATTATAAAATCTGGATTAGATTAAAAAATTAGATGAACGTGTACTCAAATCATTAGTGAATTGAATTGTATGATTTGGACAAACATTAATATATCTCATATATGTAATATTAAGAAAACATGTACAAAAATACATTGAATAAATGTAAGTTATCGTTTATCGATTTCCTTGACGAATGGAGACCTTAAAATTATAATAAAAAATAAAAATTCCTAATAAACCTTATCAGGAGAAATTTTTTTATAGATTTATATGTAATTATTGACTACCATAAAAAATATTGAACAAGATATCTAATATCTATAAAGGATAAAAAATTTAAATATTTAGTTCAATATGTTTTTAATAATACATTTGCCGAAATTAATATTTATCCATTCGACATAATAATGATTTCATTCACTACATTATTTTTCTGTTAGATCCATTAGTCACCAGGGTGAAGAAATAAATCATGTAGATAAAATAATGATGATTTTATAGAGATTTCCACATAGGTAATATAGTACGGAGTTAAAAATAAGAAAGAAATGTGTTAAATAATTAACAGGATTATTAAAAATGTATATTTGTGAATTAAAATATGTTTGTGAAATTGAAATGAGTCATGACTCATTCAACTATATATATTCATGTCAATGTAATGAAGACGATAACTATCATTCAAGGAGATGTTGAATAAACAAAGATATTGATTATTTTTTTCAATAGTGAAATTAAATACTATATGTGGAATCATTATATATGTGGGAAATCTATAATTGGTTTCTTTCAAGTGAGTAAGGGTTTGGAATAGTAAAAAATTATTCTAAGGAATGTCTAAAATGAAAATGGTGATTTTTAATTCCTATAAAAAATAATATATGTTTCCCATTTTTAAAAATAAAAATATAAAAATATATTTTTGGAAGAATATCTAGTAGTTATTATTGGTCTATAAAATGGAATAAAATAGTGTAATTTTTCTTACATAAGGTAGGATGGATTTTATTTTAATTTTTTGGTTGTTGGGATTGAAATAAATGAAAATATCAATCCAATATTTATTAAGAAGATTAATTGAATGATGTATTTGATCTCAATATAATGATATACGGTAAAAAAATAGGATGTTTAGTAGAATAAATATGAAAATATTGGTGTCTAAATTGAATATTCCTTAACGTATATTGACTAACAAGAAGGATAAATAACTTATATGGAGATGAGCATGGGTGATGATCTTTCTTCATAGGAAAACCCAATATGGGATTCTTAATTTAATATAAAATATTAGAAATATTAAGTAGTAGCAAATAAATATAATAATTTTATATTTAATAAATTAATTATAGAAAAATTAATGAAAATAACAACCTCACGGAAAATAATAATCGTGAAAATAAATGGAAAGAGGAAGGTTATAATAATAAACATCAATTCTTAAAAATCATTGTTAAATATGTTAACGAATGAATGAAATTGTCATGGGATTTTATAAAAATGGTTTTAATGGTCAATGATTAAATAAAATTATAAATTTATTAATTGTATACAAATTAACTCAATAATGATTAAGATAGTTAGACTGATGATGAATGCAAAAGAAATCTGAGAGATTATAAAAAATTATAAATATGGATTGTTAAAAAATCATAATTCCAAATTGAGTTATGTATATATTAAAGTGAATTAAATGAAATATTTTTCCAAATAATGCTCTAATTTACTTATAACATGTATAAAAAAGTATCTATTCTATTGGTGAATAGATTTACCATAAAATATAGGATTAGTATATACAAAAAATGGGATTGAGAAAATACAAAACACATCATTGAGTAAACTATATTTATTAAATATATTTTAACTTTTATTTTTTATGATATATGATTACAGGTTTAGAATATTCAGAAATTGATTTTTTATCAATGTGGAGAATATAATGGTGAGAAATATACTCTATCACATTTGTGAAAAAATTCTCTCCATTTTATGTGGTAAAACATTAAATCATAAAATACTATATTCAATTATGATATACCTTCCATTATCTAAACCAATCTATTAATATCATGAATATAATTTTAGAATAATTATTTACCACTAATAATAAAAAATAATTTTATTTCATTTATTAATTGTAGTAAAAAATCTTTTATTGTGGTTGTTCATCAAACATGACTAGAAATATTATCTATTAAAATAATATATTGAATTATAATAATGTATCTACTAAATATTTAAATGATGGTTACTTTGGAATCACATTCATCATTAGAATAAAAATACATTGATATACATTAATAAATAAGGAATTACTTTATATTGAATAGATTTGACATAATAAATTGATCATAGAGATATTGTGTGTCTTGGGACTCAAACTCAAATTCAATTTCAAATGGTTTCTAAAACAATTAAATTCTATAAATTCATTAATGGTATGATACATGATAAGTTATAACTATAACCTTTTATATAATAAATTTAATGTTTTTCTCATGATATAGAAAAGGAATATCCTATTTTGAAAACCTTGAAACACTTATCAACAAAACATAAAGAATTACTTAATTATAAAAAATGGTTAATATTACCAATATAATATGTGATTGGGAAAATACATTTTATATATATATAAGGGGAAAGAATTTATGATATCAATATAGGGTAATGAAATAATTATTTTTATGCAATTGGAAATTGGATTACAATTTCAATTTTATTCCTAATATGATTATAGAAACATGAAGGGATAATGATTTCTACATTTTTATGTATTATGATACATTTCTGGGAAATTTTTTTTAAATTATAAAATATCATAGAAAAAAACAACATATGGTACTTGAGAATAACTAATAATGAAAAATAAATAACGATTTTTTGTGATATGATAATCTTATGGGGTATAATTTTATTACTATAAGAACTAAATAGAAATAAAAATTTAATTGGAAATTTATATAGATTATTACTCAAAAATAAAATTAATTTAATGAAAAGTGATATTTTATAGTGAAAATTATAATATTCCTATTAATAGTTTTCTCTCCTGAAACTATTTCAAAAGTGGTTTATAATTTGTTTTCCAATAAAGAGACATGGTTTTACTTTATCATGGAGATAATATGTCTCAATATTATTTTTGTAATTGATGGATGATTGTAACAAAATAATTATCATTATTTGGAAATAATGATTCATTATATATAAATAAGCCGATTAATTAAAATTTTGTTCATTGGTTGTGACTGGAGGTTTTCATGGATATTAAACCAATATACAATTCAATTAGTGTTACGATAAGTTGAAAAAAAATATCATAGATGATAATCATGAAGAAATAATTGATTGGATGTGTAAAATAATATATATAAATAATGATATAAAAATGAGAAAAATTATAATTGTGATAAAATTTTTATATAATATCAATTTATATCACGTGATGATGAACAAAATAAAAATTAGAAGTAATTAACTGATCTTTATAAGTAACCAATAATTTACTCATAGGAGGAAGAGGATAGTTGATATTTTTTGTATCATAAACCATTGGGGACAAGGATAATCTATAAAAACTAATTAAATGTGGATCATTGGGAAACACACTCTATTATTATATATTGATCAAACATAATTTTAAAATTATAAAAAATGAATAATGGGTTTAGATCATGGATGAATAAATTGATCAAAAATATAAGAATAACACACAGAATCTTATGTAATAGAAATATAATCTCCATGTAATTGGAAAATATTGGTATTCAAGTATTATTACAAGTATGTTTATGTTTTTTATTAAATATCTATTATTTTTTGAAAAATCTATTCTTAAATAAAAATCATAAATTTGAAGGGACATTTACACTATTGATTAAAAATTATTTGATCTAGCTTTTTTGTGTACTTCATGATAAAAATGATATTATTGTATATCAAAATTATTTGCAGACAAGATTACTTAATAAAATCATCAATAAAAAGTTCAAAATAAATTTTTTAAGTAATTCAATATTTTGAACTTAAACGAATGGTATATAATTAAATTTATAATTTATATTGATTCAAGTAGGAACTAAGATATCATTATTATCGTTTGACTTCCTCATAATATAATATAGAATTCTAAAATAGTAGTGTTTTCCAAAACTAAAATATGAATTCATGAAATGATAAATTATTTATGTTAATCTCAATTGATGAGGATAACATCTTTTATAAAATAATAAAGGAATAAATAGTTGAATTTGAAATATTGATTTGATAATTATTTGAGTATATAGGGACTTGGTAAAAAAATATATACTTTTTATTAAAACTCTATTAAAGGAGTGGGTAATCTTTTATCTTGTATAAAAAAATATTAAATGACGCTAATGATAATTTTTTATATTAATGATTTCGAAACTTATTTTGGAAAAAATTATTAGGGTTATACTTTAGAGGCGTGAATATTGGACGAATTTTTGAACAATTTTATTTGGTGAATGATTTCAAGAATTAAATACATGATAGTGATGATGAATTGTATTTATTATATAACATTTTTGATAGATTTGTTTAATAAAATTATTAATGAATATTATATTATGGTTAAATGAATAATGAGTCATAAACATGGTTCCATTGATAAATTTTTTCTATCTAATGTATTGAAATATTAGTACATGATGTAATATTTTTAAAATGAGTTAGTAAAACATATTATTGGAATGAAATCTAGTTATAGAAGTTAATTTTTCCGTAAAAACAATTATATGTTCTATCATAACAAATATAATTCAAAATAACATAAATTATTATGTATAATAATGTTTATATTTTTATAATAGCTGATAATACTAAAAAAAATAATGAAACAATTGAAGGAAAACCGTGAAGATGTGAAATGGGAAATAGTGATTTATCAGGATAATGAAATGTATAACATCATTTAATGATTATCATATAACATTTTCAAATTATGAAATTACTTATCCAATAACATATTTTCAATGAAAGAATTGAATAAATATTTATAAAGGTGGATTATATTTGAATGTTTGAACTTGTATACGATATGTTTAAAAAAACATTAGCTACATCAACTTTTGTGAAAAAACATTTGAACATTTAATGTACCATATCCTAATGAAACTGGTAAATTATAATTTACACTATACCCACATTAATTTAATATTTAGCATAGATTATACCACCATGTTCTAAAATCATACCCCTTTAGAATATTTTTCTAGTGAAATTAAAAAATGAGTTTTTGAAATTTGTTTACATATAACATGTCGAATAAGAGTATTACTATATTATCAAATCAGTAAAATATAAAATTGATGATAACCATATTAGAGGTATAAGATGAAAAATATATGAACATTATATAATATAAATCATGAAATTAGGGAGAAAGATGAATATATATAAGATTTTTGGTTGGATGATCTCAATGTTGAAGAAAAAGCATCTAATTCTCTCTTGGACAATTGTTTTTAATATCAAATATTTCTCAAAAATACATTATGAGATTGAAAAACAAATTTATTAAAAAATTTATTTCTTAAATTATACTTAAAAAAAACACATATGGATACAAAAAATTCCCAAAAAATGAGGTATTAATGAATAATAGTCTATATAAAAAGAGAATAATTTAATAATAAGTTAATTAATGTATTGTAATGTTTACCCATGTTTAATGAAGGATAAAATTTATGGAAATCATTTTAAAAGTGAAAAATATGAGGTTAAAAATTTTAAAATATGGTTTGAGATTATTTAGTATGGTCTAATTATTCTTATAATGGATACATTGATAATAATTTAATATATAAAATAAAATATTTTGTATATGAATATCAGAGTTCATGGATATTAAAATTATTCATCTCTTTTAATTAGTAAATAACCATTGAATAAAATAAATCAAATCTAATTCATAATTTTCTGCAATGAATTTAAAATTGTAAAAACCTTTAAAAAAATTAATTTTATTTAACCATTTCAATATCTGAACATGTATGGATATATGGATCCATTTAATCTTATAAGAGGAAATGTAAATAATATCCCTCTAATTTAGGAGATGCATATACATTTTTCAAGAATATATATTTTTACTAGAAAACTGATATAACATGGGGATAATAAATGAAATATTTTTGAGAAGGTAAAAATAAACATTAAATCAAAATATAGTGATTATAAATTAATAAAATAATAATAATAAATAAAATTTTCAAGAAAATTGTTTTAAGGAAAAATTTAATAAACATAATTTTATTATTCAAGAGGTTAGGTAAATATACCAATATTGTCATGAACTGAGGTTCGGGAACTCCCAAACAACAAAATACTATTTTTTTAATATTATATCTACATTTACATATATTTTTTTACATGTATTTCATCAATTTAACATATTTTTATCATATATTATCTTAAAATATACAATTTTTCAGTTTCTATTTACAGTACTTCAACCAGTTATATTACTTCCCTTCTCATGTAATTATATTATGAATAAATAATCATGGGTATTTTTTTATTTATTGATTCTTATCATTTTCCACATATTTAAATGGATTAATTTTCTATTATATATAAAACCACATTTTGTTAAATAAAATTTATTCTTTTAAATGAAAAAAAATTAAATTATTCGTTTGACGGTTTACTATTTAATTCATAAAAAAACCATTTATGGGTTAATGACTATTCATGTTTATTTACATATAAAAACATGATTTTAGAAAATAATGTCTATTTTATATAACATATAAGTGACATTCCATTGAACATTAAGGTACTATAGAATATTGTAATTTAAATAATATGTGTTTAACCGAGCCATTATACTGGATGAGATTAATATCATTGACCGCATTATGTATATTTAAGGTTATTATTTGACACACAATTATTTATTATTTCTTATTAAATAAACACTAGATATTTCAAAGTGTCAATTTATTCCTCAAAAATATGATTTATTAAATAGTGTATTTTCATCATTTTTTAATAGAATATTATAAAAAAATTTATGACCATTTAGATATTTCATTTGATAAATAAAATATCATTTTTTAAATCATCATTTAAAAATATATATAGATTGGGTTTTTTGGATAATAATGAAATTATTGATTTTGTAGTGATTAATAAAAAATGTTGATTCTATAGGGACAAATTTAAATTTAAAATTGATTAAAATTGACATTTAGATTATGATATTATTTTTAATCTGATAAAGTTACTTTTAGTCAATTTTATGATTTAATTTGGTATATATTCATTTATATGGGTAAATGAAATTATTCTAAAATTATATTTTCAATGTATTTTTATCATAAATTAATATCTTCCTCTTATAGATAATGAATTAGGAAGAATGGTTACATATTTGAAATTATGATTTAAAAATACGGTTAATAGGTACCATCTATTATTTTTGTAATTATCAATAATGAAAAATATATGCAAGAGTGAGATTAAAACAACCACATAAAAGAATTATTTAAATACGACTATTATAACATATACATTGACTTTGAATATATAAATATTATTAAAAAATTTATAATATATATATATATTAATATAATTACCTTAATAAAAACATTTCACTGATTTATTCCTAGAAAATAATTAGTAAATTTTTTGTAATGTTAGTTTATTCCAAAAAATTGTCTTTTCTTCAGAAATAGGTCTTATTTATTTTTGTGAGAGGATATTTCAATTAATATATTAAACCTTAAAATTATTTATTTTTAATAATTATATAATTTTTTAAATCCTAATTTCAAAAAATTATTATAATTTTTCCCAAAAAATATTGATTTTCAAGTAAATTGTGAAAATACAAATTTTTATTAAAACATTTTTTGATAAATAATCTATAAAGATACATTTTTTATAATTTTATAAGTAAAATTATCTATATTATATTATTAAAAATACAATTTTGTTTATTTGAATCAATTTTATTCGTAATTTTTTATATAAATATTTATACATAATTTTTTTGGGATATTATTTCTATAGAATTTTCATTTTCTTCATAAATTAATTTCTCACAATTATATGAATTGGTCTCATAAAATGTAGTATATATTTCGAATTAGGAGGTCTAAATTTTGTAAATATTTCACTTTTATTTTATGTAATTGTAAATAATTACATTATTTAATTTTAATTAATATCATAATAGTAAATGGGTTAATTATGATAAAAACCACTATGACTGGGCTTAAATTTTTTTAAAAAGCATGAATTTATATCATTTTATGTGTATATGTCATCCTTAATTAATCATACATAAATAATATGACAATTTTCATTTTTATTTTATCTCTATATTATTCTAGTATTATATGATGTAAAAAATGTCAATTTCATTCTTTAAATAAATATATTATTTTTTGATATGGATAGAAAAACTTATGATTACCTTTAAATATGTATTTTTTAAAGAATTAGTTTTTGTGGTAATATATTTTTTCGTTTTAATGGTTAACGAATTACTATTTTTGTTTATGCTTTGCTGAAACAATTCTAGTGCAAGCTATAAAAACAATATAAAAATGATTTCAAAATTGTAAAATTAATATTATTTAGACTAGTTAATGTTTTGATGATTTTTAATGGAAAGAATATTTTTTTTAAATTATTTATTTATATTACCTTATATATATTTATTTCAAAATAAAATTATTTAACTAGTAGATAAAATTAAATCAATAGTTTTTTCAGTGAAATATATTTATTAAATTGTTTAAAAATAAGAAAAATTATTATTTTTGTTATTTTGGACTGTAAATGAATAAAAATTTCATTGCATGGTTATTTAGATGTAATTTTATTGATTATAATTATAATTATATCTGTTTAAAATTATAAATGAGGTTATCATTGTTAAGAGTAAATTTTTTTAACCAAGGGTTAATCCAATAGATATTTTTTAAAACTATTTATAAATATATAATATTATTATATTTAAATTATAATTATTCAATATATTCCCCATATTTTCATTCATATCAAATTTGACTAATTTTACATGAGTTATAATCATATTATATTATAATATTTTGGGTGATTATTATTATTATATTAATAGTATTTTGTAAAAAAATATATTTTATTAATGGATTTAAAATTACGAATAAGCATATATTAATACTAGTGAAATTTATATGATTTTAAATAATACCAACGTCCAATTTTTATGTCACTTTTTTTATGGAAACATTGTTAAACACTAAATAGTAATGAAATAATTATTTTTATTGTTCATAAAAATTTTTAAGGAGTGGTTGAATCTAATTGAAAAGGTTGAAAAATTATCGAAAAATTTAAAAAATATAATTGGATGAGAGGATTTTGGATCACCAAAATATTATTATTTAATTAAATGAGGTTTAATTATTTTCCCTTTGAAGGTAATTTTTATTAATTTAATAATATTTGGAATTCAAATAGTGTCCCTCCGCTAACATATAAAATAGAAAAACTTCTCCCAAATCCATTAAAACATATTGAGACATCTAGTTGAACAAAAAAACTTTTTATTTTCAAAACGTCCATATCGACTTTTTAGAGGTTTTATACTTTTTAAAATTTCATTCCATGGGTCCAGAAGAGTGAGTCTAATAGATGTTTACTAAAGAGGAGTTAATCCCTATTGCTAAATCTTTAAAATTTATATTTCCTTCAACATCCTTAAAATATTTTTTACCCCTCCAAAAATATAATCTCATGTTTAATAAATACAATTATATATAGTTATGATAATTGGGAAACCATTTTTCTTCCCTTTTCAAACATATAAAATGTGAGCATACACACAGCTTACCATCTCCAATAGGAGTGTAATGTTTTTTGCATTTCAATTTCCATTGGGTGTTTAAAAAGAAAAAATTATTTAATATACATAATATATATGAGATAATTATTCATTTTTAATTATGATATAATGTGTACCATATAATATTAAAATCAATAGGAAAAAAGTTACATCTCTCGTGTGTGTGTATATGTGAGCTACCACCTCCATGATGTGATGTTATAATGAACTAGTCGAAAAAATTACACATTAATGAGTTCAGTAAAGAATTAAAATTGATTATCTTTTCATATTTTGAGTTTTAGATAATTAGGCCCTAAATATTACATTACATCTCAAAAATTACAAAGTATAAATTTCTACGCATTTTCCATTTTTTAATGAAATAAAATATCTTAAAAGAAAACAAGAGTTCTTTTCATGATAAAAATCTTTTGGAATACTTAATTTGTCTTGCACATTATTATATCCTATGATTTTTTTCAAAAACCATTGATGAGCATAAAAAGCACAGTAAGGGTTATAAATCAAGGAATGGAAACCTTAGTCCATCAATACATAAAAATCAATGAAATCATAATTTTAAATCATTAACATACTGCATAAAATTATAATATTTATTAATAACCAATGGAAATCATAAATCATATAGGTGACTTATGGAATCTATAACATACGTACGTTGTAGCATTCACATCTATGTGGGGAATTTTATTTGGAATACCCATCACAGTATATTCCCTAAATTTCTTTGGAGAAACATTAAGGTGTACCTCTGTCATGATACCCAATGCACTAGAGAGCTATCTATGGCTCACCCACCCTAGGCTTACCACGGAACCACACAAATACATAATCAATTCCAAATAACCATAACATATTAAACAAATATAAAGTAAAGATAACATTTCCACATTTCAGTCACAATATATCATTTCAAGATATTTAAATAATCAATGCTTTCTCAAAACCATTTTATATACCATTTAAAAATGTAAATAAAGAGATTTTTGAATCAAAATGTCCCATACCACATTGATACATTAAAAGGAATTATAATTTTAAAAAATTAATTTGTATCTAATTAAATCCTTAAAACCATTAGGAAAACATTGACATTAAGGAGAATTATTTAGAATATTAAATTATTTGAACATTTAAAGAAATGTTTTAATTAAAGATTCCATTACCACATATAAAAAATATGAATAAAATTAAGTAAATAATTAAATTAAAAAAAATTATAATATCATCAGCATAATGATATGAATGATATTCTTTTTAATAGGGAATTATATACACTATATAAAATTGAATTGGTGTATATCGATAAATAAAACTCAATGGAATATAAATTTAGATGAAACCCTTAAAAAGATTTTACCATTAGATTAAGGAAAAATTAATGACATAATTATGTGTCAGAAATATAAATACACCCAATATAATTGAACATTAATCATAAAATAATCTGTGTTAATTTACACATATTCATAGCATGGCATAATCACGAAGTATAAGTTTAACCCAAAGAATGTAAATTGGGTTAAGATGTCCCTTTACCATGTGTCTAACTTGAATCATTCATTTTTTAATCACCTAAATAATAAACTAAAGTTAATTTATACTATATTAAGATCCTTTTTCAAGTTTATTATTCCTTTTATACTTCTTATTACCATGTTATAGAAATTACAAAATCATTAATGTTAATAACGGTTATTTTTTCAATATTTGGTACATGAGTCAAAAATGAAATTCTTATAATTACTAGATGTATATGTTGTCAAAAGTATATTATCTCAAGAATTAAATTCAGGATTCAAATATCATATAAATCTGGTATATATATGTATTTATAACAGTACATAACATTTTTTGATAAGAAATGAAATTCACCGTTCATGGAGATGGTAAGTCGTACGTACACCTGAATGCACTTTCATTTCTATTTCAAATTGTATTATATGAAAAATTATTGATAAATATGTATATTATAAATAAAGTGTAATTTCATATCTAATTACATTAATTACATCATTTATTCATTCCATGTAAGTCATGAACAAGTCGTGTCACTTTGAGGTGGCGGTAGTCCGCACATTCTCAATTGAAATTATCATATTTACCTACTATAGACACCATAATGGTATGATATAAATTAAAAATAGAGAATCATAGAGACAATATAAATAAAATATATATCACTCAAAAATATAGTACCATCATAATGTCCACTATGAGAGGCGGTAGATGATAATCAATCAATCATTGTTTCGTGAGCCAACAGCTCGCCATACACAAAACGAGTATGTTTGTATCCATTAGATGATGGTGTGTGTAAGTGTATTTTGATTCCTTCTCATAAAATAAACCTAGTATATATAGGATACTATTTTTTATATACAAAAATAATAATATGATAATAGGGTGAGAAGAAATAAAATTAAAATAAACTTGAGGGAAAATGTTACATTTAAATTGGGTAACTCACTTTGGAATGAACCAAATGGATTTATTGAAGTTCTTTATGTCTAAGGTGATGTTTATAATATGAATATAAGGATCTTGATAGCATATTTGGATAGAGGTATGATGATCCAAGGGGGATTTAGAGCTATGAGTAAGGGATAGATTTGACTGATTTTTACAAGGGGGGGATGGGCTCTATAAGATAGTTTAAAAATATTATTTTATTATATAATAATTTTCATTTTCTAAAGTTACATTACTTATTTAATTCAATGATAAATAGTATATAATTATAAATAAAATCATAAAATAATAATAGGATATTCTGTGTATATTTTTTAATCCTTATAGTTTTTATTTATCTCGTTCTTAACTTATTCGACTTTTACCATTTCCTCTTAAATTTACATAATATAAGCATAAAATATTTTCAATAAAATTCCAAGAAACCCAAAATGTATCATTTGTGACTATTATAACATCATTTATTTCATTTTACTAAATCATATATTTTTAGTACTGTTATATCATTTAATAAAATATTGATTGATTTAAAAACTCTTTTATTTCTATTTTAATACTATTCATATCATGACTATTTTAAATTTCCAAACCAAAATGATTATTTTTATAAAAACCTTCATTAATTCAAATATAACAAGTAATCTTAATCTTAAAAATTGTTTTATGGAATAAAAAGGTACTAAATAAATTTATTTTAATATTTATAATATCATTTATTTCAATCCTTTATTGATGAAGCAAGTACTACATCACCATTATGTCAGATTTAAATTTATTTATATAATGTCTAAAAATTATAAATAAAATACCATGATTTTGGAAATATTTTTATATTTCTGAAGAATATATATAGTCCTAGAGATCAGTTTTATAATCCCATATAGATATTGTTTTAGTGAAAAGATTCATGTTTATGTTATTTTTTCCTTATTTTAAATTAATAAATAGAAAGTGTCATTATCACTCCCAAGTGGCTCCATGGGGTCCCCAAATCGACCTGAGGATGCCCATTGTCGGAAATGTATCATCTAATAGTGGTAGGACATGTTTATAGGGAAAGTTAATATTATTATAACATTATTTTCACCCTTATTACTAGATTAACCAGTTACCCACAGTCAATAAAATATTAACAGAAGTAAGTACTTATAATGTATAAAAATAGGAGATACCTATTTACACAATTTTAAACTCCTGATTCCAAATATGGAATCCATTTCCAAATTTTAATACATAGAAGATATAGAAATTAATTAAAAATTAAATCTCATTGTCAAAACTAAAAAAGTGTTTTTAAGAAATAATGACTATCAATAAATTGACACTTGTATATGTCTAATTTCAACCTAAAATTACATAAAATGATTAACATTGAATTAAATGGTAAAAATATAATATAATTACACATTAAAACCATTTAAAAAGATAATATATCAATATTAATAAACTATATTAAAATATTTTTTTGAATTGAAATAAAGTATTTTCACTATTCATAAAAAATGAACATTATCAAAAAAAATCCAAAATATCGTCCAAAGTAAATATTGATGTCCCAATTCAAAAGAAGTATATTATATTGTCAAATATAAAATATAAAAGTGATAAAACACTATATTTAAAAAGGGTTTTATATAAAAGGGGGTAAATATACCTTTTGAGGGATATTAATGTGTTTATGCTTAAAATTAGATTCATTCACATTTTAAGCTTCTATATTTTATAAGATAAGTGTAAAAACATTTAACAGACATGTATAATAATATTGAAGCCAGTTTTGATTCATTCATGATAATAAAATAGCTATGAGTTAAGTACCATTTTTAATAATAATATTATATAATTATTTTTCAATATAACTCGATATTTTGTGAAATGTATGATTTCGAAGAAACCCAATGTTTTGTGTTGAGTACACTATCAAACATAGAATCTATATTTAAGTAAAATTAATATATAATTAACACATATTATTAAATATGAAATTTTCATATAATTTATTTACCTGGGATGCCACATCCTTCCCTCTTATTGGATATTGCTTCCCCGCAATTTTAATATTGGGCGTGGAAATTTCATTAAAAAGATTATATCTGCGAATGATTCAATAAAAATAACACTTTATAAGAAAGAACAAAAGGTAAAAAAAGGTCACCCGATATAACCCATACTAGGAATCCAGGAAAAAATTGGTATGGAAGAGAATACTAACCATCATGTTTTGATGTAGAGTGATAGAAATCACGATCAGGCGAATGTTAACAACAAGAAAAACAAAAACATGTGATTGGTTAAATGGTCATTAGTTTCCTAGTATAAAAAGTAAACATACAAAAAAAATTTAAGTAAAATTTCATAACGTTGGAGAATTTATTTAATTTATTGACAAATAAAATAAGGAAATATACTTACTTTTCAAAGAGAGTTTCATCTTTTAGTATGTTTCTAAAAGAAACTCGTCTTTTCTCCAAATGATGGGTATTGAAGATTAATTGGTCACACCATGAGTGATAGAATGTTCTCCTAGAGAATCAAATAATCTACAAAATATGAAACACATATTTCCCTTATCTTTATACATTAACCAAAACCCTAATGTTTAGTAAAAGATCAGATAATCCTAAAAACGGATAATCCTTTATAAAAAATACTACTCTTAATCTACCAAAATGAATAATCAATAACCAAATATCATCAAAGACCATTCAATACACTAATTCCCTTAAGATTAATTTAAATATTCTAAACTAATTTTGAAACCCAAAATTTTGAAAGACATGGTCACATAGTCTTCCATAGTAAATCATAACATTTAGCTGTGAATAACATAGACTATTCTTAAATTATCAAAGTAGAGTGTAATTATCCAAATAAAATATTCTCTATTCTAGGTTAATAATTTCCATAAATAACTCAGATCTCCATATGTCCTAAATAAAATCATAAATTCATCCTAAATAAAATTCCACCATTACTCCTCAATTGTAATCCCAAAGTATTTTATTCTCCATAAGAATATAGTTTCCAAAAAAGATCAAATGTCATAAAAAATAACCTTTATCACTTAATCCCCATAAAATATCCTATACTAAAGATATCTATTTTATAAATCATGAGATCCTGAAACAAACTTATTCTTGATCAATAAAATCATTTAACTAAAAATAATAAGTCATACTAACTAGGGAATCCAAGTAGTCCTGTTGGAGGCGATAATTCCCAATCGTACTATGGTTGTGGGATCGATTCCTGCATATTTTTATAACGCAATGGGTTGTCACATGGTCAATGTGTTGTCCTTTTTCAAAAATTATACAATTTTACTAAATTCCCAAAAATGAGCTAAACTCCTCAAAAATAACCATAACATGATTTATCCTCAGTGGTTGTCATATGCCTCTCATTTACATCCGAACACATAATGACCTTAATAACTTAATTCAGGTAGTATTATATATGTAGACAATTTCTTTACCTCTATAATAGTACACTAAACCGAAAAAAATAACATTGTACCTTGATCATGGATTCCACCTATTTTCATCATCATCTTATTCACATAGATAGATAGTCCACGCATTGCAACAATGATTTAAAGATCCTACAAAATCGTCTTCTTCCTTTATCCAAATACACCTCTTACAACAAGTGTCATATGGTTGATCAAAGGAAAACTGTTTCTTTAAATAATCATGTATGGTATATAATTTTAAAACATCTAATAAAAGATGATTTTTATAAAATAGTCTGACCGAGTTTGAGTTAAAACATTAAATCAATGGTCCTTTTAAAATACCATCAGTATATTATAAAACAATATAATTTAAAAGAAAATATAAATAGGACATGTAAGGGTTTCCTTCTCTATCTCCCTTTTCAAAATAATAATATGCTTCCAAATCATATGATAATATAAAATATTCAAAAATTCATTGAAAATATTCAACTTTATTGAAAATATGAGAATATTGAAATTTATAATTCAATTAAATACAACCCAGGATCAACAATGTTATCAACGTTTAGTGGAGGTGTTTGATATATCAACCAATTTCTTACAAGTAATTTTTATTTTAGAAAATGTTTTAGAGTCGTCTGGACATGCCTTTGCAATAATTATTGAAATCATGTCAAAGGGATAAGATAAGAAGGTCATTTGAAATCATCATCCTTCCATTTGAACAATCATTCCTTGATCTAAAAATGTTAAAAAAATAAGGATGTAACATAAAGAACAGAAATTGTGACTAACCATGTGTCTAACAAATACTCATAATCCATTAAGATGTCTAAACCGACCTATAATACCAACTATAAGGACCTAGCATTATACATTACATATTCTTAAGTTAATTAAAGAATTAACATTGAGGATATATTCATGTATAGAGTTGTAGAGAATTAGGCCATAACTATTAAATTACATTTCAAAAAATACAATGTATAAACTTTTACTCAATTTTCTTCTTTTTATAAAATAACAACTCTTAAATGAAAACTGTTGTTATTTTCATAATAAAAACCCTCTTGAATTCCTCCTTTATCTTACCGTTCCTTATATCCTATTAAAAAACTTTCAAAAACATGTGATGAGCATAAATAGCTCAATAAGGGTTATAAAACAAGGATTGAAAACATTAGTCTATCAAAACATAAAAATATTTACCACTATCACAATACTCAATGCATTAGAGAGATATCGCGGGCTCACCCTCCCTCGGTTTATCACAGAACCACCCGTATACATAAATAATTCCCAAGAACAATAACATATTAAACAAAAATGAACTCAAGATAAAGATTCCACATTCCAATCATAACATATCATTTCAAGATATTAAAATAATCCATTATTTCTCAAATCAATTTTCGATACCATTTAAAACCTTTCATAAAGATATTTTTTTTACCAAAGTGTCCCATAACACATTGAAATCTTTAAAAATATTTACATTTTAATACATTATTGTTCACATAATAAAATCCATAAAATTATTTTGAAAACATGTACATTAATGATAGTGATTAATAAGATTAAATCATTAAAAAATTTAAAAAATTGTTTTAGTAAAAGGGTATGTTACCACATAAAAAATACATGAATAAAAATAATTAAATAATTACATTAATCAAAACATATAATATAAATAGAATAATGATATTCATGATATATTATTTATAATATCAGTACATACACTATATAAAAGTTAATTGGTGTGTAACTACAAATAAGTCTCAATGTAATATAAATTTTGATGAAATCCCTTAAAAAGATTGTGCCATTTGATAAAGGATAAATTACAGACATAATAGTGTGTGAAAAATATTAATACACCAATTATAAGTGGAAATTATGTGTAAAACAATCATATTTTTTCATACATATTCATAACACAACATAATCATGAAGTTGATGTTTATCCCAAAGAATGTAAATTTGGTTAAGAAGTCCCTTTACCTCATGTCTAACTTGACTAGTTCTTTATTTTGTCCCCCGAATAATATATTAAAGTTAATTTCTACTTTATTAAGAACCATTTTCAAGTTTTTTATTCCTTTTATTTTACTTATTACCATGTTATAAAAATTACACAATCTTTTATGTTAATAATAGTCGTTTTGTCTATATTTTCTACTTGAGTCAACAATAAAATTTTTATAATTACATGTTGTCCATGTGGCCAAAAGTACATTATCTCCATAATGATATTCATGATTTAGAAATCATATATATCATATATATATATATAGTATATTTATTTATTTTAAATAGTACATAACATTTGGAGATAATAATTGAGATTCACCGTTCATGTAGATGGTAAGCCGTACGTACGCATGAACGCTACTTTCATTTATATTTCATATTTAATGGAAATAAAAATTAATGATGCATAGGTATGTTATAACTATAGTATAAAATCATACATAATTCCATTAATTCCATCTTTTATACATTCCATGTTTGCCATGAATGAGTAATATAACTTTTAGGGGGTATTCCGCACTTCCTAAAATAAATTATCATATTTACCAATTAGGGAAACCATAAATGTATTATATAAACAAAAAATAAAGAAGAATAGAGACAATATAATTATAATATATACCAGACATTAATACATTTCAATTATAAGGGCCACCATGAGAGGTGGTAGTTTATAATCGAACAATAATCTTTTCGTGAGGCAGTAGTTAATCGTACACAGTAACAATATGTTCATATCCATTAGATAGAGGTGTGTGTATGTGTAGTTTGAATACATCTCCTAACAATAACCTCGTATATTTATTATTATATTGTTGTTATGTAAACAATGAATATGAATAGCATAGGGAGTGATGAAGTAATATAAAATAATATAACTTGAGGGAAGTCATTACCTTAAAATCATGTAACTACATTTGGTTTGAACCAAAAGGATTTATTTAAGTGATTTACGCCTAAGGTAAGGCTTATAAGAGATAGATAGGGATCATGAGAGATTATTTAGGAAGATGTTTTAGGATCCAAGGGGGATTTAGAGGTGTGATTAATGATTATAAGTGGTGGATTTTATAAGGGGTGGGATGAGATCTTTAAAAATGACTGAAAATATTATTTTATTATATAATTATATTCAGTTTATAAAGGTCACTAACATATTTAATTTGATGATATTGGGTATATAAGTGGAAATAAAATCATCCCATAATAATGTGACAGGCTTTGTATATTTTTCAATCTTTATAGTTTTTATTTAACACTTTGATAACTTATTTTACTTTTACTATGTGGTCTTATATATTCATACTATATGGTTAACACATTTTCAATAAAATTACAGGCAACCCAAAATGGATCATTAAAGACTTTTTAACATTATATATGAAATTTGGATGAATCATTGATTCTTAGGAATATTTTATCATTTCATAAAATATTGATTGTTTTAAAAACAATTTAAGTCATTTTTAAAACTAGTCATATCGTGGCCCTTTTAAAAATCCAAACCAACATTATTCATTCTGAAAATGTTCATTAATTGAAATATAACATGTCGTAATAATCTAAAAATTTCTTGTATGGCATAAAAATGTTCTAAATAAATATATTTAAATATTTATAAAATAATTTATTTGAATTCATTATTAATGAAGCGATTATTGCTTCACAATTTTATCATATATATATTTATTTATATAATGTCTAAAAATTATAAATAAAATAAAATAATGTAGGGAATACATTCATATTTTCAAATAATATTTATAAATGAAGGTCTCACTTATATAACTACATTTAAAAATAGATTTAGTAAAAAGATTCATGTTTTTTTTTCTTAATTCTAATTAATTAATATAATGTGTCATTATCACCTCCATATGGCTCCATGGGGTCCTAGAATCGACCCATGAATGACCATGGTTGGACATGTATCATCCAATGGGGGTAGGACATGTGTAAGGGTAATATAATATTATTATAATATTGTTTTTAGCCCTGTTTACAAGATTTACCCGTTAACCATTATAAATAAAATATTTACTGAATAATATATTCATATTATCTAAAATTAAAAGTTACCTATTTAAAAAAATTTGGTCTATTAATTTCAAAAATAGAATCCATATTTACAAATTAAAAACACCGAAGCTGTAGAAATTATTTTAAATTTTATTCCTGTTGTGAAAACAAAATGCATTTTTTTAAGAAATTAAACTTTTGAATGATTGACGCTTGTTTATGACCAATTTCAAAGTTAAACATAAACCAATGACCAAAATTAGATTAAATGGTAAAAATATAAACTATATACATTTTAATAACATTTAACAGGATAATTTAACCTTATTAATAAATTATATTAAAAGGTTTTTTTGAATTGAAATACATTATCTTTCACTATTCATAATTATATAAACATTATTAGAAAAATAACAGAATATAATCCAAAGTAATTTTGATGTCCTGATTCTAAATAAGAATCTTATTTTGTCAAATAGATCATATAAAAGAGACAATAAATAGATTTAAAAAGGGTTCTCCATTAGAAAGCAGTAATTCTACTATTTAAAGCATATTAGAGTGCTCATGGTTAAAATTGTATTCATTCACATTTTAAGGTTCTTAGATTTGTTAGATAAATGTAAAAACATTTTACAAACATGTTTAATAATATTATAATTAGTTCTGTTCATTCCCACTGATACAACGACTATGATTTAACTAACATTTAAAATAATAATATTATATTAATATTTTTCACTATAACTCAATGTTGTGTGCATTGTATGATTTCAAAGAAACCCATTGTTTCATTTTGAGACTCAATCAAACATATAATCCACATTACATTAAAATTAATATTTAATTAATAAATATTATTAAATATGAAAATGTCATATATTTTGTTTACTTGGGATGTTAAAGATGTGATATATTTTTTTTATTTTATTTAAATGGATTATAATAATAATATATTTAATGAATATATTTAATATATAATATAGTAATATTAATATAAAAATGTGACTTTTTATTTATCATTCTTTTTATCAGTCAGTTGAAAAAAGAAAACAAAGATTATTCGTACATACAAGAGACCCATTATACAAATAAGGTAATTTATTTTTCTATCTTTACCATTGGTGGATGATTATAAATATATCTATATAAAATATATATTATATTTATAAAATGAATGAAAATATTTTGATAAAGCGACCATGATATATGTATAGTGATTGGTTTTTGAAAATTGATACTTGTGGGGAAAATGAGATTGATAAACCCTAGAAACATACAATTTAAATGTAATTAACAATAAATGGTTGATAAAATAGTATTAATTGATAATGTATTATATTATAAACATAAATATGATTATAATATTGTTGTATATATAATATAAATTTGTTATTTTGGGGGTTAAAATAAAAATTTATCCATGTCCACCTTGAGGTATGGTTTTCTAGTCTCACCATTGTTTCTATGATACATATATAATATTTGTCAAATTTTTCATACATGGTGTGTATATAATAACAAATTGATATGATTGATCATGGTTAAATTTATATTCATTGTGAATAATTTTTAATATTATGTTATTTTGTTCTAGGGGGTTATGACTAAAATATTATTATAGTGGTAAAAGTTCATTTCAAAATATAATCATTATTTAGGTTAGATCATGTCTACTAATTCATTAGAGGAATTTTAATATATTTAAATCAAAAAAAATATAAATATTTTTCACAAAGGGTTATTTATTTAAATTATAATTTTCACTTTCATTTTCCACTCTTAAATACTTAATATCTTGAAATATATTCTTTAAGGGAAATATAATTCATTCTTCCTTTAGCCATAAAATTTTCTTCTATTTTCATATTTTTTTAATTTTTTCCAGAAATATTCTAATATTATATAATGATTTAACAATACCAGGATTACCCATGATTTAATATTTGTTAAAAGGATTAAATGAATATAATTTTCTTTTTCAAATTACTGACTATTTACAAAATATGTAAATGAAATATTTATTTTAATTTAAAATGGTTGGATGGATTTTTTGTACATAAAAACTGATAATTTTCAATTAATAATACTTTATATTTGTTTCTAGATTCTACCCAGATAAATTATGTTAGTTAATATTTTGTTAAATTTTTAATTTTAAATTGTTAATTTGAAAATGATACTTGTATTTTACATACGAAATCAACTAGTGATATTTCTAAACTATTTGTAGTAAGGTCAACATTATTTGGTGAATATGATTATTTAATAGGTATATTTTATTTTGATACCATTTACCATATTTATCTTGATATATTATGATTAAGTTATATTTATTTATTTGGAAATGTAATGAAATTTTCTTTTATGGTTATTCAATACAAATGTATAAATTTATTATGTTTTAAAAATTCTATATTATGAATTATATGGACATATTATGTGGTAATCAGGGAAAAAATTAACACATCAATATATTTGAAGGTGTGTTGATAAAAATACATTTTGTTATTTATTGTACATTGTACCTATATATACATGTTGTTCTTGATTCATCCTTGATGGTAAGATTTGTATGTCTGGAATAATGTATTACATCATAATTAAAATATTTATTTATTTCAATTTGATTATTTTATTATATATTATATTCAATGATATTATTGAAGATAATGTGCTTATTTTTATGTCCTTATTTTGACCTTTCATATTTTTTCAGTTCTATGTTTTTTATTAATTGACATTTTTTAAGATATTCAAATTTCCATAATTATTATTTCTTTTTAATTCTATGATATTTTCACGATTTATATTTCTATATTAATCATTCGAGAACACTTTTTTTTATTTTTATAATATCCAATGATGGATATTGTTAATCGTATCAAGGAAAAATAATGTTACTTATACTATGTTATTATATATCCAAATTAATATTTTAATCATTTAAAAATCTAGATTATAAAGACTACTAAATAAATCCGGTATTTGTGATGTAATAATTTTTATTTTGTAACAATGATATATTATATCCACTACTACATTTTTTTTAGGGTCAGGATGTTAAATTTGATATCAAGGATGTATTTTAGAAATATTGGGAATTAGATTTATGCAAAATTGTTACTCCCAGGTTTTTATTTCACCCTTGGTTCTAGTTCTTGTTTGGGTCCTTGTTGTTATCTCAATTACCCGGTGTGAAAAGTTATAATTATGAGGTAAATTTCAATTTATTTATGATATAGATATTTTCCTTGGATAACCCTATGTTTTTTTAATGTAAATTCGATGTTTTGGACAATACAATATGTGGTGCATGGTTATCACACTATTAATGGAAATTATACACCCCTGCCTAGGTAACTATGTGAGAGATGATGCTTTTAGGTAGTGAAATATCACATGGACTCTACACAATATGTTAGGTACAGCATCCCTACCATGCAGTTGGTGTCTCCTAGGTAGGGTGGATCATGGTTGCTGCATTGTTTTACAAACCATGTGGGATAACTGTGCGACCTATCCAGATAATTGAAATTTTGATTTTAATATCATACCCTCATTAGAAATAATCCCAAAATAACAAATTTCTCTCCCACATATTATTTATGACCATATAAATGCCTCTCCTTCTTCTTTACCTCTCTTAGGTTCCATTTTGGTTGGATATTTGGCTCAGATTCATCAAGAGAATCCCTTGTATGTCCCATCTCTCTTGGTTTCTCCCCCTTTTCTAGGGTTTTCTTCAACTTTTATTGGGGTTTGACTTCTTAAATTTGTAGGGTTTCATTATTAGGGTCATATCATAATATTTATAGGTTTTATCATGATGTTTTAGGTCTAGTATTAACTCTAAGTGGTATATTTGATGTTTTCCACCAGTTTCTGGAAGATTATTCATTCAACAAAGCTAGTTCCATGCTGAAACATTATTTTTTAAATTTAATAATATTCCATTGTTTCTTATTTTTCTTATGGATAATATATTTGGTGTCAAAATTGTTTTATAAAATATTCATGGTGTTTTGGTAGTGAAAAAAGAATATTTTAAATTATGGGTTATATTCCATTTGTGTTTCTCATAGGAAATATTGTTTTATCACATAAAGGTGTTTGATAAAATGTGTGGATGATTTGAAACCCATTTTGAAATGAATTTTATGTTCATGTTGCATAAAAACGGTTTTAAAATGTAATTGAGTGTATTCCTTATGTAAACTATTATTTTCTCATTGATGATGTTAAATAAATTATTCAAGATGGTTATTAAATTTACAGTGTGGTGTGACGCATGTTTTGGAATGGTTTTGGTGTGTGTGTGGTTTTAAAAGTGGTTTTGGGTATGAAGGATATTATTTTACAAGTATATTGTTATTTTTTGGTCTATGCTTCTATGAAATGTATTTTATTGAAGACATGATAAATAGAAAATGAGTAGAAAAGGGAAATTGGTTAACTAGGTGGGTGGAGTTGGAAAAATATGATATATGATAAAAAAGTGGTTCATCATAGATTAATCATGGATTATTAATCATAAAACACTAACTAAATGGTAATAATGATTGGATAACACTGCACATGGGTCTTCCCCTCCTAGTGGATCATGTACAGTAACACTATTTGTCATGGCGGCTATTCAACATTTCATCGAGATATAATGTATCTAGTGTCCCATTTCAAGTTAGTGCCTATATGGTTTTCTCATGACATTGTTCTATATGGTGATATCACACTTACTTATGGAATACATTATACTCATTTGGATACCTAAAAAAGAAACCATGTCTTTATTAAAATGTTTTCCATAAAAAATATTTTCATGGAAATAATGTTATTTATTCTATTAAGAAATATGAATAGATATTTATATTATTATGTCTAGATAATGGAACCTACTTATTGGGTGGAATCCTATAGGAAATTATGTCAAACACTAATTACATATGTGGGTGTAAATTAACTTGGTAAAGTTTCATATTAGTAAAGGGAAATAATTTAGAGATGTTGGTTTCTGTTTCTAAAAGTCTTATTTATATAGGTGTTGTGGTGGTTTCATGAGGAAGATTCTCCTCTTATATTATAGTGGTTTTAGGATAGTTCTTATTACATATATTTATTTGGATTTGTTTAATATATAAATTTCATAAATTTAATTATGGAAATTGGTTATGCCACATTTGGTTGTGTGTATTCAGTTTTTCGCTTATTAATAAATTCTGGTTGTTTATGTTTAGGTGATAAATTAAAATCATTCCCAACATTTTTTTCTCATACCTGAACACTAGTTTCAAGCACATGGGGATCTGGAATACACATTGGGCCCTGCCAAAATTAGGGTTGTGCGCTAGGTCAGATGGTGTCCTTACTTGGTTAATGAAAAAATGGTATCATATAAGTTTCTATATATTTTGGATCATGATTGTTGGACAATATTATGGTTATACTGGAGCTAGGTTTTTCAGGACATGATTTTATAGTTATAAGTAGGTTTCTTAGTCTATAGACCTCAGGACAAGACTCGAGTTACCATAGGCATTCAGGTATACATTGTTTCTTCCAGGTTTTTTGTGCTGGTAAATGAAAAAGGTTGGTTGGATGGTGGTCTCAATTATATCACACATCATTGAAATCCATGTGTATATTTGGATATGGTCCTAGAATAGTCTTTTTGATTGTAGTGTGATTAGAATTTTTCCACCAAATATATTTCTGATTCACTCATAAAAAATATTTTTCTATTGAATTTTTTTAATCATAATGGGTTATGAATTTTTTTTGAATCTCTGTTATTATAAATAATTAAAATAAAGGATATTGATTGGAAATTGGTTTTCTTTTGGAAGGATGAAAAATGTGTTTTCAAAACTATTTTAAATATGTTTTTAGAAATGTGGATTTGTTCAAATTTCACAAACCAAATAGAATCATCATACAATTAACTCCTAACACAGTCTGCAGTGAGTCCTGAGGGGATTCCCTGATCCCCAGAAGATGTCACATGATCCCTAGTATAAAAAAGTATATGTAAGAATGATTTACCTAAAATATTAAACATAAAACATCTAATATTATAAATAAATTAAAACTATAAATAGATAACCAAAAAATCCCTTAAAATTTGATCAGATTTATTTTTTAAAACATGAACCAAAAAACAAAAATAATCTTCAAAAAAGAAATCCAAAACTCACACACAAACCTTTGTTCAAAATGAGGGGCCACATCCCCAAGCCACAAACACAATCCTTCATTAGAAAACCCACTAAGAACCCGAACCACCATCATTAAGCCAGGTTCCTTGACTTAGAATGCATATGGAATCAGATCTACATACAGAAAAGTTGTATGTATGGTGTGAGCCAATATCCTAGTAGTATAATAACAAAAAAATATTCCATTAATAAATATTAAATGTAAAATTCAAATTTCATGTTCAATAAATGAAATTGAAAAAAGCATGAGAAATTTTAATGAAACAATATCTATAAAACCTACATCAATGAAAAAAACTCAAAATAAAAATGAACAATTACCTTTAATAAATACATAATGTTACACCATATTCTAAGAGTGAGCGAAATGTAAATAATGAACATCTAATATAGGAGAGGCCCTATAGATACTAATAAAAATTTGGACCCTATGACATCATGTCTTGGTGTAAAATGGTATAAGAACCACAATAACATATCTTCTCATGCATTATCAACTAGTAGGGAACACACCAAAACCGTAGTGGTGTAAAAATATCATCCTGTGGTTCATTTAGTGTAGAAATTTTCATTCCACCTAAGTGAAATGGGTTAAATTCAACTTGAGTATCACTAAAATAACAGTCCTAGTCTACCCACCTAGTCCCCAGGCATCCCATTTGTTCTTAAGAGGATTCATGTCCATGAAACATGTCATATTTAGATAAAAACCAAGTCACTATCTATACCCAATAACACACTTGCAAACAAAAATTCCACATTTAAATAATATGCACACCAAAAACCTATCAAATATCAATCTGCATCATTTACACAATCAAGTAAACTAACTCAAAATTTTTAAAGTGACCATTTCACTATTAAACTGACCACTAAAAAATTATTATACAATACAAGGAAAAATAATGTCTTTTCACACACTAATGTGATCATTTAAAAACCCAATACATATTTCAACACCATAACCACTCAAAAAATATTTTAAAATGTGACATACTACCTATAAACAATTTTTTAGAACACTTATTCAACTTACCGAACACTTTTTCACTAATCATAAAATCCAACAAGCCATAATTAGAATTTAATTAGCTAATTTAGAAACAAATAAATATCATTTACCCAATTAAAAACTACACATACACTTATGACTGAGCACACACACCACCACATGAAAAACACAATTCACACCATTTTTACATTTGAAAAAATAACTACCCATATTAATAGAACACTAACAATTAAATAAATATTTGTTTTCAGCAAAACAACTCCCATACCATATGAACATGCTACCAAAAAAATCAAACATATGATAAACTTCAAGAAAAACAAATATACAAAAAAATGAATTAAAGAACATTATATATTAATTAAACAAGAAAATTTAAATAATTAAATAGTATTTAAATGAAGATTCACCTACCTCTATTTATAAATTCACAAATCTAGTGCGAATCTTATATTTCACCTAATGAAAACCACAAGTGAACCGAAAATAACCATTATCCACATGATCAAACTAAAACCATCTATAATTAAAACCGTAATTGACAACATAAGAAGATGGAAAATTAAATCCCCAAAAACGAAAGAGGGTTTCAAATGGAGGGGTTACCGAAGTATAGCGTGCACAAGAAGGGGGGAGGGAACTAGGATTGGGAAAGGATTTCATCGAGGGTTGGCCAGAATAGCGATGGGGCACCGACCATGGGGGTGGGGGTTCACTGGTGATGCTGCTGGCTAGGAAAGAGTGGATGGTGCAACATGGGTAGGAGGGAAGGGGTGCAATGGTAGGTGGACCAGAGGAGCAAGAGTAGTGGGGCACGAGAGTGGGAGGTCGCTGGACATCGGAGGGTGAGGGAATTGTCCAACAACATGTTTGGAGGAAGCCTAGTAGCCACGATGTGGAGGGAAAAAGGGGGTTGGGCACGACGCCACCCAGTGTAGTGGAGAACAAGAGGAAAAGAAGATAAATTTTAAATAAAAGCATAAAAATTGTTAATCCAACCAATAATAAAAATAATAATTACAATAATTATAACATTATAATATTTTTAAAATTATGATAATATTAATAATAGTTTGATAAATTTAAAAGTTATATCGACATTATTAATACCAATAATAATAAACACTAATAATATTAATAATATTTTTCCTGATAATAATCATTCTAGATTAACAATATATTAACAATATGTATAATCTTAATAATATCAATAATAATTTATGAATTAAAATATTAAAATTATAATTAATAATAATAATAAACATATTTATTATTAAAATTATTTATTAAAAATCATTTTTTTCCTTATTTTATTATTTTCTCACATTATTATTTATTTCATATTTAATTATATAACCCAAACATAGGGTAAGAAATATTGAGAACCAAGAAACACCATGAAGCTTTGACCACATCCAGCCCATTCTCTAAATTATGAAAATGCCAAAATATTCATTTATTAGAAAGAAAATTCAATTTGTCTTTTCCCACACCTCAAAAGAAAATTTCAAATTCAAATAAAATTAAAAAATGTTGTTTCAAAATTCAGGGTGTGATAATTATCACTACATTAAATCATTCCTCCCCTCAAAATCGACAACAAAACATATGAAACTGAACTGATACTCACTAATGCTTAATAGTGGACCACTACTAAAAACAAATTAAAAGAGACAAACACCCCATGCTTAGAGAAATTGACTTGAATTTATACCTCATGAAACCCATTAAAAGTCTTTTGGCTTAGTGTCATCAACCCTGAAGTGCATGATCCCCTCAAGTTTATTGATAAAGAATGAAACTTTTTTAACCCACAGAATAAAATCTCTCTATTTGAAACACGACATGCACTAATAAATGGAAACTAAACCACTATTACATAGTAAAAAATTATAACCAAAAAATTTATAATAAAAAAATGCATCAACATGGGGATCCCCAAACGGACTCCCTACCATTAGAAACTAACCAACCCTCGAGACAAGAACCAATTGACTGATACGGGGAGGACCGAAAAAAGTCCCTACAATTATGAAAACTCCAAGACTGATTCATTACAAACACATTTGGTTTAGATTCACCATGGGAGTCCCCGTAATTAGAACTAAGGGAATAAAAACAATAATCAAAATTTCCCAACAATGTCTAATGACCCCCACTACATGTGGTGGGGGGAAGGTCCCAACTACTGGTTCATCAAAACGATGACCAAAGAAAATCCCACCACTACACATCCACAAATTACCCCAAATACAAAATTACAATAGATTCACCCAAAAAAACCTCATATGGACCATTACCTAGAGGCCTGCACCTGGTGATACACATCCAATGGGTAATTAAGAGGCTGAAAGGCGAATACATCACATACCTATAGGATAACCCCTTTCCTGAAAGAGGACACACATGGAAATGAGTTCCTGTAAACACATAGCACCAAAAGGGAAAAATGAAATATGTTAACAACACTAGAGGATTATGTTATCCCCATAATCTATCATGAGAATAGGAATTAGACAGTACTGGATCATGACCCATGGTTTTCCCTAACTATGCACAAGCTTCAATCCAGGACCTGCGGTTGGAGCTCAGATGATTGAAGCATCTTCTGCATCACAATCATGGTATAGAAACCCCTGAATGAATATTCCTTTCCTTTTTCTACTAGGTACAAACCCAAAACTGAGACAGCCCCAATAGACACTACAAAACATGACATCCACTTACTCCCACATGGAACACTCAGCCAAAAAACAGCGTTGATGTTGCAAATGCATCCCCTCCTTACCCTAAACAAGGAACTATATAAGGAAAACCCCATTGTGCATAATTCCGCCTGAACATTGAAATATAAAACTCCCTTAAATTAATGACCTGTTTTTATCTAACATGAACTCCTAGAAGATCCTACGAATTCCACCCTTTCATTTCAAAGAGGTCACATGCTTCAAAATGTCACTAAACCCGTCCAGTGCTATTGAGAGAAATATTACGTAGGGTGGGGATTTAGGAAGAGTCCCATCCAAAATAGATTTCAATAAATAGACCACATGGCCCCTTATGACCACATTCTCACAATGTTGTCCTAGAAAGACACATTTCATAGATGAAAATGACGAATGACCCAATGATGATTTAAAACAGTAGCGAAGACCAATAACCAATGGCTTCATTAAAAAGGGACATCTAACATAACAATGTAAAAAGTTTCCCTTTAACCATAAAAATACCCTAGGAAACAAAAACATCCTTCTCCAACTCCCATATACTCTTCTACATTTAGAGGATTTACTTAACTGAGAAGGATAATGGGATAAACACCATGATAACAATCTAAAAAGAAACTTTTTTAATCAACTGGAGGGCCATAAATTGAAGAATATTTGTGGCCACATCTCAAATTCATATTTCCTTCGAATATGGGTGTACACTAATCAGGATGAATAACCACATACCCAATCAAACTGGTCCGTTGGTCAAGCATACCAATAGAAAACACAAAGTGCAGGGGAAAAACCACTATAGAGACCTACAGAAACACTTCATTAAAAACCTAGTAACCACATACCTTCACACCATATTAAAAAAACACAAACATGGAAAATAGTTCAAACAATAATGGTTTTCTAAAATCAAAACCCAACATTGATATGTTAAAAAAACAAAAAATGACACACAAAACTACTTTGAAACATCAAACACTCCGTCCATTATTTAAAAAACCCTTTTGAAATTAAAACTGGGATGGTGGGATTCAGAATCACCAATGGTACCCCATGGGCCACACACTTGCATTCTGTCACGACAACCGAGTACAAAATCAACTTCCACATATATCTCGTTTATATAGTCACCCATTAAAGTACAAAAGGTTAGAAAAAAATTCTTTCAATTATTCAAAACAAAAATTGACCAACACATCAAATTTTTCAAAACTACTACTCACAATATTGATCCCATTTTGAATTTGAATTTTTTTATAAAATAATCAATCATAAAAACATTAATTAATTTTCAAACCTTACACTTCAATTTTCAAATATTTCACCCCAATCAAAACACTTTTCATTGGTTTAACAACATTTATTGAAGAAATAAATTCAAAACCCAACCTAAATTTACCAATGTTACCCAGCCAATACATATTTTAAACTCACATGTTTCAATTATGAAAATCGATTCACAATTTACCCAATAACTATTTCAGGAATATCCACATTTCTAAAACAACATTCGAAACTGTTCTAAAAATCCATGTTCCTCCACGTTGAAAATAAATTCATTTGAACCTAATAATAATGAATTAATAAATATTCAAATATTTATTTTTAAAATTGTTTCCAAACCCCATAGAGAAGAAGACAATGAAAAAGGGAATCGGTACCAATGGGTGACTTGTACATATGGTTGGTGGATATATTCCAATAACACCACCATCATAGAGATCATAATAGGGTAATTTCTTTAGATCCATATGGTTTGACATGTAATATGAGATCAATGATACCATTAACACAACTCCCTTTACATTTCAGATATAAAATATTAACCATTAGTACAAAATAATCATACAAACATCAATATCCCATGGTAACTCGAGTTTTTCTACATGATGTGCGGGCCAGACACCATACCTGTAACTATAGAAATGACATATAACAATCCTATATCTGGTATACAGTTACACTTTCCCATGAAACATGACCAAAAATAGGGAACCATGTGAATTTAATACCATTTTGACATTAACAAAATCATGTCATCATTCAATGAACACTCGACGCGGTCGGTGGAAAGGCCCGATGAGAATACCTGATCACCATAGGCTGACACATGTGGTTGGGAATCAAAAATAATACATGGGAATTATTTTCATGAAATAATAAACACAAATAAATTAAGTAGATAAATAAATTAAATCTAAAAATAAAAAATCAAACAGGTCGTTAATGTATGATTAGATTTAATGATTACAATGTGATCCAAGAACCCAAAAGAAACATCAACAATGGAAAAACAAAACTCATACTCAAACATTTGTGGGAAATGAAGAGATTCATCCCTAATATAGAAAAACCATCTTATACAACATAATCCACTAACAACCATGACCGACCATGTTATGCCTATTGCATCAACCTGGAATTCCCAAGGATAAAGGTCTACATACACACAAAGGTATATGTATTGTCTGATCCTAGATCCCAGAATGATGACACCAAAAAAATGATTCCAAGAATTAATTTCAAAATAAAAATTTATTTCCCTATTTAATAAATAAATGGAATGAATAGCATAATCAATTTTAATGAAACAGTTTCTTTAAAAAACTTCAATGAAAAAAAATCGTAAAATAAAATTATATATGTACCATTATAAAAACCCAAATGTTACATCGTATTATTGAGGTGAGTCTAAAGTAAATAAAGATCACCAAATGTGGGAGTGTCTATATTGGTACTATAAAAAATTGGGACCCTATAATATTGATTATTAGTGAAAATTAGTATATTAAAAACAATAACAAGTATTCTCACACACGAGCCACTAGTAGTAAACACACCCATCAAATAGTGGTCTCCAAATATCATACCATGGATTTTTTAGCATTGTAATTATCAATCCAACTATGTTGAAATGGACAATTCCTATTTTGTATCATTATTAAACCATTATTAGTCCACCCACCTGGTCCCCAAGATTTCCATTTTTTCTCAAGAGGATCCATGTCTACCCCAAATTTCATATTATAATAAAAAAATAAATGACGTGAAATATATAAATAATACCAAAAATTCACACAAAATATTCCACTTTTAAATAATATACACACCAAGGGCCTTAGAAACTCATTTTTCAACATTTACAAAATCAAATAAACCAACTACATAATTAAAAGTGACTATTTCACGATAAAACTAACCACTGAAAAACTTATTAAACAATTTATAGGGAAACCCAAGACTTTTCACACACTAAATTCACCATTTACATACCCAGAAACATATTTCAACATTGTACTCACTAAAAAACCTTAAAGTGTGGCCTTATACATAGAAATAATTTCATAAAACCATTACACCAGTTATTGAACTCTTTTACCCAGTTCATAAAATTAAATAATCAATAGTTAAATGTTTATAATAAATTTAAGAAGAAATGATAGTGATTTACCCACTAACCCAGTCAAATCATTTAGTTATGACCAATATCACACAACACCACATCAAAAACACATTTCAAACCAATTTCATTGATGAAAAACTATATGGGGAAAATATTAAAATACAAACAATTGACTAAAAAAATTTTAACAATAACAAACCATACCATATAAAAATTATACCAAACATATCCAAAAAATGATATACTTAAAGAAAAAAACATTCCTCACCAAAAAAATATCTAAATGACCTGGTAAATTAATTAGACATAAAATTAATCAATTAAGAAAATTATTTGAGAAACAACCAAAATCAGTGTTAAAATTCCAAAATCTAGTACATATATTCAATCACACCTAATGAGCACCACAAGTGAACCGAAAATAATCATAATCTACAAGATTAAAAAAATACTATAATCAAAAACCTAACTGACACCCTAAAAATCTAGTAAGCTAATACCCCAAATCAAAAGATGGTTTTACCCATAGGGATGTGGAGTAGGAGTGCGCACATGAGGGGTCGTGAGTGGAGGGAACTGGGGTATTGAAAGGATTATGGTGAGGTCTAGTCAAAATATTTGTGGGGAAACATCCATTGGGAGAGGGTGTTGATAGTGAGGCTTGTGGATAGAAAGGAGAGGATGGTATGACCTGTGAATGATGGTTCTATCAAAATAGTGGATGGACAAGAGGAGTCGGGGCAGTGCGACATGGTGGAGGGAGGATTTCAAATGTGGGAGGGGAAGGACACTGACTAATAGCACATACTTAGGAGGCCTTATATGCATGTCTTAATGGGGAAAAAGGGGGGACTCAGTTCAATTCCACAAAGGGGGAGAGAACAATAGGAAAAGAGAAAAAATAAAAAAAGTAAAATGAAAATGAAATAATCAAATAAAAATTCCTTAAACCACCTAAAATAATAATAATTATTATAATAATTTGTTAATATTTTAATAATTATGATAATAATAATAACAATAATAGGATAATAATTTTAATAGTAGCATCGAAATTATTAATACCAATAATAATAAACACTAATAATAATATTAATAATATTAATAATATTCATTAGATTAATCATAATATATTAACAAAATATTAACAATATGAATAATCTTCGTAATATCAATTATAATGACATAATTAAGATATTAACATTAATAATAGTAATAAAAATAATTAACATAAATATTATTATTCAAATAATTTATTAACATTCATATTATTTTTCTTATTTTAATTTTTTCTCACATTATTATTGATATTATTTTAATTTCTTTACTGAAACATCAGGCAGACCACACTGAGACCTGAGAGAAGAGACATGGCTTCTACCATTTCCTTACCATGCACTAGATGATACTAATGAAAAAATATTCCATCATCCTCAAAAACACAAATATTTCAATCAGGCTCAGGCCATACCTGGACAAATAATTGATAATGCATTAAAAAAGAACAACACAAAGTTATTTCAAAATTCCTTGTGTGAAAATAAAATTATTTTTCAAGGAGTGTGGATGAGATTATTGAGATTGTAAATTTTTTATTTATAACACTGGTATTATCATAATTCATTGTCTGGAAATCATTAACAATTTCAACGAGGGTTTTTTGATATTTGTTTTAAATGGGATTTATTGAACTTCTGTGATATGTTTTGAATTAGAAATAAATTGTTATAGGAAAATATCATTGAATGGGGTGAGATATTTTATGATTTATGTGTGGAGATTTAAAATTTGATTTTATTTTGTAAAAAATGATATTTTAAATTTTTTTTTGAATTTTTTAAATTTCATGTTGATTAAGAAGCTGAATTTGTGTGTTCAATGTTTATTTTGGATGTTCAAAATGATTTATTTAGCAATTTGGTGTTCCCATGAGTGACCATGAAGAATATTAGTGTAATTTGATTTTTTTCCCAATGTGGAATGATAACACGCATGTTTGAGTCCCATGAGATACCTATGGGGAATGTTCATCTCTCTAATCCTATTTCATTTTAAAAGGTAGTTTTAAGTGAAACTGTGATGTTTTAATAACTAGTGGTTGTGTGGTGTATCTCATTATGCTTTGGAAATATTGCAAGAAATGTGTTTTGAGTATGACAAATATTCATGTTTAAATTATGTTTTAATTTTGAGTTTTTTCATGTATGTTGGTTTTGAGAAGAATGTTAGTGGTTTCTTTTTTAATATGTTCAATGAATCCTTGGATTAAGATTCCTTTACAAATTCTGTGTTATTTAAGATATGTTTTGGTAGATGTGATAGTTTGATTGGTTCAATGGTTTCACTATTAAAAAGTGTACTCCACCATAAATAATTGGTGCACATTCTACGTTCACACAAAAGTGATTCACCATTTTAAGACCCACTAGTTGATCTATGTATTTGAATTATTCTTGATAATTGTAAATTTTATTCACATCTCTATTTTTTGTTATGAGGGTCCACATATTAATGAAATGTGGATTAATATGGTATTGAAAGAAAATTATTTTGGGTTAGATAAGAGATAAAAGGTTAAGTCCTCAACCATTATAGCTAGTGGTGTAGTCTAGAAATGGTGATGGAAAAATTCATGTAATTGAATTCGTCCTTAAGTTTTTGGTGTTGGCCGTAATGTAAGAAATAACTCTATATCATTTAATAGATTTTTTGAGAATGGGATTTTTTTGTTTCATTAGTGTGAAAGATATGGTTTTATGTGATTCTATTTCATGAATACTCCTAGGAACTATGTTCCAATTGAAGTTTAATTACCTAATTGTAGTTCTACTATGGTGTTTTTTGGAGGGGTCAATGATCTGTGTCCACCTCTTCAAATAAACCCATTCCCATTTATAGGAGAAGTACTTTTTTATATGATAATTTTATTTTCCAAGTCCTTGGAATTATTATAACATTTTTTCATGTATCAGAGTTTTTTATGGTTTCATATTTCCTTTTAATGGAAAAATGATAATTTAATGGAATCTTTTGACAAATTATCTTTAGATAAAAGTGTATTTTACTTTGCAAATTTCATAATCATTCCATTTTGATTGAAAAAGTATGATTTGGTATTTTTAATTCTTTTGATCCTCATTTAAGGTGAAATATGATGATTTGTTTGTGTCCCATGAATCCTCATCTCATTGAGATACCCTATTGGGTTGAAGGGAGTTCCATGGGGTGTTGTGTTCTATTTCATATTCTTGGAATTCCATGTGGATGTATGTGGAACCAAAATAATGAGTTCATACTATGTGTATTTAACTCTTGAATTTGAGGAATTATATGCCTCAAAAAATATCATTCAAGCCATATGCCACAGTGTGAAGCTCACACGTTTTCATGAATTACATGGGGTGTGAGGGACCATAGTATGTATTACTCTCCAGTATAGATAGGCACGTTTTATGCTTCTTTGTTATAGATATTTTTTTTAGAGGGTCACTTTTTATAGTAAATAATGTGAATTCTTTGTCTGTAGTTATAATCCATGTGGGTGGAAGAGTTTCTCCTTGGTTATAGAGAGACAACGTAGTCTTGTTTTCCTAAAATCCTGTGTTTGTGAAAGTATGACAGTGATATCTCTATTTTGTTTTTCTTGTGTAGTTGACCTCAAGGTATAGTTTCAGCTTAAGACTATCTCATGGGATGAAGTTTCCATCAACATGTAACCCCATGGTGTAGGAATATTGATATACTTTTTTTATCGGTCTCTGTATAAAGAACCCTTATTGGCCAATAATGGGTGTACCTTGATTGTTTGTTCCAGTTGGATAAATGGTCTATTTCTTATGGGGGGAGACCCATAATGGGTATCATTTAAATTATTATTGAGAAAATTAGTTTTTTCTTGTTTCATATGGGGTGGATTCTATTTTATCCTCCTTATGTTGGTAATCCGACTACATTTCAGATTTTGACTATGTAATTGGTAGCCTCATTCAGAGATACCCAATTTTGAGTTTCTTATTTAGCAAAATTTCTAGTTGTAGTGTGCCCAATAGTGTTGTTTGAGTAATATTGTGGACTTATTCATCGATATATGGTTTATTTTTGTTTGTTCCTTTGTAGTGAAAGGTATGAATTCTTGTTGGTGATGTATGAATTGTCTTATATTGAGTGTTTGTATTTTCCATTGTAAAAATCCGTTTTCATTTTAAATTGATCAACTGGAGGTGTTTTAGCTAGTTGAAGGTAGAAGGTATATAGTGAGGATCCCATTCTAGCATACATTGTAAAAAATTATAAATCATTTCCTATTTAAATGATGTCATTTCTTTCATCACATTTTTTGTGTTTCTTAAATCTCTATGAACTACAGAGGAGTATAGGATATTATGTTCAAATCAAGACATGGAATGAATTTTCTAGGGAAAAACATATTATGGTGGGGAGAATTTTCAAACCCAGGTTTTTCTTATCATCCATGGTTTATAATCATGTTTGGTTCCTTATTTATGTATTGAGATTCGAGAGAGATGTGTATTATTTTTTCAGGTAATATTCAATTTATTTCTGGTATAGGAAATTCACTTGGAGATTCCCATGTGTTATTTTGGAGAAAAATGGATATTTTTACCCATATAGTATGTATTGAATGGTTGGTGAAATGTTAGGGAAAATCATGATCTAATGACCATCTAACTGAGTGGGAGATGAATGTTTTGGTTTGTAACATATTGCACAAATTCCACACGGTATGTCAGATCATGAGGTCCAACTATGAGGTGAGTGTCTCTTAGGATAATAGGGGTGAACATTGTCTACATGGTCTTATAAAAGTTGCTGGCTAACCATGTGACCTGACCATATCCTTAATGTTTTTTTAACAATCTATTATCTTCCAAAATAAACCGTATATCAATCATTTCAATTTACCATCGTGATTCACTATCCTATCTATGACTCACCCTAAATTCTTCCTCCTTTGGGGTCTATTTTGGTGTGATACATAGCATGGATATTCTTCAATATACCCTCAAGCATGTCCCTTATATATTAGTTTCTCTCCCTTTTATTGGGTTTTATTCCACATTTATTAGTGTTTCACTTCATTAGAAGGTAGGCTTCCATTTGTAGTGTTAGATCATAGTAATTTGGGTTTGATATTGATGTTTCAATTTTAGTACTACCTATAAACAGTGAGTTTGTGGTGTTGATAATGGTTTCCACTATTTATCAGATGTTTCATGACATATGGTATTTTGTCCCATGGTTAAAAAATATTTTGTGAATTTAATTTGATTTCTTTTGTTTCATAGTTATGTTCTATGAATTATGTTCTGTGAATAGTTTTTTTGAAAATATTAATAGTGTTTTGGTTTTAAAATATTAATTTTATAAAAAATGGATTTTTCCCTTTTATGTTTGATAAGTTCCCTTATGTTTTATTCCATTTATGAAACTTGATAAAATATATAGATTATGTGAAACCCATTTTCAAAAATATTTTATGGTCGAGTATTATAAAAATGGTTTTTCTAAATGAAATCAGATGTATTTATTATGTAATACCTTGTTTTTCTTCATGAAGAGTATTAATAAAGTATGCAAGATGGTTATTAAATTTCGTATGTGGTGTGAAAAAATTTTTCAAAGTGTTTTGGGGAGCATATGGGTTTCAATGTGGTGTTGGTTATTAAGGTAGTGATTTACCAGAAATGTTTTCTATTTTAATCCATGATTATGTTAAATTGATGTTGTGCATGACATGTGAAATGTAAAATGGGAATAAAGGGAGATCAAGGTATCATTGTGGAAGAACTAGGACTACTATGATAGATAACTCGAAAGTGGGTTGTCTTGGATTCATCTAGAATGATTGATGATACAACACTAACTCAATGATATTGATTATTGGAAACCACTGGGCCCATGTGTTTTCCCTTCATAGTGGCTCGTGAACATGAATGCTGTTATTTGTGGTTGTTATGACACACTTCATCGAGATATGATGTACATGTTATCCAATTTCTGCGATGTTCATATTTGGGTTTCTGATGAATTTTTTCTCTATGGTGGCATTTCAGTAATCATCATCATACCAAAAACATGGTTGGTTAATTTAAAAATAAAAAATTTCATCATTAAAAATATTTCCTATCAAATTTATTTCATGAAAATGTCATTACTTTTTATTTTATAAAACATGAAATTTTATATATCATTTAATATTTATATAATATAACCTATATTTTGTGGATCAATACTAGGATTTGGATAACACCGATAAATCAACATTGGGTGTAAGTTTACTTGATAATATTAGATTCAGGTAATGTATGGTCTATTAGAAATAGGTTTGGGATACTAAAGGGATTATTTAGGAATGTTTTCAGTGGTATCCTGATGGAAAATATCCTATTTTAAAGTATTAGATTTGGGATTATTCATATTCCTAATATGGTTGTATCCTTATTTTTTATTTGATAACATGATGTAAATTTAAATCTGGAAATTGGATATGCCATGTTTGGTTGTGTACATTATGTTTTGATTTATTTATTATTTTTTATTCTTTATGTCTATGTTAACTTGTAAAATCATTCACAAGGTTTGGATGATAATTGGGCACTAGTTTCCAGCATGTGTGGATTAATAATTCCCTTTCAGTCTATGCCATGGTCTGAGTCAAGCATCAAGTCAGATGGTGTCTCATCTTAGTTTATGACAAAAGTAATATTAGGGAACATAACCCTATAACAAACCTAGATGATGTTTTTATGAAAGGGATAACATCAAAAAAATTTGTTAATGAATATATTATATTGTTTTTATGTGAATCACCAATGTATGTGAATACCATAAAGGAACACTCTTTTATAATAGTCTCATATTTGGGTAATAATCTCAAAAGGGTTGGTCGAGTATTTCTCAACCAAAATTCTATATTATAGTTACCATTACCTAAATTTTTTCAATGATTAACACTTCTTAACGAAATGATTTGGATAATTTTAATCATCATTATGATCTAATGTAATGGTTTTAAAAATAGGATGAAATTAAATGACCTTTTTTTGACATCTAGTTCATATGATTGAAATGAATGTAAAATTATTTGGGAATGATATAATGGGTTTTCATGATTATGTTGTTTCACATTATTATTATTATTTCTAGTACTATGAATTTTTATTTTTCTCAATTGAAGGAACAATGATGAATCATTTTAATACTAAATTGGACAGGAAAATATATTTATCATGAGAAACAAATATAGATAATGCCCATAGTGAATGTTTTTCTGATTATTCATAATCAATAGTCATGATATATGATTAACAACATGAGAAATAACATACTCCTAGGCTCACCAAAATATATAGGAATATTGATTTATCATATCCCATGTTGTGTGTACCATAGAATAATGAAATGATAATAACTTTTAGGTCTGAAATAAGTGTTGATAAACCCTTTAGAAAGTCTATTAACATCATGAAATTGTTCTATTTGTTGAATATATGGCCATAGATAATTTATTTCTCGATAAAAAACAAAAATTGTTTTGAGGAACATATGATTCATGACATGTTTCCAATTAAATTTTAATGACATGTATGTGGGGAATATAGACATTATCTATGATAATTCCTTAATCCATGGTTTAACTCCTAATCTAATGAACGGTCTATATTATGATATTCATTGAATTGTACTTAATGAAATGTTTATATATTAGTATTTGAGTATTAAAATTATAAACAATTATATCATTAATATTATGTATATAAGAATCATGATAGATTAAATTATTGTTCCAAATTAGATATTATTTAAGGATTTGAAAACATATATACGAAAAAATAAAAAAAATAAAAAAAATTGGTAATGTGGAATAGTTTTCTCTTTTAAATATTTGTTTGAAATTTATTAAATAAGTGGTATAGTATTTGCGAAAAATAAACATATTAGTTATTTGATAAAAAATTGATTTAGGTAATCTTCGATTTTTTTTTCATTTCACAAATCATATGAATAACATTGATTTTATTTGAGCAATAATGATTATGGTATATTAGGGAAACAAATAAGATTTCATTTGTGGAAGAATTAATAGTTATCGAAACAATCATCTGATATATTTTTAAGGTTAATGATATCTTAAAAATCTAATATAGATCATTTTTTGTTTTCTGTTATGTGATTTTTAGGTGAATTCAAACTCTTATTGGGTTAAAGAAGAATTATCTATTATTGTTCATATAATTAGTGGGTGTTTTATATAATTTTATAGTTTTTGAATTATTATTTATTGTAATGTGAAATATAAATAATACCGACAGTTAAAATTTGATTCATTGATATAATGATATTTTAATATATATTTCTGGTTTTGTTTTGGATTAACATTTAAATTTGAGTCTAATTTTTTTTTGGTGTATTGATATCCAAAATATAATATTATATAATTAATTATCATGGTGAAAAACGATATTTTTTTGGATTCTTCCTTAGTTTGAGGAATAGGTAACCATAATTATTTACATGTTGTTTTACATGAAATATAATTTAAAAACTATGAAGTTAAATTTTTGGGTATGTATGTGGAAACGTATGATATCACCTTTGGAATTAAAAATGTGTTAATGTTGAGGAAATTTATGTAAAATGTTCTTCTGCTTAATTTATTATTGGAAAAATCTATGTTCAACCATTGTTTTTATTATAGAAATTTTGATTCAGATTTATTATTAACATGATTTTTTATTCATATACAATATTTTCTAATTTTGTGGCAACATATTTATGTAGGAAAAATATTTAAATAATGGAGTATTATATTTTCATATTTATATGTAAAAACTTGTGTGGTTTTAAAATATGATAGACTATGACTGATAAAATTCATGATACGCAACATCAAATATAAATAAATAATTAATATTTATTATTTAAATGTTAACCTTATATCATATTCATTAAAATTAGTGGATTGGATATTATTTATGAATAATGAAAATATTGTTTACAAATTTATATTTCATTAATTACATGGTGACCATTTAATTATAAATGAATTTAAAACCATTTTATAATAAATGTAACTTTTTTTTCTAAAAACCTATTAAAATATGAGAAATTTTTGTTCTACCAATAATTGAGAAAATAACTTGTTTGGATTATATTAATGAGTTATATATTTAATATATTCAATATTGTGTTCAAAATTTATATAATTTTTTTTATAAAAGATATTAGTGAAATATTAATTTTATGGATTACATAAGTATTTTTCAAAAATGTTAGGTTTTCCGTCTTTTAATGGAAAACCTATTTTAAATAACATTTATGCCACATTTATTTATTTCATTTAAAATAATTTAAATTTTGATTAAAATTATGATATAAAAATTTAATTTGTTTGAATTTTTTGTATTTTTATAAAGAGTATTATGTTTTATGAATAGTGAAAAATACTCCATTTGAGATAAAAAATATTTTTCAGTATAAATTATTTAATCTTATATATATATTTTTTAAATTTTTAAAGAACAATTTTGTATTTTTATCATTCAATCCAATGTAGTTCATTGGAACTAATTTCACATTAAAATTAGATATACAAACTCTATATGCTTTTGGATGTTAGTACATTATACACATGTGTTGTCGTCTCGTCAATGGGATTATCATTAAAAATAATATATCCATTGTTGTGAAAATATTTTTTAACACGTAATAAAATTGGATATTATGAGGATGATATTTATAGTGTAATTGGATCAGATTAATTTTTTGTGAATAGTTACTATATTTTTTAACCACGGTTAAGGTTAAATCGAGTAATTAAGGGTAAAAACAATATTATAAGAATTATAAAATAACCATAAAACATATTCTAATTTCATTTTATGAGTATTTTTATACTATAATAATCCATGGGTATATTTTTGGAAAACATTCATCTACATGGATGACATTAATCGATTTATATTATTTTATTCATTGAGAAGTCAACTTTGTTTCACATATTTTTAAAAATGGAAATATTTTTAATATGGTGTTATATTGGGGATGTGTTAGACTATAAAGTTAATTTTTAAGGATAAAATATTTTGATATTTCTTGGTAATTGATTAATAATTTTTAAAAACTAATTAATTAAATTAAATTATGACACAATGTTGATGCAATAATTGATTCATTGAAGTAAGAATAATACAATTCATTTTAACAATACAAATATATTTATAATTTGATATAATTTATTTCATCCACAAATTATATGTATTAATATTTCATATTCTGTATTATTTAGAAGTGTTTTTTAGAATATATCATCTTTTTATTAAATTATTAAAAATTAAATAAATGAATAGAGTCAAAATTGAAAAAATTGATAACATATAATAAATAAAATTTTATTAAATGAAAAAAAATTAAAAAATACATTTTCATGAAAATTAACTGTTATATTTTCTATAATGTAATAATATAATCATTTACTGTTCCTTTTTTATTTTATACTAACTACATTGACCCCTAAAATGTAAATGATAAGATAATAGGTTAGGAGTTAAAAGGTTAAAATGAGTATTAAAATAGTAATAAAAGGATAAAAAAATAATCAAAATTTTTATATTTTTTATTGTTTTAATCTTATTAGACACATAGTTATCCAATATTTAAAATTAAGATGTTTGGGGACTTTTGGATTTTAAAATTATTTAATGATAATTTTATATTTTGTATAATTTCAAGAGTCTTCTTCCCCTCCATTTTAAAAAGATCTACTTCTATTCATTTCATCAAAAAAATTGGTTTAGGTGTTATCTACCAAAAATCATTAATAGATTCCATAGATACATTTTAGTGGAAATATTTTAGGCATAAAATGCATCTTAGAGGTGTTAAGGTGTAAATTAAGGGAGATCGTCCAATGAAGATATATCATATTTAATTAAGCATTTTTACTTAATTTCATATTTCACTTACATAAATAAATCTACAATAATGATGAAATTACAACTCTATTTTACTCAATATACTGATATGTTATTATGTTAATACCAATGCCTAAATTCATCTCCATTTCCGTCAAATGGAGATGAATTAATCGTTCGTGTGTAGGTGAGAACTATCACCTCCAAGAACCAATATAATTTTTATTCCATTAACATCTCACAAAAAAAGTTATAAAGATCAAATTAATGCTCATATATAATATTCAAGATATTTTTATCATTATATTATAATTATATATCAATTATTTTATTACACTCCATTCATATAAAAATGATATCTTCAGTCGTTAATACATGTGAACTACCACCTCCATGAAGTTATGTGATTCATTTTCAATAACCACAACACATAGAAAAAATATATAGGAATATTGAAATTATAGATATCATATCAATGATATTTTTTTGATTAAATAAATACAAAATACATCATCCCTTATTTTCATAATTATCATTAAAAAATGTATGAATTACTCATGAGTGTGTACATCCTAAAGTCTCATTGATTATAGTGTTTGTAATTTTCCATTACCATTTATAATGGTTTGATATAAATTAATAATAATTGTATAAAAAAGAACAGCATGTCATTAATTTCATTCTAGAAAGTTATTACTAATTACAATTTTGAATATATACATCTTATAAAAGTCAATATGGAATCATGTATCAAATATCATCATAACATCATGTATTAATGTAAATAATTATTTAATTTTTATAACCACTTAATAAGTCATATAAAAGAAAAAAAATTTTCTAAAGGATATAATTAGAGTAAATAATATAAGTAATTTTATTTTCTAAGAAGATAAATAATTTAGGTGACACGTCTGACTCAAGATAAGGGTCTCTTGAAATAAAACATCGTTTAAAATATTTTAACAATTTATTCTTCTAAATATTTACATTTAACTTCCCTAATTTTCAATATTGTTTTTCGGAATGTATTTATATGGGAATAAATATTTTAGAAATTGAATTTTTGAGCTATTTAAAATAATACAATGTTTTATGGGACACTTTCAATAAAAAAATATATTTTTAATTGTTTTAAAAGTGTCTATAAACTAGATTGTTTATTTCAATAACATAAAAAGAATTATTATCTGTAGAAATTAAATTTAATTTGCTTAATGATTTAAAATGAAATATTTTGTGTCTTTGGATTATATATTTGTACATTTACATGGACTAGTGGTCAAATAATATACCAATGATGGGTGGATATGTTAAAACTTCCAATGCATTGGTTGTGAAGTCAATCGATGGGATATTACATTTGTAAGAGTGAAATGTTTGGATGTCAAATTTGTTGATATTTCATTTGTAACGTATGTTTGAAAATAATATACTTATTCCAATTTAGTATAATTATGTCCAATGTTTCCAAATTATACATTACATGTGTTCTTATGATTTATCTTGAAAATATTTTTATTTTCAAAAGGTTTGATGATGAAATTTCTAAAATGGTGGAATATTTTTAGGGGGAAAAGTGTTTGTTAAAGAAATGTTCTAACGATTTTCACTGGACTAATGGTTTTTTTTCTTTATGAACCTTACAGATATGTTTGTTATGATCCCATGTTTAAAAATATATTTAGCGATCTTAATATTGGTCTTGGAAAATAATATTTCATGACGGAAGAATTAAAGATATGTCCCTAAATGAATCCCTGATTTTTAAGGGTTTCCTTTGTGGGAAAAAAATGGGTACTGAGTATATGTTTCAGCATATAATGTATGGTTCTACATTATAAGAGTTTTTCAAAATGTTCTAAAACACTAAATTGAAAGGATAAATGAATGTGAATTCTAGTTCAAAAACACTAGAGGAAGTTATCAATACGTATAGATCCCTATAGATGGTATCAAAGGGAGGTTTTGAAAATGTTGGAGATTGTGATCTTTTCTTAAGAGTTAGAGATATCAGCAAGGGTATATTATTACATTTTGATCATAAGTTCAATGTCTTATAAACCCCTATTGAGGAATTATTTTTGTATGATATTTTACTTTGATTAATGGTATTATATGATGAATTTCATAAAGGCACTTGATTAGGATTTATGATATGATATTTTAAGTTGATTAACTACATTTTTAATGGAATATTTTTTATGTAATTATTGGTTATTACTTTTTTGCATACACAATGATAGGAATAAGATAGACACTAAGGATAATACATGTTGTGGTTATTTTTTTGTATTTATCATATATTAATAATTTTATATTAATTAAATAATTTTATAAAAATGATAACCCACAAGATTGGTGAAAACCGTTTGCGTCTAAAAGGAAATGATTTTTAAACGCACAACTAAGTGACATCAAGGTTGAATTAACTACCACTGGCCTACGGGATGTCCTGGGTTAGTATGACTATTTATTTTTAGTTAAAATAATTAGTTTAATATGAATAAGTTGATTTTGGGAATAAAATAATTATTATATTTGAAAAGTCATTGGGGGATTATGACATGAATGTTATTTTTGAATATGAACTCTATTTTGGGAGTCATATAAGATCAATGTAAATATAATACTGTGGTATTAGTTTTAAAAATAAAGGTTGAATTATATTTTTTAAGAATCTATGATTTCATTATGTACTTTGGTTGATTTACATTATTTATTGAAATAGTTTTAATATATTGAAAATTACTACAGAAATTACATTTGGTGGGATACTTGAAGAGTAATAGATGATATTTGGATGTAATTTATAAAATTTATTTTGTAAGGGTGTGTGATAAAATACATCCATTTTCTAGGTTATTAATATTACATATAGTATTGTTGAGTAATTTTATGGATAGTCCTATTTTTAAAGGTCTTTTTTGAACATCAATTATTACAATTGAATTTTGAGTTTTAATTTAGTTTCTAATTATATAAAGGATTATTATTTAAGGGAAATTTTATTATCATTTAATAAATATTTTGGTATTGGTTAATTTATAAAGAGAGGAGAAAAAGATAGTTAATCTTTTGTGGATTTTGTGATCCTCATTAATTTCATTCTAGTGCTGTTGGAATATATTATTCTTCATGAATACTCATCATTTGGGGAAAATGAGGATTTGTAGAGGAATATTATTAATGGATTAAACAATACATTTCATGTAAGTATATTTCCTTATTTTCAAAGTCCATGTAATAAAAATTTCCTAAAACTCTATATAAAGGATCATCAAACAAAATCATCATATGTTTTTCGTTCTTACTAAAAAATCAATTTACAATTAACCCACCTCAAATTTATGGATTAGTGATTATTATCATACTCAAGACCATATTATTTATAACTATCCATCAGAACATAATATTTAGATTTCAATTATATGGCCATTTTTCTTATATGGGACTCAATAATGTGTTTTTGGAGGAACCCTTCATACATACCATTATTTATTTTATATATAATTAATAATTTAGTGAACAATTAATTACAAATTAATGTAAAATCACTTTATAATAAATGACTTTTTTGACAAAACCATTTTATTGTGAAAAATTTTGTTTTATAACAATTAATAAACAAATAAATTTTTATATATTGTATTAATGAAATAAATATTATATATATTAATTCATGTACTTATCATTCATCTTATAATTTTTCAATACATGAAATAAGAAAAAAAATTCAATTTTATGAACAAAATGAGTATTTAAAAAAACAATTTTATCGCCTTTTAATGGAGATCCTATTTCAAATAAAAATTTTGAATATTATAAACATGTTATTTGAAAAAATTTAACTTCTTATTTTAATTTGGTATAAATAAATTTAATCTAGCCAAATTTTAGGTATTTTTATAAGGTGCTTCATTATATGATTAATGGTGAAATATATTAGATGTTAGTTCAAAACTACATTTTTTAATTTATATTGTTAGAATATATTTTTAATTGGTTTAATTGTATAATTATGTAATTTTTTGTCATATAATCTTTTTTAGTTCATTAGATACTATTTCGCAATGAATTTAGATATAATAACACTGCATAGTTTTTTATTATTTACTCTAAAACCCCAATTTGTCATTCATTCTACTGGTTGACCATTGAAAATATTTTTATCACACATGTGAATTGAATTGTGAAAAAAATATAATAAATTTTTTAATCATTCTTATATTTATAACTTAATAATATGAACTTAATTTTTTTAAGAATTTGTTTGTATTTTTTACCATGGTAAAGGGTAAATCCGACAATTAAGGGTTAATTTAATAATATAAGCAATATAAAATAACCCTAAATCCTGACATAATTTAATTATATTCTTCATTATCTACCCATGTATTCTATATGAAGATTATAGAACCACATGGAGGCACATTTATGATTTTAATACATATTAAGTATTATATTCAATGAAAAGGCCATTTTGTTAAATTTTGGATTTTAACTAGAGAAATATTTCTAATATGGGGTTATAAAAGTGATATGGTCGACAATAATTTTTATTTATAAATAAAAAATAGATACCTATATAATTATATTTTATTTATAATTTTTAGTAATTAAATAATAAAATAATATGATGGAGTAATTATGATGTAGTAATTTCTTCATTAACCGATGAATCAGATAAATGATATTAAAAATATTAAAATAAATACTATATTATATTTTTTATGTAATAAACTAGTTTAATGAATTAATTTTATATATTATGGATAATTTCAAAAATATTTTTCAAATATATCTATTTTTTGATATTTTTAAAAAGTCATGCAATGAATAGTTCAAAAATTTTCATAAACTATATCTTAAATTAACTTTTATATTATTAAATGATATTAAATATATAAAAATACAAGATTTAGAAGATTAATTTTTATCAGTACTGAAATATCCTTAATGACACATTTATAGTTTTATTACATTTTATAGTAATTATATTACCCCTCAAAATGAAAATTACATGGTAACACGATAACCGTTAAAATTGAAGAGTAAGGGTTAGAACTAAAAGATAAAGATTAATAAAATAGTAAAATATAATCTAATATTTCCTAAATGAATTTTAATATAACAATTATCATCCTATAATCAAAATTAATATGTTTGGATCCATTATTATAATAAAATTAGTTTATATTAAATTAATACATTAACTAATTACAAAACTACCTATCCCCTCTCTTATAAAAGGAAATTACATTTATCATTTCATGAAAATTCAAAATAAATTTTGATAGGATAATCACTACTCAAATACCTTCTTTTTATCCCTAAATATAATTATATATTAAATATTTTTGGGATAACATACACCATAGAGGTGATGGGGTGTTAATCAATTGAGATTGTCTTAGGAAAATGTATATATTTTTATTAAGTGTTTATATATTTTTTCTTATTCCAATTCTTTAAAAAAAATTTCAACCAGGTTTAAATAACAAATGAACTATCATAAATATACTAAGACGTTTTTATTTAATGGTAATCACCTAAATTCATCTCCAATTATTTCAATATTAAAAGAATTGATTATTGTTTCTATCATGTAAACTATCACCTCCACAAATCGATATAATTTTTTTACATTATCATACCTTAATACTATATATAATTGTCACGACCCGCCCCATGGGGCCCGTGTCGTAACTACCCCAAGGCCGCCTTCCATATGCCAGGGGATGGCGACTAGCACCAAAGGCGTAAATCTGTATAACAGGGAAGGCGTTGCCTTTATAAACATAAACAAAAACACAACCAGAGTACAAGCAGAAGAAAACACTATGTAAAGCAGTAAAAAAAAGTGCTGAAAGTACAAAGGGGCCAGAAATACAAGCCCAACAGATAGGTACAACTACAACTAAATGTAAAGTACAACAGAAAATACAAGTAGCTTGAAGATGACACGCAACTCCTGGTTCGTCCACAACAGACCCTACCTGAAGGGTAGGTCCATATGTCCTCCTCAGCAATCAACGTTCGATCGTATGTCTGTCTATCTCCTCTGGGTACCGACTCGTCGTGAGATCCACCTTCGAGTACTGTACATTCATCGAATGCTCGGACTCTGTCAGTGCTGTTCGTAATCTTAATCCAACAAAACGAGGTGTGGGCATAGCCCATGCAGGGGTGGGAATAACGATACTCAGTAAGGACCCCGAGACCCTCAAGGTCTCTCCAAATCCAACAACGATAATCACAAATCAGAATATCAATAGATAACCCTTACTTAGGTATAAGCCCATACTTTTACCTAAGTTATCATGTTACCATCTCAATCATTAGGAAACACAAAGGTTATGAATTCAACGGATAACCACTACCTAGGTATATGCCCATACATATACCCATGTTATCAAGTGACCCATCTCAATCATGAGGTAAACACAAAGGTCATAGACTGAGCTCAATCCAGGATTTTCATTATCAAAACTGCAACTGCTGAAGAGCTCCATCTCTGTCAAGTACAATGATCTTGTCACGACTCCGAAGAACTGCTCACTAACCTTAGACTACTGAGGTACTCCTCCTGTCGAGTACCGCGAGTCTGCTACCAACTATCGGGCGTTCCATCCAATGAGGTTCTGCCGCTAAATACCGGGCGCTCTCCCTAATAGCCTATAGAGGTACTCCTCCCGTCAAGTACCACGGGTATGCGGCCAACTAACAGGTGCTCCGTCCGCCGTGTGTCTGTCACCAAATACCGGGTGCTCCATCCACTAGGCTAGTCGACTAGTCCAAGTCGAGTCGGTCAAGTAGTCGTTAGGTCTCAGCCGGCTACACGGTCTCCATACTCTGTACGCTCATCTCCGGGAGGGTCCGCTCCATGAGCTACAGGTCGATACTCCATGTATCACAATGTTCCAGGAAGAAGTATCTCAAAGGACTCCCTTATCATAGGGGTCTCGACGCCACAAATGGCGCGTCAATCGGACGCCCAGTCTATGAGTTATTAGCCTTTTCATCCCAAGGGCCCGGTTAGTTTCATGTGCGAAACCAACCTGGTTGTATCTGAACTATACCCTGAACTCTCATAGGGTATACTCCTAGGGACCATTTCTCAACGTGATCACCAACCCCGCTGACGGTTTGTCAAACAGACATCCACTCTGAAATTAATCAACTTATCAATTCTAGGGGCCCAGTTGAATTTCGGGTTCAATCTAACCCATCCACTATCCAACTATGTCCAATACTCAGGAGAAGTATTCTAAAAGTTCTGTCTCATCAAGAGTAATCCAACAAATTTGATGACACATCAATCAGACGTCTGGAGCTCAAGTTATAAGCGTTTCCGCTCCGAGGGCCTGATTGGTTTCAGGTTCGTACCAACCTGGTCGTACCCCATGTTCTCCGAAACCTTGAGTGTAATATACCTAAACGACTGTCTTGATCCAAGGATCGCTACGCAACTTACTGTGCATCGATCCGAGGTTCGTAGCCCATGTTATGGGAAAAATACCGAAAGTGGTCCGAAAGTGACGGTTCTGGGCGCCGTCCGACCCGGCCCAACCCCCCCCCCCCCCCCCCCCCCCCATGGGTCGGCCCAAACCGGGTCGACCGACCCCGGTCTAGGTCCGGCCCATTAAGGCGCGACCCGACCCATTTGGTGCGGCCTAGCCCGGCCGGGCGCAGCCCGGTCCGGTCCGCGCAACCCTGCCCGGCCCAGTCGGGCGGCACGTTGGCTCGGCCAGCGGCCGAGCATGGGGGGACACAGTCCCCCCCTTCCATTGCCAGTGGAAGAGGCACTTGGCACCGCGTCTCCCACGGATCCCGCACAACTGCTGGATCCGGTCATCCCGTTGCCGTCAGGGCTTCAGCTGTGGTGACTCCTGCCAGCGGCGCGCCGGTGCGCCGCCACCTCCGGACGGCCGGCCGGTGCCACCGTGTCAGTAGCACCTTTCGCGGACCGTCAGACGCGCTTCTGTGGTCTTTTTTGCCTGCCGTCTATGCCTGCAACTCTCTCGGAACACATAGGTTACTGCGGAGGGTTCAAAACACCTTTACGGCCCGCTTCGTCGTCACCCGTCGATCCGCACACCAATAAAAAAACTAAGGAGTCTTCATATCACCTCTGTGGCCCCGACTCGAGCTGTGGTTTCGTTTGGCCTCAACAGCGCGGTGCGACGGCATCACGCTTCTTTTTCACGTTCTTTCTTGTTTATGCGGGGGGTCGTTGCACCGCGCCACGATTGTTCGAGCAACAACGGAAACAACATTAAATGGGGAGGAGGATCAGCCATGTTCATGCGGTCCGACCTCCTCCCGTTAAATTGATAACAGGTGGCCCTAATATTAAACGAAGAACAAAAAGAATTATTCACAAAAAAACCAAACCCCTACTTGGATATTTGACGTCGCACGTCAGGCATCGCGTAGAACGGCGTTGCGGAGATCGGACATCAATTCTATGGACGTCGGGGTGCGTTCGAGGAGGAAATTATGTCTCCTAACTTGTCACGAAGATGAATAATGAAGGCACGTTGTCGTTGGCGATGATCACCACGGTTGGCGTCTCCTCCCTTGACGTGGAGGAAAAGAAGATTTGATGGCCGATCATCGTCAAGAACGTTCTTCGCCGGAGAAGATGGAGTTGTACAAGAGAAGAAGAACTATTCATATGTTTAATTAATTAAGGGATTTCTTTTCAAAAAATTTAAATGCATTCCATGCCTTAATAAAATAAGAAGAGTCTTATTTTATTTGTTTTGTTATTTGTAGTGTTGTTAATTGAGAGAGAGGAATAGTTTTTCTTCTCTTGTGGAACTTCATCTTCTCCAGTGAAGAACGTTCGTGATGAATAACGGCCATCAAATCTTATTTTCCTCCACGTCAAGGGAGGAAAGCCATCCGCGGTGATCATCGCCAACCACAACGTGCCTTCCTTCTTCATCTCCGCGACAAGTAAGGAGACGTCATTTCCTCCTCGGACGCACCTTGACATCCACGGAATCAATCCCCGATCACCGCAACGCCGTTCTCCGCGACGCCCGACGTGCGACGTCAAATATCCAAGTAGGGGTTTGGTTTTGTTCATGAATAATTATTTGTGTTCTTCATTTAATATTCAGGCTGCCTATTATCAATTTAAAGGGAGGAGGTCGGACCACCCGAACACAACCGATCCTCCTCCCCCTTTGATGTTGTGTTCGTTGCAGCTCGAATAAAATTGGCGCAGTGCAATGGCACTGCGTGGAAACAAGAAAGAACGCGACGAAGAAGCGCGGTGCCGCCGCACTACGCCGTTGAGGCCGAACGAAACCACGACCACATAGGCGATTCGAAGACTCCACAGTTTGTTTATTGGTGTACGGATCGACGAGCGATTACGAAGAGGGCCAGAAAGGTGTTTTGAACCCTTTGTAGTAATATACGTGTTCCGGGAGAGCCGTAGTCATAAACAGCGGGCAAAACGGACCACCAGAGCGCATCTGGTGGGCTGCGGAAGGCACTGCCACGGCGATTGCAGAATGACTCCATCCCGCGGCAGCACCGGATCTAGGGGAGACACGGCGACCAGCATCGCATCTTCTTGCAAAGGAAGGGGGTACCGCATCCCCCCATGCTCGGACGCTAGCCATGCCAGTGTGCCGCCCGGTCGGGTCAGGCCGGGTTTCGCGGACCGGACCGGGCCGTGCCTAGCCGGGCCGTGTCGCGCCCTGCCGAGCCTGGCCATGACAACCGGGCCGGGTCACACCCTAATTGGCCAGACCTGGACCTGGGTCGGGTCGACCCAGTTCGGGGCGACCCATGGGGGGTGGGCCGGTTCGGAGCAGGCCCAGACCCCCCACTTTCGGACCTCTTTCAGTATTTTGCTCATAACATGGGCTACAGACCTCCGATCGAAGAACCGTCAGTTGGTTATTGATCCTTGGATCGAGGCGGTCGTTTCGGTAAATTACACTCATGGTTTTGGAGAACATGGGGTATGGCCAGGTTGGTTCAAACCCAAAACCATCAGGGCCCTCGGAGTGAAAATGCTTATAACTTGAGCACCGGATGTCCGATTGATGTTTCATAGACTTTGTATGAGTCTTCTTGATGAGACGGAACATTTAGCATACTTTGCCTGAGGTTTGGACATTGTTGGATAGTGGCCGGGTTGGATTTAACCCGAAATCCAACCGGGCCCTTGGAATGGAAAAGCTGATAACTTTCAGACCAGACGTCCGTTTGACAAATTGTCAGTGGAGTTGTGATCACAATGATAAATGGTCCCTATGCGTATATCCTATGAGAGTTCGGGGTACAGTTGAGATATGGCCGGGTTGGTTCTCAAACGAAACCAACTGGGCCCCTATGACGAAATGGCTAATAACTCAGAGACCAGGCGTCCGATTGACGCGCCGTCTATTCCGTTGAGACCCCTATGACGTGGCCGACCTTTGAAATACTTTTTCATGGATATTTGTGATACTTGGAGTATCGACCTGTAGCTCGTGGAACAGACCCTCCTGGAGACGAGCGTACGGAGTACAAAGACCGTGTAGCCAGCTGAGACCTGACGACTGCATGACTAACTCGACTTAGAGTGAGTCGACTATCCCAGTGGACAGAGTGCCCGGTATTTGGAAACAGACCCACGATGGAAGGAGCGCCCCTTATTTAGTCGCAGACTCACAATAATCGATAGGAGGAGTACCAGTGTAGGCTATTAAGGAGAGCGCTCGGTATTTGGCGGCAGACCCTCAGCAGACGGAGCGCCCGGTAGTTGGCAGCAGACCCATGGTACTCGACATGAGAAGTACCTCAGCAGTCTAAGGTTAGTGAGAAGTGCCTCAGAGTCATGAAAAGATCACTATACTCGATATAGATGGAGCCCTTCAGCAGTTGCGGTTTCAATAATGAAAATCATGGTTTGAGCTGAGTCTATATCCGTTGTGTTAACCTCATGATTGAGATGGGTCACTTGATAACATTAGTATATGTATGGGCATATACCTAGATAGTGGTTATCCGTTGAATTCATAACCTTTGTGTTTCCTCATGATATATATGGTCACATGATAACATAGGTTTAAGTATGGGGTTATACCTAAGTATGGGTTATTTGTTGAGATTCTGCATTGTGGTTATCCTTGTTGGATTTAGAGAGACCTTGAGGGTCTTGGGGTCCCTACAGAGTATCGTTATACTCAAACCTGCACGGGATATGCCCGCACCTCGTTGTGTTGGATGCAGATTATGGACAACACTGATGGAGTTCGAGCCTTAGAGGACTGAACGGTACCCGGAGGTGGATCTCACGACGAGTCGGTACCCAGAGAAGACAGACGGACAGACGATCGGACATGGAGTGCTGAGGAGGACATATATACCTACCTTTTAGGTATGGTCCATGGTGGACGAACCAGGAGATGCATGTCATCTTCCAGCTGCTTGTCTTTTCTGTTGTAATTTACTTTTAGTTGTAGTTGTACCTATCTGATGGTCTTGTATTTCCAGCCCCTTTGTACTTTTAGCACTTTTTTACTACAGTGCTTTGTTTTTTCTTCTGCTTGTACTCTGGTTGTGTTTTTTTATGTTTATAAAGGAAATTCCTTCCCAGTTATAGGGATTTACGCCTTTGGTACAAGTCACCAGCCCCTGGCCTATGGAAGGCGGGATTGGGGTAGTTACGACACAGGCCCCGGGGGATGGGTCTTGACAATAATTATGGAACTAATGATACTATAATATATTCATGAAATATTTATCATTATAATAGAATAAGATATCAATTACGTTCTTACATTAAATACACATACTAATGATTATATTGTTCATGCATACATGGGAACTATAATCTCCACTAAGAGATTTGTTTTGTTTTTAATCACCACACCACATGGATAAAATTTATAAGTATATTTAAACAATTAATATTATTTCAATTATAATACTCTAATTCTTTAATGTTAAAATAATACTTTATATCATTCCCTATTGATTATTGAATAAAGGAAATGTTACTTATGTGTATGTATTCCATACTCTCTACATGATTGTAACATTGTTCATTTTACATAATAAAATATAATAGTTTAATTTAAATGTATAATTGATGTTTAATAAAGATAAAAAAATCAGGAATAATTTTCTGAAGATGAATGACTAATTACCACTTTATCTATAGACATCATATGAATGTAATTTTGGAACCATGTATTAAATATTGTCAAATTGTCCGATGTGAACATAAAAAATTGGGATATTGTTATAAAATGTTAATAAGTGATATAAAATGAATAAAAAAATTCAATAGTTTATAAAGAATGTAAATAATTATCCTAATTTTATTATCCCAGAAGGTAAAGAACATAAATGATGAGTATGAATCATGTTAAGGGACTCTTTAACTAAAACATTATTTTAAATGTCTTAATTATGTATTCTTATAAATCCTTCCCTTCAATTACATGTTTTCAAAATGGTTTGTATTAATGAATTTACATTAGAATGAATTTTTTAAACAAGGTAATTTTTTAATTTTCATCAAATTATTTCAAAGTGGTATGTGGAAAATTGAATAAAAATTTTATTTTGAAACTTTTAAATTGGTTTTGATAATGGATTGGTTATTTCAATAACATGAAAATATTTCTTATGTGTGAACATGAAATTTTATGAATAAAATGTTTAATATTGAATTATTTTTTGTGTTATATTTATATTTTGTTACATTTATATGGATGTTTGGTTATATGATATTCCATGTACTAATGATTTCATTATATCCTTTAATGCATTGGGTATGAAAGTAGGATATGTTCCTATTACATTTATAAGACTGGAATGTTTGAAGTTAGTCATGTGGATATTCAATTTTTAAAAGTGAAATGTATTGAAGTAGACTATATTATTATTCAATTTTATTATAATAATTACTAATGATATCTACTTCTATATAATATATTTACTTATGAGGTTTCTTAAAAATATTTGACTTTAAAAACCATAAGATAATGAAAATATTGAAATGATGATCTATTTATTAAGGTAAAAAATGAATGTTTTAAAGAAAATTTTAATGGATTTTCACTAGACTAATAATTATTTTATTTTTTTATATCCCATAGTGGGATTTTTTTTCTCATTTTATTCTTGAAATTTTCTTTCAAAGGATTTAAGATTATTAAGGGGAAAGGGGATATCAAAATGAAATAATTGAAGTTGTTTCTCGAAAATAAGGGATTCTTTCTAAGGTTTTATATTAATGGGTGAAAATGTATAATTATTATATTTATACACTAGTAATGTATGGGTTAACATCATAAGAGTTTGAACTAATTGTCTAGAACTATAAACTAAAAAGATCCTCGAATGTGAATTCTAGTTGAAAAACCCCAGAATAGTTTATTTTTATGTCTGAGAACATACATTTTACGTCATGATAGAATCAACATTCCTCAACTCGATGGAAAGGAGTAGGGAAAAAAATTTCAATTACATTAATTCTTATGGAATCAATGACCAATTTAATAAAATATTAATTTTAGTATTTTTGTTCCTTAATTACCTGTTGATTATAAAATTAATTATGATCAATTTAATCTATTAGTCACAATAATAAATAATAAATTTATTTTTTATCTATTTACACTTTTTAGTATCACTAAAATAATTTATTATTTGGAATCCTAGTTGTTTGTTATTCTAGTAGACCATTATATTTTCATTTCCGTCTTTTGAGAGGAATATTTATCATCCAATTCAATGATGTAGGTTTTCAAAATATGTATTCTAAAATGTCAAACAGTTGATTACTATTATCATGTAAAAATTATAAGGACTAAAATTATTAACATGGGTATAATAAAATATCATAATAATATAAATGAAATATAATTTTTTACAATGTACAAGATATGAAAATATGAAATTAAATTAACCAGAAAATATTATAATAAAAATATAATTGTTATGACATAACCACTATATTATATGGTATTAATTAGATTATAAATTAAGGAAATACATATATAGTTTTAAATAATTAAAAATGTATTTATTAATTCATATAAAATAAGAACTATATTTTATAAATGTTAATTAATTCATCAATAATTCTTTTTCAATGAAATATTTTATTTTTTTTATTTATATGAGTAAATATTATAGTTTAGATTGATAAAATTTTGTAATTTTATTTTTATAAAATATAATTTTTTAACCATCATGTAATAAATATTTTTTATAGTTCTTTTCTATTTTTTGAAAATAATTATTTTCTAGGGACTAGGGAAAAATACATATTTATCATTAAAAATTTACTTTTAATTCCATAATATAAAAAAAATTTATAAAATGGTTTTAATGAGAAATATGTTATGTTATATAAGTTAATATTCAATTAAATTCCTTAGAATATATACTATATTTGAATTTGTAGAAAATATTATATTAATAAGGCCATCTTCTTAAAAAACTACTTTTGATTGTGTTTTCATACATAAAAATTTCTTATAGTTCTAAAATTTTAATCTAGATAAACTTAATTTAATATTTGGAATTAAGAGGTCAATATTTGGAAAATATGACACTTTTTCCATTATGAGTAGTAACCATGGTAAATTATTATTACCACACTAATGGTCAAATTCATTAATTAGTGTTAAATAAAATTTCACGTGAATTAATATTCTTTCAAATGCATTCCTCTATTTTAGTTGATGATCATATTTTTCCAATATTTAGAAATACATTTTAATTTGACCTTTAATTCTATTTGGATTTCATTTAGACATTTATAATATTTAAGTAATAGCTGATGTTAAAAATATCACATTATTACATTAAATTACAATATTATTACATTATTTGAATAGAAACTACAAATATGAAATTATAAATAGTTATATGAAATAAAAATAAATAATTTTTATAATGGTCATTTTAAAAAAAAAATTGATTAAATAATGACCATAAATATTATTTCCACGACAACATGATGTTACTTCAACCTGTAAAAAACAATTATATGATTCTAAAAAAAGGAATATTTATTTGATGAGATAATGATTCACATTAATAATTTGATAAATATAAAATATTTTAAATATGTTAATGTTTTATATTTTAATTCAAAATTTTCATGTTGTTTTTTAATATCAATTTATATGAATAGTTATTTAAATTTTAATAACTGTATTTTATGTTAAATATATTTTGTAATATTATATTAAAATAATAATAATTCGCAAATATGAACCCTATGGTGGGAAATATATGAAACATCATCCATTATTGAATTAATAAAAAAAATTAATCATATAAGAAAAAAATTAACCCTTTAATATAATAAATAACTTACCAATGTTATTATTATAATTTTCCACCCAAGTGGTTATACAAAATATTATACCCAATATGATATCTCAAACTATTAAAATTTAATATGATAATTTTATAAAGAACATACCACCTATTACATTTATGAAATGGGAATTTGAAAATATTATCCATGATTTAGAAAAATATTATATTATAATGTTTTATATATTCGATAAAATTTCATTTATAATAAAAATAAAACAAACAATATTATCTTATAGGATTTTACATTCAAAATAATATCCAATTTAAATAGTTCATTTGGAAGTTATTTTATATATATTCATTGGTCCATTTATTTTCCACTTATTTTATATTACTAGTTTTGATTAATAAATTGTATTAAATATTAATATCATAGTGATTTTTAAGAGATGAAAGAGTGTTAAAAGTAAGAAATAATGGAAAGAGTATTACCAAAACGTGTCAATATTTTATAAGATGGGATTATGAAATCATTTGTGTATATTTTATATAAATTATATAAATTTTAGGCCATTATTCCTTTATATTTTTATTAATAATATATATTAATTAATTCTAATATGGTCTTTCCACATGCTTATACATTTTATCTTATCTCCTCAATTCATCACCCCACATTGAGCCATCTATCTCAACCATTAACAACCCATTTCTCTTTTGTAGTTCCTTGTCTAATATTTAGTGGTTCTAATAATCTTAAAATTCTATTGTATGTGTCATCAATAAATATTATAAACAAAATATATGGATGAAATGGAAATAATAATTATTAATGCCTCCAAATTAATTTCTTATTTTAAATTCTAAAAATATTATATACTCTAAATAAAATAAATAATTTACTATTATAAATAATATAAAATTTTATTATGACTGTGGTGAAATAATTTTCAATCTCATGTACAACATAAAATAGTGGAAACATCACTCATACGTATGTATGGATTATTATCACCAAGAAGTGTGTAATAATTTTTTTCATCATCATTTCAATTTAATGGTTAAAAATATGGATGAATATTATAATTATAAAATAAGTAATTATACAGAATTATAATATCTTTCTAATAATATATCATTCTATTTAGTTTTAAAATTATGACATACCCCTTATGTATATGTGGACTATAAACTCAAAAAATTGATGTGGTCTATTTTGCATTTCCACATACATGAATAGTAATAAAGATAGATATTTTTATTATATATGATATCTATTATAAAATTATCATTATTTAAATTTAAATTATTAATTACTATTATTTTATTCAATCTATCAAAAGTTGTAAATAGTGATAGTTCATACATACATCCTATCATCTCTATGAATACAGTATTTCATTTTTTGTCTGTATCATCCATGGATGGTTTTAAAAATGTCCATATTGAATATATATATATATATAGATATATATATATATATATATAATTTTGATAGTATATGATATGGTGGAACTATGACCATGGTTCACGAAAATATCATTTCAAAACAAAACATATGTGAAAACACTATGGTCTACCCCCATTAATGGTGTATTTAATAAGGAATTATTAATAAATAATTTGTGGAAGTATGGTAAGTGTATGGTATATGATATTATTTGTACAAAATAATTTATGGAATTTGAGTAAAATAAGTTTAAATTTATTCGATTAGAGTTTTAAATCACTTATGAATTCGTTCATCCCTAAGGTGTGGGTTTATCGTGTCACAATTATTTTTGTGAGACATATGCTATATTAACCACAACATCCATCCAGGTGGGGTATATAGTTCACATTTAAAAAAATATATAATTATTACATTTCTTTAATTTTATTTATAAGTTATTTTAATATTATTTCCATAATGGGGATTATGATTCAATATTTACCTAAGTAGTAAGGGTTTGTTTAATAATCTTCGAATTATTCAGGATAGTTTTTATTTAAGTCTATATTGTGGTAATTTTATTAGAATTATATCATAAAACCAATCTATTTTCTTATCATATATTTAATCTATAAAATATCAATGTTTCTATTAAATTTAGGGTTTTAGGTACTATTTATATATAAGTAATGTTTTTAAAGAAAAACATGTATTTTTTTCAATTGGGAATCATTATCTTTCATATCCATATATTTGAAAAAAATGTAGAAATTTAATCTTTTATTAAATGATTTATAAAAATTCTATTTCCCATATTTTACCTTTCTTATAAAAATTGAAATAAAAGTAATTTTCAATCTCCAAATAACTCACTATTTACCCATAGTTTCACTACATCAAAATTAGTTGTTATTGATGGATTATTAGTTGTTGTTTAAGAAAAATCCTCAATTGTAACTCATCATATAGTGACAATTTTTTTAAAACTAACAGTAAAACATTTTCATTAAATGGAGACATTTATTCCTCTCCCCCCCACCATTTAGCCTGGTACCCCCCACAACCTTTTCTAATGACCCTGTCAAACCCTACCCCCTAAGGTAGACCCCCATCCCCCCTCACCACTGGTCCCCTTCTTCATCATCTCTTTATCCCCTTCTCCCCCTTACCACTGAGCCCTTCTCCCATGAACTCACAAAACCTGAGCTTGAGCCTCCAAGCCCTCTCACCGCAAACACTAGCCCCCTTCTCTCCCTAGGTGTTGGCCACCTTCTCTATCACCTCCATCCCCCATATTCGACTCACCATTGGTCATATTTTCTTGCATGATCCCAGAGCCCAAGCACGAGGCGCTGACCCCTCTCTCCCCCAACGTTCAGTACCCCTACTCCCTAGGATAGATAATTTAAAATTTAGTTTAGTGGGATTTGAACGTACAATGTTTATTATAGTATCAGCACCATTAATTCACCCATTTAGTTAGGATTTGATTATTTTGTTCTAATATTTTGAATTTATGAGTTTAGTTAACTAATTTATTGGTTTTTGGGGTTGATTTATGTGCCTATAGACCCATTAAATGTCTTGTGGGCTCAGGATTAGTGTGTGAGTCTTCGATTAAGGTATGTTGTTCCATTCATACACTTTAAAATTATAATGCATTATTAAATTTTTATATTTATACTAGATATAGAGATTATAATTTGTATGAAATACGTTAATTATTATCCTCACCAAATGGTTTTGGTATTGGATCTTGTTTTCATGGGATTTATATAATGGGGTTTAATATATTATGTTTCTAAATCCTTTTCGAATGAATTTATATTCTAAATAATGAAATTTTAATGGTCAATAATAATTTAAATGAAAATATTTTAAAAATCATTTTTATACTAAGAGTGGGACAAGTTTCTTTAAGGTTTCCATGAACACTTATGTGTTCTTTGATAAATATTTTTTCTATTCCATTTTTAATGATGATAACTATTCACCGGGTTGAATTTGATAAATACAATGTTGTCTTAATATGTATTTTGAGTATAATTATTCTGTATTTTTTTCTAATGGGAAGGTTTTTATATTCTATTTTACTTATAAAATACTCAACTAAAACAAAAATTGTAACGTTGTGTTGTTATTATGGATATAATATAAAAAATAATACATATGGTCATAATAATGTGTTCATAATTTACATATCATTATCTATATTATTGTTATTTTATTTTCATGCCAATAATATTGCCTCACTTTCTTATGACTACCCTCTTAAGATCCCTAGGGTTCTTGTCTTGTAGATACTAGATCAAGATGAGCTCTTTTCCCAAAGAAAATGTGTTTCTAAGACTAGTGATGTAGCTTTTTCTAAATCCCATTGATCAAATTAAGTATTTTTGGTCACTTATCATATGTTGATGGTTTACCGAATTAGTGATGTAGAATTACTAGATTTTTTGAGTGGTAAATGTTGTTCTATGATAGAATTTTTTTTGATTGTGTACTCCTAATTATATTTCTAACTAGATATTTTTCATTCTTTTACATTAATATATTTTGTTTCTATTTTTTTAATTTATTTATCATTATTTATGTCCAATTATTACTTCTTTGATTTTGTGAACTCCTTTTGTCAATTTGAAGATATTATTTCTTGTCACATCTTAATTTCCCTTTATTGATCACATTTACATATTTTTTTTAATGTTAGTATTTTTAAAAAAATTAATCAAGAATTTATGATTTATTGGAACTTACTTCTTTTGAATGTGATCATGTGTAATTTCTTTTTCATATATTAATTTTCATTTATTAGTTTCCAGTATTTTCAATAGATGATGTACCATACACTTTTCTATTGAATAAATAGTAAAATTACTCAAATATGTCAAAAAAAATTTCATCCTTAGATGGATGGATATAATATTTATGTGATCCCGATTTTTGATCAAATATTCATGTCATAATTTCTTTTCAAGAAGAATAATTTAAAACATAAAATATCACTTTCACATGGCTTATACATATCTGAATTTCAAAATGAAAAAAATTAAATTCACTTATTATGGGTACGTGATGGGATTAAAACTGTTAAGAAGATGTTATTTTAACCAAACTCTATCATTATAGTACATTAATGGGAATTTATGATTGAATTTTTTTCTATAAATGGTTTATCCAATATGTTATTTGAATACGAATATGTCCTATAATCCTCTATTATTAAAATATAAAAATATGTGGGTGAATATAAAATAATTCACTTCTTATAAAACAACATCAAATACTCCAACTTTGAATGTAGTGGAACTGTTATGAAATTTTGAATCAAATCTATTTTGTTTGAAATTTTACTTATGTAAATAATTGATAACATAATGTTTAAATAAAAAAATATAATCTCTTAGATCACCACTATAAATTATATTGATGCATTATGTTACACCCCAGTTAGCTTGATATGTGTTTGAAATCAAAATCAAATACTATGGTGATAGAGAATTACTAGATTCACCTAGACTAAATTAAATTATACTATTTCACTCATGATGAATGTATCAAATTATCAAATGTATTATTTTTCTATTTCTTATATTTCACATGATACTATCCAATATATTATTCATTTTTTTAGTTAACATATTTTAGTACTTATATTACTCTTATTATAACTACATGGGTTGTGGTATATTCTTTACTATTTATATCCTTTCTTATATAGTACATAATGCTTGATATAATTTTTTTAATTATTAGTAGTATCATTCTAATATTGATAAAATATGTATCACATTACCGATGAACACACCTCAGTATGTTATGGGATTGGATATTTTTTAAAAATTTTCATTTTCCAAGTGATATGTTGATTGGAGAATAATATTTCCATATTTTAAATGTAAAATTAGAATATTTTATACAAAATGAGATGTTTGTGAATGGTTTGTATTGAAGTTATTCAATAATCGAGATTTTGTTTGTCATTGTAAAGGAAACTAGTTTATTAAAGAATGTTCGAAGGCTAATTTTAATCCACAGAATGAGGTCCCAAATTCATTGACAATGAACAATGGAATGAAAACCCTTATAAAAAATTCATTCTTTATTACAGGATATAATAATAAAATTCAAAATATTTTAGAACAACCATTTGAGAGTGCTAAAAATAACATCTTGAAATGACATGGTTTTTAGACAATAGTAAAACTAGATAAAGATTCTAACATATCATTAGATCGTCCTCTTGATTCAATGAAGAATAATGTATGTGAAAGAATAAAGGAGAAGACATATGTGTATCATAGATTAGTTGACTATGGAAAACAAGTCCAATATAGTAGTTGTCTGAAATTTTCAAAACGTTATTTTTTTCATAATATGTATCCTATAAAATTCTAATGTTGAAATACAAATAATGTGTTGTCTATGATATTGATTTTTTGTGTGTGATGCATTCCCTATATCAATGACCCCTGATTATATTTATGATATGAAAAAAGTTGTTATAAATACTGGTCTGAATTATAAAAAATTACTTGTGTGTCTTAATGATTTTATTCATTATTGGGGAGATGATTAAAGCAGAAATAATTAAAAAAATATTCTTCATTTAGATGGAATTCAATGGGTGATGTTGGATGTATAAATCAACATAATACTATCATGAAGAAATAAAGAAACACGCCTATAAATATTTTTTTTGAGTCAAAACTAATTCCATATTATTTTTCAATTCCTTAATATTTTGGGATATTGTTGAGTCAATAAGGTTTCTTTTTGACTTTATCATTCCTTCTGTTTTTGAAAATCACAAACACATTATCTTAAGGAAAATTTCATTTCACCCTATGCCTTGATTTCATAAGGAAAATATCATTCCCCATGGATATTATTCATTACCAAGCTTTTCACTGATCAATTTATCCCTAATTATAAAATTAAATTTCATATCAAAAACCACAAAAACACATATATATTTAGATATAAAGCATTCTGTTTTTCAGATCTGAATTCAATTTATGAACTCTTCTGAGTTCTGACTCCGAGTTCATTGAATTCAGACTCCAAAACCTTCTGAGCCCCGACTACGTGTTCACTAAATTCAGACTCTGAACTATTCTGAATTCAGACTCTAAACATTTTAAGTTCAGACTCTAAACTCTTCTGATGTCAGACTCCGAACATTTTATGTTCAGACTCTGAACTCTTCTAAATTTAGACTCGTAATTCTACTGAATTGAAGACTCCGAATTTCCCTGAAATTCAGACTCTATAATAATATAGATTTCTAACTCCGAATTTTTTTGATAAATAGAATCTGAATATACATGTATTATAGACTCTGAATAGTTTTTGGTTAGACTCCAAACCGTCATTTTTTTCTTACACTATGATAAATGAACATGAATAAATAACCATATTTTGTTTTCTCGTGTTTTGGTTATAATACAATGTTGTTCATTCCGTTACTAACTAACTCTTGTTTGAGTTACATGTGTATAGGTCCCTCTTAAATTCAAGGAAAAATATGACCGTTGGAGGAGGGAGTCGTACGTTAAAGTTTTTCCTATAAATAGGAGCTCTTTTGAACGAGCTTAAGATTTTACTTTTGGGAGAACACACATACATGTTGTTGAAGTGATTTATAGAGAGAGAGAGAGAGGATCTTATAAAATCTAAAGCTTTGTGCATAATGTTTTAACAACTTGTTCAAAGTTTTCTTCTTGTAGAATTTCATTGTGAAGAGGTGTGATTTCCTTAAAATCGGAGATTTCTGGTTGTGAAGTCAGAGGTGCTGATTCTCATACAAATTGAGGGCTTACAAGGATATCAGGACAGATACCGATATTTGGATTGAGGGATTACCTAGGTTTGGGTAGGACAGACTTTCTTGAAAGTATAAATCAAGTTAAAATTATCCAAGGTTGTTGGATACCCTTCTCTTAGGGTTAAAAGATTTACTACTTGTTACTTTTAGTGTTTAAATTTTGTTTTCTTCTATAATTTTGGATGTTGAGGAAAGTATAACTATCTTATACTTCCTTAGACTTGTATTATTACTCAATAAGATTCTATATACATTAAGGTTGAATATTTGCGGACAAAGAGGTGTTGTGAATTTCGTTTATATAAAATTTCCTTAAGGATTTTATTAATTATTCAATTCACACCATCCCCCTCTTGTATATTGAGTATCTACACCATAATTTCATACTACAATAATTATCATATCTATCATTCAATCGATCCAACAATTGGTAACAGTGAAATTCGTTCAATATGAATTAATCTCATAATTTGATTTAGAAGAGAAATATTCTTCTTCACTTTTTTAGAATCAGATTCCCTGAGTCATAAAGATCAGATTCATATTTTTCTGAGAGATACTCTAGTTATATTTTCCTTTCATCGGATATATTTTTTTTACAAACTATTATTACTAACAAGTTTGTTTAGAAAGATTTTCCTTATGATGGAAGGTTTAAATGTTTGTTATATTGATAATATAAATCCTACCTGACCTCCTATTTTTGATGGAAATGATTCTGAGTACTTGATAGATTAGATGAAGACATTTTTTATTAACACTGGAATTGATAACTACCTGATGCTGACAGGAGACTATAAGATTCCTGATAAGGAATCAAGAACTTTTACTAATCAAGAGAAATCATAATATCATGAAAATTTCAGAGTCATAAATACATTGCTATGTTCTATGAATACGAACATCTATAGTCAAATATCTTCATCTGAAGCTGCAAACAGTATCTGGAAGAAAGATGAAGTTACATATTTTTGTACTTCTAATGTTATAAAGACAAGAAGATCTATGTTGAGAGCTGAATACAATGGCATTTACTTTTCTTATGTAGAACCTATAAGAAAAGGTCAGTAATGGGTCATGACTATTGTGAATATCTTAATGTATATGGTAGAAAAGATTTGGATGATGAGGCTATTTTATATAAGATCATAGACATCATACCAATTGGGTGGGAGTCCAAGATGATAGCAATTGATGAGAACAGGAAAGTCACCCAGATTTTCATTAGAAGAATTGTTTGGAACTCTTCTTCAGCATGAGACTAGAATGGAGAGAGATGATGATAATGTTAAAAAGAAGAATGGGAAGGGAGGAGTTGATTTTACAACTACTTCAAAACATATGAAATCCATGACTCCAAAAAGAGTAACTAGATCAATGTAAAATAAAGTCAGTACTCAATCAGATTCTAGTGATACAAAAATTTCTGAGAATGAATTAGCTAATCTTTCTTGGAAAATGAACAAGATTGTAGTTCATAAGAACTATAAAAATAAGTTCAAGAAGAGAAACTACAAATATAAGCATGATGGGGAAGATACTTGTTACGAATTTATAAGAACATGTCATATCAGACCTGATTTCCCTCAATTGAAAAGGAATGAACAGAAGGAAAGGAATTTAGAGATAAACAAGAATAAGTTCTATCATTTGAAGCATAAGAAAAGACTTATTACAAATGACACTTGGAGTGATAGCTATGGAGAGTCTTCAAAAATTGAATCTTCTAAATATGAATCATCAGCATAGAAAAATATTGGATTCATTGCTACTACTTATTTCCCAAATACATGTCTTATGGACAAGGTATGCTCTACTGAGGTTTTAAAAAATTTATCTCTTAATAAAAATTACTATTATGAAGATATTACTTTTAATGAAGATACTTCTTCATCGGATAATTAACAAATACCTTTATAAGAAGAAGTATCTAGATTTTTGAAGCTGTTAGAAGCATGAAATTGTAAAATTTCTATGAAACTAGATAAGGAAAATACTAGTGAAGACGTTATTACAAAAGATATTTCAGACCGATCTAGAGAACATAATGATAACAATGAGCTTCTCGAACAACATTATAAATACCTTACGGAAGTAAATTATGAAAAGGAAAAATTTATAAAGATCATAACAATTCTATTTTAAAAATGAATGCTTTCGAGGGAAAATCGAACTCTAAGGAAATAATTCTTGAGGATAGGAATTTAGTCATAAGAATAAAATCTAAAATATATTGTCATAATAAAATTATTGCAAATTTACTTCTGGTAAAGAAAATTTTGACAAGATGTATTCTGAAATCAACCTTTAAGGAAATACTACTGGAGTAGGTTATACTCAAAGAAAAACTATTTTCAAATACAACTATTTTTTTCCATCCAGAGCCCCTTTTTGTACTAAATGTCAAAGTGTTAGGAATTGGAAGAAAAATTGATCGTTGAAAAATGTTCAATCTCTTGGGATTCATAAAGCTTATTTTTCTAAACATATTTGGATACCCAAAATTATATTTTCTAACAATTCCATATCCAAGAAAATTTGGATTTTAAAAGTCTAGCATTCTTATTTTCATGAAAATAAGGAGAGTACCAACAGAAATACTTGGTACAAGATAGTGGACATTCCCGACATATGTATTGTAACAAAAACTAGTTTTAAAATATTATCAAGAAAAAAGGATGACGTGTAACTTTCCGAGATAATGTAAAGGGAGAAATTATTGTTATTGGTAACATTGTTCTTCTTGGAAAAACATTGATTCCAAATGTTTGATTTCTCAAGGTTCTTAAGCACAACCTCATTAGAAAAAGTCAATTATGTGATGAAGGCTAACTTGTGAATTTTTGGAATGACAAGTGCATAATACACAATTCCAAGGAAGGGTTTATTATTTCTTCCAATAGGTAAGGGAATTTTTAAACACTAAACATAGAAGACATTAGGTGCCAAGATCTACCTTGACTTAGTGAAATGGAAGATCATTTTACATTATGGAACAGATGGTTAAGAAACTATAACCTTAAGAACCTATGAAAAATCTCAAAGAAAAGACTAATTAAGGATCTACTGGAGCTTGGATATGATTCTTAAAAAGTTTGAGATCCTTGTCAATATGGAAAGCAACATAAATCAAGTTTTAAATCAATCAGTGAAGTCTAAACCACTGATGTATTACTATTAGTGCATATGGATCGTTTTGGTCCAACACGAACTAAAATCATTGGAGGCATATATTATGTATTTTTCATAGTTGATGATTACACTAGATTTATGTGGTTCTTTTTTCTAGAAACGAAATCTAAATCTTTTTCTTATTTCAAATGTTTTATAGCCCATGTTAAAAATGATAAAAACTTTCTTTTGATTAAAATTCATACTGATCATGGAGGAGAATTTCAAAATTATGATTTTGAAACTTTCGAGAGTAGAAATGGAATTACTCATAACTTCTCAGCTCCAAGAACACCTCAAAAAAATGGTGTTGTTGAAATAAGAAATAGAATTAATCAATAGATAACAAGAACCATGATGAGTGAGTATTCTATAACCAAACATTTTCAGGATGAAGCTATATGTACTGCTTGTTATACTATAAATAATGTTTTTATTGGACCTTTTCTTAATAAAACTCCTTACGTGTTTTGTAATGGTAGAAAAACATGACCTTCCTACATTATGGTTTTTTGTTTCAAGATATTCATCTTTAATACTAAAGATAATTAACATAAATTCGAACGAAAATCTGATGAAAGAATTTTCCTATGATAATCCACAACTTCTAAGGATTATAGAGTTTTCAATTAAAACACTTGTTCTGTTGAAGAGACAGTACATGTCAAATTTGATGAAACTAATCGTCTTGTTTTTAAACAACCCCAACCTACGTCTTCAGATGTGGTTTCAAAAACGGATTATCAACCTTTGTTAAGAGGTCATTCTGATTTGAAAAATGTCTAGGAATAAATTTCTAAAGCATTTACCCCAGAATATTTCCTACCCTGGGCTGATGAACAAGTATTACAAAACTCAAATTAGTTGTTACTTTAGAATTATCGAAGTGATAGTATCATTGGTGGTGGAAATCAACCTGTAAGTATTAGATGTTCCTTTTGAAATTAAGTTGAACATCTGCCATTCCTTTCCCAATTAGAACCGAAAAGCACTAATGAAGCATTAGTTTATGATGATTGGATAAAATCTATATAAGATGAGCTAAATGAATTTGAAAGGAATAATTTATGATCCAAGGAAACTTCAGTTATTGGAGTAAAATGGGTCTTCATAAATAAGTGTTATAAAAATGGAATCATAGTAAGAAATAAAGATAGATTGGTTGCTAAAGGCTATAGTCAACTAGAAGGAATTGACTATGAAGAAACATATTCTCCAGTAGCTAGACATGAATCTATTCATTTTTCACTACCTTTGTGGCATTCTTCAATTTCAAAATTTTTCAAATTTATGTGAAATGTGCTTTCCTTAATGGTTTAGTTCAATAGAAAGTTTTGTTGAACAACCTCTTGGTTTTTAAGATAAAAAATATCTTGTACATGATTATCAACTTACCAAATAATTGTATGGATCTATGTGAGCCCCTAAAGCTTGGTATGATAGACTTACTGGATTTTTTCTTCAATATAATAACGTTAATAGAAATGATGATCTTACCCTTTTTGTAACGAAAGATAAGAAAAATGTTTTTATTATTAAAATTTATGTTGATGATTTTATATTTGGTTCAACTCAGCAATCATTAACTGATTTCATTGCAGATCTAATGAAATCTGAGTTTGAAATGAGTATGATGGGTGAGTTAACATTTTTCCTTTATTTTCAAATTTCTCAAAAACCAGAAGTAATCTATAAATCCCTACACAATTATATTAAAGATATTCTTAAAAAGTATGGATACGACAACACTAAGAGAATTAGTACTCCCATTGGTACCTCAAACACACATGATCTTAATGAGGCTTGGAAACCAGTAGATCAATCATCTTTGAGAGGTATGATTGGATGTTTAGATTTAATGACAACTAGTCTTCCATAATTAATGTTTTATGTATATTTATGTGAAATATATCAATCCAATCCTGTAGAATCTCATCTAATTTTAGCAAAAAGAATTTTCTCTACATAAAGGGAACCACGAATATATGACTATTTTATTCTTGTAGAAATTATTTTATTTTAAATAGTTTTTTGGATGCTGGCTTTGGTGGATATAGAATGCATAGATAAAGTACATTGTAACTTTTCATTTCATAGGAGATTCATTTGTTTCCTGGTCATGCAAGAAGCAACACTCAGTAGGACATTCAGCTGCAAAAGATGAATATGTAGTAGCTGGAAGTTGCTATTATCAAGTATTGTAGATGCAACACACACTCACAGACTATGGTATGAGTTTTACCAAAACACTAACTCATTATCAACTGATATGATTCTTCAATTTATGGGAACAAAAGATCAACTTGCTTAAATTTTCAAAAAATCGTTATCCTCCAATATATTTGGATACACTAAACAAAAGATAGATATAATAACAATAAGTTAATCTTCCTTGTTAACTTTCTATTGAAACTAATATATTTACAGTAATAAACACCTTTTCATAAGGGTAGTACATTTTCTTGTCAAATTTTCAAAATATTTCATAAAAAAAATTGTGTAGTCAGATTTTCAAAATCTTTTGTAACAAAAATTTTCATAGTCTTATTTTTTAAATCCATCATAATGAATATTTTAAAAGTCATATTTTTCAAATCATTCGTAATGAAAATTCTTGTAGTTAGATTTTTTATTGAAAATTTTCATGATAAATATTTTCCGACATAAAATTTTCATAATAAATATTTTCATACTCAATATTTTTGTAGTGAAGATTTTTGGAGTTAAAATTTTCATAATGAAGATTTTCATCCTTAAAATTTTTGTAATAAAGATTTTCGTAATCAAAAGTTTCGTAATGAATATTTTCATAGTTAAAATTTTCGTAATGATGATTTTAATACATAAAATTTTTCTAATGAATATTTTCATACTCAAAATTATTATAATGAATATTTCCATACATAAAATTTTTCTAATGAATATTTTCATACTCGAAATTTTTTTACTGGAGTTTTTCATTTTCAAATTTATTTTTCATAATAAAAATTATCAGATTCTAATGTTCTTATTAAAATTTTCCTCAATATGAAAAAGCTTCATATCAATATAAAATTTATATTTCCTTTTTTGAGTTTTCATAATCATCCATTACTTTCTGGTAGTTTATTTTGATTTTTAATTTTTCAGATTCTATTTTCCTTAAATCTGAATGTTTTTGTTAAAACCCTCAAAAGATTGGATCCAAGTATTCATTATGTCTATCATATCAACCTTTAGTTCTGATTAGAAGGACATTCATCCATTGTATTGAGTTTATAAGATGAATCGTTGCATCAGTGACTATATAAATGACCCTCCGATGGTTGTCCCACATCGAATCTCAAGCTCTCGCGTGATGAAGTTCTTCCCTTTGGCATATGCTCATTCCGATTTTTCAAAATTTTCTCAATTCCGAATGTCTGTTGAAGAATCCTCTCAAAATTATATGTCTATTTTCAAGCCAATATCGGTGTGTCATGTTTATAGAAAAAGGATGGTGTACCCACACACCTTTAACAAGTATGATTCGATTATCTCGAACAACATTAAGCTAAACGGATGGGAGAGAATTTTCGTATCAAAGCTAGGGGATCAAGACTTAGTATATCATGATTTTCTTGTTGATTTTTATGAATTAGTCAATTTTTTTATGAATTAAGTCAGAGAGATGTTTTCATTCAATATCTATGGAAAAACTTATTCTCTTACATATACAAATATAGCTAATTTGGTTGATTTTCCATACGAAGGGGAAGTCGAGTTATGTTCTCATAAGATAATAGATGTCAACAGAATCTTTTTTTAGGTGAAAGATATTGAGTACCTCAGTCTTAAAGATATTAAGACTTTGAATATTTCTCATATCACCACAAATTATCAAACTCTGAAATTATGGGTTCATGGATTCATCATTCCGAGAAAAGGTGATAAAGATGCATTGAGGAAAAGTGGCATGTATATCTTGGATTTCATGGTATATCTAAGGAAGATAAATTTGGTTAAGCCTATTCTCATTACTATTGAGAATATTAATAATGTAAACTTGAAGGATCATATAATCATGTATCCATCCATTCTCTCCAACTTAATTGATTACTTCTTAGAATTTTTTAAAATTCCTTGTTGCTCGAATACATATAATTAAAAAGTCATGTTAGTCAGATATGATACCCTAAAGAGGATGAAAATTGGTTTTTCAACAGACTCCGGAAAATTTATGACCTACCTGATGAAAAAAAAGATGTTGTTCTGAAAAAACAAGAAGTGGTTGAACCCTCGAAAAAAGTAGGAATTAAAAGGAAGTTGAAGGAAGTAGAAGATGAAGAAAAAATCACAAAAGCTAAAGAAGCTCAATCCGTACCCCCAAAAACAAAAAAGATAAAATCATATCTAGATGATGTATTTTCTAAGAGGAAAGAAGACAAACCGGACATGAAAGTAGGGGATCCATGTTTTGGTTTAGATCCTACAGATAAAAAATCCTTAATAGAAATGATAGATTATGATCTTGAAAAGAAACCTAAAGAAAAGAAGTAAAAGAAGATGATGACTGAAGCCAAGATACTGCAATCCCTTCTAAGGGATACTGATAAATCATCAGTGATCATTCTGGTACCAAAATCTTTCCTGGTAGATGCATTACCTGGAACCCTGGGTAAGAAATTCCTTCCTCCAGAAAAAGTACAAGAAATGATTATTGAGGAAAAATATGTAGAGAAGGTAGTGGATGAAAACGAAGAAGCTGAAAGCAGTGGAGTCATCAAATATTTGATTAATAAAGATGAATAATTTCATGAGAAGGAAATCCCATCAAAGAAATTGTCAATCGAGACCCTTCATGCTGAATCTTCCAAGCTTGTTACTCCTGGGATAAATGACAAGGTTGAAGATGATGTGAATAATATCTCTGAGGAAGAATGTTATAATCATGACTTCATTCACACTGAGGATATTTATGCAAGGGAAGAGAAAAAATATATGAATGAAGATAAGAGTGTTTAGCTGTCTGACAGTGAACATAAATCTCTGGATGAAGAAGTCATTCAAGAAAATTGATAAGGGAAAATAGGTGGTTGTAGATAAACCCTGTAAAGATATTTTGAAGAAGACTAAAACTGGAAGATCTTCAAAGAGGAAACTTGCTGAGTTGTAAAAATAAGACTCATGAAGAAAAATTTCATATTCGGAATCGTCATCGCTTGGAAATGATTTCATTTTTTAGTCATTGTAGAAGCATGTTGGGACCAATCCAATTTTTCAAAGCATTGATTCGAGATTCCTGATGCTTCTTCACACTTTGAACCAGAAATTAGTTTTATTATCCATGGTGATGGATAAATGTGTAAATATTGAGGCTAAACTCTTGAATTTCATCATTAACTATGATGCCCACAAATGGTATTTTAAGAAAATGGTTATCTGGTCAAAGAAGACAGTTGAAGATTTCAGAGATCTTGATGTGTTCTAAGATAGTGTCATAGAGTCATTTGACATTGAAGATGGTAAGATCAAGGATCTGAAAAGTAGTTTTGAAGAAAAGATGATTCTGGAACAAAATTATGGGATTCATGAATTGAATAATTTCAATGGGAAGTTTTATTTAGTATCTCAAAGCTGGAAGATAGAAATAAATCTTCATATTGAGATTGAAGAGAAGCTTGTTGAGCTGGAATATGTCCTGAAGGATCTGGAAGAGGCTCTTAAGGCTCGTGATGATAGAATCAAAGCCATAGAGAAGAAAGTAGAGGATCAGGATTATATGTTTAAACGAGCAGAAAAAGATCATAAGGAGATCAAGAATCTGAAGACAAAACTGAAGAACCTGATTCCCTAGGAAAAGGAAGGATGATCATGCTTAAATCTGATCTTTTGTTGTATTCCTTTCACTGTACAATTTTTTCTAATCAGAATGAATTTTTTGTTTCTTGTATTTTGAATGTTTTCTATTAATTTTTTGGTACAATATTATCATTTCCATTTTCTATATTTCATTTTGAAAACCACAAAGGGAGAGAAAGGAAAAAATAATTCTATGTTATGATGAAATATCTCAAAGTAAGGGGGAGTTCATCTAAGGGATAGTTTTCATTACAATGATTACCGAATTCATGATAATGAAAAATCTCATTCCGGAGATCTATAATATGATCCTAAGTGTTCCAAATCCTAAGGGGGAGTTAGTCGTATTCGTCTTTGCCCATGTTTTATGGAGATAAGTTTTATTTTGAAAGTCGTATTCTAATACCTTATATTCTTTTTTGTAAGGATGTATTTACTTTCCAAAAATGGGGAGATTGTTGAGCCAATATGGTTTCCTTATGATTTTTCCGTTCTTTTATATTTGGGGAGATTATTGAGTCAATAATTCTTCCTTATGACTTTACCATTCCATCTTATTTTTAAAATCATGAACACCTTATCTTAAGGGAAATTTCATTTTACCCAATTCATTGCATTCAAAAGAAATATTTCCTTCCACACGGAAATTTATGCTTACAATTTTTTTTATTGATCATTTTATCCCTATTTTTAGAATTCGGTTTTGTATACAAAACCTCAAAATCATATATATAATTAGATATAAATCATTTTGTTTTTTGGATCTGAATTCAGGTTCTGATCTCTTTTGAGTTCTGACTCTATGTTATCGGAATTCAAACTCCAAACCATTCTGAGTTATGACTCTGAGTTCAATGATTTCAGACTCCGAACTCTTCTAAATTCAGAATTCAAATTTTGTATGTTCAGACTCCTAACTCTTCATAATTTAGACACCAAATATTTTATATTTACACTCCAAACTCTTATGAATTCGGACTCTTAATTCTACTAAATTCTAGACTCTGAATTTCCTTGAAATTCACACTCTAGAAATATTGAGAATTCTAAATCTGAATTTTTTTGATAATCAGAATCTAAATATACAAGTATTATTGACTCTGAATAGTTCTTGGTTAGACTCTATACTTTCCTTTTTTCTTGAAATCCAAAAAATGAAGTTGCTAAAATAACCATATTTTTTTACTCATGATTTGGTTATAAAATGTTGTTGTGGATTTAGTTACTAATTAACCGTTTTTTTGAGAGACATGTGTATAGGTCCTATTGAAATTCATGGAAAATATGGTCATTGGAGTATGGAGCCTACAGTTGATGTTGTGCCTATAAATAGAAGCTCTTTTGAATGAGCTCAAGAGTATACTTTTGGCAGAACTCGCTTACATGTTATTGTAGTGATTTCTTGATAGAGGGGACCTTATAAACGCTCAGGCCTTATGAAGAAATATTTAATAGCTTGTTCAAACTTTTCTTCGTGAATAATTTCTTTTTGAAGAGGTGTGATTTCCTTTAAATCAGTGACTTTGGGTTGTGAAGTCAGAGGTGCTGATTTCCTTACAAATTGAGGTCTTACGAGGATAGCAAGACAAATAATGATCATCTGATTGAGGGCATACCATGAATTGGGTAAGACATACTTTCATGAAAGTATAAATCAAGGTAAATTTATCCAAGGTTGTTGGATACCCTTAACTTTGTGTTCAAATATTTCTTACTTGTTACTTGTAGTGTTTCAATTTTGTTTTCCGCTATAAATTTAGTTGTTGAGGAAACTATTACTATCCTATAATTCCATAACCTTGTACTATGATTAAATAAGAATATAGAAGATTTAATGTATAATATTTGTTGACATAGAGGTGTTGTGAATTTTGTTTATATACAATTTTCTTAAGTATCTTTTTTAAGTATACAATTCACCCCTCTTTTATATTGAGTATCTATACCACAATTTGATAGTATAATAAGTATCATATCTATCATAAAATTGATCAGATAGTTTTACATTTTTTCCCATATATCATTGATTATAAATATTTTTAATGTCATTGAAAACTTTAAAACACATGATGTGTCATTCAATAGAAAATAACAATGATTATAAAGTGTGATCTCAAGACAGATGATAATGGAATGTATACTTTGATAATTTTTTCGATGAAAAATTTGTAAAAAGTTACATTTCATCCAATTTTAAAACATGTGGAGGTATATGATGGTTATTCATGTAATATATCAAGGTGAGTGGACTTCAATCCTTGTTGGTTGAATGGATTGAAAATTTAGGTTTCATATATTTTTTACAGCAGTTTCTATAATTTTCACTGCATATATTAATACCTAAAAATGTTTCTGTTATTATTATAAAATTTTTCAAATTCTATAAATAACTATGTGAGAAAACTATATAACCTTTTAATATTTAAAACCATCAAGAGAGATTTTTATTGACACTTTGTGAAATTAATATTGTCTTTCCTTTATTGTTTTTTCTATCATGATACATTTAACTATGAATTTGGTCTGGGAAGATAATTTAGGAGGCCCCATATATTGTTGATGCATATATCCAACTTAGAGGTGCATTATTTATTTGTTTTTCATTTAATAAATAAATTCATGACAATTCCATAAATAGTAAATTTCTTTTTTTATTTTATTTCACAAGTATAATGGGAATTTAAAATCACAAGTGAAATGTAAAGCTCAACATGAAGGCTATATTTTTAAATCTTATTTGGCAGAGTAAATTCTTAAATTTTTTTTCTAGTAAACAGGATGATATTGAGGAAAGATTAAATTGATTTGGGAATGTTGATGGCACATCGACTCTATCTCAAATACATGTGAAATAAAAAAAATCATGTTGTTGGCTGATCAGTTGGGAGGAGCTCAGATATTACACTAATAAAAATAGAATTATTACAGGCACATAGATATGATTTGTGGAATAATGTTATTTTAGATCAATTTGTTATATTTATGAGGATATCAACCAATAAATGAGTAATAGTTAGAATAATAAATGAGAAAGATACAACAAAATATATTAACAAATAGCTTGAATAATGATTTTCGTGATGCATATATTCATAAATATTGTAATCAATTCAGATATTAGGTTGGAACATTTTTTAAAAAAATCTAATAATTTATATTTGTTTTTTTATCATGAATTATAATACATGAGTTGATCTTTTAGAATATTTATATTTTCTTGTTATGTGTCTACAAAAAATGGCTACAAAGTTTGACACATACAATGTGAATGGATTTAAATTTTATAATGTCAATTAGGAAGGGGGTTTGAGAACATAGAATAATTGTAAATTTACATATTTCAATGTGGGGTTATGTGGAATATTGACTGATAATATTTAATTAAACTACAATAAGAATTTTTTTGTCGTTTTATTCAAATTCAATTGGGTTTATATTACCACGAGTGTTGAAAGAGATTACTTGCAATTTACCTTTGTAAAATTCACCCGCTTCATGGATGTTTGGGATAGTGAGTTACATGATTCATATATCTTACCATCAGAACGTAAAATGGGATATTGTGTTAATGGTGTTGATGATAAAGGGTGAATTTTTTTTCTTAAATTAAAAAAAGAGACTAGTTTTATATGGGTGATGAATTAGAATATTTTACCTCAAACCATAAATCCCTTCAACAAAAGAAAAAATGATTTTTATTCATGATGATATGGAAAAAAATATCCTTGATAGGGTGGATAGAGTAGATGTAATGTTGATGGAGTAGGATAATAACATTATAGAAGGATAAAATCATTTTATGTGCAGTCATCAATTAATTTATCTATATCTTGTGTCATTTGTGATGTCATTCATTATCCTAGATAAATAAATTTCATTATTTAGTATTGTGAATCTATTATAATTTCTATTTTTTCTACATAAATTTTTAAAAATATATGTTTTGAAGTATATTTTATTTGATTAAATGACATGAATTCCAAGGAGGGTGAATTATACTGATTTTAGTTGACTCTGAATTGATATTCCCTTAACCATACCATTATATGATGATACATCTATCCCCTTCCCTATATCATCTCAGACCCAATCCACATTACCCCAATATTTTCTCTCACACACTCCATTACCGTCTCATCAGTAGCTCAGTTGATGCCTCCCCATTCAGCTGCTTATGTAGTTAGGGAGGAGTCCACCACTCCTCGTTCTTTATGGGGACATTGGAGGGTGATTGTTATAGGTACAAATTTTAATATTATTAATTTTATTTTAAATTTTTATACTATTAATTATTTTTTCATAATATATGAACACAATGATACTATGTATAAAAATAGGTAATGTTCAAATGACTAGAATCTGAATGGACTAATGATTTTTGTACCATTTGACTACATTGGGGTCCCTACAGAAAACGTTGTAGGATTATTTGGCCAGATTCTAGTCTAGTTTGTGTTGGAGCTAGTTACCCTTCAAATTACATATGATAACTGGTGGCATATACCTTCATCTTATAAGAATCATTTTTTTATTCAAAGATAAAGGTATTTTTGTTGAATTGTGGTGTAATTGAATGTAATTATGTTATTAAATCCTATATTTTCAAAATGAATCTATTTTTATAGATGTTTTTCAATTTTCTCATTACTGATCTGATAACGCGAATGTAAACCTTGAAAATTTTGGGAAAGAAAAGGAACACAATTAATTGGAGATTGTGGAAGAAATTCAAAGATACTTCATCTAAAACCCATCATCTATAATAAATGGTACCCAATAGGGTACCTACATAGAAATGGAATGTTTTTATTGATAGCTTTCATGATATAAAAAACATGGTATTTAAATACAAAATTTTATATTAATTTCAATTTATATTTATATGTGAATATGAAAAGGGTATGACATTTGATTCATTACTATTAAATTAAATATAAATTATTTCCAGATATTTCAAGGAATAATCCATCATTTTGGTCTAAGAAAATCACCCCCATGATGTGGTGTCAAATAGTTTTTCTAGAATCCGATTGAGTATGGTAATATTTTCAATAATTTATATTTTTATAAGACAATAGTATTTGTAAATAATGTAAATTTTTTAATTTATCTATGTTTAATGTAGTCAAAAAATTTAAGACACCAAGCATATCAAATAGTTGTTTGGTTAGATGTTCATAAGAAACCTATGGTAGTTTTGTTAATTATCCAACCAAAGAATTTGAGGTATGAATCCATTTTTCATTATAATTACTTATTATCAGTTGTAACTATGTAAAATTATTTTTTTTTCCAATTTGAAAGATATTTTATTCATAGGAAAAAATCAATGAACTATGGGATGCCAATCCCAAGATATCATACTCAGTCTCATAGTATGACCATGTTGGTTATGTCTTGAGGAAGGGGAATCCTAGTCAAGAGCATGGGATGGTTTTGGGACAATTACCATCTAAGGTTTTTGTCCAGACATCATGGATTTAAAGTGAATATTTTATTTATGGGAGTCACTACATACCATGATACACTCAGAGATAGTTTGTTTCTATGAAGACCATAATTTAAGGAAATATAGGAGATATGTCTGCATTACAGAATGAATTGGTTGATTTTTTTAGAATATTACTGAATATATTCTTGGGGATATTTCATCAATTACTCGTGTTGATAAGGTAAGTCACACTACTTCAAAATAATTTAATTCACAAAATTTTATTTATTTTATTCTTATATATAAATATACAACATAATTTAATTTTCAATATAATTGTATTAGAAGTGTCGACATCAAGAAGTAGAGATAGATATGGATATACTGAATGCTAGGGTTCATCATCGAGCAATGATTAGGGGAAATAGTTTTTTCATGTAACATTTGTGGTACAGAGTATTCACATAACAGTTTCATTATTTCAAATTTTTGAAGAGCCTAAAACCATTTATATAATGTTTTTTTAGTTGTATGGTTTAATGTTATGGTTCATGTAAATTATAATATATTTTTATGTTTGATAACATTCTTTAATTAATGATTCAGGGGACTATGTCAATTAATATCATTTATTAGTACTTAAAAAATTATATAAGACAATTTTGGGCCTCTTAACATAAAAATATGTTCTCTTTAGCACTATAGGTAATTAAGATTATCTAGTGAACATTTTACTATTATTATATGGTAATGTGTAAACTAAAAGGTGATTTATGGTTTTATCTAGATATGATACTTGACGTTGATATCCATGAATGGTGTCCCTAATCCCAATTGGATATGTATGATAGGAAGAAGGCCAGGAAAAAAATGGCAAGATGACCAAATGGGTCATGATTTATGAGAAACACCTTAATAAGTGCGGGTTGAGGATTAATGAGCACTTGGAGTGGGATGAAACCTTTTAGATTAGTTGATGTGTGATAGTGAAGGGTTCTATTCATATGGAGGGCTTAAATATAGTCCTTATGATATTGGAAATAGAACATAGGAGCAGGTCATGGTAGTTGGTCAAAACATGGAATCATGTATCCCATGGGTATATAGCTTGATAGGATGGGATGATACATGTGTAGTAAGAATAGGAGAGATTAGGGATTTTGTATAGATGGATGGGAACATGAGTTTTGGATCCAGGTAAATTTTTGGTAGTGGTGTGACTAATAGTAGAATGGTATGAGATAATATCAATGAACTTAGATCATGATGTGTATTGGGGATCTATTGGTCCCCCTGATTGGATTGACATGCTTTTAGATGAGGGGTTGGGTATTAATTAAATAGAACCCTGGAATTTTGGTTGATCTTTTATATTGTATTTATGAAATATTTTTTATTTAATGTATGGGATTTTTTGTATATATGATAGGTGATACACCAAGTGCAGAAAATGATCCTGATTCCAAGACAAACTATTAGTGATATGGATCTTACTAAACTACCACGGGTAGTATGGATTTGTTGTGTTCATAATGTAGTACCTTTCCCAGAGTATCCTTCTATTGGGTTATTTGAAATTTCCATTAGCATTACTTTGTTTTGATATTGGGCCATGTCGGGTGATAAGATTAGGTCCTTGGACGTTTATTTTCCCTGCATAGGATCCTTGTTTTTTTTATATATCAGATATTTATTTTTTAAATTTTAAGTCATAGGATGTGTAGTGAATTGCAATAAAGAATCTTTATAGGTATTTGGAGGTAGGTTGATGTGGCCTAAGGATTTTAGTAGGTCCAATATCTGTATTTTTTATCTTTCTAATAATTTTTAGATGGGATTGGTACAACAAGTGAACGATGCGTGTTTTTTATAACCAATTTTCTATATTTTCCTTTTCATTAGTTATCAAATTATGTCACTAATTTATGTTTAAAATTATTATTTAATATATAAATTTTGTTGTAACTCTATGCTAGAGTGATTTGGTCTATGAATTTATTTTCATTATCTAAGGTATTTCTAGGGTTGCAGGTTATGGGGCTGCAAATTCTGCATCTTGGTTTTTAATAATTTATTATTTAGTAGTGGATCATCACTTTCGGAATCAGTTATTTTTTGTAAAAATACATTCAAATATAGAGGTGGTAAAAACTACTACTAAATAAAAATTCAATGATTAAATTTAGAAACTACCAAATATTTTACGGAGCTGCTGTGTATTGGATTCAGACACCAATTTTAGATGAATTTTATTGAAACTATCACAGAACCATGTTGTGGTGGTTTAAAACACCGCCATATCAAAAAAACTTCTACTATATAGAAATTTTCATGAATATTGTGAATTAAATAAATATTTTAATTTACATCTGATGAATGAATATTTCCACCCAAAGGACATATCTAATCAATGTTTAATAACTTAAAAGTATCATGATTATTTAAAAAATCATTATGATATATGTATTTTTTTATTTTGAAAAAATTATTAATAAAATATAATGGTATTTTACTAATGATATCATCTAGTGATATTATTTTATTATTTTCATGTATGATAACATTATTTTTGAATATTATTCTATAAATGGAATGTATTCCATTCATACCATTCACTATATAACTATGATGGGATTATTATTTAGATAAATTTATTCATTGGAAAAAATATTAACTATTTGTAAAATATATATTCAATATGAATGTTTACATTGATTATTTTTCACCCATTTCAAATAATAATTGAATTAGATAATCTATGTGATGGTCATGGCCAACTCTATCAACTCAATTAACGAATAGGTCTCATGGTAAAAATATGTTAAGGATTTTTTTAATCCTCCCCTATTTTTTCATGTTTCCTTTTCATAATCCCTTCATTGTATGATTATTATATAAAAAATTATGCATTAAACCATCATGACATTACTTACTGATGTCTATGTGAATAATAGAATAGTTTTGATATGAACAGGTATGTTTCCAAATATGATAATTATTGATTTTAAAATATTTGAACCTAAAATATCATTTTCCCTGATCAATTTATTTATTAAATGGAATCATTATTAAGTTATTCGAAATTCTATATTGATTAATCTATATTTTATTATACTATAGTGTGACATATGTGAATTACATTATTAAGATCTTATTCCCAGTCTTTATTTTTTTTCATTTATTGGGATATAGGGAATTATATTGTGAAAGATTTCATTATTTTAAAAATATTCTTGGGATTTATTTTCTGATTTAAAATATAATATGGTAATCATTTATATATCTAGTTTTCTAATAGAACTAAATTAGTCGATATTTTGGGATGTTTTTTCTTATAAGTAGTAACAATATATCTATGTAACAATTATATTTGGGCTACTAGGTCTATGGTTTTATAGTATTGTTTCAACTTATACAAATTGAATTTGGAAAAATGGATTTCATTTTTTGAATCAGGAGGTCCGTGTTTATAAAATACAGCCCTTTCATTAATCATTATCAATAGTAACCATATAAAATTTACATTACCAATGTGAAGGTAATTTTTTATGGATAAAAATAATTTAATAAGGATTCAATTTTATTAAAAAATCATTAATATATTGGTTGATCCTATTCAAAAAAATTATTACAGTTTCCCAAATATGACCTTTTGTTTCCATTTGGCATCAATTTTTACCATTATAACATTTAGGTAAATAAAAAAGTAAAAATGTCACTTTGATGTTATCAATGTAAATAATATTTATGGTAAGTATAAATAAAACATATGTATGGTTTTAAAAAAATCTTTTTAAATATTATTTTCCTTTTTAATGAAGGTAATTTAAAAAAAATAATGTGATGAAATAATTAAATTAAATTACTTTCTAATGACATCAAAATGCTTGTGCAAGATGTTAAAATATTAATATAAATGGGTATAAAGGCTCTAAAGCTAGTATTTTATTGTTATGTTATTATGTTATAAAAACTATTATGAATAATAAAATATGTTTTTCAATGAATTCATGTATAATTTTATCGTTTCCATTATTTTTTCATTGTTAAATTGTATGAATACTTATTAAAATAAAATTTATATTATTTTATGAAAGTTATATATTATTAAAATTTCCAAATTTATTAAAAAATATTCAAATTGGACAATTAGGATGATAAATAGATTAAAATCTCATCCCTTGGACATTAATAATATAATTGATATTGTGTAAGTAAAATAATAAAATTTTAATATAAAATAGTGATTACCACAGTTAAGATTAAAATTGTTTAACTAAGGGGTTAATCCAAAATAGAAGGTTTAAAAATATATATAATGTAATAAAAATATTATTTTATACTTACATTATGAAAATTTATTCATTATAATTGTGGCCATGTAAATTTTGAATCATTTTTTAGGAGTTACAATAGTATTATATTTTAATGATTCATTTAATTTTTAAAATTACATTATTTTTACTTTAAAAAAATATAATTTATTAAATGAATTAAGATTAATAATAATCCTTTCATCAACTAGGGAAAAATTATATTGTTGAAAATATAATACATGTTATATTTTAGTGTCATTAGTCTATTTATGGTATCTTTTTAGAACCCTAACTAGTAAAAAACATTGATATCATGATATTTGTCAAAAGCATTAACTATGCATTATAATTAAGTGTTATGGGTGAAAAAATAACTAAAACATATCAAAAAATTAAGGTATGAGATTATTTTGGATCTTATACATATTTTTATTGAGTAATATAAATATTTTCCAATTTTAATTGAAAATAATTTACAATATATGTTAATTTTTATATATATAATAGTTCACCTCCCCTCACTTATAAAAATGGATCCTCTTCTCCTCAATTTTTGACACCAAAACGAGAAAAAATTATTGAAAACCACTGAATCATTAAATGTGTAAAAAATTGTATCAATCATTTATTGGTTATTAAGATATTAAAAAACCATTATATAGATCCTTATAAAGTTATCTAATGGATGTCTATAGAATAAGATGTAATCATCTTTCACAACTATTTGAAATGTCAATCTTCTTCTACTTCCTCTACATATATTTTAACTATCCTAAAAAAATATCATGTTATAAGAAATTTAATAAGATATTTTTATTATTATTGGACCCCATTTTCCATCACTTTTCAATCCTATAAAAAGAATAATCATCACCTGTTTTTACATAAAACCTAATGTTTAGGAGTAGTAGTATAATTCAGTTTGCATAAAAACATTTGGATGTTTATATATATCGGACTAAAAAAAATATATACAATATTTATAGCATAATTTTGATTATGTAACTATAATATAATATATACCTTCATACTATTCTATCCATTTTCAAACCATAATATTTCCCTTATATACGTTTGGACAACCACCTCCATTAAATGATATGATCCACATAAGTTTTATTGACTACATGATTGTTAATAAAGATATATCTAAGGAATAAATTATATATATATATATAATATTGATTCAATAAATGTGAAAAACAAATTTATCATTTTTTATTCATGCCATTTATAAGTGAAGACAATGCCCTTGCTTTCAAACAAATTGTTATTTCAATGAAATATACAATTTATTTTTCTATATATATACATAATTGTTGACTATTAAAATGTATATAATTGATATATATTATATAAATATCATTATTATAATTTTTTATATTATTGATCCATGATCGAGGTACAAGGGATGGGTCTTAATAATTGATACATTTGTGAAAAATGAGACAAGTAAAACCCAAAATCAAATAATATATAAATAATTGTCAATAAATAGGTGTTAAAATATAAAATATGTATAATATATGATATTATTAATAAATTTATGATTCTACTATATAATTATAATAAACATAAGTTTATTACACGTCATGTTAAAAGAACATACTAAGATGTTTGGATAAGAGGTATAGTTTTCTCATCTCACCTTTGTTTCTGTAAGATATATACCATATTCACCACATGATTCATTCATATAGTTTATATAATTCCCCAAAAAATTATATATATTTATTCTGATTAAATTAATGGTATTTAATCTAACAAATTAATTTAGTTATTTCATGGTCGTTATTATTTAAATGTTACAGAAGTGGTAAGGGTTTATTTCACAACCTCATCATTATTTGGGATTGTTTATGTTTGTGTTACCATTGGATGAATAATATTATATTTATATATCAAAAAAAAATTATATTTATAGACATATTTATTTAAAATATTTATTTTTTATTTTTTATTTTTCTATCGTATGTACTAAATTTACCGTAATAATGTATTTATGAAAACCTGGCCATTTTCCATTAGTGATAAATATTACCCAAAAAAGACAGGATTTTCATTAGAATGATATCGAAAATGTTATTAAAATTATATAATTATTTTTTTTATTCAGTTTTACCCTTTTATTTATGTTTTATAAAATTTTTGAAGAGGATATATATTATTGTTTCCCAAACAAAAAAATTATTACTAAAGGTGTTAATGGAATATTTATTTAAATATATACTACATGAACAGATTCTCCCACCATCATCTATAATAATTTATCTTATTCATATATTAAAATATTTTATGATCATTTTCATTGAATTATTTTTCAAAATTTTTATAAATATATTAATTTTGAATAACTTATTTCAAAACTAAATGGCACTTTTCATCATGACATCATCCAGTGATCATTATAGTGTATTTTAATCTATGTAAACATTATTTTTTTTGAACATTGTGGACTGTTGGGGATGTAATCTATTATAATAATTTTACATATTATTATGGATGGATTTGGTTTACATTATATTTATTGATTTTGGGAAATACTAACATTTCATATGCCATTTTTTCAATATGAATGTTTAAATTTACAATGATTCCCCTCTTCTACATGATGAATACATTTGAAATAATATATGAAGATGGGGACCAATATAGGCCCTTGATGAATCAATATGTGTCAGGATACACATTATTTTTGGTGCTAAGCATAGTTTTTATGCATGTTTTCTTAGAACGTGAAAATGATTGAATGATTCTAATGTCTTAATTATGCATTATGTCATTATTATGGTAATTATCCATATCTATTTTAATATATTAAAATTTATAATATACATATATAATATTAAATCTACTATGATTATTTATACATAATTATTTGTTACTTCCAAATTATACATCATGATCATTTTATTGATTAAATGAAATTTGTTCACTTCTTTTCACATCACTTGATTTTTCATTTGTTATTATATTCTATGATTTATTGTACTATTTTAATTCCATTATGGAATATTTGGAATCTATATTTTTTTATTTCCTTTCCCCGTGAATGAAGGATGATATTTTAGAATTATATTATGGTTCAATAATGGATCAAAATTTATTTTTATAATTTACAATGTAATATAGGAATACTTTATGTACCTAAATTACAAATGACTAATAAGCTAATCATTCCATTTAGACATGATCTCTTTTATTTAGAAAAAAAATATTAATTTCACCATTTTCTATAGGATTCAGGGCTTGGGTTTGTTATGGTTGTTATAATATGACTTTTTGTATAAACATTCAGATATCGATATTTTAAATCATAAATTAGTTAACATAGTACTATAACTTACTACGAGTTTATGTCTATGTATGTGGTAACATCCAAAAATATTTATATGTTCTTGATTATGATTTTTCCAATGAAATAAGTCTATTTATGGATTATAAAAGTGAACATGGTTTTGAAATTGATTCATTTAGGAGTAATTATAATGAAATGCGTTGTTGAGTATATCTTAGTCATCATTATAGGGAATAGTTCATGTTCTCATTATATACAACAGTATTCACAATCGTGGGGATATGATTATGTTGATTAAAGATATCTTTATGAATTGTTATTATGGAAATTAATAGTTGATTATGATAAATGACTTAGGATAACTAAAATATATTTTATATTGAATAGAATGTTTCTTGATTTATAATATGATAAATTATTTTCATTATTTTATTTTTTCCCAATGTGTTTATTAATTCACGAATTTATATTTCATATAGTTAATAATTGGAACTAGGAGGAATATTTTTTACATAAAATGGGATACAAAATATGGTTATTATGATTATCCATATTATATTATTATTAGAGTAAAATATATTTTGATTATTCCAAATCTAGGAAAGAAGATATATTATTTTAAACCTAGTGCTTCACCTACAAAGTGACTTCCTAAATAATAGATTATTTTTTCAAGGTGCTCTAGTGGTGGAGACCATAGAGAACATAATTACACATTTCCTTCTAGTCAAGATTGGGTGAAGAGACACCCAATTTAATTCTACAAAGGAATGACAGATTGATTTATGTGTGGAAAATAATGGAATATGTTGATATGTTTTCTAGGAAAATGAAGTGTTAGATAGATGGATCTTATGTTAATCCAAATTAATATTTAATATATCAATGCCTTCTATTTGAGGAATATTATAATTATCCATGAAAATTCCATAATATACTGGCTAGATCATAGGCCATGGAAAAATCTAGGATATACCAAGGGGTAATGTTTTGAATTGAAGTGTTTACCTAATGGTATTGGAGAATAATAATATTTATGTGGTATAACAATTTTATTTTATATATAAGAATCTTGAGCCATATATAGATTGTTCTATTGTAGATTTTATTTAGTGATTGAAAAATATATTTTGAATGATATAAAAAACCAAGAAAATTGATTTCATGGTACTATATTAGTATTTATTTGGAATAAATAGATTATTGACATTGATGTTTAAAATTAGATTGTATTAGTGGCCATGAAATTGGTCATGGATTGGATAAAAAAGTTTTTTTCCTAAATAATTAAAAACTATTAATTTATTTTCATATTTAGAAGAAGAGTATGATATATTATTTTATGAATTAAAATTGTGTTCTTCTTTTGAATAATATATGTTTTTATATGAGGTTAAATTAATAATTATAGATACGATCAAGGGAATATATGATTACAATTAATTACACGTTCAATTGAATAAATAGAACACGTTATATTTTAAATGATGGTCTGCTGAGGTGATTTGAAACATTTATTTAGATTTTTTATAAATAATATTATATACATTATATAACACATTGAGATAGTATAATATTTTATATAATGATAATAACTGTCTATTCAATCATGGGATGCAGATAAAAATGATGGTTAAAAATTGATTCATTTAAAAGGTGATCTTCCGAGAGAAATTTTTGGTAAACATAAATATTTTAATTGGGGATATATTCTAAATTTTATTCCGGGTATTTTATTGTGAAAATCACAAAATTATAAAATTTATAGTGATTTATAATTGTTATTGGTAATATTTATTTTCAGTCGTCATTTTGATGAGTTATACGTTAAATTTAATATAATTTTTTTTAATAGAATTATTATTTTGGAAGAATCAAATTATAATTTTAGGGATTCATGATAAAAGGGATGGAATCCCTTTTAACGATAGCTAATTAGTTAATGTTTATACCATTGATTTTAATTGGGACATGGGGTCATATAATTTTTTTTAATAATCTATGTTGAACCATTGGTAGTATTGGGAAAATTATGAAGTAAAATTTATTATTCATATAATGGATTATTAATTTTGGATATTATCATAACATTTATTAACCATTTTATATTTGGTATATATTTAAAAGCACTAGGGATTTTTAGGATTATGTGATCCATTTGTAGATGATTTTATTACATCATACCTATTAACCTCATTTTGATTATTATTTGTCTGTAAATTATGAGATTGTGGTCAAAATTTACTAATGGAATAAATTATACTGGAAATTTGTGTATATTACCAAGTGATTTTAGAATTTATGGTAAATTAATTAATCATATATCGTATAAGAATCTTGAAAAATCAACTTTTTCTAAATTTTACTCCTCCATTAATCGTAATAAATTTTTAGACATTGTTTATTTATGGAATTTTAGATGTTAACATTCTCATTATATTCACCTTCTTCTAAGAAATATTCTCTTTCAATTTAAATAAATACTAGAATATTTATTTTCCCTCTAAGACAACATATCCACATCCCACAAATTTTCCAATATTCATAATACTAGTAATTAGTTATTCTAGATAACCATCATATTTCACTTACCCAATTTTAATAATATTTTTATTAATCTATTTTACAATTTGGGTTAAAAAATATATTTTCAATTGAAAATCATTGATTATTATGATGAATTTAAATTTTTTTTGAAAATATGAATTAATGTGCGGGATAATAAAATTTTTGAAATTTTAAATGAAACACTATGTTCAAAGTCATATTAGATGTGTAACATCGATCACCAAAAACACAAGAAATGTTATGAATTAAATATTAACATTACATCCTAGAGATTTAATTTGAGACTAATAATATAATTATAAACATTATGAATATAGTGAAATATTGTTTTCCTTACAAGACTTTAAAATATATTAAGGAATATTTTTACTTCCTGGTGTAATATGGAGTGATATTTCGAGGAATAATGAGTCTGATATTGATATAATAAAATATTCAATATATTAATATCACCTTACAATATTTTTCCTAAAAATGATGAATAACAGCTAAATAGAGTTTGAGATAAAAAATATAAAACCATTATTGAATATTGTATGTATGGGTTTCTATGAGCAAGTCCTAATGATGTTTGGTGCCATATTTAAGTTGGAGTCATTCATTTAAAATACGTTAAATTAAAATAAATAAAAGAAATTATTTTTCATATTTTAATTGAACATGACCTAATTACAACTATAAATACACCAATATTGAAATTATATATAATTATCCACATAATAAATAGGATAAATTAAATTATTTTTGAGAATTATTCATTAGTTAATTGATATTATAGGATGAAAGATGATCATACAAAGGTGTATTGAGAGGTTGTGAATGTAGTAGGTGTTAATCATCATTTGGGAATGAAATATTCAAAAAAACTATCCCGAGTCATTGTAAAGATTGGTATTTTTTTCAAAACCATAATTCATTAAATCATGAATTTGCCTTTAATAGTATTTAATATCAACCATTTTCATGTCATGAAAAGAGAACAACAATTTATTTTATAACATATTATATAATATAATCACTTGATTCTTTTAATCTCAATTTTTTGTCTTTTTCATAATTAAATAATTTTTTATATCACTGGTCCTATCATTTTTCACAGAGTTTATGTGATTTCCTCCCACCTCAGTTCACATTATTCACAATTGGAACATCAGATTTAAGTTTCAAAATGATGGTGTGGGTTTGAGCTTGATATAACCCATGGATTGATGGGGGATACAAGAATGATAAATGGATTATATATTTTAAGATGGATTCGGTTGATTTGTGAAAAAATGGTCTGCTCACCATGGGTTTATGATATAGAGTGGTGATGATACATTATAGAGGTGATTATAGGGATCCATATGGCTTCGTTAGTTGGAATCATTCCACCAGTGATAGATTTGGCATGGGTGTTCCTATATCAGATTCCCTTGGAATTTGTTTTGCAGAAATAATAGTGGTATTCACATTATGATGATGTGTGATGACAAATAGGTTTTTATTAAATGGTTGAATTCAATTATTTTATCCTAGAAACATGGATTGTATACTCCCCTAGATGTGAGGATTGGGTTTTGTTGAAGTTAAGGTTCACACATAGTGTGGATGGTCTAATATGTAGTGTGAACCTACTTGGGTGGTAAATCATTTTGCCAGGTAAACATAGAAATTACTAAATACGATAGAAAACATCATGTATTATTGTAGTAAATGGGAATAACATGGTTCCCATGTATTACGAGTTGCATGGCTAGGTACACTAGCTTGGCCCAAATTACACAGGCATAACCTAGTGAACACATGACGGCCCCGAGTTACAATTAATGATCGTGAGGCGCCCTTTCATGTTAGTTATTTATACATGGATATAGAATTTTTTATGGAGGGGGAACATCTAGGAGGTTATGTGAGCACACACATCCTTTTACCTTTTGTATTCATCATGTGCATTTCTCATGCTCTTCAAAATTTCCAATCACATTCATTTTTACTTGAATTTTGAAAAGTGAAAGGCATATCCAAAATAATATTTTTTTGTCAAATGTGAGGGTATCCATTGTGGTGTAATTCATGATATGACATGGGTTGTGGATAGAAATAAAATTTATTATTCATGTATTTATTATATCATTGACTGGGTGATGTTATCTATAAGATTTTGAGGATGGAAACCCCATATTATGCTAGGATGTGTGTCCCCAACATTCATGAATTTATATTTCTCGGAAAAACCAATATATACGAGGGTTTGGGGCAACTGAACGCTACATATAACCCTGTTAATGTACATATTCATGGATCCCATTATGATAAATTGAGTGAATCGTACTATTATACTATGGAGAGGCCCTCTACCATTTGTGTGAAACACCCTAATAAATTAAGGTATGGGTCCTCTATCTATAACAAATGGGTGTCATTTCCCTATCGATATGGGTAACTGACCCTATATGGTTTGAGTGGAACTCCCCTAATGGGATATGGTGTGGGTTATCTACCAGCCTATATATCGATTGGACCCCCACCTCCTCATTCATGAAATAGAGAGGGTCCTTCATTCATTTAGTGGAACACTTTTATCATACTATGCCATCATTCCTTTATCTATCAATTTAGTGGAATCTCCATATCATTATAAGGAAGAAGTCTACTGTTAGAGATTGATATTCCTCTAGTTATGGAGTATTGGTATTGTGTGATTCATCCAATTTACATTCTCTGATAAACACAAAAGATGTTTGGTGTCAATGGTGTTCCATTGATGTTGCAGGTAGACTCATCATCCATCGTTGGAATCTTAGATAGACGTCCCTTTTATCTCTTGTCTGGGTTTATTTTTTATTATCTATTAGGTTTCATATCCCGATTTTTTGTTGTTGATATAACTACTTTATTATTTATATTTTACACTCTATTTAGTTTTTAGGGAATTAGTGTAGTTTTAAATATTCCCATACATATATGGTTATCAAAAACATGTGTCATATCTTATGATTTAAATTAATATATTTGTGTTCAATTGGGTGGATCATAGGGTTACATAGTTAAATTGATTGAGTATTGTGTTTTGGGAATGAATATCAAGATTAGTGCACTCATTGCGTTGTACCTTTCCACATTTTTATGTTTCATATTTATTTTCTAGATGGGTATATATTTTCCCCCTTTTTTACTTTCTTTTTATTATATTGTTCTATAATTTATTCCCTAGAGGTTACTGCATGAATGGTTACTGTACATAATAATTTCTATTTTTATTCCTTTGCACTATTATAGGGATAAACATGGGCTCATTCAAATATTAATATTATAAAAATTCATCCCATTTTATACTATGAATTATTGGTTTGTATCTCAATCCCTTGTGTAGTTTGAGGTGAATTAAGGGTTTTGGTGGCTTGACCATCAATTGTCTTGGCAGACCATGTTGGGTTAGGCCATTAGAGATTATTATCTATGTAATACATTAATGGGGATGGTCTTTTTAGTTTTTCCATTATGATGAATTGGCAAGGACATTAGGGAATAGTTTTTTAGTGTATTGAATGTTCTTTTTAGGGTAGGGTCTTAGTATTGGTTCAATAACATGTGTATCCATACATTATGTCATTGTGTACTCACTTATCGACTATTCATACATAGAATTTGATTTTAAGGAAACAATCTACATGAATCATATATTATTGATTCATATATTATTGATTCATTTTACTGTCCATTGTGAGTAAAAATCCCTATATATTGATATTCCCACCAAACCGTGGTACCTCATTATCACATTTACGGTGCCTTTGTGAAGAAAAATAGATTCCTTTCTTATTAAATATTGGGATAATGAACATATTTGAAATGAAGGCATAGTTTAGGGGACATATTGTGATGTAATTATACCATAAAGGCATGAATAATCACCCACAGCTATATAATATGATATATTACCACATTTAAATGATTAGTATTCTTTATGATTTAGCACAATCATTATGGTCTTTGTGCCAGAGGCCACATAGGTTTTATAGTGGGGTAAAATTCTATGCTTGTCAATAATTGTCTTGAGTCGGTGATCTGAGACTTCGGAATTCTGAAGTCCCTGAATGATCTGATGGTTGAACATGAATCCAATAATTACCCTGAAAATTATAGTTTCTTGTTGAGTCTATTAACAAAGACTCACGTAGAGAAGATATAATCATTTTCCAAATACTAATAGGGGTCTTATAAAGAGTAATACCCATTGTTCATGCACTTATTTTCTATCTTGTTGAATTTTTAAATGATTTAGGGTAGAATGATATTCATTAATTATGTATTTACATTCAATGATCATATCTAGAAGAACCATTACATTTTATTATATGGTTAATTCCAATAATTTTTTATAGTGTCTCCATATAGAACTATGTTTAATTCTGGTTCCCCTATGTATTCAAATATATGAATGAATTCAAGAGTGGAAATTGTTTATGGATAAACTTCTTTTAGAGTGATTATGTATATCTATAGATGGTAGTATTCCACATGGGGCTATGTCCTCTATAAGGGCTTATAAGAACCATTCATATGGATCTTGACAAATGAGACAAACAAATTATCCATCCAAGTCACATGGTCATGTGACATAATATTTTCCAAGAGAAATAGGCCACATTAGATATTGGTTGTGTTATTAATGTGATAGGTGTGGTAACATGGCATGTGACTACTAGACTAAAAGTGTATAGGACGGAAGCAAGGTAGATGATGTACTACCCCATTAGTGTGAGTGGAAGGATCCGGTTTATCCTAGGTAAATCTTTGGTATACCCTAAGGGAGATAGTTCTACTAGAGGAGAATTATGAGATTTATTAGGAGGAGGATATTCTTGAAAGTGATTATATTTTCATCTTACTACACTTCCAGCTGGTGTCCCACTCTAGTCTAATGGAGCTTGTGTTCTAGGTTGCAGGTACCTGTAGGATTTAGAAAATTATGACATTATATTACAAGAGATAATATGAGGGATTATGTATATTAGTTTTATACCTACAAGGGGACATTTAGAAATAGTTGTGAGCTAGTAATTAATTTTTTATCCATTTTATAGATCTCAAGATCTTCATTGAGGCCTTATAAATGTATTGGATCCCTAATGTTTCAACATGGTGTGACTCTTTTCTATCACTTAAATACTGATAGTCCAAACAGACGATTGGTGGAGGGCATCACCCATGGGACCATCTAGTCATCAAGATTATTCATTATCAAATAAATTTGGTAGCAAACTTGTACTTAATGTTTATATAGTAGAATGAATTTCATCACAGATGGGTTACACGATTGTGGATGGATGGTGCAATATTTTCATTTTTTGGTGACATATATCAATGGTTTGATGAAGTGTTCCCAGTGTTTTTTAGGATGTATATAATAACATATTATAAAGGTAGTTTTTTCCAATCATGTAGAGGTATCTTTAGGCATCATAATTCGTTTGGTAGTAAATGACATTATGTACATATTACAAATGTAAATTCTATAACAACCACTATTTTGTAGAAAGCATGTTTTCATTTTCATACATATTGGGACCACAAAGAATTATTCAATTTAACATAATATGGATCTTATAGAGAAAATGGAGGTGAGGGTGAATTTTTATGTTCATAGATATAAGGGTTTTATCTGAATTAGTGTTTCCGATGAGGATTCTCTAGTTTGGTTCATCAAAAATTCAGATGGGGGCATGTGGATTTTTCTTCATAATACTTGCCTAAAACTTATCATGATTATTAAAAAGTTACTATTTTCCAGGATTGGTTCCCTCTTTGAATAATATTTTGGTATGAGTTGGTTCTTTATGTTTGATCTTAACTATGGTTACCACTAGTTAATGATCCAAAAAACATGTCTATTCATTTGATTATTTTTGGTTGTTTTCTTAAATTAAAAACACATTTAATATTCATTAGAATACGAGTAGGCATATCATCTTTATATGGTCCTAATCATAATCTATGTGGACTTTATTTATTATAGGATCTAAAATTGTATGTTTTGAAATGTGAGGTTCACTTTATGGGTAATTTTAATTTTTAGAATTGGTTTTCTATAGACAATGAAAACATTAATGGAATTCTTTTAGGTATCCACAAAAGGTATTATCTAAGGTGTGGTGTTTTCAATTCTTACTATAGAACAATACGAGGTTCATGCTATAATTTAGAGAGTATAATCCATTTTTAAAAACCTTACATAGAATGGGATACATTTTTTCTACACTGTGTTCTATCAGTGAGATTTCAAATACATTAGAACGAGTTTGGCTGGTGCTCTTTCATTAACACTACTAGAGGAGTTCTTGGAGCACATTGTGTTTTGGGATTCATATATATCTAATCTCTACACCATGTTGATGTAGGGGTAGGAAGTGATATTATATGGGTCAATGTAGTTGAGACCCCATGATCAAAACTATAATACACATGACCCGTATTTAGATGTAGTGGTCATAACATTATATATTTTGAGGGACATTATTCATAGTGATCGTTTTATTTCATACACAAGCCACCAATGTATCATTAACATATTCAATCACTGAAATGTTATATAATGTAAGATAAATTATTTGATATACCAAAATGACTATGAATTTTTTATATTATGTACTATTAGGAAGGGAATCATGGGGTTAATTCCCTCAGCAAGGTATCTCATTCTCACATGGCGGAGGAGGAATTTTAGTAGCAATATTTTTTACAACTAACCAAATTAGAGGATAAGGGTGCATATTTTCTTTGGCCGATTTTGCTGACTCATCATTATTATTAGTGTGTTATAGAGGACCCATTGGGTGATATCACCTATGAGATAATTCATGACCATATATCCTCAAAATTTTCACAATATTCATTTTTTAGGGGAGCCCACCATATTTTTCATGGGATAAAAAGTGGTTTCTATTGTGAAGGGAGAGGATGTGATGATGGAGACCCACAAAATTATTTGGATATTTTTCTCTATTTTTAAAATATGTGTAAGTAACCCTAGTTGTAGGTTTTTATAATCCATGAGGTGTTGCATCAACTATTTTGGCTCTCGGTGTCTCCCATGTAAGCTTGTGAATGCGGAAAAAAAGATTTTGTTTTGTTTGAAACAACCTCTTGAGTTCTGGGAGAAGAAATGGCTTGAAATTTGCATATAAATTTTGATGGTAGTTACATGTATTGAAGGTTTAAACTATGTGATATAATTTATTTTTTTCTATGTCACAGTCCTAAAACAGTGCATTTTTATTACACAAAAGAGTCAAGTGAAGATTCTGTGAATGGTGTACATGTGGAAGGTCATTTGGCTTCATGGGGTTCCCTTAATGATTTCTTTTGACCATGAAGTGTAACATATATTTTAGTTGTAGTGTTTTTTAAATGTTGAGTTCATAACCCTATTTAAGATGATTATAGTGTTCCAACCACATAAAAATGGATACGCATAGCACATAGTCATGATATTTGGAGTGTATGTTGAGAGATTTCCTGATAGACTTCATCAAGAGTTTGGTGGATTGCATGTAATTTTTGGAGTATTATGAAAATAAACATAATAAATATTAATGTAATTTTTCCTTTTTAGGACAAATAAGTGATATATTTCAGGTCTCCCTTATTATATACTATGATTGGTGAGGTATATCTATTTTGACCGTAGATGACGCAGGTGATGTTAGAGAATGTTCAGGTAATATTCTTGTTCATGAGAATTTCCATGACAAATAAAGAATCACATAGATATAGACATCATATTCCATTAGTTTTTTATAAGGGAGAACATATATTCTGAAGAGTCTCCTCATGATGAGGGCTTCATAGGTTCAGTTATGGAGACAATCAAGCCCCATGGATCACCGGACCATTATAGATCTTATAAATGGTTGGAACGGTTTCTTACCTCTTAACCAAACCCCAAAATGTAGAGATAGTTCACAATGTCTTACATGTGTTTAAATGGAGGATAATTAGTCGTGATCTTACACATATTATTTTCATCATAGATATATACATGAAAATTGGATTTGGATATATAGAGAACCTTGTAGTGATTGAGGATTGAGAAGAGAAAATCCAACAAGGGTGGACGGTTCTCCTAGTTCTTGTGTTGTGGTATCAGAAGAGAATATATGGGAGATTCTTGGAGAAACATATCTATATGAGTGAATAGTATCCCCAATATATACCACATCATGCACATTTTGGGGAGAAAATCACTGAAAGAGATAATAATTTAGTGACCCTATTATTTAGAAGAATGTCAATTTAATATATTAAGAAATATATTTTGAGCTATGAACTAAGACAATGAAATATTATGAAGTGCAAGGATCTTGGTATTGATGTTAAAAAATTTAAAATATATAAATATACTATGTGTTTTTTTCAAAAAAATAGTGTTACCCTATAAATGGTGTATCATTTTACAAATAAAATACCATGGTAGAATTTTTTATGTAGGTTATAAAATATATTTGACATAATGTAGTTTGACATTAGATGTACAGTTGAGGAAGTGATTGAACATGTATTTAATTATAAATAATAATGAAATTTATTTATTTAATTTTTATTTTTCATGGCCTATTTACGTTTATAAATACCATAGTAATGAAATTATTGATTTTAAGAAAAATAAAACATGGGATAAATGATAAGACTTGTGAGTGTTATTCATTGGAGGATTGATATTATTGGAATATGGATTATCAGATTGAGTTGGATCATAAGGCATTGAACATAATGAGTATTATCCATTACTGGTGAAAAATAAATATTCACTAGTGATAAGTCCTAAAGTATTTAATGGATTGTTAATTTTGGATTTTTATCGTTATTTAGTTTATTCAAGAATGTATCTTTAATATGATTTGATTTATGGTAGTTTCCCTTCATCTTATGTGAACTATAATTAATTAGATAAAATTTTATCTAATTTAAAACATTATTTTACTTCATCTCACCTTGAATATCGATATTACATAATAACTATCTTTGAAATATGATGAATTTATGTTTTAACCGCGTGTATGTGATTTTTTACTTTATTCTCTTCATGTAATTTTCCATTGGCCCACTACTATTTGATTCAGTATTGTGAGTATGGGATCAAAATTGAATAAAACCTATGATTTATGATAGATTCATGAAAATAAATATTTGAAATATGTGGACTGGTCTAGAGTAGGGATGGGTTGTGGGTGTGGCCTCCGTTGATCCATGATCTTGACTGATGATAAGAGATTGTGGAATTTTTAAAAATGAGTCGTACGGGGAGCTGTTATTCGAAATATGGCCATCAACATTAGGTTGGGATCATACATATCTAGATCCCATATCTATAGTTTTCTTGTTCTATATATGGTATAATTATTATCATGATGTTGATGGATGAATAAACATATGTTTCTATAGAAGATGAATATACATAGTGTGTATTCCTGAAACACACACAGGGTACTCCCCCAAAAACATAGTGCTAGGGTTTCATGGGTGATTAGGATCGCACTCCATGTGGCCAGAAAAATATTTCATATGATCATCCTCATGTGGCTATGACATGTATGATAAGATCCTTTCTATGAAATCATGATAGAAGAAACGCCATGTATTTAGCGATTATATGGGAATAGAATAGTAATGGGTCATGACTATGTACATTGGCATAGCATGATGTACCCATCCATATAAATGAACACATGATAAGTCCTTGGGAATCCAACAAATATAACTAATTACCCTTAAATGACATATAATGAAACATGTATAACTATATATTTTTTGGTTAGTACATGATACAAAGGCCATGTGTGGTCATATGACATGTGATCACTAGTACACCCAATTTATTTTTTCTAGGGATACCCCCTTTTTATTTCTCATTTGTTTATATTTGGATTTTGGACAATGAGTAGTTTCATATGTATAATTTTATTAAGTATTATGGTGGACTTTGATATATGACATGAGGTGTTGAGATATTCATTCAACTATAAATGACAGTTTGAGAGGAAATGATCATATTGGTTCAACTGAGAGATGTCATGGATGGAAACCCCTTTGTCTCACTAGGATGTAGATCAATCGAATTCTTCCCTATTTGTTGGGTGGATCTAACTACTTTACTATGTTAAGGTCATTTAACCTCTATGTGGAACCCCCTAACATATTGGGTCATGATTCCCCTGTCGAGATACTAAATAGATCCCCCATGGAGAACTGGGTTGAAGATCCTCCACCCTATTAGTAGAACCACCTGATGCATCAGGACACCATTCCTCTATTTATACCTACCATCTGGTATCCCCCTACAATGATAGGGTGAATGTCCCCCTGGTGTGAGTGTAAATCAATGATGGACTTGGGTATCCATATTCCACCTACATATCTATATAAGGACTATCCATTCTTATGAGAGGGCATGACTCTCCCTTACACTGAGTGGAAACCATTTGTCATTAGAAGGCATGGGTCTTTATCAATATATTGACTGGAATAACCTATCATTCCTGGACATTTTTATTTTAATTTATATTTATCCCCCATAAAATATGGATTAGTTGTGAGGTGTATGTCTTCTACATGGACATCACATACATAAACTCAATATATTAAACATCGAAGATGGACTTTTGGTGTTGTAGAGAGACTATCCATCTGGGATAAGATGTGAGATTGAAAACAACCTTATCTACTATTTAGATTACATTATAAGAATATATATGTATATATTTTTGGTATTTGATGTATATTTCTTTGGGTTGAGAATATAATATGTTTTGTATCGCTCTATATCTCCCACATTAGATTTTGGTGAATCATACTTTGTATGCATTTACTCACCCCTGAATGGAATTTTCTCACCAATGGTGTGTATAAAGGTACATTAGGTAATGGGATCACATTTTATATTATTACTTTTTTGTTCTTCTCAACAACCCCTAGACTATTGGTGGCGGGACTGGAGAAGTTTTTGCTCGACCTTCTAGAAATAGGGAAGGCCCCCATTAGTCATGTCATTAAAATGATATATATATATATGACATACCCAATAAAAATTTATTTATTATTTCTTTTTTATTATGAACTAAATAAGTAGTAATGTAATTTAATTCATCAAATGTTTGATTTATCGAAAATTAGTTTTTATTTATTTTTTTGTAAATATATTATAAATTATATATACGCAATTTTATAATATTTTTTTATAATAAAGATATAATTATTAGAATTAGAATTTAAAAATTACATTTGTGTGATATTTATAGACTTTTTATAAATTATTAATTTCCAGTGAATAGTCACAATTTTATTCTTTTTTACAATTATTTTATTAATTGAGGAATAAATTATGTACTATTTCATTTTTAACTATTTTTAATGAAAATATTATTTTATTTATATTTTTTAAAATAAAATTATATTCATTTGAATCAATTTTTTTTGTAGAATTTGGTGCAAAAAAAATATTTTTAATAGAAATTGTACAAAAAACTATTTATTATTTTGTTTTATGTTTTTATCAAATAATATTTTCATCCAATTACTGAATATGAATCATTAAAAATGTAATCCAAATTCCAAATGAGGATATTTAAATTTTTTATATAGTTCTCTTTTATTATTAATTAGAAATTGTAGCTATATTAAATTTTATTTAACACAATAAAGGTAAAATGGGTTATTTATAAATAAAACAAATGTATAAAGGATTAAAATTCATTAAAACACAATCCTAAAATTTATTGTATAGATCAGTTTCATCCATAATAATCAAATCATCTAAAAATTTACATTTTTATTTTTGTATTTGACTTTTACATTAATAATAAAGAAGTAAAATATTTTCAAATAATATTAAATTTATCGTTTTCAATATCTATAATATTTTTTATGAAGGTAAAAAAACATAAAATCTATTATTAATTGTTTTATGAAATATAAAAAAAATAATTATGATGATATTTTTTGGGGGATTAAATATTTATCATAAACGCATATGATATGATGATAGAATTCTAGTGAAATCGATAAAAAAGATAGTAGATGATTTTAAAAACTATAAACTTAATATTACTTTTTTTAATTAACGAGTTACTAAAATTTTAAAGATAAATAAAACATATGTTATATTTCTGAAAAATTTAGTTTCAAATTTCGTTATTTTCATTATGTTTTCTAAGTGAACATATATGAATAATTCATAAAATTATAGGGATACTATTTTTTGATTCATATATTTTATTAAATTACTTAAATAGCATTGTCTATTTCAAAAAGGCAATTAAAATTGGAAATAGTCTTAAATATTATTCCTTCTTCATTTATGATCCAGTTATTACTGTGTATGTTTAATTATAAAATATTATTAAAAAATAATTTTATTAGTTTAGATGAAAATTGTTTGACACATGGTATAAAACAAAATATAGTATTTAAAATGATTTCAACACCTTTATTAATTTTATTGGACCATTAAAAAATGATTCAAAAAAGTATTTAAAGACCTTATATTCTTTATCTCGTGATTATTTTAATTTTAATACCATTTGACATGTGTTATAAACACATTAAATTATGATATTTCAGGTATTTCCAAAAATAAGATTAATTGTATATTAAAATACTTTTTTTCCAAATATATTAAAATTCATAATAATCATATCTTTTTATCGGTGATTTAGATATTTTTTAAATTATTAACCATGGTCTTATTATCCAAAAATTTTTTATTATGGATACATATATTACCCATAAATATTAAAAAAACATATATATTAAAGTAATTGTAAAAAGGGTGGAAAAGTGTTAAAACTAAGAGATAATGGGGATAAAATAACCAAAACATGTAAAAATATTATTGTATGAGAGTATTTTCGATCATAATAACATTATATTTTAATAATATAAATTTTAATCTATTTTACATGAATTATAATTTTTTTGAATTCAATTCATTATTTAATTCCATGGGGTTGCTACCTCTCAATTACAAAATATCACCTCATCTCTTCAAATAATAATATCACATTGTGCCATAAAGCCTGAAAAAATTGGATCATTTAATATCTCAACATACCTAGAAACTATATATATTTTCCATTTATATATAAATGATATTCCATGTTTCCATAAAAATTATTCTAATGTATGTCTATCAATGAAGTGATAATCATCATTACTACCCAATATAATATTTGAACATCCTATATTTACTATAAATGTGTTTTAACCATAATAAAATGATAAATATAGTATAATCAATATAAATAGATTTTATTATTATTATTATACCATCATATTATATATTATGCTATCATATGTTATGAAATAACACCGCCCATTTGTATATACGACTTACTATCACCACATAGCGGTGTAAATAAGTTTTCATCACCATTTAAATTAGGTTGTTGTAATTTTTCAACTAATGTATATATATATATATATAATTTATGGAATAAATATTATTTAGTAAATATAATACCATATATATCTTCTTACACTCGAATCCATTAGAATATTAAAACATCACTCTTGCATATGTATGGACTACCACATATAAAAAATGATATGCTCTATTTTTTTCGTCCACAATATATGGATTAAAATAAGGATATATTTAATGAAAATATATGATATATATGATATAGTAATGAATATATAATATTTAATTATTTCATAGATTTATTTCATTTTACCCATTGAAATATGAAGACAACAAGCATGTGTAAGTATGGCCTACCATCTCCATAAATAGTTTAATAAATTTTCCTATATAAACCATTAATGAATGATTGTAAATATATATATAATCAATACATGGGATTTATTTATTATTATTATAATTATGTAAATGAATGAACCATGATCAATATACATGTACTGGAACTTACATATTGAAAAATGCACGATAATGTGACACATTTAATATGTGGGATAAATTATTTTAACAAGGAATTATTAAGAAATGAATTTTGGAATATTAGTCTATATCATATATGATAATATAAATAAAAAATTAATTTTGGTGTAGAATTATATTAAATTTAAATTTTTATACCTATTATAAGATTAACATTTTATGAAAGACAAATGAAAGGTAAGGGTGTACCATCTCATCATTCTTTCGGTGAGAATAATGCGATATTGACATTTTATTTCTTTTATGTGGTGTATACGCATTCCCTTTAATATGATATACTATTATTCAATTTATAATCATGTTATTTAATTTTTTATTTGAAGTTACTTTATTCAATAATGTAATGATTAATAATTCACCAAATCATAATTGATTTCTTTCACAATCACATAATTATCTAGGATTATTTATATTTTTCTTATATTGGGTAAATTTGTAATGAATAATCTTATCACAAATTTATAGATTATTTTTCAACTTTAATTCCTTTAAATGGACATAATATTGATAAAAAATCAATTCAACATGATTTTTCGGGACCCTAGGGCTTATTCAGAGCTTGAAGCCCTAGAATGGGTGGAAAAAACTAAGAATCGCAATTTGAGGAGACTATACAGCCCAACCTGCACAGTTTCTCTAAAATTGTGCAATTGTACGTAGTAGACGCCTAGGGGATTCATGGTTTCTCCTCAACATTTTGACCCCACATACACAACCATGTAGTGAAGCCATGTTTCAGGATAGATATTTTATGTATAGATTGCACAATTTTAGATAAGTTTGGTTCTTAACTGTGCATTGTTACCCTTGGTAGAAATCAAAGGAGCATGGTTTTCACACAATTTTTCCATCCAGGTGGCTAAACCATTTTCCCTTGGGTTTTGTCGTGAAATTTTTTTTCCCTCACATAAACATTAATCCATTTTCTCATTTTCATTACCCCATTTGATAGTACATCACTTATTCTCCCACCCATTGAGCTCAAAATCTACTCAACTATGAATTGAAGTGTCTCCCAATTCTAGTGGTTTATTCATGATCTATTAGAAGAATTGGATATATTTTAGTAATATTACAGTCTCTTATCTCCTATTAATGATCAATTTTGAATCCATCATGATATCTATGTGTATGATCATTTTTTCTATTTTCAGCGCATTGAACCATTTCATCAATTTTATTTATCCTACTATAAATCTGAGGCTCATATCGTGTGTGTAGTCAACAACATCCTTGAGTAAAGTTGCCTTTTCATTTTCCGCATGAGTTTATTTGATTCATAGTAACTTCTATGTGCCACATACCAAATTTTTAGAACCATCTTCTTTAAATTGATTCCATTGTATGAAAATGATCATGGTGTTGTGATACATGTCTCTTGATTCTTTTTTTGTTGTTTATATGATGTTGGACTCATATATGGAAAACCATTGTGTGTTCAAATTTGGGGTTCCTCGGTTTGGATAATAGTTTTAATACCCATATCACCTATTTAGCTATTATAATTAACTTTAATGGAATTTTTCTTTGATTGCTGAATTCTTATAAAGCCTGACTAACCTCTTATGTGTTTGACCCAACCTATAATTAGGAATCCCCATGAAAAAATTGACTTTTTGACCATGTGACCATCTAAATCGATATTTGATCCAAATAAATTGAATTTATTTTACTTATTAAAGTAAATAGAATGTAAATATGGAATGGATAATTCATGATAGTTTTTTTTAAAAAAATAAATGAAATCTTCAAAATGAAATTATTGATAAAGACTTGAAAGCACATATATTTTTCTAATGCTTGGTCAAATGATTATTATGAATTGAACTTCCTATCAATGAATGATCTACGTTTAACTTGGAATGTGAGATGTAATACCACATGTGTTATAATATAAACATGAATATGTGTTATATATATAAGGGAATGGTGAACATGAAAACAAATATATTTTATCATGGAAGATAATATAATCGTAAAACATCTTTGTTATAGGTTGTGGAATGATGGGAATGTTTTACTAGAGTAGTATGGTGTCGTTATCCCTTAGATCATGTGTCGAGTATGATATCTAACACCATTGAAACATATGAGAGGTTGGGCTTGATGAATCATGTACCTTTTTTGAGTGTTGAAATGATGTCACATTCATCATATTGAATGAAGATCAAGAATTATCTCCATCATTATGAGAATTATGGAATATACTCTATTATTTGAGATTATGGGATCATTATACTAGTCTTTGAAGTCTCAACTATGACATGATCTGTCTAAAATATTCTATAACATGTTTATGGCCACTTACATCTGGAAATTATTGGTTCATTTAGGTGGATGAAATATATATATATAAATACTACATTTGTTTTATTACTAAATATATTGTGACTGATCAAACATCAATATTAGGCATTAGCTGAACATGGTAGAGCCACTATGTATCTTTTTGGACCTTATGTGAGATGATTATTTATTTCAACATTTTATTCACATTCTCTTTATAACATAAAACTATTTGGTTATTAGAAATTATTAGATTATGATTAGACACCATTTTTGGAGGCCAACAGAAATTTGTATCTCTCCCCTTAAACTGTATACCTTTGTAACCAAAGAAGAATACCTGCCTGTGGGTACAAATAATGGAAAAATTCCTATTATAGGTTGTTGATATGATTTACGTATAGCTGGATCTTAGGATCAAAGGACCTTGAATCACCTAAAAATTATTCTGGATCATTTTTTGATCATGTTCTCGTTTTTTTTAAAATAGTTTTATGTTCTTGTCCCCTATTCCTATTATATATTTCATCATTCCATGTATTCATGTATATAAAGTGTGTTGTTTCATTTGACTATATTTAAGAACATCAACCATTTATTATTCTACTTAATTATTTTTTTCCTTCTATATTTATATGATTCCATCGCTATATTTTTATGTTTCTATTTGATGTGGAACATTGATACGAGGGTACAATCACTTTGTGGTACAAATAGTACACCCTCTATAAATGTCTCCATCCTCTAGAATACTATGTTATGTGCATGAGGCCATGTGACCCAACTCCTCAGGGAATGGTTTAAGTGGACCCGAGGTCGAGATGTTATAATGATGTATGAGATATATTTTTTACTTTTTATTGTTGTTTGTGTACTGGAAATGAGACCAGATGTTAATGGGAATAGTAATTGACCTAGTCTCTTGACGTAGCTAACTCATGTATTGGGGAAACCCAATTAATCATGGATAGAAAATTTTTATGATTGATTATGTCATTTATGGTCAAAACAACTTCTCCAATGGGTGACAAAATGGTTTATAATGTTAATATTGCTAATATTATTGATATGTGATTTATTTTCAATGGCCCGATGAATAGATGGATATTCATTTGACCGTGAATTATTATTAGCACATGGGGACTAATATTTCATGACTTTTTCTACTCCATTTATATGTTTAGAATATAGTTTTTCATTTCAAATTTATAGTTCCATGAATAGGTAATGAATTATGCTGACTATTTTTATAGGGATTGGAAGACTAAGTTGACACATATAGTGACTTCATGACCTAAAAGTTTTTTTAAACTATATAAATTATAAATCTTATTAAATCAATTATTTAATATTGAGCCATGGACTATTGGTAAAATTGGAGGGAACATATTATTGTGTGGGTTAAGTGGATGCAATATTTTGGTTAAAAAGAGTATGAGACCTTATGGATTAGAAATGGTAATCCACCTTATTCATCCATTAAGAGTGAATTAAATATTTATACAATCAAAAATTGAAAATTAATATATATATTAATGTGAAAATGGTTATACTATACATGTGAACCTAAGACTCAGACTTGAACCTAACCATTTTAGCGGGTAGATAGGTGTATCTTACATTTTTATGGCATGTTGTGGTCTCCTCTTATTGTCTATACCTTGATTGATGAGCATGTAGAAAGAAATTGTAGAGACCCGAAGCTTGACATACATGGAAATTACATTACTTTTGAGGAATACTTAGTACATAACAAAAACACACACACAAGGATCTTAATAGTTTAGTGTCTTTGGAAACTCGGAACGTAATCTTCTAATCGTGGTGAAAGATCTCCAATATATCCCATAAAGATCTTCCCTTTTTTTTACGTAAAACCTTTCTTTATATCCTAGGGAAAAGAAAACAGAAAAGGGTGAGCTCAAATGCTCAGTAAGGGTAAACAAAAGAAATATAAATCTCATCGTATACACAAGCACATAACTTTTGGAAATCTTAACCTGCAAAAGAGATCATAATTTCATAACATGGGATAAATCATGGCAGTGAAATGTAATCACAATAATCATAATCATAAAACATGAAACTTTTTGTCATACACACATAATCATAGATAATCATTTCTTGTTAGTCAAGGCTCATTTCCAAGACTATCTTAGTGGACAAAGTCCCTTTCTGAACCGAGTCACCCTCGTTTCAGTCCTGTTTCACTGAACCGGTATAACCTACCGTTCCAGCCATGTCGATCTCATGAGATATAAAATCTTTACCCAATGCATTGGAGGGAGATATAGGTCCCACCCATCTCATAATGATACCATTCTTATGTGTGCCACAAAAACATAAACCATACATCATTGCATAACCCATGTAATAAAAATGGGATTCTTAAACAACATGACATCATAAAACCATTCATATAAGATAAAGGTATTCATAAACATAATTCCATCACAACCTAGTAAAATCAATGTAAACGTATGGATAGAAACAGAACCCTTTATTATCTTAGATGGAAAATAATTTTGATAAAACACTTGAACTTCATTCTTGAGGGAAATATCCTTTTTACTTCAAAACACTTTTCTTTTCTTAACATGTCATACAATTTTAAACTAAAAGAAGTTGATTAAAAATAAACTTGAAAACTTGTAAAGGAAGATTCTTTGAAATAATTTTTTAAAAATCCATTCAGTCCGTATAAGTAAAAAAAACATTCTTCGTACTTTTGTCGGAAAAGTCAAAAAGTACCTCGTACGAAAAACGACAAAAGATTCCTTTCATATCTTTTACAAAAAACTCATCGAAGAGAAAAATTGGATATAAAGTATTGTAGAAGGATGGAAATAATATTACATATTGAGGGAACATGGATGTTGATGATAAAATACACCCCAGTAAATACCAAAGTAAAAAAAACAATCTCAGATAAAAATGAGATTGTGATATTTCCCTTACCTTAGGTCTGATTTGCTTTGTATGTGTCCGAACCTCCTGTATAATGATTTAAATAATGTCATTGACTTATTAAATAATCATATTCATTGTTATGATATCATATATGGTTCACTTATGACTTTATATTCCCCGTTCTTTTGTAAATTCCATGTTAAAGAAGCGTTTTGGGTAAAATCGATTCATTTATCGTAGGTGTTTTGACTTGTTGTTCAAGACATTATTATTACTTATATCATGATTTACTTACTTCCAGAATATAAAATATGATTTATATATCATATATATTCAGTATATATATATATATAATAGGTAGATAATTGAAATGAAAAAACACCGTTCATGGAGACGGTAGTCCGTACGTACGCATGAACGCTGTTTTCCTTTCCTTATTGTCGTGAATGGAAGTAAGTAGATGACATACATATATATATATATATATATATACATAAATCCAGTATCTTTATAATGTCATATATTTCATTATTATTTCTTATATATACTTTATAATCATTCTTAAATGGTTAACATGGAGAATGAATCTCATCGCGTTGTGGAGATGGAAGTCCGTACGTACGCACGAGCGATGATATCATTTCCATAAATATTGAATTGAATTGGAGTGGATTATACAATATATCAGAATCAATATGATGTTGTAATAACTATGTATAGTTATTCTTTACATCATTATACCCATCCATGTAAGGTGGTGGTGGAAAATAGATTACACCATGGCGTGCAGACGGTATTCCGTACGTACGCACGCGCGGTGATTTCTTTTTCCGTAGGATGGATAGATGGTGAAATAGGGTTGTTTCTGTAACACCCCGAGCTTCCATGATACGCCTCTCTTTCAATAATGCAATAGCTTGCATTGTATGCAAGTTCGAGTTCTAAAACACCGCGACTAATCAAAGTAGCCGTTATGAATAGTAATAACCACTTTTTAAAATTATAGAAATTCTATATTTCAAAATGGACTTCATTTCTGGATTCGGAATATCGAAATTAGCCTATGATGAATTTTTAGTATTTTTCTGAGAACTTCTAATTTTTTATGAATAGTGAAAAATACTTAAAAACAACTTTTTTAATCAAAATAATTTATAGTGATAAATTATACTATTTAGTGGTTTTAAAGTATAATTATAATATATTTTTACAATTTTATCCAATGGTGTTCATTAGAATTAATTTAACATTGAAATTGGACATAAACAATTTCCAATCTTTTGATATAAATTGTTTCTTAAAAACACGCTATTTGTTGTGACAGCGGGAATTAAGTATCAAATTAATTAATGCAACTTATATGTTTGGAAGTTTTTAAAATAGACATCATTTTTGAATTCGGAATATCAATTATAGCTTAGGGTGAAATTTTGGCATTGTTCTGAAAAACTTCAATTTTTGATGAATAGTGAAACCACTAAGTGGTAGTTAAATAACTGATTTTTCGTTTAAATGAAATATTACCACTTCTGTGATTTGATTTTTAAAATCTGACATACATGGTTTTCATTAAGAAGTAAAATGTGGTTCAATGAGATTAAAATAATTTTTTGGTGAATAGTAACTTTTAAGTTCTTAATCGCGATTAGAGGTAATTAGTGTAGTTTAAGGTAAAAACAATGGTTTAATAATATGATATGAGCTTGACACTTGTCCTAATCCTATTGGATGAGTCATGTACGACCAATACAACCCATGGGTCATCTTGGGGACCCCATGGAGCCACTTTAGTTGGAAAATGACATTAATATATAATTATTTAATGTTAAAATTAAATTGACACAAACTTGAGTTATTTTACTAAAATAGTTTTTAAGTGGGGTTACACAAGTCCAAATTTTGACTATAAATATTAATTAGAAATCTAAAAAGATTTACTACATCATAGTATTTTTTTTATAATTTTTAGACATTAAATAAATTAAATTATTTATGACTTCATTATGATGCAGCGATGACCTCATTATTTAACGATTTAAATAAAATGAGAAGATAATGCAAAATCCAAGGCTTACACTTGTCCAAAGCCTATTGGATGAAGAGATTTCGAAACCTTATCACCTTAGCCTCGAATTATATAAGTGTGGGACCTTTAGAATCCGAAAATCATTGTGAAATAATATAACATTTCAATCTTTCCAAAAGAGCCCCTCCTCTCCACTTATAAAAGGCCCTCACCTCTCCCACCTTATTCACACCTTCAACCCATTTGGCTCGGCCAAACTCTGCCCAAATACTCTCCCAACATCCCCCTCTTACTCCTAGAAGCCTCACTTTGGGCAGAACTCTTCCCAAGGAAGCCTTTGGATAAAATCAAAAATAGTTACCCGATTTTGAGGTAATGTCTTCTCTAATGTTGTTTTGTTTTATTTTTCTTCTCCAACCCCCTAAACTATTTTTATTCATTTCTTTTGTAACAACACCAGTATCCTAAATATACTAGGATGTTGTTATAAGAAGGATTAGAGCTACACTTACACACACCTACATCTAATGGTTAAAGAACATACGGTTTCTGTGGATGGCGAATTTCTGCCTCACGAAACGATGATTGTTCAACACTCATATAACACCTTCAATGGTGGCCATTAAGATGTCACTATTTTTATATATGATATATAATATGTTTATGTTTTACCTATGCTTATGTATTTCTCATTTATGGCATACTTTATGATTTCCATTATGGGTAAAACGCGATAATTTCATTTTAGGAAGTGCGGACTACCGCCCACTCAAAGTGATTTGAATCGTTAATGCCATATGTGGGATGTATAAAGGATGGAGTAAATGGTATTATACACTATATTATACTGTAATTATATTATAAATTTATATCATTATGATTCTGTTCCATTAAATATGAAATAGAAATGAAAGTAGCGTTCATGCGTACGTACGGCTTACCGTCTCCATGAACGGTGCATTTCATTTCTTACCTCTAAATGTTACGTAATATTATAAATGAATGTATATACTGGATATATATGATATATATGACATCTAAATCATGAATATAATTCGGGAGATAATGGATATTCTACCACATAAACAACTTGTAATTATAAGAAGTTTATTTTTGACTCAAGTACCAAAGATCGACAAAACCACCGTTATTAACTTAAATAATTACATAATGTACATATCATTGTAATAAGTGATATAAAAAGGATAATGAAATTGAAAATGGTTTTTAATAATGTATATATTAACTCTAGTTTATTATTCAGGAGGTTAAAGAACGGTTGAGTCAAGTCATACACGAGGTAAGGGAATTTCTTAACCCAATTTTCATTCTTTGGGTTAATCTCCTACTTTCAAATTATATCATGATATTATTATGTCCTATCTTGTATTTGTACTTTATTTATGTTTACTTATAGTGAATACACATAATAAATCTATTTTATTTAAAAAATGATGCTTGTAAGGGAACTTCTTAACCCAATTTCTATTCTTTGGGTTAATCTCCTACTTTCCGATTATGTCATGATATTATTATGTATTATTTTGTATTCTTTATGTGTACCTATAGTGAAGACACATAATCGATCTATTTTATTTTAAAAATGATCTTTTTAAGGACTTCGTCTCAATCTCCTTTCATTGAGTCATATTTGGTTTTATACACAACTTTCTTTTATACGGTGTATAAAACCCTTTGACTTTTACGTTTATTCAAAAGGAATCTTTTTTTATATGAAGCGTTTTACTAAACGACAAAAAGGGAATGTTTTTCATTCCGTACTTATGAGGCGACAATGACTTCTCCGCCGCCGTGACCATTATTTGAGTTTCGGCTTCCTCTACAAGCCATTTTTTTTATGAAAAATAAATACAAAGTTTTAAATTTCATTTATTTTGGTATTGAAAATGGTTTTGAAAGCGTTTTTATTATATCAATGTGTTGTATTTATATCTTGTGATTGAAATGTGGTACTGTTATGTTTCCTTTATGCATGTTTCATGTGATACGATTATGTTATGGTTTATGATATTTTTAAACCTATTCATATGAGGAATGCATTGGACTTAATAAGTGACGGGTGGAGCCCGCTATAGCTCCTCGATGCATCGGTAGGTCTCATGAGACAAACTAGTGTCTTGGCACAAGGCCTTGACAAAATCTTATTTGTAGTCTTGGCACGAGGCCTTGACTACGTGGTTATGATAGTCTGTCATTATGCATTCCATCATTTTGAAAGTGGTTATTGATATTGCATGTGATTATTCGACCAGTAGAATATCCATGTGAAGATGTAAATGGCATTATCTCATTTTACTTTTGCCATATTATGTTTAAGTTCATGTTTAATAGGCTTTTGTTTTAGTTATACATTGCCTTAATTTTTAATGTTTATTTATGAAAGCTTCTGCTATATTGTTAACCTTACTGAGCATCCGAGCTCACCCCTTTCAATGTTTTAATATTTTCCAGGATGTGAAGAAGTATTTTATGAATGACATTCAGGGATAGTCCGAAGAGGATAGAAGTGTGGACTATAGTGACTATGTTATTGTAGTTTTTCACTTTATGATGTAATGTAACGTTTACGAATGTATCTAGTGTTTCCAAGGCTACTAAACTAATCGGTCTTTCGAGAATTGATCTTTTGTGGTCATGCCAATGTTACGAAGTAATGCACCGACTCTGGGTAGCTGGGGTCGGGGCGTTACAGTTGGTATCAGAGGCAGTTTAGTACTAACCTTGGAAGCTAGATTTAGATAAACTATGATTAGAGAACATATCCTGAAGATAGACTTTGAGGATTAGTATAGAAGAACATCCTAGAATTTTGGTATTATAGAGATGTTATGAGTTTTCCGAGCAATACATCCCTTTCTGGATACGAGCAAGTAGAGGCGGCTCTGGCAGAGATGTACCTAGGGGTAAAACCCGAAAACACCGCTTTGAGCTAGACTCGAACGGGAACTGGTGCACGACAACGGGCCTTGCTGCACTCTTGGTTACGACACTCCCGGGGGATATGTTTAGGATAATTCTCATTTTCTTTACAAACCACTATGAAGGGTTATGAGTATATACTTTATCAACGAAAACATTTCTTTTTATGATTATGGATTATATCCATAAATAGTTCAATTTATGTAAAGTGTTTTACAAATATGGAATTATGTATTTTAATTCATAAACTAATCTAGTTTATGCCATTGTTTAGAAATGGCGCCTAGTGGAAGGAATGGAAACCGTATCAATGCACGCACTTCGTGTAGGGATTGCCCTCCTGCTCAAGATAATTATTGTGAATCTGGAGATACAACTGGTGCTGATCAACTTATTACCTTACTGGGACAACTCACTCAGGTTATGAATAATAACCTTACTCGTATGGAGCACCCTGATCCGCAACGTGGAGGATCAATGCTAGATCGTTTCATGATGCAACAACCATCAACCTTCAATGGGAGTACAAATCCTATAGTAGCTGAGAAATGGATAAATTCCTTAGAGAAAATATTACATGCCTTGGGGAGTAGTGAAAGGGAGAAGGTTGACATGGCAGTTTACCGCCTCACTGGAGATGCCGATCAGTGGTGGTCGCTGATTCAAAACACAAAGGAAGATGATGATGTATCAAATATAGAATGGAGGGAGTTCAAAGAGCTTTTCTTAGAAAAATAATTTCCTCGTGACCATCGAGCAGATATGGAAAGGCAATTTCTGAGTCTGAGGCAGAAGGAGGATGAGAATGTCGCAAAGTATGAGGCTAACTTTGCATGGTTAGCAAGGCATGCTTCCGATTATATACGTAACCCAAGGAGTAAGATTGATCGTTTCTTTGATGGGTTAAAACCATTTCTACGTCGAGCTTTAGTATCACAATCCTTCTCATCATACGAAGATATTGTCTCGTGTGCTATCAAGACAGAAAAGGAATTCTCTAAGTCTTATGACAACAAAGTAAAGCAATAGAAGAAGAGAACGGTGGATGAAGAGACAGATAAAGGGAAAAAGGGAAAGAAGGATTTTCCATTATGTGATAATTGTGGGAAGAATCACCCTGGTACTTGCCTAAAAGGAGTGGGAGTTTGTTATAAATGTGGAGAAAAGGGTCACCAGGCTCGTGATTGCAAGGGAAAGAAAGAGGCTGTCAAAGTTGAATGCTACAATTGTAGGGAAACAGGGCATTATGAAAATGAATGTCCTAAGCGTCAGGGAAACTTACCTCAGAAAAGGCCAAGGGATCAAGGCCAATATTATGTTGTGACTACAGTTGAAGCGGAATAATTAATGTATTGGTGCTTTTGGACTCAAGGATTATATTCTGGTTATAAGAATAATGTGATATATATATATATGGATTGTACTGCAGTACTTGTTGTTTCACTAAGGTTTTAATATGATTAAGGTAATCGTATTTTTAGTATGTGCCAATAAGAGAAACTTTTTTTGTTTGGGGAATCTGATGTTACAATTGATTTTGGAATTTAGAGACCTTTTAGAGAAAGTTTGGACGGAGGTATTTTGGATAACTATTATGGTTGGAATGGATTAAGTTGAACCATGGATAGTATTGTTTAAGGTTAAAGCATTTCTGAAGATTATTTTTGGAATATTATAATACTATAGTTTTAGGAAAAAGGACAACCTGCAGGGTGGGGCATAACCCGTCGCGTCGGACAAATCTGCAGGAATCGAACCCACAATCATAGTGCGACAAGCCTTTATTTCCTACCACTAGCCTACAGGAAGTCCCTGGTTATTACAAAATAATTTTACTAATCTAAATGGTATGTGTTAACATTTTGAACCATATACAATTAGGATAAGTATAATATTTTTGAGTTCTATTATCTTTTTGAGTGAAAGATGAGTTGAACGTTGAAACTCTAATTGTCAAGCATAAATATATATATACCTATCTCTTATTCAATGAATAAATTAATTCTTAAACTTTAGTAAAGGGATATTAAAACAAAAAAATGTGTTATCCTAATACCTTATGTCTTGTTGAACTGATGATATTTTAAATCAACAGAGATTGAAGGCTTTGAGGCCCTCAATTTGACAGTTGATTGTGATTGATGACCTCAATTGCTCCCTACAAATATTTACGTTTTTCCTCCAATTATATGTCTCTAATTATCACCAATGTTCTCCTAATCGAGATCATAATTGGGTGGTGACTTTTTCATTTCCCTCTAATTAAGGCTAAATTTTATTAATCTTATTTCCGATGTGGGTTTTCCTCAAAGGTATTTTCTATTTTCAACCTTTTATTTTCCAAGAAAAATTTCAAATTGCGAGGACGCAATTTATTGAAGGAGGGGAGAATGTAACACCCCGAGCTTCCACGATACACCTCTCTTTCAATAATGCAATAGCTTGCATTGTATGCAAGTTCGAGTTCTAAAACATCGCGACTAATCAAAGTAGCCGTTATGAATAGTAATAACCACTTTTTAAAATTATAGAAATTCTATATTTCAAAATGGACTTCATTTTTGGATTCGGAATATCGAAATTAGCCTATGATGAATTTTTAGTATTTTTCTGAGAACTTCTAATTTTTTATGAATAGTGAAAAATTCTTAAAAACAACTTTTTTAATCAAAATAATTTATTGTGATAAATTATACTATTTAGTGGTTTTAAAGTATAATTAGAATATATTTTTACAATTTTATCAAATGGTGTTCATTAGAATTAATTTAACATTGAAATTGGACATAAACAATTGCCAATCTTTTGATATAAATTGTTTCTTAAAAACACGCTATTTGTTGTGACAGCGGGAATTAAGTATAAAATTAATTAATTCAACTTATATGTTTGGAATTTTTTAAAATAGACATCATTTTTGAATTCGGAATATCAATTATAGCTTAGGGTGAAATTTTGGCATTGTTCTGAAAAACTTCAATTTTTGATGAATAGTGAAACCACTAAGTGGTAGTTAAATAACTGATTTTTCGTTTAAATGAAATATTACCACTTCTGTGATTTGATTTTCAAAAATCAGACATACATGGTTGTCATTAAGAAGTAAAATGTGGTTCAATGAGATTAAAATAATTTTTTGGTGAATAGTAACTTTTAATTTCTTAATCGCGATTAGAGGTAATTAGTGTAGTTTAAGGTAAAAACAATGTTTTAATAATATTATATGAGCTTGACACTTGTCATACTCTTATTGGATGAGTCATGGCCGACCAAGAAAACCCATGGGTCAACTTGGGGACCCCATGGAGCCACTTTAGTTGGAAAATGACCTTAATATATATTTATTTAATGTTAAAATTAAATTGACACAAACATGAGTTATTTTACTAAAACAGTTTTTAAGTGGGGTTACACAAGTCCAAATTTTTACTATAAATATTCCATAGAAAGATAAAAAGATTTCCTACATCATAGTATTTTTTTTATAATTTTTAGACATTAAATAAATTAAATTATTTATGACTTCATTATGATGCAGCGATGACCTCATTATTTAACGATTTAAATAAAATGAGAAGATAATTAAAAATCCAAGGCTTACACTTGTCCAAAGCCTATTGGATGAGGAGATTTCGAAACCTTATCACGTTAGCCTCGAATTATATAATTTTAGGACCTTTATAATCTGAAAAGCATTGTGAAATAATATAACATTTCAATCTTTCCAAAAGAGCCCCTCCTCTCCACTTATAAAAGGCCCCCACCTCTCCCACCTTATTCACACCTTCAAGCCATTTGGATCGGCCAACCTCTGCCCAAATACTCTCCCAACATCCCCCTCTTACTCCTAGAAGCCTCACTTTGGGCATAACTCTTCCCAAGGAAGCCTTTGGCTCAAATCAAAAAGAGTTACCCGATTTTGAGTTAATGTCCTCTCTAATGTTGTTTTGTTTTATTTTTCTTCTCCAACCCCATAAACTCTTTTTATTCATTTCTTTTGTAACAACAACAGTATCCTCAATATACTAGGATGTTTTTATAAGAAGGATTCGAGCTACACTTACACACACCTACACTTAATGGTTAAAGAACATACGGTTTCTGTGGATGGCCAATTTCTGCCTCACGAAACGATGATTGTTCAACACTCATATAACACCTTCAAAGGTGGCCATTAAGATGTCACTATTTTTATATATGATATATAATATGTTTATGTTTTACCTATGCTTCTGTGTTTCTCATTTATGGCATACTTTATGATTTCCATTATGGGTAAAACGCGATAATTTCATTTTAGGAAGTGCGGACTACCACCCCCTCAATGTGATTTGAATCGTTAATGCCATATGTGGGATGTATAAAGGATGGAGTAAATGGTATTATACACTATATTATACTGTAATTATATTATAAATTTATATCATTATGATTCTGTTCCACTAAATACGAAATAGAAATGAAAGTAGCGTTCATGCGTACGTACGGCTTACCGTCTCCATGAACGGTGCATTTCATTTCTTACCTCTAAATGTTACGTAATATTATAAATGAATGTATATACTGGATATATATGATATATATGACATCTAAATCATGAATATAATTCTGGAGATAATGGATATTCTACCACATAAACAACTTGTAATTATAAGAAGTTTATTGTTGACTCAAGTATCAAAGATCGACAAAACCACCGTTATTAACTTAAATAATTACATAATGTTCATATCATTATAATAAGTGATATAAAAAGGATAATGAAATTGAAAATGGTTCTTAATAATTTATATATTAACTCTAGTTTATTATTCAGGAGGTTGAAGAACGGTTGAGTCAAGTCAGACACGAGGTAAGGGAATATTTTAACCCAATTTTCATTCTTTGGGTTAATCTCCTACTTTCAAATTATATCATGATATTATTATGTCCTATCTTTTATTTGTACTTTATTTATGTTTACATATAGTGAATACACATAATAAATCTATTTTATTTAAAAAATGATACTTGTAAGGGAACTTCTTAACCCAATTCTTATTCTTTGGGTTAATCTCCTACTTTCCGATTATGTCATGATATTATTATTTTTTATTTTTTATTCTTTATGTGTACCTATAATGAATACACATAATCGATCTATTTTATTTTAAAAATGATCTTTTTAAGGACTTCGTCTCAATCTCCTTTCATTGAGTCATATTTGGTTTTATACACAACTTTCTTTTATACGGTGTATAAACCCCTTTGACTTTTACGTTTATTCAAAAGGAATCTTTTTTTATACGAAGCGTTTTACTAAACGACAAAAAGGGAATGTTTATCTTTCCGTACTTATGAGGCGACAATTACTTCTCCGCCGCCGTGACCATTATTTGAGTTTCGGCTTCCTCTACAAGCCATATTTTTTTTAATGAAAAATAAATACAAAGTTTTAACTTTCTTTTATTTTGGTATTGAAAATGGTTTTGAAAGCGTTTTTATTATATCAATGTGTTGTATTTATATCTTGTGATTGAAATGAGGTACTGTTATGTTTCCTTTATGCATGTTTCATGTGATACGATTATGTTATGGTTTATGATATGTTTAAACCTATTCATATGAGGAATGCATTGGACTTAATAAGTGACGGGTGGAGCCCGCTATAGCTCCTCGATGCATCGGTAGGTCTCATGAGACAAACTAGTGTCTTGGCACAAGGCCTTGACAAAATCTTATTTGTAGTCTTGGCATGAGGCCTTGACTACGTGGTTATGATAGTCTGGCATTATGCATTCCATCATTTTGAAAGTGGTTATTGATATTGCATGTGATTATTCGACCAGTAGAATATCCATGTGAAGAAGTAAATGGCATTATCTCATTTTACTTTTGCCATATTATGTTTAAGTTCATGTTTAAAAGGATTTTGTTTTAGTTATACATTGCCTTAATTGTTAATGTTTATTTATGAAAGCTTCCGCCATATTGTTAACCTTACTGAGCATCCGAGCTCACCCCTTTCAATGTTTTAATATTTTCCAGGATGTGAAGAAGTATTTTATGAATGACATGCAGGGATAGTCCGAAGAGGATAGAAGTGGGGACTATGGTGACTATGTTATTGTAGTTTTTCACTTAATGATGTAATGTAATGTTTATGAATGTATCTAGTGTTTCCAAGACTACTAAACTAATCAGTCTTTCGAGACTTGATCTTTTGTGGTCATGCCAATGTTACGAAGTAATGCACCGACTCTGGGTAGCTGGGGTCGGGGCGTTACAGTTTCATACTTATAATAACATATCAGTATATGAGTGATACTGATTTTATTACTTCATAATGAAACAACCTAAGAAGAAGAAGTGGAAGAAGAAATAAAGATGAACGAATTGGTAACGGTAATTACCTCTTCTTTGAAGCACCTCATTGAGACCTCCTCTTAGGGAACTAAAATTGGTCTTTGAGGAAGGCAAGAACCTCTAGGATGTTGCTAGGGAAGTGGAGAAGAGATTTTGGCAGGGGTTGGCCGAGCTTGAAGGCTCAAAGTTGTGTGAGGAAGAGAGGGAGGAGGTGCCCTTTTATAAGGGAGGAGAGGGGAACCTTTGGAAGAACTAAAAATATTATTTTATTATAAGGTCAAGTTCGGTTTTAAATAGCTCCAAATTTATTTATTTCGAGTCTATGGTGGAGATGGGTCGAAATCCTCTCATCCAATAGAATTTAGACAAGTTTAGGTTCCTATTTTAAGCTTATCATTTAGATTTAACTCTAAGTTAAATAATTTAACTTTTACCGTGACTTTTTGTTTTCTTACACTACATGGTTAATACACTTACTATAACATGTCAAACGAAACCCATGTTGTTTATTATTAATATATATATATATCCTTATCTAAGTCATTTGACTGAACCTTAGATTTTTAAGAATAAAATAAAAATTAATAATATAATATTTGATTTAAAAACTATTTTGTTTAAATTTTGACACAATTTGATATATGATTTTTGTGAAAGTCATAAAAGAATTATATGTTCAAAAAAAGTTGATTAAATCAACAATAATATATCATAGTAACCTAGAAAATTAGTGGAATTCATAAAAAGTCTCAAATTACATTTATTTGAGCATTTATAACATCAATTATGTTAACATTTCCTTAAAAGGGTAATTACTGCATCATCGTTGTGTCATAAATAAATTAATTTATTTAATGTCTAAAAATTATAAATAAAATATCATTATGAATGAAATCTTTTTATATTTCTAATTAATATTTATAGTCGAATTTATCTTATGTATAACCCCATATTAAAAATGTTTTAATTATTAAACTTTGATTTTAACTATTTTAACTATTCATTAAATAAAATAATATTAAATGTCATTATCTAATCCAAGTGGACCTAAATGGTCATAATATATTCATAAGGTTGTTTTTGGTCGAATTAAACTTATCCAATAGAATTAGGACATGTGTTAGGGTAATAGTAATATCATATTTACCCTTAGTTACCCTATTTACTATTAACCGTGGTAAAAAAAGGTAAAAAGTTACTATTCACCAAAAATTATTTTCATCTCATTGAACCACATTTTAGTCCTTGATATTAACCGTGTCTGTCGGATTTTCGAAATTTCATTCACAGAAGCGGTAAAATTAAGTTTTATGCAAAATTCAGTTTTTAACCTACCACTTAGTGGTTTCACTATTTATCAAAAATTGAAAGTTTTCAGAAAAATACCACAAATTAGGCCTAAGCTATATTTGATATTATGAACTCAAAAATGATTTCTATTTTACCAAATTCAAAACATATCAGTTTCATTAATTAATTTAAAAATTAATTCCCGTCGTCTAAACAAAAGGCGTGTTTTTAAGAGATAATAACTATCAAAAGATTGACACTTGTTTATAACTGGTTTAAATGTGAAATTACATCTAATGACCAACATTGTATTGAATTGTAAAAATATATTCTAAATATACTTTAAAACCACTCAAATTAATAATTTATCACTATTAATTATTTCGATTGAAAAATTTGTTTTTAATTAAAATTTAGTAATTTTCACTCTTCATCAAAATATGAAAGTTATCCGAAAATCACCAAAATTTTACCCTAAGCTAATTTCGATATTCCGAATCCAAAAATGATGTCGATTTTGAAAAATAGAAATTAAAAAATTTCAAAAAGTGGTTATTACTATTCATAACGTCTAGTTTTAATAATATTTTAATAGCATATCGTTGTTTAGCGAAACTTGGTGTTGCGTACAACACACGCTATCGTGGAAGGTCGCGATTGCGTGTAATTCAAGCCAGGTCAGAGATGTGTGTTGTGAAAGCTCCTTTTGGTGTAGCGTATAGCACAAGACATTAATGAAATTAAAAAGAATATTTTTCATAAAATCTCGGGGTGTTACATTCTACCCCCCTTAAAATGAATTTCGCCCTCGAAATTCATCGGGGTTATAAATGGTTTACTATTTGAAAGTTTCTTTAATCGAAACCCACATCATAAAAAGGAATACCAAAACCAATATTTAAAAACAAAAGTATGAAACGTAACAGTTACCCAAATAAACTAATCACTGGGTTTCCACATAGGTGAAAATATGGATATGGAAGAGAAATCTAACCATCATGTTCTGATGGAGAGTGGTAGAGAACATGGCTATGGAAAAGCTAGCAATCACAAATCCATAAATTTGTGACGATCTAAGGTACCATCTGATTAATCAGATATAAGAGCACTAGGACAACATTTTTGGTTTTCAAGATCATTTCCCTAAAGTTGATGAAATTGGAATTAGAAGAAATACATTCGTGATTTTGGTATAGTCTCACTATTTGTCATTCTTTGGACAATTTCTACTTCATCTCTTAAAGAAATGAAGTTGAATTTCTCATTCGTGATGTGTTAGCAGATCATGTGATAGAATGATGGGGCATTCTATCTATCTCAAAAGGTTAGAAAAGTTATCAAAAAATACATAAGTCCATCTATAGTGAGATTAATGATATATGGTTCCTAAAATGAACTTATACTTCATATCTCATACTGCTTAATATAATAAAACTAGTTTCTACTAAACAGGGACTTTTTGTAGGCCAATGGTAGGCGATAAAGGTCAGTCGCACTTCGGTTGTGGGTTCGATTCCCACATCCTTGTCCGACGTGATGGGCTGTCGCCCGTCTTGCAGGTTGTCCTTTTTATAAAACTACAGTACTATAACATCCCATTAATAATATCGAAAATCTTCTATCCTTAAACAATACTAACTTATGTACAACATAATCCATTCTAATTTTTAGGCTTATCCATAATACTGCAGTCCACTCTCATAATATAATGAAAATGATTACCAGATATTTAATACCATCGTTGATCCCCATATATCATAAGATATGTCTTGTTGGTCACATTCCAAACATTTGAAGGCCTTAATCATGTATTCTCTTGAAAAAATGAATACCTATTAAACCATAGTGAAAACATGAATGCTGTCAAAAGTTAACTCTTACCACATACCAAAATCCAAAAATTCTATATACTCAAACCATGATATAACCTTCTCCTTATATCAGTCATGTGCTCATTAATACTATCAAACATTTAATTTTCTCCTTATCCCTTCATTATGTGCATATCATCTTCAGTCCAAAAATATATGAATAACCTTTCATGGATACTAGTAGAATTAATCACACACTTTCAAAACTCAAGGAAAGACAACAATTTAACAATCTTTATATGTCTCTTTATTCCATAGTACCAAGAGATTCTTTATACAACATTACACTTGATAAACATGTAATCATTCCACTACCTTCTTAAACCATTGACCAAGCTTCAACAATTCTTTCATCTCACATATCATTTGTAGTCTCTTCATCATCATCAACATAAATACTACCCATACGACCATACTGATTCTCTTCATGAGACTTTCCCTTAGGGCATTGGTTTGCATAATGCCTGTACATTCCACATTTAAAACATTTAACCATTGTTGATGTCGTAGAAATACCATTATCCTCATCCCTGGTGTTAACTGAACCTTTTCCTTTGCACTTACTGGCTTTGTGTCCTTCTTTTCCACACCCAAAGCATCTTCCAGTTCCTTTGAAACATTCTCCTTGATGCCTCTTCCCACATGATTTACATTGGGGAAATTGAACTTTCTTTCCTCTATGATCATCAAGAAACTCCATCTTTCTCTTATTAGCCGAGTTAGGAAACGTACCAAATTTTACTTTATTGATCATATTATGAGATTGTTGATTCAACATAATTATGATGTTTGGACTTCCAAATCCCATTTCATTTGGTTTCTCATGAATAATATCATTCCATTGTCCATCATATCTTCCATTATCCTGAATCATCTTGTTTCCAGCCATTTTCTAAAACCCAAAAAGAATAGTGTGAGAGACAAAAATCATGCTAGGGAAAACAACATTATAAAGGGGGAGTATCCTCAATATCTAACTTCTTAGGTTAAATTCTAAGACCGTTACCATAGTTATAGGACTGTATCCTATACGTATACTTATCCTTAGGGACATCCATAGACAAACCTTATAAATATCTCTAGGGATCTCACTAAAGTTCTCACATCCTAGTTTCCAATGGTTGACTAAACATTTCCTCTGATACCAACTGTAGAGACCCGAAACTTGACGTACATGGACATTACATTACTTTTGCGGAATACTTAGTACATAACAAAAACACACACACAAGGATCGTAATAGTTTAGTGTCTTTGGAAACTCGGAACGTAATCTTCTAATCGTGGTGAAAGATCTCCAATATCTCCCATAAAGATCATCCCTTTTTTTACCTAAAACCTTTCTTTATATCCTGGGGAAAAGAAAACATAAAAGGGTGAGCTCAAATGCTCAGTAAGGGTAAACAAAAGAAATATAAATCTCATCGTATACACAAGCACATAACTTTTGGAAATCTTAACCTGCAAAAGAGATCATAATTTCATAACATGAGATAAATCATGGCAGTGAAATGTAATCACAATAATCATAATCTTAAAACATGAAACTTTGTGGCATACACAAATAATCATAGAGAATCATTTCTTGTTAGTCAAGGCTCATTTCCAAGACTATCTTAGTGGACAAAGTCCCTTTCCGAACCGAGTCACCCTCGTTTCAGTCCTGTTTCACTGAACCGGTATAACCTACCGTTCCAAACATGTCTATCTCATGAGATATAAAATCTTTACCCAATGAATTGGAGGGAAATATAGGTCCCACCCATCTCATAATGATACCATTCTTATGTGTTCCACAAAATCATAAACCATACATCATTGCATAACCCATGTAATAAAAATGGGATTCTTAAACAAAATGACATCATAAAACCATTCATATGAGATAAAGGAATTCATAAACATAATTCCATCACAACCTAGTCAAATCAATGTAAACATATGGATAGAAACAGAACCCTTTATTATCTTAGATGGAAAATAATTTTGATAAAACACTTGAACTTCATTCTTGAGGAAAATATCCTTTTTACTTCAAAACACTTTTCTTTTCTTAACATGTCATACAATTTTAAACTAAAAGAAGTTGATTAAAAATAAACTTGAAAACTTGTAATGTAAGATTCTTTGAAATAATTTTTTAAAAATCCATTCAGGCCTTATAAGTAAAAAAACATTCTTTGTACTTTTGTCGGAAAAGTCAAAAAGTACCTCGTACGAAAAACGACAAAAGATTCCTTTCATATCTTTTAAAAAAAACTCATCGAAGGGAAAAATTGGATATAAAGTATTGTAGAAGGATGGAAATAATATTACATATTGAGGGAACATGGAGGTGGATGATAAAATACACCCCAGTAAATACCAAAGTAAAAAAACAATCTCGGATAAAAATGAGATTGTGATATTTCCCTTACCATAGGTCCGATTTGCTTCGTATCTGTCCGAACCTCCTGTATAATGATTTAAATAATGTCATTGTCTTATTACAGAATCATATTCATTGTTATGATATCATATATGTTTCACTTATGACTTTATATTCCCCATTCTTTTGTAAATTCAATGTTTAAGAAGCGTTTTGGGTAAAATCGTTTCATTTATCGTAGGTGTTTTGACTTGATGTTCTTGACATTATTATTACTTATATCATGATTTACTTACCTCCAGAATATAAAATATGATTTATATATCATATATATTCGGTATATATATATATATATAATAGATAGATAAATGAAATGAAAAACACCGTTCATGGAGACGGTAGTCCGTACGTACGCATGAACGCTGTTTTCCTTTCCTTATTTTCATGAATGGAAGTAAATAGATGACATACATACATATATATATATATATATATAAATCCAGTAGGTTTATAATGTCATATATTTCATTATTATTTATTATATATACTTTATAATCATTCTTAAATGGTTAACATGGAGAATGAATCTCATCGCATCGTGGAGACGGTAGTCCGTACGTACGCAGGAGCGATGATATCATTTCCATAAATATTGAATTGAATTGGAGTGGATTATACAATATATCAGAATCAGTATGAAGATGTAATAACTATGTATAGTTATTCTTTACACCATTATACCCATCCATTTAAGGTGGTGGTGGAAAATAGATTAACCACGGCGTGGAGATGGTATTCCGTACGTACGCACGCGCGGTGATTTCTTTTTCCGTAGGATTGATAGATGGTGAAATAGGGTTGTTTCATACTTATAATAACATATCAGTATATGAGTGATACTGATTTTATTACTTCAAAATGAAACAACCTAAGAAGAAGAAGTGGAAGAAGAAATAAAGATGAAAGAATTGGTAACGGTAATTACCTCTTCTTTGAAGCGCCTCATTGAGACCTCCTCTTAGGGCACTAAAATTGGTCATTGAGGAAGACCAGAACCTCTAGGATGTTGCTAGGGAAGTGGAGAAGAGATTTTTTCAGGGTTTGGCCGAGCTTGAAGGCTCAAAGTTGTGTGAGGAAGAGAGGGAGGAGGTGCCCTTTTATAAGGGAGGAGAGGGGCACCTTTGGAATAACTAAAAATATTATTTTATTATAAGGTCAAGTTCGGTTTTAAATAGCTCCAAATTGATTTATTTAGAAGCTAAGGTGGGGATGGGTCGAAATAATCTCATCCAATATAATTTAGACAAGTTTAGGTTTCTATTTTAAACTTATCATTTAGATTTAACTCTAAGTTAAATAATTTAACTTTTACCGTGACTTTTTGTTTTCTTACACTATATGGTTAATACACTTAATATAACATGCCAAACGAACCCCAAGTTGTTTATTATTAATATATATATCCTTATATAGGTCATTTGGCCTAAACTTAGATTTTAAGAATAAAATAACAATTAATAATATAATATTTGATTTAAAAACTATTTTGTATAAATTTTGACACAATTTGATATATGATTTTTGTGAAAGTCATAACAGAATTATATGTTCAAACAAAGTTGATTAAATCAACACTAAGATATCATAGTAACCTAGAAAATTAGTGGAATTCATAAAAAGTCTCAAATTACATTTATTTGAGCATTTATAACATCAATTATGTTAAAATTTCCTTAAAAGGGTAATTACTGCATCATCGTTGTGTCATAAATAAATTAATTTATTTAATGTCTAAAAATTATAAATAAAATATCATTATGTATGAAATATTTTTATCTTTCTAATGAATATTTATAGTCGAATTTATCTTATGTATAACCCCATATTAAAAATGTTTTAATTATTAAACATTGATTTTAACTATTTTAACTATTCATTAAATAAAATAATATTAAATGTCATAATCTAATCCAGGTGGACCTAAATGGTCATATTATATTCATAAGGTTGTTTTTGGTCGAATTAAACTTATCCAATAGAATTAGGACATGTGTTAGGGTAATAGTAATATCATATTTACCCTTAGTTACCCTATTTACTATTAACCGTGGTAAAAAAGGTAAAAAGTTACTATTTACCAAAAATTATTTTCATCTAATTGAACCACATTTTAGTCCTTGATATTAACCGTGTCTGTCGGATTTTCGAAATTCCAATCACAGAAGGGGTAAAATTAAGTTTTATGCAAAATTCAGTTTTTAACCTACCACTTAGTGGTTTCACTATTCATCAAAAATTGAAAGTTTTCAGAAAAATACCAAAAATTAGGGCTAATCTATATTTGATATTATGAACTCTAAAATGATTTCTATTTTACCAAATTCAAAACATATCAGTTGCATTAATTAATTTAAAAATTAATTCCCGTCGTCTAAACAAAAGGTGTGTTTTTAAGAGATAATAACTATCAAAAGATTGACACTTGTTTATAACTGGTTTAAATGTGAAATTACATCCAATGACCAAAATTGTATTGAATTGTAAAAATATATTCTAAATATACTTTAAAACCACTCAAATTAATAATTTATCACTATTAATTATTTTGATTGAAAAAGTTGTTTTTAATTAAAATTTAGTAATTTTCACTATTCTTCAAAATATGAAAGTTATCTGAAAATCCCCAAAATTTCACCCTAAGATAATTTCGATATTCCGAATCCAAAAATTAAGTCCATTTTGAAAAATAGAAATTACAAAATTTCAAAAAGTGGTTATTACTATTCATAACATCTAGTTTTAATAATATTTTAATAGCATATCGTTGTTTAGCGAAACTTGGTGTTGCGTACAACACACGCTATCGTGGAAGGTCGTGATTGCGTGTAATTCAAGCCAGGTCAGAGATGTGTGTTGTGAAAGCTCCTTTTGGTGTAGCGTATAGGACAAGAAATTAATGAAATTAAGAAGAATATTTTTCATAAAATCTCGGGGTGTTACATTCTACCCCCCTTAAAATGAATTTCGCCCTCGAAATTCGTCGGGGGTTATAAATGGTTTACTATTCGAAAGTTTCTTTAATCGAAACCCACATCATAAAAAGGAATACCAAAACCAATCTTTAAAAACAAAATTATGAAACGTAACGGTTACCCAAATAAACTAATCACTGGGTTTCCACATAGGTGAAAATATGGATATGGAAGAGAAATCTAACCATCATGTTCTGATGGTGAGTGGTAGAAAACATGGCTATGGAAAAGCTAGCAATCACAAATCCATAAATTTGTGATGATCTATGGTACCATCTGATTAATCAGATATAAGAGCACTAGGACAACATTTTTGGTTTCCAAGATCATTTCCCTAAAGTTGATGAAATTGAAATTAGAAGAAATACTTTCGTGATTTTGGTATAGTCTCACTATTTGTCATTCTTTGGACAATTTCTACTTCATCTCTTAAAGAAATGAAGATGAATTTTTCATTCGTGATGTGTTAGCAGATCATGTGATAGAATGATGGGTCATTCCATCTGTCTCAAAAGGTTAGAAATGTTATCAAAAAATACACAAGTCCATCTACAGTGAGATTAATGATATATGGTTCCTAAAATGAACTTATACTTTATATATCATACTACTTAATATAATAAAACTAGTTTCTACTAAACAGGGACTTCTTGTAGGCCAATGGTAGGCGATAAAGGCCAGTCGCACTTCGGTTGTGGGTTCGATTCCCACATCCTTGTCCGACGCGATGGGCTGTCGCCCGTCTTGGAGGTTGTCCTTTTTCTAAAACTACATTACTATAACATCCCATTAATAATATCGAAAATCTTCTATCCTTAAATAATACTAACTTATGTCCAACATAATCCATTCTAATCTTTAGGCTTATCCATAATACTGCAATCCACTCTCATAATATAATGAAAATGATTTCCAGATATTTAATACCATCGTTGATCCCCATATATCATAATATATGTCTTGTTGGTCACATTCCAATCATTTTAAGGCCTTAATCATGTATTCTCTTGAAAAAATGAATACCTATTAAACCTTAGTGAAAACATGAATGTTGTCAAAAGTTAACTCTTACCAGGTATCAAAATCCAAAAATTCTATATACTCAAACCATGATATAACCTTCTCCTTATATTAGTCATGAAATCATTAATACTATCCAACATTTAATTTTCTCCTTATCCCTTCATTATGCGCATATCATCTTCATTCCAAAAATATCTGAATAACCATTCATGGATACTAGTAGCATTAATCACACACTTTCAAAACTCAAGGAAAGACAACAATGTAACAATCCTTAGATGTCTCTTTATTCCATAGTACCATGAGATTCTTTATACAACATTACACTTGATAAACATGTAATCATTCCACAACCTTCTTAAACCATTGACCGAGCTTCAACAATTCTTTCATCTCACATATCATTTGTAGTCTCTTCATCATCATCAACATAAATACTACCCATACGACAATACTGATTCTCTTCATGAGACTTTCCCTTAGGGCATTGGTTTGCATAATGCCTGTACATTCCACATTTAAAACATCTAACCATTGTTGATGTTGTAGCAATACCATTATCCTCATCCATGGTGTTAACTAAACCTTTTCCTTTGCACTTACTGGCTTTGTGTCCTTCTTTTCCACATCCAAAGCATCTTCCAGTTCCTTTGAAACATTCTCCTTGATGCCTCTTCCCACATGATTTACATTTGGGAAATTTACCTTTCTTTCCTCTATGATCATCATGAAACTCCATCTTTCTCTTATTAGCCGAGTCAGGAAACTTACCAAATTTTACATTATTGATCATATTATGAGATTGCTGATTCGGCATAATTATGATGTTTGGACTTCCAAATCCCATTTCATTTGGTTGCTAATGAAGAATATCATTCCATTGTCCATCATATCCTCCATTATCGTGAATCATCTTGTTTCCAACCATTTTCTAAAACCCAAAAAGAATAGTGTGAGAGGAAAAAATCATGCTAGGGAAAACAACATTATAAAGGGGGAGTATCCTAAATATCTAACTTCTTAGGTTATATTCTAAGATCGTTACCGTAGTTATAGGACTGTATCCTATACGTATACTTATCCTTAGGGACATCCCTAGACAAACCTTATAAATATCTCTAGGGATCTCACTAAAGTTCTCGCATCCTAGTTTCCAAAGGTTGACTAAACCTTTCCTCTGATACCAACTGTAGAGACCCGAAGCTTGACATACATGGACAATACATTACTTTTTCGGAATACTTATTACATAACAAAAACACACACACAAGGATCGTAATAGTTTAGTGTCTTTGGAAACTCGGAACGTAATCTTCTAATCGTGGTGAAAGATCTCCAATATCTCCCATAAAGATCTTCCCTTTTTTACCTAAAACATTTCTTTATATCCTGGGGAAAAGAAAACATAAAAGGGTGAGCTCAAATGATCAGTAAGGGTAAACAAAAGAAATATAAATCTCATCGTATACACAAGCACATAACTTTTGGAAATCTTAACCTGCAAAAGAGATCATAATTTCATAACATGGGATAAATCATGGCAGTGAAATTTAATCACAATAATCATAATCTTAAAACATGATAATTTGTGGCATACACACATAATCATAGAGAATCATTTCTTGTTAGTCAAGGCTCATTTCCAAGACTATCTTAGTGGACAAAGTCCCTTTCTGAACCGAGTCACCCTCGTTTCTGTCCTGTTTCACTGAACCAGTATAACCTACCATTCCAGCCATGTCTATCTCATGAGATATAAAATCTTTACCCAATGCATTGGAGGGATATATAGGTCCCACCCATCTCATAATGATACCATTCTTATGTGTGCCACAAAATCATAAACCATACATCATTGCATAACCCATGTAATAAAAATGGGATTCTTAAACAACATGACATCATAAAACTATTCATATAAGATAAAGGAATTCATAAACATAATTCCATCACAACCTAGTCAAATCAATGTAAACATATGGATAGAAACAGAACCCTTAATTATCTTAGATGGAAAATAATTTTGATAAAACACTTGAACTTCATTCTTGAGGAAAATATCCTTTTTACTTAAAAACACTTTTCTTTTCTTAACATGTCATACAATTTTAAACTAAAAGAAGTTGATTAAAAAAAACTTGAAAACATGTAAAGGAAGATTCTTTGAAATAATTTTTTAAAAATCCATTCAGGCCGTATAAGTAAAAAAACATTCTTCGTACTTTTGTCGGAAAAGTCAAAAAGTACCTCGTACGAAAAACGACAAAAGATTCCTTTCATATCTTTTACAAAAAACTCATAGAAGGGAAAAATTGGATATAAAGTATTGTAGAAGGATGGAAATAATATTACACATTGAGGGAACATGGATGTGGATGATAAAATACACCCCAGTAAATACCAATGTAAAAAAACAATCTCGGATAAAAATGAGATTGTGATATTTCCCTTACCTTAGGTCCGATTTTCTTCGTATGTGTCTGAACCTCCTGTATAATGATTTAAATAATGTCATTGACTTATTACAGAATCATATTCATTGTTATGATATCATATATGGTTCACTTATGACTTTATATTCCCCGTTCTTTTGTAAATTCAATGTTAAAGAAGAATTTTGGGTAAAATCGTTTCATTTATCGTAGGTGTTTTGACTTGTTGTTCTTGACATTATTATTACTTATATAATGATTTACTTACTTCTAGAATATAAAATATGATTTATATATCATATATATTCAGTATATATATATATATAACAGATAGATAAATGAAATGAAAAACACCGTTCATGGAGACGGTAGTCCGTACGTACGCATGAACACTGTTTTCCTTTCCTAATTTTCATGAATGGATGTAAGTAGATGACATACATACATATATATATATACATAAATCCAGTAGCTTTATAATGTCATATATTTCATTATTATTTCTTATATATACTTTATAATCATTCTTAAATGGTTGACATGGAGAATGAATCTCATCGCGTCGTGGAGACGGTAGTCCGTATGTACGCACGAGCGATGATATCATTTCCATAAATATTGAATTGAATTGGAGTGGATTATACAATATATAAGAATCAATATGATGTTGTAATAACTATGTATTGTTATTCTTTACACCATTATACCCATCCATATAAGTTGGTGGTGGAAAATAGATTACACCACGGCGTGGAGACGGTATTCCGTACGTACGCACGCGTGGTGATTTCTTTTTCCGTAGGATGGATAGATGGTGAAATAGGGTTGTTTCATACTTATAATAACATATCAGTATATGAGTGATACTGATGTTATTACTTCATAATGAAACAACCTAAGAAGAAGAAGTGGAAGAAGAAATAAAGATGAAAGAATTGGTAACGGTAATTACCTCTTCTTTGAAGCGCCTCATTGAGACCTCCTCTTAGGGCACCAAAATTAGTCATTGAGGAAGACCAGAACCTCTAGGATGTTGCTAGGGAAGTGGAGAAGAGATTTTGGCAGGGTTTGGTCGAGCTTGAAGGCTCAATGTTGTGTGAGTAAGAGAGGGAGGAGGTGCCCTTTTATAAGGGAGGAGAGGGGCACCTTTGGAATAACTAAAAATATTATTTTATTATAAGGTCAAGTTCGGTTTTTAATAGCTCCAAATTGATTTATTTCACAGCTAAGGTGGGAATGGGTCTAAATCCTCTCATCCAATATAATTTAGACAAGTTTGGGTTCCTATTTTAACCTTATCATTTAGATTTAACTCTAAGTTAAATAATTTAACTTTTACCCTGACTTTTTGTTTTCTTACACTATATGGTTAATACACTTAATATAACATGCCAAACGAACCCCAAGTTTTTTATTATTAATATATATATCCTTATCTAAGTCATTTGGAAGAACCTTAGATTTTTAAGAATAAAATAACAATTAATAATATAATATTTTATTTAAAAACTATTTTGTATAAATTTTGACACTATTTGATATATGATTTTTGTGAAAGTCATAACAGAATTATATGTTCCATAAAAGTTGATTAAATCAACAATAATATATCATAGTAACCTATAAAATTAGTGGAATTCATAAAAAGTCTCAAATTACATTTATTTGAGCATTTATAACATCAATTATGTTAACATTTCTTTAAAAGGGTAATTATTGCATCATCGTTGTGTCATAAATAAATTAATTTATTGAATGTCTAAAAATTATAAATAAAATATCATTATGTAGGAAATATTTTTAGCTTTCTAATGAATATTCATAGTCGAATTTATCTTATGTATAACCCCATATTAAAAATGTTTAATTATTAAACTTTGATTTTAACTATTTTAACTATTCATTATATAAAATAATATTAAATGTCATAATCTAATCCAAGTGGATCTAAATGGTCATATTATATTCATAAGGTTGTTTTTGGTCGAATTAAACTTATCCAATAGAATTAGGACATGTGTTAGGGTAATAGTAATATCATATTTACCCTTAGTTACCCTATTTACTATTAACCGTGGTAAAAAAATGTAAAAAGTTACTATTCACCAAAAATTATTTTCATCTCATTGAACCATATTTTAGTCCTTGATATTAACTGTGTCTGTCGGATTTTCGAAATTCCATTCACAGAAGCGGTAAAATTATGTTTTATGCAAAATTCAGTTTTTAACCTACCACTTAGTGGTTTCACTATTCATCAAAAATTGAAAGATTTCAGAAAAATACGAAAAATTAGGCCTAAGATATATTTGATATTATGAACTCAAAAATGATTTCTATTTTACCAAATTCAAAACATATTAGTTGCATTAATTAATTTAAAAATTAATTCCCGTCATCTAAACAAAAGGCGTGTTTTTAAGAGATAATAACTATCAAAAGATTGACACTTGTTTATAACTGGTTTAAATGTGAAATTACATCCAATGACCAACATTGTATTGAATTGTAAAAATATATTCTAAATATACTTTAAAACCACTCAAATTAATAATTTATCACTATTAATTGTTTCGATGGAAAAAGTTGTTTTTAATTAAAATTTAGTAATTTTCACTATTCATTAAAATATGAAAGTTATCCAAAAATCACCAAAATTTCACCCTAAGCTAATTTTGATATTCCGAATCCAAAAATGAAGTCCATTTTTAAAAATAGAAATTACAAAATTGCAAAATGTGGTTATTACTATACATAACGTCTAGTTTTAATAATATTTTAATAGCATATCGTTGTTTTGTGAAACTTGGTGTTGCGTACAACACACGCTATCGTGGAAGGTCGCGATTGCGTGTAATTCAAGCCAGGTCAGAGATGTGTGTTGTGAAAGCTCCTTTTGGTGTAGCGTATAGCACAAGACATTAATGAAATTAAAAAGAATATTTTTCATAAAATCTCGGGGTGTTACATTCTACCCCCCTTAAAATGAATTTCGCCCTCGAAATTCATCGAGGTTATAAATGGTTTACTATTCGAAAGTTTCTTTAATCGAAACCCACATCATAAAAAGGAATACCAAAACCAATCTTTAAAAACAAAAGTAAGAAACATAACGGTTACCCAAATAAACTAATCACCGGGTTTCCACATAGGTGAAAATATGGATATGGAAGAGAAATCTAACCATCATGTTCTGATGGAGAGTGGTAGAGAACATGGCTATGGAAAAGCTAGCAATCACAAATCCATAAATTTGTGACGATCTAAGGTACCATCTGATTAATCAGATATAAGAGCACTAGGACAACATTTTTGGTTTTCAAGATCATTTCCCTAAAGTTGATGAAATTGGAATTAGAAGAAATACTTTCGTGATTTTGGTATAGTCTCACTATTTGTCGTTCTTTGGACAATTTCAACTTCATCTCTTAAAGAAATGATGTTGAATTTTTCATTCGTGATGTGTTAGCAGATCATGTGATAGAATGATGGGTCCTTCCATCTGTATCAAATGGTTAGAAAAGTTATCAAAAAATACATAAGTCCATCTATAGTGAGATTAATGATATATGGTTCCTAAAATGAACTTATACTTCATATATCATACTGCTTAATATAATAAAACTAGTTTCTACTAAACAGGGACTTCTTGTAGGCCAATGGTAGTCGATAAAGGCCAGTCGCACTTCGGTTGTGGGTTCGATTCCCACATCCTTGTCTGACGCGATGGGTTGTCGCCCGTCATGCAGGTAGTCCTTTTTCTAAAACTACATTACTATAACATCCCATTAATAATATCAAAAATCTTCTATCCTTAAACAATACTATCTTATGTCCAACATAATCCATTCTAATCTTTAGGCTTATCCATAATATTGCAGTCCACTCTCATAATATAATGAAAATGATTACCAGATATTTAATACCATCGTTGATCCCCATATATCATAAGATATGTCTTGTTGGTCACATTCCCAACATTTGAAGGCCTTAATCATGTATTCTCTTGAAAAAATGAATACCTATTAAACCTTAGTGAGAACATGAATGCTGTCAAAAGTTAACTCTTACCACATACCAAAATAAAAAAATTCTATATACTCAAACCATGATATAACCTTCTCCTTATATCAGTCATGAGCTCATGAATACTATCAAACATTTAATTTTCTCCTTATCCCTTCATCATGCGCATATCATCTTCATTCCAAAAATATCTGAATAACCTTTCATGGATACTGGTAGCATTAATCACACACTTTCAAAACTCAAGGAAAGACAACAATGTAACAATCCTTAGATGTCTCTTTATTCCATAGTACCATGAGATTCTTTATACAACATTACACTTGATAAACATGTAATCATTCCACTACCTTCTTAAAACATTGACCAAGCTTCAACAATTCTTTCATCTCACATATCATTTGTAGTCTCTTCATCATCATCAACATAAATACTACCCATACGACCATACTGATTCTCTTCATGAGACTTTCCCTTAGGGAATTGGTTTGCATAATTCCCTTACATTACACATTTAAAACATTTAACCATTGTTGATGTCGTAGCAATACCATTATCCTCATCCCTGGTGTTAAATGAACCTTTTCCTTTTCACTTACTGGGTTTGTGTCCTTCTTTTCCACACCCAAAGCATCTTCCAGTTCCTTTGAAACATTCTCCTTGATGCCTCTTCCCACATGATTTACATTGGGGAAATTGAACTTTCTTTCCTATATGATCATCATGAAACTCCATCTTTCTCTTATTAGCCGAGTCAGGAAACTTAACAAATTTTACTTTATTGATCATATTATGAGATTTTTGATTCGGCATAATTATGATGTTTGGACTTCCACATCCCATTTCATTTGGTTGCTCATGAAGAATATCATTCCATTGTCCATCATATCCTCCATTATCGTGAATCATCTTGTTTCCAGCCATTTTCTAAAACCCAAAAAGAATAGTGTGAGAGGCAAAAATCATGATAGGGAAAACAATATTATAAAGGGGGAGTATCCTCAATATCTAACTTCTTATGTTAAATTCTAAGATCGTTACCGTTGTTATAGGACTGTATCCTATACGTATACTTATCCTTAGGGACATCCCTAGACAAACCTTATAAATATCTCTAGGGATCTCACTAAAGTTCTCGCATCCTAGTTTCCAAAGGTTGACTAAACCTTTCCTCCGATACCAACTGTAGAGACCAGAAGCTTGACGTACATGGACATTACATTAATTTTTCCGAATACATCGTACATAACAAAAACACACACACAAGGATCGTAATAGTTTAGTGTCTTTGGAAACTCGGAACGTAATCTTCTAATCGTGGTGAAAGATCTCCAATATCTCCCATAAAGATCTTCCCTTTTCTTACCTAAAACCTTTCTTTATATCCTGGGGAAAATAAAACATAAAAGGGTGAGTTCAAATGCCCAGTAAGGGTAAACAAAAGAAATATAAATCTCATCGTATACACAAGCACATAACTTTTGGAAATCTTAACCTGCAAAAGAGATCATAATTTCATAACATGGGATAAATCATGGCAGTGAAATGTAATCACAATAATCAGAATCTTAAAACATGAAACTTTGTGTCATACACACATAATCATAGAGAATCATTTCTTGTTAGTCAAGGCTCATTTCCAAGACTATCTTAGTGGACAAAGACCCTTTCTGAACCGAGTCACCCTCGTTTCAGTCCTGTTTCATTGAACCGGTATAACCTACTGTTCCAGCCATGTATATCTCATGAGATATAAAATCATTACCCAATGCGTTGGAGGGAGATATAGGTCCCACCCATCTCATAATGATACCATTCTTATGTGTGCCACAAAATCATAAACCATACATCATTGCATAACCCATGTAATAAAAATGGGATTCTTAAACAACATGACATCATAAAACCATTCATATAAGATAAAGGAATTCATAAACATAATTCCATCACAACCTAGTCAAATCAATGTAAACATATGGAGAGAAACAGAACCCTTTCTTATCTTAGATGGAAAATAATTTTGATAAAACACTTGAACATCAATCTTGAGGAAAATATCCTTTTTACTTCAAAACACTTTTGTTTTCTTAACATGTCATACAATTTTAAACTAAAAGAAGTTGATTAAAAAAAACTTGAAAACTTGTAAAGGAATATTCTTTGAAATAATTTTTTAAAAATCCATTCAGGCCGTATAAGTAAAAAAAACATTCTTCGTACTTTTGTCGGAAAAGTCAAAAAGTACCTCGTACGAAAAACGACAAAAGATTCCTTTCATATCATTTACAAAAAACTCATCGAAGGGAAAAATTGGATATAAAGTATTGTAGAAGGATGGAAATAATATTACATATTGAGGGAACATGGATGTGGATGATAAAATACACCCCAGTAAATACCAAAGTAAAAAAATAATCTCGGATAAAAATGAGATTGTGATATTTTCCTTACCTTAGGTCCGATTTTCTTCGTATGTGTCCAAACCTAATGTATAATGATTTAAATAATGTCATTGACTTATTACAGAATCATATTAATTGTTATGATATCATATATGGTTCACTTATGACTTTATATTCCCTGTTCTTTTGTAAATTCAATGTTAAAGAAGCGTTTTGGGTAAAATCGTTTCATTTATCGTAGGTGTTTTGACTTGTTGTTCTTGACATTATTATTACTTATATCATGATTTACTTAATTCCAGAATATAAAATATGATTTATATATCATATATATTCAGTATATATATATATATAATAGATAGATAAATGAAATGAAAAACACCGTTCATGGAGACGGTAGTCCGTACGTACGCATGAACGCTGTTTTCCTTTCCTTATTTTCATGAATGGAAGTAAGTAGATGACATACATATATATATATACATAAATCCAGTATCTTTATAATGTCATATATTTCATTATTATTTCTTATATATACTTTATAATCATTCTTAAATGGTTAACATGGAGAATGAATCTCATCGCGTCGTGGAGACGGTAGTCCGTACGTACGCACGAGCGATGATATCATTTCCATAAATATTGAATTGAATTGGAGTGGATTATACAATATATCAGAATCAATATGATGTTGTAATAACTATGTATAGTTATTCTTTACACCATTATACCCATCCATATAAGGTGGTGGTGGAAAATAGATTACACCACGGCGTGGAGACGGTATTCCGTACGTACGCACGCGCGGTGATTTCTTTTTCCGTAGGATGGATAGATGGTGAAATAGGGTTGTTTCATACTTATAATAACATATCAGTATATGAGTGATAATGATGTTATTACTTCATAATGAAACAACCTAAGAAGAAGAAGTGGAAGAAGAAATAAAGATGAAAGAATTGGTAACGGTAATTACCTCTTCTTTGAAGCGCCTCATTGAGACCTCCTCTTAGGGCACTAAAATTGGTCATTGAGGAAGACCAAAACCTCTAGGTTGTTGCTAGGGAAGTGGAGAAGAGATTTTGGCAGGGGTTGGCCGAGCTTGAAGGCTCAATGTTGTGTGAGGAAGAGAGGGAGGAGGTTCCCTTTTATAAGGGAGGAGAGGGGCACCTTTGGAATAACAAAAAATATTATTTTATTATAAGGTCATGTTCGGTTTTAAATAGCTCCAAATTGATTTATTTCGAGGCTAAGCTGGGCATGGGTCGAAATCCTCTCATACAATAGAATTTGGACAAGTTTAGGTTCCTATTTTAACCATATCATTTAGATTTAACTCTAAGTTAAATAATTTAACTTTTACCGTGACTTTTTGTTTTCTTACACTATATGGTTAATACACTTAATATAACATGCCAAACGAACCCCAAGTTGTTTATTATTAATATATATATCCTTATCTAAGTAATTTTTCCGAACCTTAGATTTTAAGAATAAAATAACAATTAATAATATAATATTTGATTTAAAAACTATTTTGTATAAATTTTGACACAATTTGATATATGATTTTTCTGAAAGTCATAACAGAATTATATGTTCAAACAAAGTTGATTAAATCAACACTAATATATCATAGTAACCTATAAAATTAGTGGAATTCATAAAAAGTCTCAAATTACATTTATTTGAGCATTTATAACATCAATTATGTTAACATTTCCTTAAAAGGGTAATTACTGCATCATCGTTGTGTCATAAATAAATTAATTTATTTAATGTCTAAAAATTATAAATAAAATATCATTATGTATGAAATATTTTTATCTTTCTAATGAATATTTATAGTCGAATTTATCTTATGTATATCCCCATATTAAAAATGTTTTAATTATTAAACATTGATTTTAACTATTTTAACTATTCATTAAATAAAATAATATTAAATGTCATAATCTAATCCAGGTGGACCTAAATGGTCATATTATATTCATAAGGTTGTTTTTGGTCGAATTAAACTTATCCAATAGAATTAGGACATGTGTTAGGGTAATAGTAATATCATATTTACCCTTAGTTACCCTATTTACTATTAACCGTGGTAAAAAAAGGTAAAAAGTTACTATTCACCAAAAATTATTTTCATCTAATTGAACCACATTTTAGTCCTTGATATTAACCGTGTCTGTCGGATTTTCGAAATTCCAATCACAGAAGGGGTAAAATTAAGTTTTATGCAAAATTCAGTTTTTAACCTACCACTTAGTGGTTTCACTATTCATCAAAAATTGAAAGTTTTCAGAAAAATACGAAAAATTAGGCCTAAGATATATTTGATATTATGAACTCAAAAATGATTTCTATTTTACCAAATTCAAAACATATTAGTTGCATTAATTAATTTAAAAATTAATTCCCGTCGTCTAAACAAAAGGCGTGTTTTTAAGAGATAATAACTATCAAAAGATTGACACTTGTTTATAACTGGTTTAAATGTGAAATTACATCCAATGACCAACATTGTATTGAATTGTAAAAATATATTCTAAATATACTTTAAAACCACTCAAATTAATAATTTATCACTATTAATTGTTTCGATGGAAAAAGTTGTTTTTAATTAAAATTTAGTAATTTTCACTATTCATTAAAATATGAAAGTTATCCAAAAATCACCAAAATTTCACCCTAAGCTAATTTTGATATTCCGAATCCAAAAATGAAGTCCATTTTTAAAAATAGAAATTACAAAATTGCAAAAAGTGGTTATTACTATTCATAACGTCTAATTTTAATAATATTTTAATAGCATATCGTTGTTTAGTGAAACTTGGTGTTGCGTACAACACACGCTATCGTGGAAGGTCGCGATTGCGTGTAATTCAAGCCAGGTCAGAGATGTGTGTTGTGAAAGCTCCTTTTGGTGTAGCGTATAGCACAAGACATTAATGAAATTAAAAAGAATATTTTTCATAAAATCTCGGGGTGTTACATTCTACCCCCCTTAAAATGAATTTCTCCCTCGAAATTCATCGGGGTTATAAATGGTTTACTATTCGAAAGTTTCTTTAATCGAAACCCACATCATAAAAAGGAATACCAAAACCAATCTTTAAAAACAAAAGTAAGAAACATAACGGTTACCCAAATAAACTAATCACCGGGTTTCCACATAGGTGAAAATATGGATATGGAAGAGAAATCTAACCATCATGTTCTGATGGAGAGTGGTAGAGAACATGGCTATGGAAAAGCTAGCAATCACAAATCCATAAATTTTTGACGATCTAAGGTACCATCTGATTAATCAGATATAAGAGCACTAGGACAACATTTTTTGTTTTTCAAGATCATTTCCCTAATGTTGATGAAATTGGAATTAGAAGAAATACTTTCGTGATTTTGGTATAGTCTCACTATTTGTCGTTCTTTGGACAATTTCAACTTCATCTCTTAAAGAAATGAAGTTGAATTTTTCATTCGTGATGTGTTAGCAGATCATGTGATAGAATGATGGGTCCTTCCATCTGTCTCAAATGGTTAGAAAAGTTATCAAAAAATACATAAGTCCATCTATAGTGAGATTAATGATATATGGTTCCTAAAATGAACTTATACTTCATATATCATACTGCTTAATATAATAAAACTAGTTTCTACTAAACAGGGACTTCTTGTAGGCCAATGGTAGTCGATAAAGGTCAGTCGCACTTCGGTTGTGGGTTCGATTCCCACATCCTTGTCTGACGCGATGGGCTGTCGCCCGTCATGCAGGTAGTCCTTTTTCTAAAACTACATTACTATAACATCCCATTAATAATATCAAAAATCTTCTATCCTTAAACAATACTATCTTATGTCCAACATAATCCATTCTAATCTTTAGGCTTATCCATAATATTGCAGTCCACTCTCATAATATAATGAAAATGATTACCAGATATTTAATACCATCGTTGATCCCCATATATCATAAGATATGTCTTGTTGGTCACATTCCCAACATTTGAAGGCCTTAATCATGTATTCTCTTGAAAAAATGAATACCTATTAAACCTTAGTGAGAACATGAATGCCGTCAAAAGTTAACTCTTACCACATACCAAAATAAAAAAATTCTATATACTCAAACCATGATATAACCTTCTCCTTATATCAGTCATGAGCTCATGAATACTATCAAACATTTAATTTTCTCCTTATCCCTTCATCATGCGCATATCATCTTCATTCCAAAAATATCTGAATAACCTTTCATGGATACTGGTAGCATTAATCACACACTTTCAAAACTCAAGGAAAGACAACAATGTAACAATCCTTATATGTCTCTTTATTCCATAGTACCATGAGATTCTTTATACAACATTACACTTGATAAACATGTAATCATTCCACTACCTTCTTAAAACATTGATCGAGCTTCAACAATTCTTTCATCTCACATATCATTTGTAGTCTCTTCATCATCATCAACATAAATACTACCCATACGACCATACTGATTCTCTTCATGAGACTTTCCCTTAGGGCATTGGTTTGCATAATTCCCTTACATTACACATTTAAAACATTTAACCATTGTTGATGTCGTAGCAATACCATTATCCTCATCCCTGGTGTTAAATGAACCTTTTCCTTTTCACTTACTGGCTTTGTGTCCTTCTTTTCCACACCCAAAGCATCTTCCAGTTCCTTTGAAACATTCTCCTTGATGCCTCTTCCCACATGATTTACATTGGGGAAATTGAACTTTCTTTCCTATATGATCATCATGAAACTCCATCTTTCTCTTATTAGCCGAGTCAGGAAACTTACCAAATTTTACTTTATTGATCATATTATGAGATTTTTGATTCGGCATAATTATGATGTTTGGACTTCCACATCCCATTTCATTTGGTTGCTCATGAAGAATATCATTCCATTGTCCATCATATCCTCCATTATCGTGAATCATCTTGTTTCCAGCCATTTTCTAAAACCCAAAAAGAATAGTGTGAGAGGCAAAAATCATGATAGGGAAAACAATATTATAAAGGGGGAGTATCCTCAATATCTAACTTCTTATGTTAAATTCTAAGATCGTTACCGTTGTTATAGGACTGTATCCTATACGTATACTTATCCTTAGGGACATCCCTAGACAAACCTTATAAATATCTCTAGGGATCTCACTAAAGTTCTCGCATCCTAGTTTCCAAAGGTTGACTAAACCTTTCCTCCGATACCAACTGTAGAGACCAGAAGCTTGACGTACATGGACATTACATTAATTTTTCCGAATACATCGTACATAACAAAAACACACACACAAGGATCGTAATAGTTTAGTGTCTTTGGAAACTCGGAACGTAATCTTCTAATCGTGGTGAAAGATCTCCAATATCCCCCATAAAGATCTTCCCTTTTCTTACCTAAAACCTTTCATTATATCCTGGGGAAAATAAAACATAAAAGGGTGAGTTCAAATGCCCAGTAAGGGTAAACAAAAGAAATATAAATCTCATCGTATACACAAGCACATAACTTTTGGAAATCTTAACCTGCAAAAGAGATCATAATTTCATAACATGGGATAAATCATGGCAGTGAAATGTAATCACAATAATCATAATCTTAAAACATGAAACTTTGTTTCATACACACATAATCAGAGAGAATCATTTCTTGTTAGTCAAGGCTCATTTCCAAGACTATCTTAGTGGACAAAGACCCTTTCTGAACCGAGTCACCCTCGTTTCAGTCCTGTTTCATTGAACCGGTATAACCTACTGTTCCAGCCATGTATATCTCATGAGATATAAAATCATTACCCAATGCGTTGGAGGGAGATATAGGTCCCACCCATCTCATAATGATACCATTCTTATGTGTGCCACAAAATCATAAACCATACATCATTGCATAACCCATGTAATAAAAATGGGATTCTTAAACAACATGACATCATAAAACCATTCATATAAGATAAAGGAATTCATAAACATAATTCCATCACAACCTAGTCAAATCAATGTAAACATATGGAGAGAAACAGAACCCTTTCTTATCTTAGATGGAAAATAATTTTGATAAAACACTTGAACATCATTCTTGAGGAAAATATCCTTTTTACTTCAAAACACTTTTGTTTTCTTAACATGTCATACAATTTTAAACTAAAAGAAGTTGATTAAAAAAAACTTGAAAACTTGTAAAGGAATATTCTTTGAAATAATTTTTTAAAAATCCATTCAGGCCGTATAAGTAAAAAAAACATTCTTCGTACTTTTGTCGGAAAAGTCAAAAAGTACCTCGTACGAAAAACGACAAAAGATTCCTTTCATATCATTTACAAAAAAACTCATCGAAGGGAAAAATTGGATATAAAGTATTGTAGAAGGATGGAAATAATATTACATATTGAGGGAACATGGATGTGGATGATAAAATACACCCCAGTAAATACCAAAGTAAAAAAATAATCTCGGATAAAAATGAGATTGTGATATTTTCCTTACCTTAGGTCCGATTTTCTTCGTATGTGTCCGAACCTAATGTATAATGATTTAAATAATGTCATTGACTTATTACAGATTCATATTAATTGTTATGATATCATATATGGTTCACTTATGACTTTATATTCCCTGTTCTTTTGTAAATTCAATGTTAAAGAAGCGTTTTGGGTAAAATCGTTTCATTTATCGTAGGTGTTTTGACTTGTTGTTCTTGACATTATTATTACTTATATCATGATTTACTTACTTCCAGAATATAAAATATGATTTATATATCATATATATTCAGTATATATATATATATAATAGATAGATAAATGAAATGAAAAACACCGTTCATGGAGACGGTAGTCCGTACGTACGCATGAACGCTGTTTTCCTTTCCTTATTTTCATGAATGGAAGTAAGTAGATGACATACATATATATATATACATAAATCCAGTATCTTTATAATGTCATATATTTCATTATTATTTCTTATATATACTTTATAATCATTCTTAAATGGTTAACATGGAGAATGAATCTCATCGCGTCGTGGAGACGGTAGTCCGTACGTACGCACGAGCGATGATATCATTTCCATAAATATTGAATTGAATTGGAGTGGATTATACAATATATCAGAATCAATATGATGTTGTAATAACTATGTATAGTTATTCTTTACACCATTATACCCATCCATATAAGGTGGTGGTGGAAAATAGATTACACCACGGCGTGGAGACGGTATTCCGTACGTACGCACGCGCGGTGATTTCTTTTTCCGTAGGATGGATAGATGGTGAAATAGGGTTGTTTCATACTTATAATAACATATCAGTATATTAGTGATACTGATGTTATTACTTCATAATGAAACAACCTAAGAAGAATAAGTGGAAGAAGAAATAAAGATGAAAGAATTGGTAACGGTAATTACCTCTTCTTTGAAGCGCCTCATTGAGACCTCCTCTTAGGGCACTAAAATTGGTCATTGAGGAAGACCAGAACCTCTAGGATGTTGCTAGGGAAGTGGAAAAGATATTTTGGCAGGGTTTGGCCGAGCTTGAAGGCTCAATGTTGTGTGAGGAAGAGAGGGAGGAGGTGCCCTTTTATAAGAGAGGAGAGGGGCACCTTTGGAATAACTAAAAATATTATTTTATTATAAGGTCAAGTTCGGTTTTAAATAGCTCCAAATTGATTTATTTTGAGGATATGGTGGGAATGGGTCGAAATCCTCTCATCCAATAGAATTTAGACAAGTTTAGGTTCCTATTTTAACCTTATCATTTAGATTTAACTCTAAGTTAAATAATTTAACTTTTACCGTGACTTTTTGTTTTCTTACACTATATGGTTAATACACTTAATATAACATGCCAAACGAACCCCAAGTTGTTTATTATTAATATATATATCCTTATCTAAGTCATTTGGCCGAACCTTAGATTTTTAAGAATAAAATAACAATTAATAATATAATATTTTATTTAAAAACTATTTTGTATAAATTTTGACACTATTTGATATATGATTTTTGTGAAAGTCATAACAGAATTATATGTTCCAAAAAAGTTGATTAAATCAACAATAATATATCATAGTAACCTATAAAATTAGTGTAATTCATAAAAAGTCTCAAATTACATTTATTTGAGCATTTATAACATCAATTATGTTAACATTTCTTTAAAAGGGTAATTACTGCCTCATCGTTGTGTCATAAATAAATTAATTTATTTAATTTATAAAAAATATAAATAAAATATAATTATGTATTAAATCTTTTTATCATTCTAATGAATATTTATAGTCGAATTTATCTTATGTATAACCCCATATTAAAAATGTTTTAATTATTAAACTTTGATTTTAACTATTTTAACTATTCATTAAATAAAATAATATTAAATGTCATAATCTAATCCAAGCGGACCTAAATGGTCATATTATATTCATAAGGTTTTTTTTGGTCGAATTAAACTTATCCAATAGAAATAGGACATGTGTTAGGGTAATAGTAATATCATATTTACCCTTAGTTACCCTATTTACTATTAACCGTGGTAAAAAAAGGTAAAAAGATACTATTCACCAAAAATTATTTTCATCTCATTGAACCATATTTTAGTCCTTGATATTAACTGTGTCTGTCGGATTTTCGAAATTCCATTCACAGAAGCGGTAAAATTAAGTTTTATGCAAAATTCAGTTTTTAACCTACCACTTAGTGGTTTCACTATTCATCAAAAATTGAAAGTTTTCAGAAAAATACCAAAAATTAGGCCTAAGATATATTTGATATTATGAACTCAAAAGTGATTTCTATTTTACCAAATTCAAAACATACCAGTTGCATTAATTAATTTAATAATTAATTCCCGTCGTCTAAACAAAAGGCGTGTTTTTAAGAGATAATAACTATCAAAAGATTGACACTTGTTTATAACTGGTTTAAATGTGAAATTACATCCAATGACCAATATTGTATTGAATTGTAAAAATATATTCTTAATATACTTTAAAACCACTCAAATTAATAATTTATCACTATTAATTATTTCGATTGAAAAAGTTGTTTTTAATTAAAATTTAGTAATTTTAACTATTCATTAAAATATGAAAGTTATCCGAAAATCACCAAAATTTCACCCTAAGCTAATTTTGATATTCCAAATCCAAAAATGAAGTTAATTTTGAAAAATAGAAATTTCAAAATTTCCAAAAGTGGTTATTACTATTCATAACGTCTAGTTTTAATAATATTTTAATAGCATATCGTTGTTTAGCGAAACTTGGTGTTGCGTACCACACACGCTATCGTGGAAGGTCGCGATTGTGTGTAATTCAAGCCAGGTTAGAGATTTGTGTTGTGAAATCTCCTTTTGGTGTAGCGTATAGCACAAGACATTAATGAAATTAAAAGGAATATTTTTCATAAAATCTCGGGGTGTTACATTCTACCCCCCTTAAAATAAATTTCGCCCTCGAAATTCGTCGGGGTTATAAATGGTTTACTATTCGAAAGTTTCTTTAATCGAAACCCACATCATAAAAAGAAATACCGAAACCAATCTTTAAAAACAAAAGTATGAAACGTAACGGTTACCCAAATAAACTAGTCACTGGGTTTCCACATAGGTGAAAATATGGATATGGAAGAGAAATCTAACCATCATGTTCTGATGGAGAGTGGTAGAGAACATGGCTATGGAAAAGCTAGCAATCACAAATCCATAAATTTGTGACGATCTAAGGTACCATATGATTAATCAGATATAAGAGCATTAGGACAACATTTTTGGTTTTCAAGATCATTTCCCTTAAGTTGATGAAATTGGAATTAGAAAAAATACTTTCGTGATTTTGGTATAGTCTCACTATTTGTCGTTCTTTGGACAATTTCTACTTCATCTCTTAAAGAAATGAAGTTGAATTTGTCATTCGTGATGTGTTAACAGATCATGTGATAGAATGATGGGTTATTCCATCTGTCTCAAAAGGTTAGAAAAGTTATCAAAAAATACATAAGTCCATCTATAGTGAGATTAATGATATATGGTTCCTAAAATGAACTTATACTTCATATATCATACTGATTAATATAATAAAACTAGTTTCTACTAAACAGGGACTTCCTGTAGGCCAATGGTAGACGATAAAGGCCAGTCGCATTTCGGTTGTGGGTTCGATTCCCACATCCTTTTCTGACGCGATGGGTTGTCTTCCGTCTTGCAGGTTGTCCTTTTTCGAAAACTACATTACTATAACATCCCATTAATAATATCGAAAATCTTCTATCCTTAAACAATAATATCTTATGTCCAACATAATCCATTCTAATCTTTAGGCATATCCATAATACTGCAGTCCACTCTCATAATATAATGAAAATGATTACCATATATTTAATACCATCGTTGATCCCCATATATCATAAGATATGTCTTGTTGGTCACATTCCAAACATTTGAAGGCCTTAATCATGTATTCTCTTGAAAAAATGAATACCTATTAAACCTTAGTGAAAACATGAATGCTGTCAAAAGTTAACTCTTACCACATACCAAAATCAAAAAATTCTATATACTCAAACCATGATATAACCTTCTCCTTATATCAGTCATGAGCTCATGAATACTATCAAACATTTAATTTTCTCCTTATCCCTTCATTATGCGCATATCATCTTCATTCCAAAAATATCTGAATAACCTTTCATGGATTCTGGTAGCATTAATCACACACTTTCAAAACTCAAGGAAAGACAACAATGTAACAATCCTTAGATGTCTCTTTATTCCATAGTACCATGAGATTCTTTATACAACATTACACTTGATAAACATGTAATCATTCCACTACCTTCTTAAAACATTGACCGAGCTTCAACAATTATTTCATCTCACATATCATTTGTAGTCTCTTCATCGTCATCAACATAAATACTACCCATACGACCATACTGATTATCTTCATGAGACTTTCCCTTAGGGCATTGGTCTGCATAATTTCGGTACATTCCACATTTAAAACATTTAACAATTGTTGATGTCGTAGCAATACCATTATCCTCATCCCTGGTGTTAACTGAACCTTTTCCTTTTCACTTACTGGCTTTGTGTCCTTCTTTTCCACACCCAAAGCATCTTCCAGTTCCTTTGAAGAATTCTCCTTTATGCCTCTTCCCACATGATTTACATTGGGGAAATTGAACTTTCTTTCCTCTATGATCATCATGAAACTCCATCTTTCTCTTATTAGCCGAGTCAGGAAACTTATCAAATTTTACTTTATTGATCATATTATGAGATTTCTGATTCGGCATAATTATGATGTTTGGACTTCCAAATCCCATTTCATTTGGTTTCTCATGAAGAATATCATTCCATTGTCCATCATATCCTCCATTATCTTGAATCGTCTTGTTTCCAGCCATTTTCTAAAACCCAAAAAGAATAGTGTGAGAGGCAAAAATCATGCTAGGGAAAACAACATTATAAAGGGGGAGTATCCTCAATATCTAACTTCTTAGGTTAAATTCTAAGATCGTTACCGAATTTATAGGACTGTATCCTATACGTATACTTATCCTTAGGGACATCCCTAGACAAACCTTATAAATATCTCTAGGGATCTCACTAAAGTTCTCGCATCCTAGTTTCCAAAGGTTGACTAAACCTTTCCTCTGATACCAACTGTAGAGACCAGAAGCATGACGTACATGGACATTACATTACTTTTGCAGAATATATAGTACATAACAAAAACACACACACAAGGATCTTAATAGTTTAGTGTCTTTTGAAACTCGGAACGTAATCTTCTAATCGCGATGAAATATCTCCAATATCTCCCATAAAGATCTTCCCTTTTTTTACCTAAAACCTTTCTTTATATCCTGGGGAAAAGAAAACATAAAAGGGTGAGCTCAAATGCTCAGTAAGGGTAAAAAAAGAAATATAAATCTCATCAAATACACAAGCACATAACTTTTGGAAATCTTAACCTGCAAAAGAGATCATAATTTCATAACATGGGATAAATCATGGCAGTGAAATGTAATCATAATAATCATAATATTAAAACATGAAACTTTGTGGCATACACACATAATCATAGAGAATCATTTCTTGTTAGTCAAGTCTCATTTCCAAGACTATCTTAGTGGACAAAGTCCCTTTCTGAACCGAGTCACCCTCGTTTCAGTCCCGTTTCACTGAACCGGTATAACCTACCGTTCCAGCCATGTCTATCTCATGAGATATAAAATATTTACCCAATGCATTGGAGGGAGATATAGGTCCCACCCATCTCATAATGATACCATTCTTATGTGTTCCACAAGATCATAAACCATACATCATTACCTAACCCATGTAATAAAAATGGGATTCTTAAACAACATGACATCATAAAACCATTCATATAAGATAAAGGAATTCATAAACATAATTCCATCACAACCTAGTCAAATCAATGTAAACATATGGATAGAAACAGAACCCTTTCTTATCTTAGATGGAAAATAATTTTGATAAAACACTTGAACTTCATTCTTGAGGAAAATATCCTTTTTACTTCAAAACACTTTTCTTTTCTTAACATGTCATACAATTTTAAACTAAAAGAAGTTGATTAAAAAAAACTTGAAAACTTGTAAAGTATGATTCTTTGAAATAATTTTTTAAAAATCCATTCAGGCCGTATAAGTAAAAAAAACATTCTTCGTACTTTTGTCGGAAAAGTCAAAAAGTACCTCGTACGAAAAACGACAAAAGATTCCTTTCATATCTTTTACAAAAAAACTCATCGAAGGGAAAAATTGGATATAAAGTATTGTATAAGGATGGAAATAATATTACATATTGAGGTAACATGGATGTGGATGATAAAATACACCCCAGTAAATACCAAAGTAAATAAACAATCTCGGATAAAAATGAGATTGTGATATTTCCCTTACCTTAGGTCCGATTTTCTTCGTATGTGTCTGAACCTCCTGTATAATGATTCAAATAATGTCATTGACTTATTACAGAATCATATTCATTGTTATGATATCATATATGGTTCACTTATGACTTTATATTCCCCGTTCTTTTGTAAATTCAATGTTAAAGAAGCGTTTTGGGTAAAATCGTTTCATTTATCGTAGGTGTTTTGACTTGTTGTTCTTCACATTATTATTACTTATATCATGATTTACTTACTTCCAGAATATAAAATATGATTTATATATCATATATATTCAGTATATATATATATATAATAGATAGATAAATGAAATGAAAAACACCGTTCATGGAGACGGTAGTGCGTACGTACGCATGAACGCTGTTTTCCTTTCCTTATTTTCATGAATGGAAGTAAGTAGATGACATACATATATATATATATACATAAATCCAGTAGCTTTATAATTTCATATATTTCATTATTATTTCTTATATATACTTTATAATCATTCTTAAATGGTTAACATGGAGAATGAATCTCATCGCGTCGTGGAGACGGTAGTCCGTACGTACGCACGAGCGATGATATCATTTACATAAATATTGAATTGAATTGGAGTGGATTATACAATATATCAGAATCAATATGATCTTGTAATAACTATGTATTTTTATTCTTTACACCATTATACCCATCCATATAATGTGGTGGTGGAAAATAGATTACACCACGGCGTGGAGACGGTATTCCGTACGTACGCACGCTCGGTGATTTGTTTTTCCGTAGGATGGATAGATGGTGAAATAGGGTTGTTTCATACTTATAATAACATATCAGTATATGAGTGATACTGATGTTATTACTTCATAATGAAACAACCTAAGAAGAAGAAGTGGAAGAAGAAATAAAGATGAAAGAATTGGTAACGGTAATTACCTCTTCTTTGAAGCGCCTCATTGAGACCTCCTCTTAGGGCACTAAAATTGGTCATTGAGGAAGACCAGAACCTCTAGGATGTTTCTAGGGAAGTGGAGAAGAGATTTTGTCAGGGGTTGGCCGAGCTTGATGGCTCAATGTTGTGTGAGGAAGAGAGGGAGGAGGTGCCCTTTTATAAGGGAGGAGAGGGGCACATTTGGAATAACTAAAAATATTATTTTATTATAAGGACATGTTCGGTTTTAAATAGCTCCAAATTGATTTATTTAGAGGCTAAGGTGGTCATGGGTCGAATTCTCTCATCCAATATAATTTAGACAAGTTTAGGTTCCTATTTTAACCTTATCATTTAGATTTAACTCTAAGTTAAATAATTTAACTTTTTCCGTGACTTTTTGTTTTCTTACACTATATGGTTAATACACTTAATATAACATGCCAAACGAACCCCAAGTTGTTTACTATTAATATATATATCCTTATCTAAGTAATTTGGGCGAACCTTAGATTTTTAAGAATAAAATAACAATTAATAATATAATATTTGATTTAAAAACTATTTTGTATAAATTTTGACACTATTTGATATATGATTTTTGTGAAAGTCATAACAGAATTATATGTTCCAAAAAAGTTTCTTAAATCAACAATAATATATCATAGTAACCTAGAAAATTAGTGGAATTCATAAAAAGTCTCAAATAACATTTATTTGAGCATTTATAACATCAATTATGTTAACATTTATTTAAAAGGGTAATTACTGCATCATCGTTGTGTCATAAATAAATTAATGTATTTAATGTCTAAAAATTATAAATAAAATATCATTATGTAGGAAATCTATTTAGCTTTCTAATGAATATTTATAGTCTAATTTATCTTATGTATAACCCCATATTAAAAATGTTTTAATTATTAAACTTTGATTTTAACTATTTTAACTATTCATTAAATAAAATAATATTAAATGTCATAATCTAATCCAAGTGGATGTAAATGGTCATATTATATTCATAAGGTTGTTTTTGGTCGAATTAAACTTATCCAATAGAATTAGGACATGTGTTAGGGTAATAGTAATATCATATTTACCCTTAGTTACCCTCTTTACTATTAACAGTGGTAAAAAAGGTAAAAAGTTACTATTCACCAAAAATTATTTTCATCTCATTGAACCATATTTTAGTCCTTGATATTAACCGTGTCTATCGGATTTTTGAAATTCCATTCACAGAAGCGGTAAAATTAAGTTTTATGCAAAATTCAGTTTTTAACCTACCACTTAGTGGTTTCACTATTCATCCAAAATTGAAAGTTTTCAGAAAAATACAAAAAATTAGGCCTAAGCTATATTTGATATTATGAACTCAAAAATGATTTCTATTTTACCAAATTCAAAACATATCAGTTGCATTAATTAATTTAAAAATTAATTCCCGTCGTCTAAACAAAAGGCGTGTTTTTAAGAGATAATAACTATCAAAAGATTGACACTTGTTTATAACTGGTTTAAATGTGAAATTACATCCAATGACCGACATTGTATTGAATTGTAAAAATATATTCTAAATATACTTTAAAACCACTCAAATTAATAATTTATCACTATTAATTATTTCGATTGAAAAAGTTGTTTTTAATTAAAATTTAGTAATTTTCACTATTCATTAAAATATGAAAGTTATCCGAAAATCACCAAAATTTCACCCTAAGCTAATTTTGATATTCCGAATCCAAAAATGAAGTCCATTTTGAAAAATAGAAATTACAAAATTTCAAAAAGTCGTTATTACTATTCATAACGTCTAGTTTTAATAATATTTTAATAGCATATCGTTGTTTAGCGAAACTTGGTGTTGCGTACAACACACGCTATCGTGGAAGGTCGCGATTGCGTGTAATTCAAGCCAGGTCAGAGATGTGTGTTGTGAAAGCTCCTTTTGGTGTTGCGTATAGCACAAGACATTAATGAAATTAAAAATAATATTTTTCATAAAATCTCGGGGTGTTACATTCTACCCCCCTTAAAATGAATTTCGCCCTCGAAATTCATCGGGGTTATAAATGGTTTACTATTCGAAAGTTTCTTTAATCGAAACCCACATCATAAAAAAGAATACCAAAACCAATCTTTAAAAACAAAAGTATGAAACGTAACGGTTACCCAAATAAACTAATCACGGGGTTTCCACATAGGTGAAAATATGGATATGGAAGAGAAATCTAACCATCATGTTCTGATGGAGAGTGGTAGAAAACATGGCTATGGAAAAGCTAGCAATCACAAATCCATAAATTTGTGACGATCTAAGGTACCATCTGATTAATCAGATATAAGAGCACTAGGACAACATTTTTGGTTTTCAAGATCATTTCCCTAAAGTTGATGAAATTGGAATTAGAAGAAATACTTTCGTGATTTTGGTATAGTCTCAATATTTGTCGTTCTTTGGACAATTTCTAATTCATCTCTTAAAGAAATGAAGTTGAATTTTTCATTCGTGATGTGTTAGCAGATCATGTGATAGAATGATGGGTCATTCCATCTGTCTCAAAAGGTTAGAAAAGTTATCAAAAAATACATAAGTCCATCTATAGTGAGATTAATGATATATGGTTCCTAAAATGAACTTATACTTCATATATCATACTGATTAATATAATAAAACTAGTTTCTACTAAACAGGGACTTCCTGTAGGCCAATGGTAGGTGATAATGGCCAGTCGCATTTTGGTTGTGGGTTCGATTCCCACATCCTTGTCTGACGTGATGGGATGTTGCTCGTCTTGCAGGTTGTCCTTTTTCTAAAACTACATTACTATAACATCCCATTAATAATATCGAAAATCTTCTATCCTTAAACAATACTATCTTATGTCCAACATAATCCATTCTAATCTTTAGGCTTACCCATAATATTGAAGTCCACTCTCATAATATAATGAAAATGATTACCAGATATTTAATACCATTGTTGATCCCCATATATCATAAGATATGTCTTGTTGGTCACATTCCAAACATTTGAAGGCCTTAATCATGTATTCTCTAGAAAAAATGAATACCTATTAAACCTTAGTGAAAACATGAATGCTGTCAAAAGTTAACTCTTACCACATACCAAAATCAAAAAATTCTATATACTCAAACCATGATATAACCTTATCCTTATATCAGTCATGAGCTCATGAATACTATCAAACATTTAATTTTCTCCTTATCCCTTCATTATGCGCATATCATCTTCATTCCAAAAATATTTGAATAACCATTCATGGATACTGGTAGCATTAATCACACACTTTCAAAACTCAAGGAAAGACAACAATGTAACGATCCTTAGATGTCTATTTATTCCATAGTACCTTGAGATTCTTTATACAACATTACACTTGATAAACATGTAATCATTCCACTACCTTCTTAAACCATTGACCGAGCTTCAACAATTCTTTCATCTCACATATCATTTGTAGTCTCTTCATCATCATCAACATAAATACTACCCATACGACCATACTGATTCTCTTCAGGAGACTTTCCCTTAGGGCATTGGTTTGCATAATGCCCGTACATTCCACATTTAAAACATTTAACCATTGTTGATGTTGTAGCAATACCATTATCCTCATCCCTGGTGTTAACTAAACCTTTTCCTTTGCACTTACTAGCTTTGTGTCCTTCTTTTCTACACCCAAAGCATCTTCCAGTTCCTTTGAACCATTTCCTTGATGACTCTTCCCACATGATTTACATTGGGGAAATTGAACTTTCTTTCCTCTATCATCATCATGAAACTCCATCTTTCTCTTATTAGCCGTGTCAGGAAACTTACCAAATTTTACTTTATTGATCATATTATGAGATTGCTGATTCGGCATAATTATGATGTTTGGACTTCCAAATCCCATTTCATTTGGTTTCTCAGGAAGAATATCATTCCATTGTCCATCATATCCTCCATTATCGTGAATCATCTTGTTTCCAGCCATTTTCTAAAACCCAAAAAGAATAGTGTGAGAGACAAAAATCATGCTAGGGAAAACAACATTATAAAGGGGGAGTATCCTAAATATCTAACTTCTTAGGATAAATTCTAAGATCATTACCGTAGTTATAGGCCTGTATCCTATACGTATACTTATCCTTAGGGACATCCCTAGACAAACCTTATAAATATCTCTAGGGATCTCACTAAGGTTCTCGCATCCTATTTTCCAAAGGTTGACTAAACCTTTCCTCTGATACCAACTGTAGAGACCCGAAGCTTGACGTACATGGACATTACATTACTTTTGCGGAATACTTAGTACATAACAAAAACACACACACAAGGATCGTAATAGTTTAGTGTCTTTGGAAACTCGGAACGTAATCTTCTAATCGTGGTGAAAGATCTCCAATATCTCCCATAAAGATCTTCCCTTTTTTTTACCTAAAACCTTTCTTTATATCCTGGGGAAAAGAAAACATAAAAGGGTGAGCTCAAATGCTCAGTAAGGGTAAAAAAAGAAATATAAATCTCATCATATACACAAGCACATAACTTTTGGAAATCATAACCTGCAAAAGAGATCATAATTTCATAACATGGGATAAATCATGGCACTGAAATGTAATCACAATAATCATAATATTAAAACATGAAACTTTGTGGAACACACACATTATCATATAGAATCATTTCTTGTTAGTCAAGGCTCATTTCCAAGACTATCTTAGTGGACAAAGTCCCTTTCTGAACCGAGTCACCCTCGTTTCAGTCCTGTTTCTCTGAACCGGTATAACCTACCGTTCCAGCCATGTCTATCTCATGAGATATAAAACCTTTACCCAATGCATTGGAGGGATATATAGGTCCCACCCATCTCATAATGATACCATTCTTATTTGTGCCACAAAATCATAAACCATACATCATTGCATAACCCATGTAATAAAAATGGGATTCTTAAACAAAATGACATCATAATGCCATTCATATAAGATAAAGGAATTCATAAACATAATTCCATCACAACCTAGTCAAATCAATGTAATCATATGGATAGAAACAGAACCCTTTATTATCTTAGATGGAAAATAATTTTGATAAAACACTTGAACTTCATTCTTGAGGAAAATATCCTTTTTACTTCAAAACACTTTTCTTTTCTTAACATGTCATACAATTTTAAACTAAAAGAAGTTGATTAAAAATAAACATGAAAACTTGTAAAGGAATATTCTTTGAAATAATTTTTTAAATATCCATTCAGGCCGTATAAGTAAAAAAAACATTCTTCGTACTTTTGTCGGAAAAGTCAAAAAGTACCTCGTACGAAAAATGACAAAAGATTCCTTTCATATCATTTACAAAAAACTCATCGAAGGGAAAAATTGGATATAAAGTGTTGTAGAAGGATGGAAATAATATTACATATTGAGGGAACATGGATGTGGATGATAAAATACACCCCAGTAAATATCAAAGTAAAAAAACAATCTCGGATAAAAATGAGATTGTGATATTTCCCTTACCTTAGGTCTGATTTGCTTCGTATGTGTCCGAACCTCCTATATAATGATTTAAATAATGTCATTGTCTTATTACAGAATCATATTCATTGTTATTATATCATATATGGTTCACTTATGACTTTATATTCCCCATTCTTTTGTAAATTCAATGTTAATGAAGCGTTTTGGGTAAAATCGTTTCATTTATCGTAGGTGTTTTGACTTGTTGTTCTTGAAATTATTATTACTTATATCATGATTTACTTACTTCCAGAATATAAAATATGATTTATATATCATATATATTCAGTATATATATATATATAATAGATATATAAATGAAATGAAAAACACCGTTCATGGAGACTGTAGTTCGTACATACGCATGAACGCTGTTTTCCTTTCCTTATTTCCTTGAATGGAAGTAAGTAGATGACATACATATATATATATATATACATAAATCCAGTATCTTTATAATGTCATATATTTCATTATTATTTCTTATATATACTTTATAATCATTCTTAAATGGTTAACATGGAGAATGAATCTCATCGCGTCGTGGATACGGTAGTCCGTACGTACGCACGAGCGATGATATCATTTCCATAAATATTGAATTGAATTGGAGTGGATTATACAATATATCAGAATCAATATGATGTTGTAATAACTATTTATAGTTATTCTTTACACCATTATACCCATCCATGTAAGGTGGTGGTGGAAAATAGATTAAACCACGGCGTGGAGACGGTATTCCGTACGTACGCACGCGCGGTGATTTCTTTTTCCGTAGGATGGATAGATGGTGAAATAGGGTTGTTTCATACTTATAATAACATATCAGTATATGAGTGATACTGATGTTATTACTTCATAATGAAACAACCTAAGAAGAAGAAGTGGAAGAAGAAATAAAGATGAAAGAATTGGTAACGGTAATTACCTCTTCTTTGAAGCGCCTCTTTGAGACCTCTTCTTAGGGCACTAAAATTGGTCTTTGAGGAAGACCAGAACCTCTAGGATGTTTCTAGGGAAGTGGAGAAGAGATTTTGGCAGGGGTTGGCCGATCTTGAAGGCTCAAATTTGTGCGAGGAAGATAGGGAGGAGGTGCCCTTTTATAAGGGAGGAGAGGGGCACCTTTGGAATAACTAAAAATATTATTTTATTATAAGGTCATGTTCGGTTTTAAATAGCTCCAAATGGATTTATTTCGAGGCTAAGGTGGGGATGGGTCTAAATCCTCTCATCCAATAGAATTTAGACAAGTTTAGGTTTCGATTTTAACTTTATCATTTAGATTTAACTCTAAGTTAAATAATTTACCTTTTACCGTGACTTTTTTTTTCTTACACTATATGGTTAATACACTTACTATAACATTCCAAACGAACCCCAAGTTGTTTATTATTAATATATAAATTCTTATCTAAGTCATTTGGCCGATCCTTAGATTTTTAACAATAAAATAACAATTAATAATATAATATTTTATTTAAAAACTATTTTGTGTCAATTTTGACACTATTTGATATATGATTTTTGTGAAAGTCATAACAGAATTATATGTTCGAATAAAGATGAATAAATCAACAATAATATATCATATTAACCTAGAAAATTTTTGTAATTCATAAAAAGTCTCAAATTACATTTATTTGAGCATTTATAACATCAATTATGTTAACATTTCCTTAAAAGGGTAATTACCGCATCATCGCTGTGTCATAAATAAATTAATTTATTTAATGTCTAAAAATTATAAATAAAATATCATTATGTAGGAAATCTTTTGAGCTTTCTAATGAATATTTATAGTCGAATTTATCTTATGTATAACCCCATATTAATTTTTTTTAATTATTAAACTTTGATTTTAACTATTTTAACTATTCATTAAATAAAATAATATTAAATGTCATAATCTAATCCAAGTGGACCTAAATGGTCATATTATATTCATAAGGTTGTTTTTGGTCGAATTAAACTTATCCAATAGAATTAGGACATGTGGTAGGGTAATAGTAATATCATATTTACCCTTAGTTACCCTATTTACTATTAACCGTGGTAAAAAAAGGTAAAAAGTTACTATTCACCAAAAATTATTTTCATCTCATTGAACCACATTTTAGTCATTTATATTAACTGTGTCTTTCAGATTTTAGATATTCCATTCACAGAAGCGGTAAAATTAAGTTTTATGCAAAATTTAGTTTTTAACCTACCACTTAGTGGTTTCACTATTCATCAAAAATTGAAAGTTTTCAGAAAAATACCAAAAATTAGGCCTAAGATATATTTGATATTATGAACTCAAAAATGATTTCTATTTTTACAAATTCAAAACATATCAGTTGCATTAATTATTTTAAAAATTAAATCCTCTCGTCTAAACAAAAGGCGTGTTTTTAAGAGACAATAACTATCAAAAGATTGACACTTGTTTATAACTGGTTTAAATGTGAAATTACATCCAATTACCAACATTGTATTGAATTGTAAAAATATATTCTAAATATACTTTAAAACCACTCAAATTTATAATTTATCGCTATTAATTATTTCGATTGAAAAATGTGTTTGTAATTAAAATTTAGTAATTTTCACTATTCATCAAAATATGAAAGTTATCCAAAAATCACCAAAATTTCACCCTAAGCGAATTTAGATATTCCGAATCCAAAAATGAAGTCCATTTTGAAAAATAGAAATTAAAAAATTTTAAATAGTGGTTATTACTATTCATAACATCTAGTTTTAATAATATTTTAATAGCATATTATTGTTTAGCGAAACTTGGTGTTGCGTACAACACACGCTATCGTGGAAGGTCGCGATTGCGTGTAATTCAAGCCAGGTCAGAGATGTGTGTTGTGAAAGCTCCTTTTGGTGTAGCATATAGCACAATACATTAATGAAATTAAAAGGAATATTTTTCATAAAATCTCTCGGTGTTACAGGAATACATGCTTCTATAGAATGGGTTTATACATGTACTAGTTTATATTTGTAAACTTAACAATTTATTAACATTCATCAAAGGCATGTGTTTGGTATTGTAGTAACATGCTACTACGACGTCCTCCTATCGCATTCCATGAAGGCATTGACAACCATGAACTTGAGGTGGTAGGCCCTTAGTGTATAATGATTCATCCTACAGTTCCACATGTTAAGATTCTTCTTATTCCATTCATTGGAATAGATGCCTAGTTTTGTGAGGATTTTCTAGGCATGCTACATAATATGAACTAAGTCATCTGACCTAACCCTAGTGTGACATAGTTGACTCAGGAATTATAGCAGTTTTATCATATCATTATTTTGGGGGATGGGGGACATCATATAAATATGTCATGGATTAAATATATCGTTTATATATATTTTATAATCATGATATTATTTATAGAGTAGGGTCTATCTTACGATGAATAGGATTAAAAATTATACCAAATGGTGTTGGGACATTATCAAATGGGAAGATTGGAAGGATAACATGGTTTGGGCATATTAAAAATTGATCTTATATGAATACATATATCACTAGACTATGAGTGATTTTAGATCCACTGAATTTATGATTCTACGCTAGGTAAGAATTTTCATTATGGAATACTCTACTTGTTTCACTATTCTTTTCTGGTTCTCCCCCACTATATCAGGTAATGAAATTATTACCACTATGTGACTCGAGGATTGTAACACCCCGAGATTTTATGAGATATATTATTTTTAATTTCGTTCATGTCTTCTATTATAACCTACACCAAGATTAGCTTGTACTATACGCAACACCGTATTAGCTTGCATTATACGCAAAACTATTCTTGGCACGTGTTACACAGAATTTCAAGTTCGTTTTGTGGAAATTATTTTACACAACATTATGTATAGATTTTGTTTAATGTTTAAATGAAATATGTTTTGATTATGTTATACGCAACACCAAACGGAATATTTACTACATGAAACCTTGAATTGGATTACATTACACACAATCTAGACCATCCTTGATAGCCTGTGTAGTACGCAATACCGAGTTTCACTAAATGATATATTATTATAATATTATTATGAACTAGTCGATATGAATAGTAATACCCACATTTTGAAATTTTATAAATATTATCATTCAAAATGGACATAATTTTTTGATTTTTAATATCTAAATTAGCCTAGGGTGAATTTTTGGAATTTTTCTGAAAGCATTCAATTTTTGATGAATAGTGAAAACAATGGGTTACTATTTAAAAACTGACTTTTTATTTAAATAATTATTTATTTTAGTTAAATTTATTTTTAGATAAAAATTGATACATAATACCAATATAAGTTAAATTTAATTAATCGGTGTCATTTTATAATAATTTTAGATATATAAAAATTTTATTGAACTTTTCACTGTCTTTTAACCACCTCCTAGGAGAATTTGAAAATTTACACAAAACTAAATTTTTCTGCTTCTGTGAGTGGAATTTTGAAAATCCTAGAGACATGGATAAAATCAAGGAGTTAAATGTGGTTCAATAAGATAAAAATAATTTTTGGTGAATTGAATCTTTTTACTTTTATTTACTACGATTTAAAGTAAATAGGGTAATTAAGGGTAAAAATGATATTATTATTACCTTAAAACATGTCCAAATTATATTGGATAAATATAATTCACCAAAAAACCTTAATAATATAATATTATCATTTATGTCCACATGGTTTAGATTACGACATTTATTATTATTTAATTCGAAGAAGAGTTAAAAGAGTTAAAATCAATGTTTAATAACTAAAACATTTTTCATATAGGGTTATACATAAGATAAATTAGACAATGAATATTCATTAGAAAGATAAAAATATTTACTACATAATTTTAGTTTATTTATAATTGTTAGACATTAATTAATTTAATTTATTTATGACACGGTGTTGATGTAGTAATTACCTTATTAATGATATATTGACATAATTGACGTTATAAATACCCAAATAAATGTAATCTGAGACTCTTTATAAATTAAAATAATTTTTTAGGGTAATATGACATGTTATTATTTATTTTATTAAATTTATTATAACTAAACATGCTGTTATGATTTTCACAAATATCAATTACCAAATAGTGTCAAAATTTACATAAAATAGTTTTTAAAACAAATATTATATTATTAATTGTTATTCTATTCCTAAAAATATAAGGATCATCCAAATGACTTAGATAAGGTCATATATATTAATAATGAATCACTTGGGGTTAGTTTGGCTTGTGATAGTACTTTTATTAACCATATAGAGTAAGAAAATAAGAAGAGACGGTAAACGTTAAATTATTTAACTTAGAGATAGATCTAAAAGATAAGGTTCAAATAGTAACCTAAACTTGTCTAAAAACAATTGGTTGAGATTGTTTAGACCAATACCCAGTTTAGATTCTAAATAAATCAATTTTGATCAATTATAAACCGAATATGACTTTATTATAAAATAATATTTTGTGTTTTTTTGAAGGTGCCCATCTCCTCCCTTACAAAAGGCTCCTCTTACCTCTTCACTTTACAAAATTTTGATCTCTCAAACTCCCCCATCCCCAGACCATTTCCCTTATCAACTTCCCTCTAAATATTATAGAGGTTATGGACTCCTCAAAAGACCAACTCTAGTGCCGTAAGAGGAGGTTAAGAAAAGACGCGTCAAAGAAGAGATAATATCCATTACCAATTCTTTCCAATTTATTTCTTCTTATACATCTTCTTATTTATTTGTTTCATCATAAATTCATAACATAAGTGTCACTAATATAATTATATGTTATTATAAATATGAAACATCCCTATTTCATCTTCCATCAATCCTACGGAAAATGAAATCACCGCGTGTGCGTACGTACGAAATCCCATCTCCACGCTGGGGTGTAATCTGTTTTCCACCACCACCTTACTTGGATGGGTATAATGGTGTAAATAAATAACTATAGATGATTATTTTAAATTTATATTTATTCTGAAATATTATAAATACACTTCAATACAATTCCACGATCATGGGAATGATATCATTGCTCGTGCGTACGTACGGACTACCGTCTCCACGAACGCGATGAGATTCATTTTCCATGATTAACCATTCAAGTATAATTATAAAGTATATATAATAAATTATCATGAAAGATATTACATAATAATTATACTGGATTTATGTACATATATTTTTCATTTAATTAATTCCATTTAATTCAATAAGGAAACAAAAACAGCGTTCATGCGTACATATGGCCTACCGTGTCCATGAATGGTGTATTTCATTCCATTTATTGACCTATCATATATATTTATATGATGAATATATTATATATATATATATATCATGTTTTAAATTATGTAATTAAATCAGGATATATGTAATAATATCAAGAACAAAATGTCGAAACACGTATGATAAATGAAACGATTTTACCCAAAACATTGCTTTAACATGGAAGTTACAAAAGAACGGGTAATATAAAGTCATAAGTGAACCATATATGATATCATAACAGTGAATATGATTATGTAATAAGTCAATGACATTATTTAAATCATTATATAGGATGTTCAGATACATACAAAGCATATCAGACATAAGGTAAGGGATAACTTTTCCAATCTAATTTTTATCCGAGATTGTTTATTCGTAAGTATTTACTGGGGTTATATTTATCATCCATGTCCCTATTTTATAAAAATGGTTTCATGTATTTTTAAAGTACTTTTTACCCATTTTTGACTTTTACTACATGGTATGTAAGTAATCTTTCTTTTTTTTATGTTACAAGGTACTTTTTTGACTTTTCCGGCAAAAGTACAAGAAGAATGTTTTTTTCAAACTTATACGGCATGAACGGAATTTCACGGTTTCATAATGCATAATTTTCATGAAGATTCCTCTATAATATTTCATGATTATTTTCAAAAAAATCCTTTTCTTTTAAAATTTCATGGCATTTTTTGAAAAGAAAATGATTTTGAAGAAGAAAGGATATTTTCCTCAAAAATTCATTTCAAGTATTTTATCATAACTATTTTCCATCTAAGATGACATTATGTTCATGTTTCAAGTATAATGTCTCTATTATTTACATGGATTTATTTTTATTATGATGAAATGATATCAATTTGTTTTATATGGATTATTTTATGATTGGATGATGTTTATGAAACCCATTTAATTCTTTGGGTTATGATGAATGATTTATGTTTATGTTGTGGCACAAGTAAGAATGATTTCCTTATGAGATGGGTGGGACCTATATCTCCCTCAAATGCATTGGGTAAATATTTATATATCATGAGATAGACATGGCATGAATGTTAAGTTAATCCGGTTTAGTTTTACAGGACTGGAACGAAGAGTGAACTCGATTTAGTAGGGGACTTTGTCCACTAAGATTGTCTTGGCAACAATGCCTTGGCTACCATGGAAATAACATCTTGTGCTTAATGGTTTTCCACAATTACATGTTTTATTCCCATGAAATTTTATCATGATTGATGTTCCATTATGATATATGCCTTACATACTTCCATGATTTATGTCTTTGCTCAATATTTTAATGTTTATATTTTATGTTCTAGTTTTTTTTTGCATTCAAATGTTTATAGATTGTTTCATGTTCTCTATGCTTACCCTTACTGAGCATTTGAGCTCACCCTTTTTATGTTTTCTTTTCCCCAGGTTATAAAGAAGGGTTTTAGGTATGAAAACAAAAGGGGAATATCTTTATAGGAGATGTTGAAGATCTTCCACCATGGTTAGAAGATTATGTTCTGAGTTTCCAAAGACAATAAACTATTACGATCCTTGAGTGTTGTTTTTTGTTATGTATTAAATATTCCACAAAAGTAGTGTAATTTTAATGTACGTCAGGCTTTGGGTCTTTACAATTTGTATCAAAAGAAATTTTTAGTTAACTTTTTGAAATTAGGATGAGAAATCTTTAGTGAGATCTCTAGAGATATTTTAATGGTATGTCTAGGGATGTTCCTAAGGTCATGTATAAGTATAGGTTATAGTGCTAGAATTATGATAACAATCATGAATAACCTATGATTAAACCTAATATGTTATAGATTGAAAGTAATCCCCTTGATTATGTTGTTTCCCTAGTATGATGTTTTCCTCTCACACTACTCTTTTTGGGTTTTTGAAAATGGATGGAAACATGAAGATTCACGATAATGGAGGATATGATGGACAATGGAATGATATTCTTCATGAGCAACCAAATGAAACAAGATTTGGATGTCCAAACATCATTATTTTTCCTAAAAAGCAATCTCATAATAGGATCAATAATCTCAACTTTTGGAAGATTCCTAACTCGGATAATAAGAGAAAGACGGATATTCATGATGATCATAGTGGAAATAAAGTTCAATTTACATCATGTAAATCATGTTGTAAGAGGAATTAGGGAGAATTTTTAAAAGGAACTGAAAGATTCTTTGGGTGTGGAAAATAAGGACATAAATCCAGTAATTGTAAAGGAAATGATTTAGCTAACACCATGGACAAGGATAATGGTATTTCTAAGACATCAATAATGGTTAAATGTTTTAAATGATGAATGTACGGGCATTATGCAAACCAATACTCTAAGAGAAAATTTCATGAAGTGAATCAACATAGTCGTATGGGTAGTATTTATGTTGATGATGATGATGAGACTACAAATGATATATGAGATGAAAGAATTATTGAATCTCGGCCAATGGTTTAAGAAGGTAGTGGAATGTTTTATGGTTATCAAGAGTTATGTTGTACAGGTAATGGTACTATGGAATAATGACACATCTAATTATTGTTACACTTTTTTTATAAAGTTTTCGAAAGTATATGATGAATGGTACCGGTAACCGTGAATGGTTATTCAAATATTTTTTGGAAAGTAGATTATATGCCCATAATGAAGGTATAAGAAGAAAATAGTATGTATGGTAGTATTCATGAGATTATGACTGATATAAGGACAATGTTATATCATGGTTTGAGTATATTGAAATTTTGCGATTTTGGTATGTGGAAAGAGTTACCTTTTGACAACATTCATGTTTTCAATATGGATCTATGGTAGTTTATGTTTCAAAATAATACATGATTAAGGTATCCATATGTTTGGAATGCAATCAACAAAATATATCTATGATAAATAATGATATTCACATGCTCGGTATATGATATTTCAAGTAATAATTTTCTTTATACTATTATATTTGACATATGAATTTCGGATAAGCCTGAAGATTTGAAATAGATTATGTTGGACATCAGATAGTATTGTTTAAGGATAAAACTTTGTTTCGATATTATTTTTGGAATGTTATAATAGTATAGTTTTAGAAAAATGACAACTCGTAGGATGGGAGACAACCCGTCGTGCCAGACAAGGCTGTAGGAATCGAACCCACAACTGAAGTGCGAGTGGTCATTATCGCCTACCACTAGCCAATAGGAAGTTCCTAGTTAGTATAAATTAGTTTCAATTTCTTATGTGGTATGATATATGAAGTATACCTCCATTTTTGGAACCATATTCGATTAATCTCACCATAGATAGATTTATGTATATAACTTTTGGTAACCTTATGTTCGAGACAGATAGAATGACCTATCATTCTATCGCATGATCTAGAAACACTTCATAAAAGATAAATTCAACATCATTTCTTCAAGAGATGAAGTGGAAATTGTTCAAGGCACAAACAATAGTGAGATTGTACCAAAATCAAGTAAGTATTTATTCCAATTCAAAATTTTCAACTTTAGGGAAATGATATTGAAAACCAAAAATGTTGTCCTACTGCTCTTATATCTGATGAATTAGATGGTACCTTAGATCATCACAAATTTATGGCTTTTTGATTATAGGATTTTTCATAGCCATGTTCTCTACCACTCTCCATTAGAACTTGATGGTTAGATTTCTCTTCCATATCCATATTTTCACATATGTTCTCCTATGTGGAAACCTAGTGATTAATTAATTTGGGTAACTGTTACGTTTCATAATTTAGTTTTTAAAGTTCAATTTTGGTATTCTTTTTTACTATGTGGGTTTCTGTGATATAAACAATCAAGTAAAAAACCATTTATAACCCCGACGAATTTTGAGAGCGAAATTCATTTTAAGGGGGAAGAATGCAACACCCTGGGATTTTGTGAGATATATTATTTTTAATTTCATTAATGTCATTTATTATACACTACACCAAGATTAGATTTAACTATATGCAACGCCGTATTAGCTTGCAGTCTACAAAACACTTTTCTTGGTTCGTGTTACACACAATTTCAAGTTTGTTTTGTGGAAATTATTCTACACAACATTAGGTATAGATTTTTTTAATGATTAAATGAAATAAGTATTGATTATGTTATTTGAAACACCAAATGAAACTTTCACTATACGTAGCCTTGACTTTTCTTGCATTACACGCAATAAAGACCTTCCTTGATTGCGCGTGTAGTACGCAATATCGAGTTTCACTAAACGAGATATTTTTATAACATTTTTATGAACTAGTCTTTATGAATATTAATAACCACTTTTTGAAATTTTATATATTTTATCCTAAAAAATGTACTCCATTTTTGGATTCAGAATATCAAAATTATCCTAGGTTGAAGTTTTGTTATTTTTCTGAAAGCTTTCAATTTTTTATGAATAGTGAAAACACTGGGGTACTATTTAAAACCCGACTTTTTTTTAAATAATTATTTATTTTATTTAAATTTATTTAGGTAAAAATTGATTCATAATACCTATATAAGTTTAATTTAATTCATTTGAGTCATTTTATAATAATTTTAGATATATAAAAATTGTATTAAACTTTTCACTGTCTTTTACCCACCTCCTAGGAGAATTTAAAAATTTACATAAAACATTATTTGACCTATTTTTTGAGTGGAATATATAAAATCTGAGAGACATGGTTAACATCAAGGAGTAAAATATAGTTTAATAACATAAAAATAATTTTTGTTGAATAGTGACTTTTTAATTTTATTTACCATGATTAAAAGTAAATAGGGTAATTAAGGGTAAAAATGATATTATTATTACCCTAACACATGCCCTAATTCTATTGGATCAGAATAAATCGACCAAAAACAACCTTATGAATATAATATTAAAATTTAGGTCCACTTGGATTAGATTAGGAAATTTATTATTATTTAAATCAAATAAGTGTTAAGAGAGTTAAAATCAATGTTTAACAACTAGTATATTTTTAATATAGTATTATACATAAGATAAATTCGACTAAAAATATTCTTTAAAAAGATAAAAATATTTTGAACCTAATGTTATATAATTTATAATTATTAGAAATTAATTAATTTAATTTATTTATGACAGAATGATGATGCAATATTTACTTTACTAATGAAATATTAATATAATTGATGTTATAAATACCCAAATAAATTTATCTTGAGAATTTTTATAAATTCCAATAATTTTTTATGTTAATATGAAATGTTAGTATTGATTTAATTAATTTTTTTCAAACTAATCATGGTGTTTTAATTTTCAAAAATATCAATTCCAAAATAGTGTCAAAATTGACATCAAAGAGTTTTTAAAAAAAATATTATATTATTAATTGTTATTATATTCCTAAAAATATAATGATCAACAAAATGACATAGATAAGGTTATATATATTAATAATGAACACTTGGGGTTCTTTTGGCTTGTTATTTTACGTTTATTAACAATATAGTGTAAGAAAACAAGAAGATAGGGTAAAAGTTAAATTATTTAACATAGAGTTAAATCTAAATCACAAGGTTAGAATAGTAACATAAACATGTCTAAAACCTATTTGTTGAAAGGATTTATACCCATACCCACATTATCCTTGAAATAAATAAATTCGGAGCTATTATAATCCTAGTATGACTTTATTATAAAATAATGTTTCATGTTTTTTCTTAAGGTGCCCCTCTCCTCCCTTATAAAAGAGCATCTCCTCCCTATTCTCTTTACCAAATATTGAGCCTTCAAGCTAGTATAACCATGACCATTTACCTTATAAACTTCCCTAGAAACATTATAGAGTTTCTGGTCTCCTCAAAAGACTAACTCTAGTGCCTTAATATGAGTTTAAGAAGAGGCGCGTCAAAGAAGAGGTAATATCCATTACCGATTCTTTCTAATTTATTTCAACTTCTACTTTTTCATCATTATTTTTTGGTCATAAATGAATAAAATTAGTATTAATCATATACTTATATGTTTTTATAATTATTAACCAACCCTATTTCATCTTCTATCCATCCGAGGGAAAACGAAGTCCCCGCATGTTCGTACATACGAAATACTGTCTCCACGTCGTTGTGTATTCTGTTTTCCACCACCACCTTACTTGGATGGAAATAATGGTGTAAATAAATAACTATATATGATTATTGTAAAGTTATATTGATTCTTAAATATTATACATACACTTCTATACAATTCCACGATCATGGGAATGATATCATCGCTCGTGCGTACGTACGGACTACCGTCTCCACGAACGCGATGAGATTCATTTTCCATGATTAACCATTCAAGTATGATTATAATGTATATATAATAAATAATCATGAAATATATTACATAATAATGATACTATATTTATGTATATATATGTTTCATTTACTTAATTCCATTTAATTCAATAAGGAAATGAAAACAGAATTCATGCGTACGTACAGCCTATCATCTCTATGAACGGTGTATTTCATTATATTTATTAATCTATTATATATATTTATATGATTAGTATATATTATATATAAATGATGTTTTAAATTTTGGAATTAAATCAGTATATATGTAATAATATCAAGAACAACATGTCTAAACACGTATCATAAATGAAACGATTTTACCCAAAAGGCTACTTTAACATGGAATTTACAAAAGAATGGGTAATATAATATCATAAGTGAACCATATATGATATCAAAACAATGAATATGATTCTATAATAAGTTAATGGTATTATTTAATTCATTATACATGAGTTTAGGATGCATACAAAGCATATCAGACATAAGGTAAGGGATAACTTTTCCAATCTCATTTTTATCCGAGATTGTTTATTCGTAAGTATTTAATAGGGTTATACTTATCATACAAGTACCTATTTTCTAAAAATGTTTTAATGTATGTTTAATGTTCTTTTTACCCATTTTGACTTTTACTACATGGAATGTAAGGACTCTTTCTTTCTTTTTACGTTACAATGTTCTTTTTTGACTTTTTCGGCAAAAGTACGAGATGAATGTTTTTTTAACTTATATGGAATGAACAGAATTTTACAGTTTCATAATGCCTAATTTTCATAAAGATTACTCCATATTATTTCATTATTATTTTCAAAAAAATCTATTTCTTTTAAAATTTCATGGCATTTTGTGAAAAAAAAATGATTGTAAAGAAGAAAGGAAATTTTCCTCAAGAATTCATTCCATGTGTTTTATCAAAACTATTTTCCATCTAAGATGACATTGTGTTCATGTTTCAAGTATAATGACTCTATTATCTACATGTATTGATTTTTATTATGATGAAATTATATCCATTTGTTTTATATAGATTATATTATGAGATGATGATGTTTATGAAACCCATTTTATTCTTTGCGTTATGATGAATGATTTTTATTTATGTTGTGGCATAAGTAAGAAAGATTTCATTATGAGATGTTTGGGACCTGTATCTCTATCCAATTCATTGGGTAATTATTAATATCACATGAGATAGACATGGTTGGAATGGTAAGTTAATCTGGTTCACTGTTACAGGACTAGAACGAGGAGTGAACTCGATTTAGAAAGGGACTTTGTCCACTAAGATGGTCATGGCAGCAATGCCTTGACTACTAGGAAAATCATATCATTTTCTTAATGGTTTTACACAATTAGATGTTTTATTCCCATTCTATTTTATAATTATTGATGTTCCATTATGATATATTCCTTACATACTTCCAAGATTTATGTTTTTTCTCAAGATTTTGATGTTTAGATTTTATGTTCAATTTTTTTTTGCTTTCAAATGTTTATGGTTTGTTTCATGTTCTCTATGTTTACCCATACTGAGAATTTGAGATCAACATTTTTATGTTTTCTTATCCCCATGATATAAAAAAATGTTTTAGGTATGAAAACAAAAGGGGAAGATCTTTATGGGAGATGTTGAATATCTTCCACCATGATTAGTATATTATGTTGTGAGTTTCTAGAGACACTAAACTATTACAATCCTTGAGTGTTGGTTTTTGTTATGTATTTGGTATTCCAAAAAAGTAATGTAATGTTCATGTATGTCCGGATTTGGGTCTCTACAAGCATGGACATGATTATTCCATCCATTCACAATTAAATGTATTCAGATGGACAACTATTTATGAAATCATCAACAAAACCCTTATTAGATAATGTAATATGAGGGTAGATTATGGTGTGATTTAGGGTGGCTCAATAACTAAAGATATCTGTGGATCATCTTGTGAATAAAATCATCTTTTTGAGGTTTCCAGTTTTATTAGTAGTGGATGGAATCCATGTAAATATAGATTCTTGATCATTCATTACTATGATATGTTGGGGTATATGAAACAAAAATATTGTCGTGATCCTATAGAGTAAAGAGGTTATTTCATGATTGTCCATATTCACCACTTCTAAAGAACATCCAAATCATTTCCATGTGAAAATTGATATACTCCTACTCCATGATCCGGAGTGGGACCAATAGTTTCACTATAGGTCGGTATCTAGAATACCATTGCTCCATCGGGACAATATGGCCATCGAGGAAGAGGTACTCATACATATGATTCTCAAAAATAATATAGTGGTATTGCTTAGGGAAGATAGAAAATGACTCTAGGTCATTGTACATTCCGGTTACCTAAAATCCAACCTATACTAGAGGTGCATATTTACAAACCTTATACTATTTGATGTATTATTTTAGTATCCTCCAATTTATTAACTACTTTATTTGATATAGTTTCCTATCACTCATTGTTATATTTGGAGATCACCAAGAGTCTAGGCCTAAATATTGTTCCCCCTATGGAGTTATGACATTATATACCCCTATTAGGTTTTCGATTAGAGGGGATTCACCATTTTATGTATTTTCCCCATTAGATTGGTAGTTACCTCATCGTATGGAATCCTTTCATCCAATACATAACATGATTTTACATAATTTTCTAAATAGACTAATTATTTCCCTTTCAATATTATATTTACTACTATCAATAGAGGTTGATGTTCACATCACCCACCTGTATTAGGTACTTTAATTCAAGATAATGGGGTGTGAGTGTGACATGAGCTGTAACTAATCCTTAGAGGTTGGGTAGTGTGATATTTTATGTCTATAGTTTATTCCTATTAAACAAGGGGCTAAAATCCACTACCTATCATCTTATAGTGGACCATTTTAGGGATTTTCTTCCTCACAAATTATTAAGTCTACAAATGTTAAAAGAGGTATATTTTACCATAGAGCATGACCCATAAAAATAACAGTGTTCATTTCTCCTTATAGTATAGAACCACTTTATCTTTTGGAGATCATGATGATATTGGGGGATTTGGAGGATAAAGTATTTATAAAACCCAAAACTTCTCCTTGTATTTCACTGGTCATTTTTTCCATGAAGGTCGACAGTACCCTTTGGATTTGTGTGGATTACCCTCATTTGATCCAGATCGCAATAAAGAAATAGAATCCTTTTCTTATAATAGATAACCTCTTTTATTATCTTTGAGAAGAGATGGTGTTTTAAACTATATTAATGAGTATAGGGTATCACCATGTGCATGTTTGGACATCAGACGTCCTTGTCATAGAATTAAATAGTAGGTGTGAACTAAATGTATACATAGTCATGACTTTTAGAATTAGAAGTTCACGTGTAGACTTATGAATATTTTGAATCCATTTTCCATCCATATTTGGAATCATTCAAGGTTGTAGGTAAAGTTGATATCTTCATGTATTCACATTCCATACATGATCATGAAATCTATCTTTATATTTTTTTAAATACACTGAGTGAGAATTGAATATATGCTAATCATAGACATTTTGAATTTAAAAAATTAACTTCATCATTCATATCATCTTATTGTATAGAATTTTGTAGACCAAGTGAAAGTGGGAGATATTGTTTTATGGGAGAATCCTAATAATGTCTTTACCATTTGTAGATTCATGGTGCCAATCAGATATTACAAACCCTTCATATATAAAAAATAATTCATTAATGTGCATCTTACTAGCTTAAAATGATGTGTGTAAGATTTGTATTTTTTCCAGTATGCAAAGAAACCATTCAGAAGTTAAAGGTCAGTTAGAATTCAACGCCAATACTGGTCATTCGAGAGCTTAGAAGGGGTTATATTTTAAATTGTGATGCATCAGTTATTGGGAATGGAGATACTTTAATGAATGAAGAGTGAGCCATTGTGTATAGGTCATATCAAATAAGGCATCAAAAGTAGAGTTTCCAAATGCACAACCTCAATAATGTTGTTTTAGTTCATTCCCTGTGTTAATGGAGACACTGCCTTTATTGGGTGAAATTTAGGTATTCATTTTTTATAGAATCCTCAAGTACATTTTCACACAGTGAGATATAAATATCAATATGCTCAGCTGGGTTCGGTACCTAAATTCTTTTAATGTTGATCTTCCCTACAACACGTTTAATGGAGACATTATGGATGATTCTCTATGGAAGGAGACTCAGACATTGGCTATTCCAAAATAGAGAGGAAGACTGAATCTCATAGCCTTATTCATAGAGATGCACATTGAGGTTCATGAGGTCCATTTCACAACAACAAACATGACCTTAGTAGTGACATATAATCTTCTCCAATGGGTAATAATGATATAGTTATCTAATCCTAAAAGACTTTTACTTAAGGAAATTGTCTCAAATGATGAAACATATTCTGGTTAGACAATGTATATGGATGAAGAATTATTTATTCAGTGGTTTTATGGTTCCTAATAGAAATCAGAGATGAAATGAAATGGGAATTACACACCTCAACACTGGAAGTTCTCCCCAGTTTCAAAAAAAAGTATCTAGATCTATGATCCTACTGTTTGTGGATTGGTATCAAATGTGAGATTGTTGGCTTCATTACTCAGTGTTCCATCTTATATCAGGTTATGGTGGAAAATCAGGGACCATAATGGGTTTTTTTGATGTTTTCCATTCCCATGTGGAAATGGAACAATGTTTCGATGTGCTTTGTGGCTATTAAATACATCTCATATCCTGGAAATAATTCAATGTGTACTGTCATTAATTCTTTTATATAGGTATTCCACTTTCTATCTATGTGGAAAAAGATTTTTGTATATGATCTATGATGGTTTTACATCCTGGAGATAGTAAAAAATAATTTAACCTTTCTTTTTATCATATCTAATAGGGATTCCCCCTACACATCATGGTTGTGCTAGGTCCTATAGAATACATTGTGTATGAAAGTACTTCTGAGCATGAATTATCACCCACATCATAAAGACCTAGCCTCTATAAATGACTTAAACTAGAGATAAATCATGAATTTACATGTATTATATTTTTAGGTATATAGTTTTATATAATTATCCAAAATTATTACATTACATCTCAAATAAAACAATGTAGAGACTTCTACTCGAACCAGTTTTTTAGTAATATATAACTACTTATGTAAATCCTAAATTAATTTCTTGATATAAAACTTTGTGAATTATAAATTTCTCTTACCCTTCATTATAGCTCATGAAAACCAATTTGAAAACATTTGATGAGCATAAAAAGTATAGTAATGGTTTTAAAATAATTGAAATAAACATTATCCCCAAAATACATACAATTCAATGAAATCATGAAATTCACACATAAAATTTATGATCTTCACCATGCATCATGGAATTATAATATTTGTGAATAACAAATAGAAATCATAAATAATACACGAAGCATGAGGAATCTATATAATGCGTACATTGTATCTTTCACATCTACATATGGAGTTACGTTTGGAATACCCAACACTAAATATTCCCTAAATCACGTAGGAGAAACATTAAAATTTTCATCTGCCACATTACAAAATGAATTGGGGAGATATATTTCGCACACCTATCCTAGGATTATAGTGGATCCACCTGTATATGTAATCAATTCCCTAGAACCATATCATAATCACAACACATAAGACAAAAAAAAATGAAAGATATCATTTCCACATTCCAATCACAATATAACATGTCAAGATATTCAAATAATAAATACATTGTCAAAACATTTTTCAATAAAAAAATACATAAATAGGGTATTTGGTATTTATTTCATTTAAAAAAATATTATAGAATGTTAAGTAAGACAGATATCAAATATTGCTCATGATAGTGAAAATGTCTTTTTCATCGTGTACGTTAAAATGAAACATTCATTTTTTCATTTAGTAAAACACTTTATATAAAATTATACCCTTTTAATAAAAAAAATTCAATGGTTTTTATACAACATAAATGAAATTCATGTATATATCACAATATGCTTCAATCAAAGGAGATTGAGAAGTAGTCCCTTACAAAGATCATTTTGTTATTAAATTGGATCAATTATCTATATTAATTATAAATCAACATAAATAAATTATAAATACTAAATAATATATATAATTTATTTTATCACAATAACATATAATAAAATAACTATGATGTAGAAGATCGACCCAATGAATGGAAATTGGTTTAAGATGTTCTCTTATGAAAATTAGGTAGACTAACGGGGTAATTTAAAAATTCAGAAAATGTGTTGATGGGATAAATAAGGGTCTCTCATAACATGGACCCAAAGTTTATAGTAATACCGATATAGAAGAACTTATTCTAATATAATAAAATAAATATTATATTGCCGAACATAAAATAATCATTCGACTAAAAAAGGTGTTAATATAGATTCTGGATCATTCCTTACTATGATATGTTGGTGAATATGAAACCAAAATGTTGTCATGATCCTTTGGAGTAAAGAGGCTATGTCATGATGGTCCATTTCCACCATTCCTAAATAACATCCTAATAATTTCCATGTGAGCATTGATATATTATTACTCCATGATCTATAGTGGGACCAAGAGTATCATGATATGTCGGTAACTAGAATTCCATTGGTCGATCAGGACAATGTGGAAATCGAGGAAGAGGTAATCAGAATTATGATTCTCAAAACTAATAGAGTGGTATTGCTTAGGGAAGATAGGAAATGACTTTGGGTCATGGTACATTCTGGTTACCAGAAATCCAACCTATGCTAGAGGTGCATATTTACAATCCTTCTACTATTTGATGAATTATTTTAATATCCTCTACTTTTGTGACAACTTTATTTGATATATGTTTGTATCACTCATTGTTATATGTGGAGATCACCAATAGTCTAGGCATAAAGATCATTCCTTCTAGGTAGTTATGACACTATATACCCCCATTATGATTTCGATTAGAGGAGATTCACCATTGTATGGTATTTTCCCATTATATAGGAAGTTAACTCCTTGTATGGAATCCTTTCATCAAAACATAACATGATTTTACAGAATTTCCGACATACACTAGTCAGTTCCTTTCAATCTTATATTTACTACAATCAATTGAGTGTGATGTTCACATCACCCACATGCATTAGGTACTTTCATTCGGGAGAATGCGGTGTCCGTGTCCATGAGATGTAGCTAAGCATTAGAGGTTGGGTAGTGTGATATTTTATTTCACTAGTTTATTCTTATAAAACTAGGGGCTAAAATCTACTACCTCTAATCATATAGTGGAGAATTTCATGTATTTGATTCCTCAAAAATTATCAAGTCTACAAATGTTACAAGGGGTAGATTTTATGATAGAGCTTGTCCCATAAAAAAATACCAGTGTCCATTACTCTTTATAGTATGTAACACATATATCTTTTTGTGATCATGATGAAATTTTGGGATTTGAACAATAAAGGATTTATACACCCCAGAAATTCTCTTTTTATTTCACTGGTAATTTTTTCCATGAATGTGGATGGTACCCTCAAGATTTGTGTGGATTAACCTCAACTGAACCAGATCGTAATAAATAAATAGAATCCTTTGCTTATAATAGATAACCTCTTTTATTATCATTTAAGAGAGAAGGTGTTTTAAACTATATAAATGAGTATAGGGTATCACCATGTGAGAGTTAGGATATCATACTTCCCTGTCAAAGAATTAAATAGCAGGTATGATCTATATGTGTACATAGTCATGAGTTATAGAATTAGAAGTTCACCTGTAGACTTATGGATATTTTGAATTCAATTTCCATCCATATTTGGAATCATTCATGTAAGTAGGTGTAGTTGATATCTTCATGTATTCATATTCTATACATGAACATGAAATCCATCATGATATTATGCTAAATACACTGAGTTAGAGTTAAATCTATGCTAATCATAGCCATTTTGGATTGAAAAAAATAACTTCATCATTAATATCATCTTAGTGTATGGATATGCAGTAGATCTAGTGAAAGTGGGAGATGTTGTTTTATGGGAGCACCCTAAGAATGTATTTACCATTTGTAGTTTCATGGTGCCAATCAGATATTACCAACACTTAATCTATAAATAATCATTCATTAAGATGCTTCCTATTAGCTTAAAATGATGGCTGTAAGTTTTTTTATTTTTTCTAGTATGAAAAGAAACCATTCAGAAGTTGAAGTTTTATATGACTTCAAGGCCAAAACTGATCATTCGAGAGCATGGAAGGGGTTATATTGTATATTGTGATGCATTAGTTATGGGGAATGGATCTATTTTGATGCGTTAAGAGTGATTCATTGATTATATGTCCAATTAAATAAGGCATAAAAAGTATAATTTTTGAAGACAAAACCTCAATCTTGTTGATTTAGTTCATTCCCTTGGTTATTGGAGACACTGCCAACTTTTTTTGAATTTTGGGTAATCACTGTTTATAGATTCATCAGGTACATTTTCACACAGCAAGATATCAATATCACAATGCTCATCTGGGTTTAGTACTAGAATTATTTTACTGTTGAGCATCCCTACAACACTTTTAGTTGAGGCATTGTTGATGATTCTCTAAGGAAGAAGGCTCATAAATAGGCTATTCCAAAATTGAGAGGATAATTGAATATCATGGTATTATTCTTAGATATGCACATTGAGGTTCATGAGGACCATTTCATGACTACAAACATGACCTTAGAAGTGACATCTACTCTTATACAATGGGTAATAATGATATAGTTATCTAATCCTAAAATAATTTTCCATTGTTAAAATATCTCAAATGATGAAACATATTCTGGTTAGAAAATGGATGTGGATGAAATATTATATATTCAGGGGTTTTATGGTTCCCAATAGAAATCATAGATAAGATGATATGGGAATTACACACCTCAACACTGGAATTTCATCAAAGTTTCAACAATATATATCTAGATCTATGATCCCAGTGTTTGTGGATTAATATAAAAAGTGAGATTGTTGGATTCATTACTTAGTGATCCACCTTATAGCAGGTTATGGTGGAAAATTTGATACCATAAAGGATTTTAATGATGCTTTCCATTCCCATGTGGAAATAGAACGATGTTTCAATGGGATTTGTGGCTGTTAAATACATCTCATATCATGGAAATAATTCAATGTGTACTATCATTAATTTATTTTATAATGGTATTCCACTTTCTATCTATGTGGAAATACATTTTGGTAGAAGAGCTATGATTGTTTTACATCTAGGAGATAGTAAAAAATAAATTATCTCTTCTTTTTATCATATCTGATAGGGATCCCCCCTACACGTCATGGTTGTGGTAGGTACTATAGAATTCATTGGGTAAGCAAGTACTTCTGAGCATGAACTATCACCCACATTATAAAGCCTCAGCCTCCTAAATGACTTAATCTAGAGATAAATCAGGAATTTACATGGAGTATTTTTTTTCAGGTATACAGTTTTAGTGAATTATCCATAAATATTACATTAAATCTTAATTAAGACAATGTAGACACTTCAACTCTAAGCAGTTTTTCACAAATATAAAACTACCTAAGTAAATCACTAATTTTGTTCTTGATATAAATCTTTGTAAATTATTAATTTCTCTTACACTTCATTATAGCTCATGAAAACCATTTCACAAACTTGTGATGAGAATAAAATCTTATTAATAGTATTAAAATAATGAAAGAAAACATTATCCCACAAATACATACAGTTCAATGAAATCATACTTTTCACGCATAAAATTTATCATCTTCAACACACCACATAAAATCATAATATTTTTGAATAACACACAGAAATCATAAATAATACATGAAACATGAGGCATCTATATAATTCTTACATTGTAGCTTTCACAGCTACATATGGAGTTACATATGTAATGCCCAACAATGTATATTCCCAAAATTGCGTAAGTTAAACATTAAAATTAACCATTGTCACATTACCCAGTGAATTGGGGAGATATATTTGACACACCCAACCTAGGATTATATTGAGACCACCTGTATATGTAAACAATTCCCAAGAACCATAACATAATCATAACACATAAGTCAATAAAAATGAAAGATAACATTTCCACATTCCAATCACAATATAACATGTCAATATATTGATATAATAAACAAATTCTCAAAATATTTTTCAATACAGAAATACCTGAATAGGGTATTTGGTATTTATTTCATTAAAAAAATGTTATGGCATGTTATGTAAGACAGATATCAAATATTGCTCGTGATGCTGAAATAGGTCATTGTCATCGTGTACCATAAAATGAATCATTCATTTTTTCTTTTAGTAAAACACTCCATATAAAATTTTTCCCTTTGAATCAAACAAAAATTAAAAGGTTTTTATACACCATATAAAAAAATTCATGTATAAATCAAAATATGCTTCAATCAATGGAGATTGAGAACAAGTCCCTTACAAAGATCATTTTGTTACTAAAGTGGATCAATTATCTGTATTAACTATAAATACAAATAAATCAAGTATAAATACTAGATAATATATATAATTTCTTTTCTCGCATTATCATATAATAAAATAAATATGAAGTTGATGATCAACCCAATGAATGGAAATTGATTTAAGATGTTCTCTTATGAAAATTCAGTAGACTAACGACGTCATTTAGAAATTCAGAAAATGAGTTGATGGGATAAATAAGGGTCTCTCATCACATGGACCAAAATTTTACAGTAATAACGATATTTAATAACTTATTCTAATATAATAAAATAAAAACTTTATGGAAGAACATAAAAGAAGTCTTTGACTGAAAAAGGAGCGGGAATGGTTCCCTTACATTGAGTCTGACTTGTATTGTTCGTTATTTATATTACTCAATAATAAACATTGGTAAATTTATACATTATATATAACCGTTTTCATGTTTATTAATTTTTTTAACACTTATTACTATGTTATAAAAATTACATGATTATTTAATTACATATCAGATATTTTCTTGATATTTGGTACTTGAGACGAAAATGAACTTATTATAATTAAATATTGTCCACGTGGTAAAAATCCCATTATCTCCCAAATAGTATTCATGATTTAAATAACATATACATCCAATATATATGTATTAATAATATTCAAAAACATTTGGAGATAATAAATTAAATTCAGTATTTATGGAGATGGTAAGACGTACGCACGCATGAACGTAACTTTCATTTGTTTTTTATTTTTAAAAGAATGAAAACCAAATGATACATATGTACATTACAATTATAGTATAATATCATTTAATATATATATATGTTACATATTTTCATTAATTATATCCTTTATATATTCCATTTACAGCAAGCATGAGTCATACCACTTTGCGGCGACCATAGTCTGGGCTTCCTGAAATGAAATTATCAAATTAGTGCGTTATGAAAAAAAGGGTATGTTGAAAATTAAAAATATAGAAGAATGGAGACAAAATAAATAAAAATATTTTTTATATAAATATAGTTCCATCATAAGTGCCACCATGATAGGTAGTTGGACATAATTGAACAATCATCATTTTTTTGAGGCAATAGTTTGGTGTCCACTGAAACAGAATATTCAAAATCAATTATATGAATGTCAGTGTGAGCGTAGGTCGAATAATTATCATAAGAAACATTATAGTATATTTAATATAATGGTTTTGTTTTTAAATAATGGAATAAAAAGAGTGTATGGAGTTTTAGAATGAAAATAAATGGATGAAGATTAAGAGAAGACATTACCTCAAATCTTGTAACTCCTTTTGATTTAAGTTAAAAGGCCTTTTTGAATTTCCATATGCCCAAGGTAAGGATTCTAAGAGTCATAAAGGTATTTTGGGAGGTTATTTGGATATAGGATGGATGAATCAATGGGACATGATAGATGTGAGTAAGGTTTATAGGTGGTGGCCTTCTATAAGAGGGTGGGGGGTACTTTAGGAATGTTTGAATGATTATTTTATTATAAAATGAATTTATATTTTAAAAAGGTAAAAAAATCTTTTAATTAAAATATAAGATGATTATTTGTCGATATAATCTCATCAAATAGGTTTTGGACAATTTGTGGACACAAATTTAACCTAATCTTTTAGCATTAAACCTTAGTTACCTTATTTGAATCTTACCATGTTTTCATGTATATTTATAGTCCATTGTAACTATAATTACTATAAATTTCCAATAGAACCAAAAGTGGTTAATTAATGTAATATTAAACCTTATCTATGTAAATTGGCCGAATTATAGATTTTTAGGACAATTATATCATTTAATAAAATCATAACTATTTTATAATTCATTTATGTTAATTTATATACTATTCATATCATGCCTCTCTACAAAAATCCCTAAAAACTTTATTATTTCAAAGAAACGTCATTAATTCAAATATAAAAAGTCATACTCATCCCTAAAATTCAAGGATACCCAAAAAATATTCAAAATAAATACATTTTAATGTTAATAATCTCATTTATTTATATAATTTATCAATAAATTAATCCCCATATCATCATTGTGTAATAAAGTAATTAATTTATATGGCATATAAAAAATAAAAATAAAATATCATGATGTAGGAAAAAGTTTTAGATTTATATTGACTATTTATAGTCTCAATGATCATGTATATCGCCCTATATAATTTACTTTTACTAAAAGATACATGTTTATATTACATTATTCATTACTTTAAATTAATTATTATAAAATGTCATGTTCCCATCCATGTGACTCCATGGGGTCCCTAAATTGACCCATGGATTCCCATGGTTAGACATATATCATCCAGTAAGATTATGAAACATTTTAGGGTTGTTTTATATTATTATAATATTATTTTTTTACACATATTTACCAGATATACCCTTTAACCATGGTAAATAAAATACTTACTAAAGTTACTATTCATAATGTAAAAAAAATAAAATTTTCCAATTTAAAAAATTTAGACATCTTACTTCAAAATCTGGAATTAATTTCTCCAAATTAGAATCTTATATTTTGTAGCAATTAAATTAAAATTTATTACTATTGTAAAAACCAATAAATGAGTTTTTTAGAATTAATAACTATAAAAAATATAATCATCTATTTATGTCCAATATTGAAGTGAAAGTACTTCCATGGACCAAAATTGGTTTTGGATTAAATGATAAAATTGTAATCCAATTATACATTAAAAATAAAAAATAATTTGGATTTATAAATTTATTTTATGAAATGGATGTTATGAATTGAAATGAATTTTTTTCACTACTCATCAAAAAATAAACCTTATTATAAATATACAAAAAATTCATCTAAAGTAAATTATTATTTTACAATTATATATAAATAAGATTATTTCGTCAAATATAACATATTAAAGTGAAATAAATATATTTAAAAAGGGTTCTCCATAATAATGTGATAAATCAACCTTTTAAATAATATTAAAGTATTTCATTCATAAAATAAGATTCATTCTTATTTTAAGACTCTAAATATTTTTGGATAAATGTAAAATTATTTAACAAAAATGATTAACCATAATGTAGTCTATTATTTTTATTCTATAAAATATAATGGAAAAATGTTTACTACAATTTAAAATTAAAATATTCTTATATTATTTTTTCCTATAACTTAATGTTGTGTCCAACATTATATTTCAAGGAAACATGTTGTTGTTTGTTGAGTATGTTATTGGAAATAGTGTCCTATTATACATAAAAATAATATCCTATTCATAAAAATTAATAGAAATTATTAAAAGAATATTATACAAATACCTTGGTTGTTACATCATTTCCACCTTTTAGAAATTGTGCCCTCACAATTTTAAAATTCTGCTCCGAAACATATTTGAAAGCCCCACATCAGAAAAAGGGTCATTAGAAATATCACATTAAAATAATGAAATAATATTTCAATTATCACACTAGATTACCCATACAAGGATTTCATTTAAGAAAACAAGGGTATAGAAGAGAATCTAACCATCATGTTCAGATAAAGAGTGATAGAAAACATGATCATTAGATATTTTACCACTAAAAATAACAAAATTGTGATAGGTCAATTATTCATTGATTCCCAATAAGATAAAATAGACAGACACTATTTTTTATGTTTATTTTTCATAAAGAATCATAATTTGTTTATGAGATTTACTAAGAACATAATAAATATACATACATTTCATGTAGAGTTTCCTCCTTTAATAAATTTCTACCATAAGCTCATTTTTTTCCAAATGATGAGTATTCATGATGAAATGATCACAACTGAAGTGCTAGAATGTATTTCAATAGAATCAAATAATCCAAAAAAGATGAGCTATATATTTCCCTTGTCTTTTGAAATTAACCAATACAATGATGGTTAGTACGAGATCAGATAATCCCAAAAAAGTTAATCCTTTATAAAAAGATATGCTACTCTTAATATCCAGAATTCGACAAAGAATACCCAAAGTTCAATCAATACCATTCAGTAAACAACTATCACTAAAATTAATCAACATAAGACAAGATAATATTGATACTCAAAACCCAAAAGGATTTAATCACATAGTCTTCCATAGTAAATATTATCATTTATCTCCAAATAACATTGACAACTCATAAAGTCTCATACTGAAGGTTAATTAATCTAATCACATATTTAGTATTATAGGTTAATAATATCCATAAATAACCTAAATTGAATTATGTCAACAATATAAACATAGATTCTACCAAAATAAAATTCCAACCATTAATCCAGAAATGAAATCCCATAGTATTCTATTTTCTGTAGGTATATGAGGTTATCAAAAGAGAAAATATATTCAAAAATAAACATTATCACTTAATCACCAAATGATTTTACTATAACAAGGACATAAATTTAATTAAACATAAGTTCTAGAAATGAACTTATTATTGATCCATAAAATTGTTTATCTAAATATAATTCCTCTTACTAACCAGGGGCATCCCGTAGTCCACTTGTAGGTGATAAATCCTAGTCGCACTTTGGTTGTGGGTTCGATTCTCGCAACATTATTCGATGTGAAAGGCTCTCAAACGGTCTATCTGTTATCCTTTTTCACAAACTATATAATTATAAGAAACATTAAAAAATTAGATAAAATCCTTAAAACAACCGATAACATGTCATATCCTCAAAGGTTTTCCCAAATCTCACATTTTAATCCAAAAATGTAATAACATGTAATTGCCTCCAAATCATGGATCTTATATACTTAAATGGTTCTATAAAACTATAACCACCGAAGAAAATATAATCATTCCTCAAATACAATTTCAATTAACAAACATCAGGGTCACATATATAAGAGAAAAGTCTTCTAAATTAATACCATCAACAAAAGAGCATTAAATATTTTAAACATTTAATCACACAGATATCTAACCTAACTCTCGGATTTATAAAATGAAAACATATTTATCATCTATAATTATACATCATCCCATAACCATTTCATCCATATTATTCCATAATATTTTGTTCCTACAAACAATTTCATGATTCGTATATCAAGATTCAGTAATTTTACAACATCATATTTGAAATAATCCATAACATTAATAGGTATTTTTCAGTATCATCATCCCCAATTGGAATTCCATTAGGAATTGGTATAAATATATTTATATGGTACTGATTATCCCATTCCTTATACTTATTCATAGGAAATATATTTGTGTAATGACCATGGACACCACATTTAAAACATTTAATTGACCCATTTGAATGAACTTCTTTCTTGTTCCTAAAGATAACTAAACACATACTTTTTCCAAGATAGGATATAGAATTATGACCTTCATTAACACATATAAAACATATTCTCATCCCTTTGAAGCATTTTCCTAGGTTTTTATTTCCACATCCATGATTCGTATGTTTTCTAACATAATTACCTTTAAAATTATTACCTGAACATCCATTGCGATTTGATAGTCGCATAAATGAAGACTTAGAAAAATCACCAAGGTTCATGTGGTCAATCATGAATGTAGATAGTTGGTTAATAATAACCACAAGAGATCTCATTGAATCTCTCATTTAATCATGATTTTCATTTAGAAAACCACCATTGTTCCAATCACAACCATTGTAACTTTGGTTCATGCTTGATCCATCCATATACTAAAACCAAAAAAGACAGTGTGGGTATATAAAAATATCATCATATAATATATTATGAGGATGCCAAACACTAAGATATACTTATTTATGTTTTATTAAACTCATTTAATTTATCTAAAATAACAATGAATATTTCTAATATGCAAGCCATTTTTGTTATTTCAATAATTTTTAAATAACAACCTAACCTATACTGTCATATAAAATGACATCTGATAAAAACTATAAGTACCCAGGCTTAAAAAATTACATAATATTGAGTTAAACCAAGAATTCAAATTGTTTTTATTTTCATGCTTTGAGTTTTTGGGAATTATTCCATAACTATTACATTACATCTAAAATATTACAATAAACACCCTTATACTGTAACCAATTTTAAACAATAATTAAAATATTTAATTTAAAAAATATTTCCATTGTTTATATAATTCTTCATGAATTATACCTTTATCTTACCCTTCCATATACCATGTGAAATACATTTCAATATATTGGGATGAGCATAAAAATTAGAGTAAGGAATATAAAATAAGGAATGAAAACCTTAGTCCATCAATAAAAACAATTCAATGAAGTCATACATTCCATGAAAAAAACCTAAAATCATCGAAATACATTATGCAATCATAAGATTTATGAGGGAAAAATAGAAATCATAGATCATATAAGTAATGTGTAGTATCCATATCATACATACATTGTATCTTGAATAAATACACATGGAGTTATGTTTGGAATAGCCATCACAGTATATTCCCTAATTCTATTAGGATAATCATTAATGTTTACCTCCATTATATTACCCAATGCATTAGAGAGCTATCTTGGGATCACCTACCCTTAGTTTATCATGGAACCCCTCATATACAAAATCAATTCCCATGAACCATAACATAATCATAACATATAAAAAAGTGTAATGGAAAGATAAAATTTTCATATTTTCACCTTCCAATCACAATATATCATTTCAAGAAATTGACATAATCAAGAAATTATCAAAACCAATTTCAATACCAAAAAAATACTAAAATGATATTTTTTAATTATTTTATTTTATGAAAAACATTAAGTCCTGCTAAGGATTCCATATATCATATAGTGCTCACAAGAGGGGAAAAGTCGATGTCGTCGCTTAAGTTAAAAAGAAAAATTCCTTTTCTTTTTTAGTAAAATGCATCATAGAAAGTATTCCCATTGAATGAAATGAAATTTCAAAGGTTTTTATTCAGAATATAATATAATGTTGTGTATAAATCAAAACATGCCTTAATGAAAAGAGATTGAGATGAAGTCCTTTACAAAGATCATTTTGTAAATAAAATAGATCAATTATATGTATTTACTATAAATAAACAGAAATCAAGTTTAAATACTAGATAAGATATTATAATTAATTTCTCATAGAATCATATAATTACATAATCATTGTGTAGAAGATCAACCCAATGATTGGAAATTCAGTTAATAAGTTCTCTTATGTAAATTTTGTAGCTTAATGATGTCTTTTAAAAATTCATAAAAGGAGATGATGAGAGAAAAAATGGTCTCTCATCACATGTAGATAATTTTTTTAGCTAGAAGGATATATGAGAAGATATTTCAATATAATTAAATGGAAATTAAAATAAATAAAATAAAAGAAGTATTTGATTAAAAGAGCAGCGTGAAAGGATCCCTTACCTTGAGTCTGACTTCTCTCTTTCGTTCTTTATATTCTTAAATAACAAACATAGGTAAATTTATTATTTCTTCAGGACATTTTTTAATTTTATTATTCTTTTTCCAAAACTTATTACCATGTTATAAAAAGTAGATAGATATTAATGATAATATCAGTCGTTATGTCGATATTCAGAACATTAGTCAAAAAAGAACTTATTATAATTAAAAAGTGTCTATGTGGCCAAAATTACATTATCTATAGAATAGTATTCATGATTTAAATATCATATAAACCAGTATATATGTATTTATAATATTAAATAACATTGGGTGATAATAAATGAAATGCACCTTTCATCGAGACGGTAAGTCGTACATACGCATGAACGACAATTTTATTTCATTTTCATATTTAAAAAAATGAAATCTACATTAGATATAGGCATGTTATAGTTATAGTATAATATAATATTACATATATGTTATATATACTTGTTAAATCCATCCTTTATACATTCCATGTATAGCACATACGAGTCATATGACATTTAGGGGCGGTAGTCTGCACATCCTCAAATGAAATTATCATATTTAAACATTATAGAAAGAATAAAAGTTTGATGTAAATGAATAAAAGAATCATAGAGACAATAAAAATGAAATATATATCGTATATAAATACATTTCCATCCTAATGTCCACCATGATAGGTGATATCATATAATATAACAATCATCATTTTGTGAGGCAGTAGTTCCCAATCCATAGAAACAATATGTTCTAAATCTATCAGATGGATGTGTGTGTATTTTTATGTCAAATAATTATCAGAAAACATACTATTATTGTAAGGAACTAGCCTTAAACCTTTCTTAATCTTGAGTTATTTCAAGAATACACATTGAAGATATTTTCAAGTTTAGAGTTTTAGAGAATTATATCATAAATCATGCATTACAGTCCACATTTAAACAAAGTAGATACATAAAAGATAATATTCATTTTTTCTAATCAACAGAAACATATTTAAAATAAAACACGAATTCTTTATTGACACTTCCTTGACACTATCATCATATCATGTAACTTTCCCACGACCTGTGAATAACATTTCAAAAACTTTGGATGAGCATAAAAATCTCAGTAAGGGATATAAAAAATATGAATGGAAACATTAGTACATGTATACATAAGAATCAATGAAATCATACTTTACTCATAAAACATAATAACTCTAACATACCTCATGAAATCATAAGATTTATGAATAACTCATAGAAATCATAAGACATAAATGTGACTTGAGGAATTCATAAAATTCTTACGTAGGGAGTAACACTCAAGGTTACGTTTGGAATACCCATCACTGTATATTCCCTAAATCTCTTCGGAGACACCTTAATGTATAACCCCTTCGTCTTACCCAATGCATTGGAGAGATATCACGAGCTAACCCACCCTTAGTTTATCATGGAACCACCCAATTTCATAAGCATTTCCCAAGAACCATAATATTATCATAACACATAAAACATGCATAAAAGAAACATAAAATTTCCACATTTCAATCACAAGAGATCACATCATTATATTATCATAAATAAATATATCTAATAAAATCATTAAAACTCTATGAGAGAAAAATCTTTTTATACTTTGAAAATATTAGAAGAAAACATTTAAAAGAGATTTTATAATAAAAGTGTCACATACCACTTCAAAACATTTTAAAGGGTTTTAAAATATTCATGTCCATAGAAATAAATACTAAAAACCATTTTAAAAACATGGACTTGGATGATATATGTTTAAAAGAATAAATCTTTAAAACAATTTCAAGAAATTTTTTTAATAAAATAGTCCTTTTTCATTTTGAACATTTAAATTACAAGCCACATGAAAGTAGACCATTTTTATACATTTAAATGACATTAGTATAGACATAATAAGGATATGGAAAGTCAAACGGGCTGTATATACACCTTATAAAATAATAAAAGTGCATATCATTATGAAATGTCTCAATGAGAAGAAATTGAGATGTAATCCCAATCAAGGATCCTTCTATTAGAGCACATATAAAGAAATGACATAATTATGTGTGAAAAGCATAAATGCACTAAATATAAGTGGATACTCAGTGTAAAAAAATCATATTTCATCCACAGATATTCATAGCACAACATAATCAAGAAGTAGAGGATTAACCCAAGGAATTGGAATTGGGTTAAAATGTTCCCTTGCAAAAATTCGATAGCCTAACAACATCACATATATTTTTAGAAAATGAGCTTATGAGAGGGATAGATGGTATCTCATCACTTTGACATCAAATTTAAAGCATTAAGGATATATAAGAAATATCCAAACATAAGAAGATGAAATTTGAAAGACAAAACAAAAAGAAGTCTTTTAAAAATTGGAGGGTGAAAGGTTCCCTTACTGACTTGGGTAAATTTCAAAATGTACACCCCATGAAAGAAGTACTATAAACAATTGATGTAAATACTCATAAAAGAAATTATGTTACAGAAATAGTATAATAATTGGAATTAAATACACCACTCAAAAGAAATGGTGTAAAATTTAGCATAAATCTCACGGGAATAAAAGTGAGATGAAAAACACCTTATGAAAACTCAGTAGCCTGGCGGCGCCACTTAAAACTTCCAAAAATTGATTTATGAGATCAAATTGGGTCTCTCGTAATATGGAAATAAAATTTACAGAATGATTAATATAAAATAACTTCCTAAGAAATAAGAAATATGAGCTTAAAATAAATGACATAAAAGAGAGTACTTAAAAGAAAGAGAGAGGTAAGATCTCTTACCTCAAGTCTGACTTGTCGTGTTCTTTTAATTATATTCCAGAATAATAAATATTGGTCAATTTATAATTTCTTATAGACATACATTAATTTTTATTATTCAATTAATATCTTATATTATCATGTAATATTAACTAGTTAATTATGTGAGTTCATATCATACGTTTTGTCGATGTTCGGTACTTGAGTCAAAAATCATCTTGTTTGAAAAGAATTTTCAATGTAGTTGTATTTAAATCATATCCAGAATATTATTAATGATTTAAAAATCATATATATCCAGTATATATTAGTTTTATACTTTTTCCATAATATTTGAAGATAAAAAGAAATGAAATGCATCGTTCATGGTAGGTCGTGCGTACGCATGAACGATACTTTCATTGCTTTGGCACATCAATTGAATTAAAACTATATGAGAGAGATGTATATATAATATAATTCCAATATAATATATATGTTATATAGGTAACATATTTTTATTAATTTCATTCTTTATACATTCAATTTATTGCATGAACGAATCACATCACTTGAGGGGGCAGTAGTCCACACTTCCTCGTATGAAATTATCGCATTTGCACAACATGAAAAGCATAAAGGTATATTTTAAATATAAAATAAAGAATCATATAGAAAACATAAATACCATATATATCATATATAAAATACGGTTACATCATAATGGCCACCATGAAAGGTGTTAAGATGAGATTGAACAATCATCGTTTCGTGAGGCAATAATTCACCATCCACAGAAACGGAATGTTCTTTAACCATTAGACGGAGGTGTGTGTAAGTGTATCTCGAATAATTCACATAAAAACATCCTAGTATATTTAATATACTATTTTTGTTTCAAAATAAAGGAAAAAAAGATTTTAGGGGGTTGTAGAAGCAAAATAAAACAAAAGAACACAAGTGAAGACATTACTTTAAATCAGGTAACTCCTCTTGGTTTGAACCAAAAGGGTTTCTTGAAGAGCATTCTGCAAATGGTAAGGCTCCTATGATTAAGAGAGGGATGTGGAGAGATAAAATGAGCAGATTTTGGTTGATCAAAAAACTTGAGAGGTGTGCGTAAGGGGGTAGAGGTGGGGTCCTTTTATAAGAGGGAGGAGGGGCACTCTTGGAATGTCTTGAAAAGTTACTTTATTATAAAATTATTTTCAGATATTAAAGGTCCCAAAATTATATATTTAGTGGATAAGGTAATAAGGGTTCTAAATCCACCCATCCAATAGGTTTTTTACAAGTTTACGTCTTATATCTTACCTTATCTTTTCATTTTATTTAAGTCATTTATTAATGCGGTGATCGCTGCATCATCACAGTGTCATAAATAAATTAATTAATTTATTGTCTAAAAATTATAAAAAAATAATATGATGTAGGAAATCATTTTATATTTCTAATAGATATTTATATTCAAAAATATGACTTGAATAACCCCATGTCAAATTTTATTCAGTAAAATAATACATGTTTGTGACATTTTTATTTTAACATTAAATAAAAAGTTATTAATGTCATTTTCCTACCAAAGTGGCTATATTGGGTCCCCATGTTGACCCATGGATTTTATTGGTCGTCAATGACTCATCCAGTAAGGTTAGGACATGTTTCAAGGTCATTTCGTATTATTGTAAAATTATCTTTACCTTAAATTACAGTAATTACCTTTAATCGCGACTAATGAAACTAAAAGGTTACTATTCACCAAATATTATTTTAATCCCATTGAAACTAATTTTAAATCCTAATGACAACCATGTATGTCATATTTTTGAAATTAAAATCACAGAAGTGGTAATTTTTCATTTAAATGAAAAATCAGTTTTTTAACTACCACTTAGTGGTTTCAGTATTCATCAAAAATTGATGTTTTTCAGAAAAATACCAAAAATTCACCCTAAGATATATTTGATATTCCAAATTCAAAAATGATGTCTATTTAAAAAAATTCAAAATATAAAAGTTTCATTAATTAATTTAATAATTAATTCCCACTGTCAAAACAAATAGTGTGTTTTTATGAAACAATATCTATTAAAAGATTGACAGTAGTTTAAGTCCAATTTCAAAGTGAAATTAATTACAATGACCACAATTGTAATAAATGGTAAAAATATATTCTAATTTCAATTTAAAACAAAATAAAATTATTATATAATAATATAAATAAATTAGATTAAAAAGGGTTCTGAATTAAAATACAACATTTTCACTAAAACTGATCTTTATCGGAAAAATAACAAAAATTCAGACAAAGTAAATTTTGATGTCCAGATTCTAAAGAAGGATATTATTTTTTCAAATATAACATATAAAATCTTTAAAGTATATTTAAAAAAGTTTTTCCATCCAAAGGTGGTTAGTCAACCTTTTTATGAATATAAGAAGATTTATGCTTAAAATTGGATTCATTCGCATTTTAAGACTAAAATTTGTTGGAAAAAAGTTAAAATATTTGACAAACATATATAATAATTTTGTAGTATGTTCTGAAAATTCCCACCATTACAAAGTCTAGGCGTTATGTACCATTTAAAAAATATTCTTTTATTATTGGAGTGCAACGTAAGACTTCAAAGAAACTCGTTGTTGCATATTGGGTACGCCATCGATCATAGCATTCCATTTAAATTAATATTAACATTTTATTAACAAATATGGATATATATGAAAATTTAATATTCTTTATTTACTTGGGATGATACATCCTTCCCCCCCTTTGGGAATTGGGTCCTCGCAATATTTAAAATTGGGCTTGGAAAATTCATTAAAAGCACCACATCAGAAAAAGAGTAAATTAAACTATCTCATTAAAAGAAAGAAAGGGAAGTACAAAGGTCACTCGAGTTAAGCTATACTAGGATTCCTGGTAGTAAAACATGGATATGGAAGAAAAAACAAAGGGTAATGATCTAAGGGAGAGTGTTAGAAAACATTTTTTGGATAAAGTTAACAACCATAAAATCACAAACTGGTGATGGGTTAAACGGTATTTGATTCCCCAGTTGGAAAAGTTAACTGACAACATTTTTTTAAGTTACTTTTCATTGAGTAATTTATTTATTATCCTAACTAAATCATAAGGATACATACATACTTGTCATTTATACTCTCATCTCCTACTATATTTCTTACACAAACGCATATTTTCTCCAAAAGAAGAGTATTTAGGATGAATTGCTCAATTAAGAGAGATATAATAAACTTCTAGAGAATCACCTAATCCAAAAAAGTGAAATATATATTTCCCATGTCTTTAGACCTTATCCCAAAGAAAAATTGTTTCAAAAAGATCAGATAATCCACAAATGGATAATCCTTTATAAAAAAGAAAATCTATTCTTAGTCTCCAAAATTTGTCCATCAAAACCCAAAGTTCAACGAAGACCATTCAATAAAAAATTTGTCCATAAAATTCTTCAAATTAAACCAAACTATGATTGAAACCCAAATATTTGAAGGATTTAATCACATAGTCATCCAATATAAAAATTAACATTTATCTCCAAAAAACATCAGTTGCTCTTAAAGTCTCATATTGAAAAGTAATTAACCTAATCACATATCCTCCATGATAGGTTAATAACTTCCATAGAAAACCCAAAATCAACTTACTCTTGATATATAAAATCATCTAACTAAAAAGAATTTGTCAAACTAAACAGGGACTTCACGTAGTCCAGTTGTAGGTGATTAATACCAATCACACTTTGGTTGTGGGTTCGATTACCGCAGCTTTGTCCGACGCGACGGGTTGTCACACGGTCTGCGTTTAGTCCAATTTGAAAAACTATATAATTCTTAGAACATTACCCAAAATGAGATAAAATATTCAAAAATAATCATCAACTATTTTAACCTCAAGTTTATCTCATGCCTTTCATTTTCCCTCATAAAATATAGTAACCCATAATTACCTCAAAAGTAAGGATCATATAAAACCTAATGGTTGCCTTTATAATTATCACCTGAACGTCCACATCGAGTTGGTTCTCTTATACAAGATGCATTAAAGAACTCACTAAGGTTCAAGTGGTTGATCATGACTACTGATAGTTGGTTTAGAATAACCATGAGATTTCTCATTGAATCCCCCATTTCATCCAGTCTCTCATTCAGAGAACCACCACAGTTTCTTTCAAACCCATTGTCACATTGGTCCCTACTAGATCCAACCATTTACTAAAACCAAAATCATCAGTGTGATTATATCAACAAAATCAACATGTACTAAAGATAAAGATAAACACTAAGATATACTTATCCAAGTTATCTCAAACTCATTCCAACATTCAAAAATAACAATGACTATATCTAATATTACAACCATGGTGGTTATACACAACTTGTCACTTATGATTAAACAACACTCTAACCTCTAAAGTTATCTAAACCTAGCTTTGAAACCAACTATAAGGACCCTAACTTAAAACTTACTTAATCTTGAGATACTTCAATAATACACATTAGGGATATTTCTAGGTTTGGAGTTTTAGAGAATTGGATCATAAATCATGCATTAAATTCAACATTTAAACAAAATGGTTACATAATAGATAGTATTAATTTTTTCCAATCAACAGAAACATATTTAAAATAAAACATGGATTATTTCTTGACAGTTCCTTGAAACTATCATCATATCATGTACCTTTCACCTGACTTATGAAAAACATTTCAAAAACATGGGATGAGCATAAAAAGCTCAGTAAGGGATATAAAAAATTCAAAAAGGGAACATTAGTTCATGTATACAGAAGAATAAATGAAATCATACGTTACTCATAAAACATAATCACATTAACATACCTCATGAAATCATAAGATATATTAATATCCCATAGAAATCATACGACATAAAGGTTACTTGAGTCATTCACATCATTCTTATGAAGGGAGTAACCCTCATGGTTACGTTTGGAATACCCATCACAGCATATTCCATAAATATATTCAGAGAAACCTTAACGTTTAACCCCTTCGCGTTACCCAATGCATTGGAGAGCTACCACAAGCTCACCCGCCCTTAATATATCACGGAACCACCAGATTTCATAAACATTGCCCAAGAACCATAATATAATAAAAACACTTAAAACCTGCATAAAAGAAACATAAAATTTACACATTTCAATAACAAGAGATCACATAATGATATTATCATAAATAAATATATCTAATAAAATCATTAAAACTCTATCAGAGAAAATTCCCTTTATACTTTGAAAATATTAGAATAAGACATTTAAAAGAGATTTTAGAATAAAAGTGTCCCCTACAACTTCAAAACTTTTTAAAGGGTTTTAAAATATTCATGTCCATATAAATAAATCCTTAAAACCATTTCTAAAACTTTGACATGGATGATAAATGCTTAAAATAATAAATATTTAAAACCATTTAAAATAATGCTTCAATAAAAGAGTCCTTTTCCATTTTGAACATTAAAATTACAAGCCACATGAATGTAGACCATTTTCAAAACATTTAATTGACTTTAGTATAGACATAATATGGATATAGAAAGTAAAAGGGGTTTTATATACACATTATAAAACAATAAAAGTGCATATAATTAAGAAATGTCTCAATGAGAAGAAATTGAGATGTAATCCCAATCAAGGATCATGCCATTACAGCAAGGATAAAAAAATGACATAAATATGTGTGAAAAATATAAATTCACTAAATATAAGTGGATAATCAGTGTAAAACAATCATATGTCATCCACACATAATCATAGCATGACATAATCAAGAAGTAGAGGTTTAACCCAATGAATTGGAATTGGGTTAAGAAGTTTCCTTGCAAAAATTTGACAGACTAACGACATCATATCAAATTTTAGAAAAAGAGTTGATTAGAGGGATAAAGGGTATCTTATCACATGGACATAAAATTTAAAGTAATAAGGATTTATAATAACATATCCCAACATAAGAAGATGAAATTTAATAGACCAAAACAAAAAGAAGTATTTTAAAAATAGGAAGGTGAAAGATTCCCTTACCGACTTGGGTATCTTTCAAAACGTACACCCCATGAAAGGTGTACTATAAAACATTCATGTCAATACTCATAAACGAAATTATTATACACAACAAGTATAATAATATTCATTAAATACACCACTCAAAGTAAATGGTGGAAAATGTAGCATAAATATCATGGGAATACAAGTGAGAAGAAAACCCCCTTACGAAAACTAAGTAGCCTAATGGCGCCACATAAAACCTCCAAAAATGGATTAATGAGATCAAATAGAGTCTCTCATAATATGAAAATAAAATGTACAGAATTATTAATATAAAATAAAATCCCCAAATATATGAAATTTGAGCTTAAAAGAAATGACATAAAAGAGAGTACTTAAAAGAAAGAGACAGGTAGGATCCCTTACCTCAAGTCTGACTTGTCTTGTTCATTTCTTTATATTCATGAATAATAAACTTTGGTCAAATTATAATTTCATAATGGCATAATTTAATGTTTATTATTCAATTAATATAATATATGATCATGTTATTTTAATTAATTAATTATTTGAGTTCATATCAAACGTTTTGTCGATTTTCGGTACATGAGTCAAAAATGATATTGTCTGAAAAGCATTGTCAATGTAGTTTTATGTAAATCATATACAGAATAGTATTAATGATGTAAATATCATATATATCCAGTATATATTCTTTGTATACTTTTTCCATAATATTTGGAGATAAAAGGTAATGAAATGCACCGTTCATGGAGACGGTAGGCCGTACGTACGCATGAATGCTACTTTCATTTCTTTGGAACATTAATGGACTTAAAACGAGATTATATATATATATATATATTATAATTACAGTATAATATATATGTTATATAGGTTAGATATGTTCATTAATTTCATTATTTATATATTCTATGTAATGCATGAACGAATCACATCACATGAGGGGCGGTAGTCCACACTTCCTCAAATGAAATTATCGCATTTGCACAACATGAAAAGCATAAAGGTATGATTTAAATATAAAATACATAATAATATAGAATAAATAAATACCATATATGTCATATATAAAATAAAATGACATCATAATGGCCAGCATGAATAGTGTTAAGAGGAGATTGAACAATCATCGTTTCTTGAGGCAGTAATTCGCCATCCACAGAAATAGTATGTTATTTAACCATTAAGTGGGTGTGTGTGTAAGTTTATCTCAAATACTTCACATAAAAACATCATAGAATATTGAATATATTGTTTTTGTGACAAAATAAATGAATAAAAAGAGTTTATGTGGTTGGAGAAGCAAAATAAAACAAAAGAACACAAGTGAAGACATTACCATTAAATTGGGTAACTCCTCTTGGTTTGAACCAAAAGGGTTTCTTAAAAAGCATTCTTCCAAAAGTAAGGCACCTAGGATTAATAGAGTTATGTGGAGAGATAAAAGGAGAAGTTTTTGGTCAATCAAATGGCTTGAGAGGTGTCAGTAAGGCGGTAAAGGTGGGGGCCTTTTATAAGAGGGAGTAGGGGCACTTTTGGAATGTCTTGAAAAGATACTATATTATAAAATGATTTTCAGATATTAAAGGTCCCACAATTATATATTTCTAGGATAAGGAGATAATGGTTCTAAATCCACCCATCCAATAAGGTTTTTATAAGTGTATGTTATAGATTTTACCTTATTTTCTCATTTTATTTAAATAATTTATTAATGAGGTAATCGTTGCATCATCATGGTGTCATAAATAAATTTATTTATTTAATGTATAAAAATTATAAATAAATTACTATTATGTAGGTAATATTTTTAGATTTCTAATGGATATTTATAGTAATAAATATCACTTGTATAACCCCATGTAAAAATTGTTTTAGTAAAAAAATACATGTTTGTGACATTTTTTTAACTTTAAATAAAAAGTTATTAATGTCATTTTCCTACAAAAGTTGCTCCATAGGGTCCCCAAGTTGACCCATGGATTGTCTTGGTAGCCCATGTCTCATCCAATAAGGGTAGTAATTGTTTCAAGGTCATTTCATATTATTATAACATTATCATTACCTTAAATTACACTAATTACCTTTAATCACAATTAATAAAACATAAAAGTTACTATTTGCCAAAATATTATTTTAATCCTATTGAACTGAATTTTACATCCTAATGAAAACAATGTATGTCAGAGTTTTGAAATTCAAAACACAGAACGGGTAAAGAATCATTTAAATGAAAAATCAGTTTTTTAACTACCACATAGTGGTTTCTCTACTCATCAAAAAATAAAGGTTTTCAGAAGAATACCAAAAATTCACCCTAATCTATATTTGATATTTCAAATTCAAAAATGATGTCTATTTTACAAAATTAAAAACATAAAATTATCATTAATTAATTTAATAATTAATCCCCGCTGTCAAAACAAATAGAGTGTTTTTAAGAAAAAATATCTATTAAAAGATTGACACTAGTTTAAGTCCAATTTCAAAGTGAAATTAATTCCAATGACCACCATTGGATTAAATGGTAAAAATATATTTTAATTTCACATTAAAACCAATTCAAAATATGATCTAAAAATATAAATAAATTAGATTAAAATGTGGATTTGAATTAAAATACATCATTTTCACTACAACTGATCTTTATCAAAAATATAACAAAAATTTACACAATGTAAATTTTGATGTCCAGATTCTAAAGAAGGATTTTATTTTTTGAAATATAACATACAAAATCATCAAATGTATATTTAAAAAGGGTTCTTTATCAAAAGGTGGTAAATCAAACTTTTAATGAATATAAGAAGATTTATGTTTAAAATTGGATTCATTCACATTTTAAGCCTCTAACATTTATTTGAAAAAAGTAAAAATATTTGACAAAAATATATAATCATTTTGTAGTTAGTTCTGTTCATTCCCACCATTAAAATGGCTAGGCATTAACTACCATTTAAAATAATATTATTTTATTATTAGAGTGCAACGTAAGACTTCAAACAAACTCGTTGTTGCTTATTGGGTACGCCATCGAGCATAGTGTTCCCTTTAAATTAATATTAACATTTTATTCACAAATATGGATAAATATGAAAAATTATTATTGTTTATTTACCTAGGATGTTAAAACTATTCTGATGAGACTTTTTTTATTATTAAATAATGTAATGAATTGAGTTTATGGGGTTCTAGAAGGAAGATAAATGGAGGATGCATGAGAGAAGAAATTACCTAAAATCAGGTTACTCATATTTATTTAAGCTATAAAGCATTATTTAATAGCCTTCTACCCATTGTAAGTCTTTTATAAGAAAGAGATGAATGTTGGGATATTATTTTTGAATAATTTGGATGATCCATGGGGACTTGAGGGGTGTGAGTAAGGGTTATAGTTGGTGGGGTATATAAGAGTAAGGAGGTTTTTATTAGGAAAGTTCTAATGATTATTTTATTATCAACTAAATTTCTATTTTCAAAAGTTACAAACCAAATTTAACTAAAATGTACAATGAACATTGTTTGAAATAATTTCAACCAATTGTTTTTAGACAAGTCTAGGTCATAAATTTAAATTCATCTTTTACCATTAACCCTTCGTTAACTTATTTGACTCTTACCATATATTCTTGTATATTCAACCTATATGGTTTGTATAGTTACTATAAATTTGAATCGAAACTTGACAGGTTTATTTATGTCATATTAACCCTTATATAAGTCATTTTTCTAAATATTTTATTTTTATGAATTTTGTATAATTTAATAAAAAAATTATTTGTTTTAAAAACACATTAATGTCAATTTATGAACTATTCATATAATGACTTTTAAAAAAATCAATAACAACATAACTATATCAAAAAATATTCATTAATTCAAATATGAGAAGTCATAATCCTCCCTAAAATTCACGGATGTCATAAAATGTTTTAAAATAAAGTTATTTTAATATTTAAAATCTCATTTATTTAAATCATTCCTTAATAAGGTATTCACTACATCATCATTTGGTCTTAGATAAAATTATTTATATGATGTATAAAATTATTAAAAAGAAGAATGATTTAAGAAATCGTTTTATCATTCTAATTACTAATTATAGGTGAAACTATCACTTATATAACCTAATATAAAAATTATTCTAATTAGCATAACATGATTATGATACATTTTTCTTTTATTTATATTAATTATTATAAAATTTCATTTTAACATCCATGTGGCTTCATCGGGTCTCAATTTAGACCCAAGGATTCTCATGGTTTGAAAAAAATCACCCAATAAGATTAGGAAACTTTTTTTTCTAGGTTTATGTTATTATACTATTATTTTGATACCCTTCTTCACCGAATTTACCCTCGGACCATAGTAAATTTAAAAATTTCTTAAGTTACTATTCCTAATGTCCAAAAATAAAATGTATCTATCTAAACAATTTTGACATCATGATTCCAAATATGAAATTAATTTCAATAAATTAAAAAACATAATTTTCAGTAATTAATTTAAATATAATTCAAATTGTCAAAACCAAAAAGCAGGTTTTAAAGAAGTAATAACTATCAAATGATTGGCACCGGTTTCTAACAAATTTTAATATTAAATTACTTTAAAGGACTAAAATTAGAATAAATGATAAAAATATATTCTAATAATAATTTAAAACCAATTAAAATGGAAATATAACTATTTAAATAAATTATCTGAAATAGTAGTTTTGAATTAAAATGTATTAATTTTTATTATTTATAAAAATTTAACTTTATTAGAAAAATACAAAAAATTCATCAAAAGTAAATTATTTATTTTTCAATTATAATGATGAAGTTAATTTTATCAAATAAAACATATAAAAGTGAAAAAACTATATTTAAAAAGGTTCTCATAAAAAAGGCCATAAATTGACCATTTAAAGAATATTAAAGTATTTCATGATTAAGATCAGATTCATTCTTATTTTAGACCTATAAAATTTATTTATTAAATGTAAATAAATTTAACAGACATGTGTAATAATAATGTAGTTTTATATTTTCATTCCTAGAAATACAATGACTATGCAATAACTACCATTGATAATAATAATAATAATATTATTTTACTTTTTGATATAACACAATGTTGTATACAACGTAAGATTTCAATTAAACTCGATGTTTTATGTTGACTAAACTATTAAAAAAAATTTCCAAGTTAACATAAAATTAATGTCTTATTCATAAATATTAATAGAAATGAAAAAATATTATTATATAAATACCTTGTTCATTACACACATACTGATGGATATATGTGGAGCTTGATTTTAGTTTTAGAGGGAATGATTCATCCTCGTGTCCTTTCCTTTTTGTGTTCATGGGAGAAACCCATTCACCTTATTTAATTTTCTTATAAATATATATTTCAGGTTAAAATTGGGTTGGATCCTTATAATTCCTTGTATGGATGGCATTCCTACTCACATATGTGATGGTTAGAGGCAATGATTTGGAATACATGATAATATAGTGTCTTGAACCAATGTTTTTGAATTATTAAATAATATCATGGATTTTTCTATAAATGCCCACTGATTTTTCATTTCCTCTCTAATAATAGATTAAAAATAAGGAAATTTCACTTAATATATCCCACTTTATGGCCATTCAAAAGGGTTTATAAGTCCCTAAGAATCCCATACTATGTGATATTGATCATCCTCTTATGGTTAGGGATTCATCCCCACCCATTTTCCATTCAAGAACATCCTTCGTAAAAAAATTAATTCCAAAACAATTATATTGTCTTATGATTGTGATCATCCATTTACATTCCTAATGTTTCTAAAAACTAATTTAATAACTTAATCTCTTTTTTATTCTTTATTTGAGCTTTTATGTACAACAGTTATGCTTTGGAAATTACCACCTAATTTTTTCTATATCATTCTATTGTGAATACCCAATCATATTTTCATTTAGGGGAATTATAATCAAAATAATTATCCTTAAATGTTTGGTGAAATAAATTTTTGAAACAAAAATTCTTTAATTGTTGGATTGATATAATTTAATACATACATATGTTATATATTTGATATTTAAAAATTAAATTTTGATATGTGAATGGTTCCCCCAAATAGCACTCTATTGGACTGGTTCTATTTTTATCTCATTAGAAACCATTTTTGGTGAATATGGGTTTATCTTAAACAGACATCTTTAGGATAATGTTGAAATTATCATCATCTTATACTAATGAAATCATGTTTTAGGATGTCGACACTTTCATATGATACTAATTAATTATGATGTAATTTTCTAATTCCATATTACCAGATGAGTATGTGTTATTTTTTCCTCTTTATGTTATCATGATATACCTCTTGTATCAAATGTTTTATTTATCATGTTATTCATCAATAATTCCCTTACATGGATTCATATCTAACCCCATTCGTTATATATTTACCTGTTTTAACTTATGAAATATTAATAATTCAAATTTTTTTAAGATTAGATTATGTATTTTTATATAATAATTTTATAATATATATTATGTTAATGGTATTTCTATGTAATTGCACAATAAAATATTAATACCAATTTTCCATGATTATATTATATGTATCAATAAAGAAAATATAATTAATTTATATGTTATTTAAATATGTGTTGTCATATATGGCCTTATTGGAAAAGAACTTCCATTAATATCAATAATCTAAAGTGACACTAAAGGGATGTTATATAAGATTATGTAATGGTGAAAATGAATATATTGTCCTTGGAAAATTATTTTGAAAAATTATAGAAAGTTTTAAAAATTAAATTTAATTGAAACTAAATGATATTAGTAAAGTAATATGATTTTATTATTCATTATGATAGATTCATATACCATGCACATGGGGATGCAATATAATGGAACTATATGACCATTCTATTTTCTTAGGTGTTTTTATTTATCCATATTTTCTAATTTTTTTCTCTAAAATATGTTTTATAATTATTATATATTATCTATATGATCATTATATATATAAATATATTATTTTCCGATTATTTATAGATTTTATGATTTTTTATATATTTCATTCACAAACCCATATATTAAGAAAAATATAAAAAAATAACATTTCTAATTTTTTTTTATTTATCACCCTTTTAAAAGATTTAATAATCTTGGGATTATATAAATTTTCCATATTTATATTTATTCAAGACAATTTTTTTTAAACAAACCATCTTATCTTATTTCTTTTAACGATTCATTTCCAAATTCATAAATCATTAAATATGGGGTTTATTACCACACCAAAATCATCGCACTTTTATAATAATATTTAAATTAGATTTATCTATAACTATGAATTATAGTAAAATATTCGGATATAATATAATCAAAATCCTTTTTCTATTGTTTTCATAGGAACCATTATTATATATCATTCTGTTATCTTTTAAAATAATATTATATATCAATTATGTTTCTCCTAGATTTCTCACAAGCTTATGATTTATGTATGGTTTCATTTCCTTTATTAGAACACAAAATTATATAAATATCATGATATTAGGATTTTATATATAATTAAAAATCAGTATATTTGTTTTTTTATTTATTTTTTCTCAATGTATATATTGTTTTATAGATGGGTGCTAAACTTAGAGTAGTGGGGTATGTTGTCTTGATAGTGATCATTGGATTATGATTATATTCTTTCATGTGATTCTATTTGATCCTCCTCTCGTTTAATATTACATTTTGTCCTCTAAGTCAAATGTTATACTATATTTTCAGGTCTTCCCATAGAAATTTCTTTATAGCTCATAACATTGAATAATTTTACCCCTTGTTATCCTATATATATTAACACATTTGTAATATAAATAAGGATATTTTTTTAATACATAACTTATGATGATATTGTTTGATTTTATATTGGACGATTGTGTACTTAATTTTCCAAACAAAATATGTGATACCCTTTAGTTCACAAGAATCCCTTAATCAAGGCATGGTTTTTCTATTTTGAGAATTGAGACGATTTAAGGGATCATAGGATAAAAAAATGCATTAGGAGGAAAAATATCATGATCATAGTTAAGAGTAATGGTTAGTTTGGTTGTGAATTATCCCTACATTATGAAACTGGTTTTAAACAGTGGATTCCTTCATAGTTTGAACATGGTTAATGAAATCATGCAACCTCCCGTGAAAAATGTGAACCCTTTAGATATAGTTGTTTATATGTTTGGTTCATTGTTAAACTAAACATGTATAAAAAACAATAATTCACCTAGGATGGAATGTAGGGGAGAATAATTCAGGCACATCTTGAGTTTACCAAATGGTCACATCATGGAAACCATGCAACCATCCACCAAACTATTAAAAATAGTATATTACCAATTTAACATGGTTTTAAATTCCAAATAAATTTAAAATATATTTTTTTCTTGATATTATCCATCTATAGTGCTTTGAATGTCCCTCCCCTTGGATTCGTGGGAGATTTTCACCATTCTTAACAGAACTTTTTGAGTTATGTTGTGTCTTCGACCAGACTTAACATCTTCTTTATATACCCATGATAGATATATTCTCATTTCATATCATGGAACCCAAGTGGTCAGTTTATGGTAGATATAATGAGTTTGATTAATTATTTTAATTGTTTCTTATGGATCATGGATTTTGTGGACCCAATCTACCCATACCCTATATCCAATTTTGGTTGATTTTTTAACTCCATTATGAGTTAGGTGTTACTTTAAAAAGGCTTAAATATATTAATTTCGTAATTTTCCTGTAAAAATACTTTGGACATTTAATTTAATTGTACATATTGTTGGTTTTATATTACTTATTAGAACGATGTATTTTATTAAGGGGGTTTCCCTTAAAATTGGTTTTCTCACACAAAGATTTTGATTAAAGGAAGGAATGGTTGTTTTTGTTTGGAAATAGACTAAACAAATTATATTGAAATGAAATGATTTTTTTAAAACATGATGATTATTTTATTAAATTTATTTTGAAAAATATGGAACATTGGGTACCCTATTTGTGTCTAGAGTGAGGTATAGTTGAATCTAGATTGTATCAACCAAATAAAGGGTTACTTCTGATATTTATGGATAATATTAGGAATCTATATTTGTGCTCCAAAACATATTCATAAAAAAATACCTTTAATGTACTTTAAATATTCCATTTTTATAGGGACCAAAATGTTGTTTGTTTATATTTATGGATATTTATTGTATGATGGATTATGTATGGATTATTTATGACATGTTTTTGGATATATGTTTTTATAATATGGTTTCACATTGTTGATTATGTTATGGATGTGTGTTTAATTCCTTACCTTATGGTGTATGGATATGATTTCATATTTATCACTTATACTTTCCTATTATTATATTTATGAATATGAAAAGATTATGTGAAATACCAAGGGAATACTATTTACAAATGGTAATGGATTTATGAAATTTATTTTTGAAATAGCCTCTCTTTTAAAACTAGATCTATTGCATGATTTTTATAAGACCTATTATAGACTATTTGGTGAAATCCTACTAGGTTTTTTTCTCACTCCATGATTTTTAAATTGTGCTCTTGTAGATTATTTATTTATTGATACATGTAATTGTAATGGAATATTATATCATTTATACATCTTTTTTATTCATGCCTATAGTTCACGATGGTTTAAAGGTCATAGTTGGTCAAAAAGGGACATGGTGTCTTATATTTTCATATTATCTATCCCTACTAGATTTGATTGTTTTTTACTGAAATTGGATGCATATTTAACATTTTTTGTAATCTAGTTGTATGCCTTGTTTTGGTTATGTTTGTGAATTGTTTTATATTTTCTACACATCACAAACATGATGGGCATCTCAAGTGGATTATCTTGTTGAATAAGGATGGTTCATTAAAAAAATTATCTTTGGTATATTCGACCTAAATTGTTTAAACATGGTATTATTTTGCTTCCATTTTGAGGGTAGATAGTAATTTGGACAATCAGAATTTGGTTAGAATGTATCAGAGGGTTCTATGCCATCCAACATACATGTTTGACCATGGTTAACCCTGGGTTTTCATAATTTCGTTATGATGTTTGAGACATTGAGGTTCATGAAATATTATCTAATGGGATGGTGATTATATTTAAATGTGCATGTTCCTTATTATTGGGATGTTTTTCATTCTTAGTATTCAAGATAAAATTAAATTCACTAAATTTTATCAAATATATGTCAATTCATGAAGATGGTTATAATATGTTGGAATATGATCTAAATATAACTGATTTTTTTCTTTTACACAACCAAAATAACATTTGATAATAGATATTTAAAATTTGATAGAGGAAGCTGCAATATTGGATCTATAGGAGAAAACTTGAGTGGAAACATCATTGGTTAATGATATTATATGTACAATAAAATCAATGGTCAAGTGGATGTATAGAACCAAGGAAGAGTATTGGAACATGTATTAGAATTTAATAAGCCACATCCACACACCTTCCACTGTGACAATTTAATCTTGGATGCTATGGAGTGTCTTGGGATAATTAAGATGATTTATATCTTCTTAATGACACCTATTGACTCTACTATAGGATTTAAATGTACCTGATTGCTTAACAGTGAATGAGATAGAGTAAATTTGTAGTGGGAGATATGTTTCATGAGGATAATGTGTGACTTGGGATAATTGAGAGGATATTAATCTTATTAATTACTCATAAGGACTCTATGATAGGTTTTTTACATACATGATTGAGGAACCATGAAAGAGGTAGTGGGAATCTATTGTGAAAGATATGTATCTTGTGTAAAAAACATATAATCATTTAAATAAAATATCAAATCATTTATTTTACCCTATGAAGATACCTGAATTTATGAACCATTATTTTATAACATCACATCAAGGGGCATACCATTATATAGTATTCCAAAAATTTATATGAGATATATAATCTATAACTACAGTTATTTGTGAATGATTACATAAAGTCTAAGAGTATTGAGTTATGATTGTTGTCAGATATTCAATAAATGATGATTCTTCTAGGCTAATTGATGATCATGGAGGATGTTGAAAAATAATATTTGGTTGACATAAACATATCTAGAATGATTCTTCTGGGATGTGATTTGGTTGGTGCGGTTATTATCCAGGGTCTATCTACTATCCAAAAAAGTAAGTGCAAGTGTTTTCAGTTTTCATTAGGGTCAGTTTTCTGGGCTCCATTATGATAGAATAATTTTTTCTTATAATAATGTTTATGTAATGGTCATACCGAGAAAAAGTATATTTAGTAACCCAATAAATCATCTCGTTGAGGATAATTTATCCATTTGATATATATTTTTGAGTGTATATCCCAATTAATTATGGAAGGATCCACCCTCATCAATGATTTGTAGGTTTATATTTATTCTTCCAAGGTTGGTATCTCTAAAAATTTGGCCGCTTAGGAAGTTCATGTGTCTAGGAACAGATAGGCTTATGTGCCTAATTATAATCTAGAGGAATCCAATATATTTATTTCTACTGTTAAATATGCTATGATTATTTTATACTCCAGGGTTTTATCTTTGTTTTGAAAATGGTGATACTCATTAATTTCTAACATCATATTTAGTTGATTTGTTAGAAATATGTTTGGCTCTTATTTAATTCTTATTGGTATTTTCCACAAGATTGGGATAGTGGTCTGATCAATGTTTCATGTGTCCCATGTTCTAGGTGATGATATAAAACTATGAGGTGATATAGGAATTTCATGTTCTTGATGTTGAAATATTCATCTAGATACATGGAATCAATTGGATGATCATAATTAACACCCATATAGAAGTTTATCATCATTGGGTTATGTTTTTACCTTCTGATGGGGCCACTCATGTTTTTTATGGGGATTAAAACTCTATATCATGAAGGGAAGGGATTATGGTTCCATTTTATGGGGTAATATTAAGGTAGTTATCAAAGGGGTTTCATGGTGTTTTTGAACCATGATTGTGTAGTCCACTTATTATGGTGGTAGTTGCATACCCAACGGTCAATTTGGATAATTTTTCTTTTTTTACACCAATGATAGGGGTTGAGATTTTTATTTTCCTAATCTTATGTATGATAACTGTTTCTATTCAATCTTATTGAATAACAATTTTTGTGGAGGTGTACCTTCATTTTTTTTCATGATGACCTTGATGCTAAAGGATTTAATTATCCTATGATTTCATTGTTGGATGCACCTGCACACATGTCTAAGAGGGATGATGAGATTATACGATATTTCCTAGATTATCTTATGTTAAATCAGGGGTATTGAAAACACTTATCATTTTCCAAGGATTGATGATATTTTTGACCATATTAAATTGGAATTCTGGTTTTAAATGACTGAACATTGGTCAGAGTACCACCAATTTAGATTATGAGGAGAAGATATAACTATGATATAATTTATTAGTCGGTATAGTCATTTATAGAATCTAGTTATGAAATTTGGTCTCACAAAATCTCTTTTGGTATATATAGATTTGATGAATAGAATCATTCATCGGTTCATAGATCATTTTTTTGGATTTTATATTAGTGTATAATATGGTAGAGAATGATTGTATGGACAATTTAGATATCATTTATTGAACATTTAAAGTGAATCATCTATATAGTATGAATAATAAATGTTACCTTTGGAAATTGTATGTGAAATTTAAAGGGAATGTGATATGTGAAAGTGTTTTATTAGTGAATCATAAAAGGACACATGTATTTATATCATGAGAGAAGCCAATAAATATTATTGATATCTGGAGATTCATCAATTCATTTGATTTCTATAAATTACTTCTCCAGGATTTTTCAATTCTTGTATATTTAATGAATGATTCTAACCATAAGGTTTTAATGATTTAATGGAATGAAAATCTTCATACATAATTTTATGAGATGAAGGTGTGGTTTATTTTAGCCCATGTTTTGATTCATATTTTTGGGTTTTAGGTTAGGATTTTTTCATTGATTTATCTAGTTGGGTTTTTTCTTGTGTGTTGATTTAAGAGAAATATGTGGTCAACTATGGATCATTCTAGATAAATCCATATGAGAAGGAATAACAAATCAATGTTCATGGTTTTGCACAATTTTTGAATGCATGCATAACACAACATTACTGTGCCACTGTGGATAAGTTTCCATTGTATTTTGTTCACAAAATCTGGAAATATACTTTTTCTCAAATGGATTTGAAATTTGAATATATAGACTAGATAAAGTATCTCCATAGTTATGATATTGATATCATATACACTCTCGGGGAAGGTAACCTATTTGTTGATACATTTGACAGAAAAATACTCACATAGGATAGGATAGAATTGATTGAGGAGTGGTCACTAATGAATTTTCTTACTAATATGACCTTTGGTGTAGAAGAGGTCAGTTGAAAGGTTTTATTATATGAAATTATAGTTGACCCATCGTTTTATGATATTTTTAATCATTTGTAGGTGGTAGACATCACATGAAAACACATTGATAAAATACATTATTACGAGGGCACCTTAGGTGATTAGTCTTCTTATCTTAGTAGAGAATTGTTCTACCTTAGTAAGTATATTATTACATTTTCCAATAGGTAATAGTTTCTATATAGTGGAATATAATTAGGTATTTCCATACATAATGGGGACACTATATGAATCAAAATTGGAGATGTTACAATTAGTCTCTAAGGATGAGGCATATAGTAGTTGTTTTGTTTCATAGTGTCTCACTTGTAATAAAATAATAATGCATCACACAAGATAAATTTTATTTCATTGGAATATTTTCCCATTCGGTAATGGATTTGGATGTTATTTCCATAGAATACATAATTATATATCCCTAGATTCATAGTGGGAGTGAAATGATTGGGTGATGGTTTATTAAAAAAATAAATCAGTATATTTCTAACCAATCATGAGAATGATTATTATGGAGTTTTTAAAATATATTTTTTAATATAATTGATTATGATACATAGTGGGGTTCCATCTACAATTTTATTTTATAGGGACTTGAAGTTGGTATATATTATCCTAAATGGTTGTTAGGAAGTGATGTGTCATCAAATTAAACTAATCACAGCTTATTATTCACATAAAGATGAAAAGATAGACAGTTTTAATTTAGTTCTTTAAGATATACTATAGGAATGTGTGCATTATTCTTGAGGATAATGAGATAATAATTTCCCTGAAATTAAATTTTCTAATAATTTTTTTTCTTAGGACTCAATAAATATTGATTCATTTTAAGTGTATAATGAGAGGCTATTTAGATATACCTTGTATGGAGAAAAGTTGAGATAAAAATCCTTATTTTGGCCAAGTCTCATTCTAAAGACTATGAAAATATTGAAGTTTAACCAGATGATGTTGTTCAAAGTGAAGATCCATCAGGAATCATCTGTAAACCATCTCACTCAGCTACTATATCTTTATTTTTCAATAGGGTATTTCTCATAACATTCCATCACTTAGGACGTCATCATTTGGAGAATTGGTGAATCATGGCACTAAGGATTATTATTCTCTTTGAGATTATGGGGAAACTATGAAAAGTGGAATATATGTGGGATTTGTTATATCACTTGAATATGATACAAAAATTTATTGTGTTATATAGGTGAGGTGTTATGACCCTCATCCTTCCCTTGTGATTTGATGGGAGGATGTTGATCTTGAGATTGATAACCCCATTGTGGGGATGTTATTTTACATTATTTAATTCTATGATATAGTAGTATGTATTAAAATGTTCCCCTTATTCTAGATATTGTGGGAATGAAGATGAGGAAGCTATAGGATGTGAGAGTTGGAATCCTTTAAGTGTAATTAGTGGCCTACTATTTCTTCAAATCTATAAAATTGAATAATTTTTTGGGATATAAAAAACAGATAAAGGTAGATTTGTGACACCATCAGGATCACTGGTCTGTCTTAATCTAGCCATTTTATTCCTTTTAGGATCTAATATGATTATGAGGATTAGAGGATAAAATAAGGGTTTATATCAGAATAGTTATAGGTTCATATTTAAGGCACACTTTTAGATTAATTGTCTTATAACTGTGTTGTATGAGTGTATGTTTGAATAGAGGTGTTTTTAATGATTTGAGGATGGATATGAACCGTGCATCCTATAGTGAAAATCATGAACCCATTGTATAGAGTGGTTTTCATGGTTGGAACATAGTTAAAGTAAATATGAGTCTAAACTACAAATACCTCAATAATGGAATGCACGAGTTAATTATTAAGGAACATAATTGTTGAAATCTTGCGGCCTCCACTATGAAACCATTATTTCATTCATCAAAATACTAAAAAAATGGGATTTTACAGTTTTCCCTTTATTATATTAAATCTGAATAACCCATAACCTCATTTTTTCTCTTCATTATCCTTTCTATTTCATTTAGTGGTATCTATGCATGGATTCATGGGAGAATTCCTCTATTATATATGAATCTCTTCATGGTTTGTTTTTTTGTATCATGTATTTCCTATTCATTGTGGATCCCCAATGTATCTGTTATACTCCTATATCATAAATTATAGATGGTATATAGAGGTAAAATTCATAGTACTGGATGGAGTATTGACATTATTTTTGGAATATCTATGATTTTGATGTCCTGATCTACCATTCCCCGGAAACAGTTTTTTATTGTGGGTTTTTCTACGTATGTTTTGAGGATTTAATTTCTATATAAAGGTGTAATTATATGAATTTAATATTATTATTCCAAAATTACTTTTTCATTCTTTTAATTGAAATATTTTTTTCTTTAAATAGTCATTATTTGTAACGATTCATGTTTTTAATTGGGGTATTTTTTAAAACATTATTTTTGTACACCATTATTCTAAATAAATTCTAGAGTTGTGGGCATAATTTGGATTTTTTTCAATAGTGGATTCATTTATCTTGGAACTTAATTTTTTATTTAAATTTTGTGTATTTTTTTAAATGAATATATAAAAACCTATCACATAGGGATCCTTCGGTTCGTTTAGTAATGTACACAGATGGTCCTACTATCTATGGAACAACTAGGGGTTTCTTTGTGACATTGATAAACTATATAAGGACTTGATATTGGTTTGTAAAAACATATTATTTTTTTGGGTTTGTTTATTTCAAGTATGTATTCATATAATCTTTGGCCCAATATGGCTTATTTTTTCATTTATTGATATTTATCGCATTATGGTTTTTTCATTTCTTTTATCAAATTTTTTCATATGAGGTTGTATCACATTGTTTCACATGATGTCGCATGTCATTGAAGTGTATTTACTTGATTTACATATGCTGTATTTGTATTCATTCCCCAATAATTACATAATTTTAAAATATTATTTCCATTAAAAATATTAAATGATTTTATGTAAATCCAATAGAAAATGAATTAAATATGGAAATGTATTTTTTTAATTTTCTTTATAAATGTTTTTTTTGGAAATAAAAGTGTAACAATATTTTTATTAGATAGTGTGTTGAATCGTTGGTTTTATCCTAATAGTAATTGTTCTCACATCATACTTTTCCATTTGGTAATATTTATATTTTTTATTTCAGGATCTCGGTAGAGGGAAGGGATTAATTATTCATGTTGGGTTATCTAATTCATGTGCATCGATTTTATATTTTTTAGGTCATTAATGGTCCAATTTTTACTCTTTGTATTATCATTTCATAATGTTTATTTTATGTTATTTCAATAGCAATGTGTGGATCGTGGATATATCATTTTCTATTAAATTTTTCAATAGTTTAATGTTTGTGTTAGTTTTATTTAAGACATATTTTCTGTTATCTTATTTCATTTCACCAATATACAGTTTATTTATTACTTACTAGAAAACTAAATTTAAAGGATTTATTTCATGTTCTTTAAATGAAATATCATGTATTATTTTGTGTATGATATTTCTATAATTATGTATACACAAATTATTTAGTGGATAATTTTTTTTCATTATATCACATATCATAGTCAATAATATTGTCTGATATAGTTCCTCAACTATGTCACAATTATAGATAACATCTACATATAAATGGAAATGAACAATTTTAATTAAATAAATATTTATATATTAATATCTCTATAGAAATTTTAATTAAAGTTAGTGATATATGATGATATAACTATTACAACTGTATTTCAGTCATTTTCTTATGATATCATCATATTGAATTTAAGATATATATATATATATATTAATTATAAATAGTATCACGAAAAATAATAATCTGCAATTATGGACCATGGTTGGTTAGCTATATCATGATATTGTACTCATTTAATCCTTCATAACATCTAATGTATGTCATCGAATATAATTAAATTTAGTTGTACATTAATTCTATATTTCAACTGCATATTAATATTAGTGATATTTAAGAGGTTACATAGTTAAAACTATTTATGTAATAAGGTCCTAGTTATAGTGATCCAAGACATTGGAAAAAATTATTCCATGATTCATAAACACATATATCGAATAATTACAACATAATTATTATAAGGACATATTGTCATAGAAAGACTTGTTTCGTAAAACATCATACAAAACTAAATCTTGGTATCCTTTATCTATTATTCATAGTGAGTTAATAAAATAATTTTTCTTCTTAAACTCCATGGGATAACCTGGGAAATACATAAATAAATGGGTGGGCTAGAAATTCCTAGTAATGGAATTAACATGACAAGGAAGCATAACGTGTGAGTCTCAATTATACCATTATATTGTACAAGATAAGTACATGAGTAATCTAGTCAAATAATAAAATAAATATCATTTGATAATAAGATCATGGAGACATGGAAATTGGAAACAAAATAAATCATTAAATAACCAAAAGTCATAGATAACATCCAATACAATATTACTTTTTGGATAGAGTCTAATGATGGATTATGTTCACTCTCTAATCCCATAAATGAGATCTCATGAGACAAGAATATTACCCAAAACTTTTTACTAAAATAATATTCCATACCCTCCCATCACATACATTTCTTGTAAATACATATGTGTTCCATATATGTATATCTGTAATAATGAATAATCATAACGACTATCCCGAGAAAAAAATATGTCACATAATCTTATCCCATAACATTATAAAATGATATTCCATAAATGATGATACTAAAAAATTGTCATTTGGTGTGTATTATATTGTAAATGTAAAGGAGAAGAATGAATGAAATCTTTTGAGAGACATATATACATAATTTATGAGCATTATATTCTTTTAATAAAAGAGAATTAGAGTTAGAGAGATAATGGTTATAACCTGAAGGGAATGGTAGGTAAAAATGACCCCTTACATCATGCCCAATTTTCCATGTGCATTATTTGTCTCGCTCAATAATTATCATATGTTAATTATTTACATTACTAATAAATAATTTCATGTTTATTAATCTTATTTTCCATTTCATATTCTATTACTTAACCATTTAATTTCACATTGAATGTTTCAATGATAAATAAATGACATGTATATAATAAATATGGTATGTTTAATAATATCAAATATATTATTAATTAATAATCTACATAATGGAAAGAAATTTTTAATCACAATTTTCATGGTATAATTATTCTTTTTATACTTAAAATTAATTTTTTGGGAAAAATTAACTATATTACAATAATGAAGATGCTTAGTAGTATGTACGCATGAGTGAAAATTTAATTTTTTGAATATTGTGATGGAGAAAAAATATGTATTATTTATATTTTGGATTATAATTAAATATATCATACCATATTATTTCATTATATATCCTTACACATACCATCCATGTCATGAAGTATTAAAAATGAATCACATCGCTTTGTGAGGTGATAGTCCTCCATACACATAAATTAAATTATCACTTATAAATTGAATGATATGAAATTAAATTATAAGACATTTTTTTTATGGAATCATTTATATTTCATAAAAATTATATATATATAAAATATAAGTTCTTATTAAATTCCTTGTAATGGATATGGGAAAAATGAATCACATCGCTTCATGAGGCAGTAGTCTATCATACACAATAGCCGCCAGATCATATTCTCAATATAATGGAATGTAAGAAGGTTTATATGATATTATAATTCATGAATTATAATTAAATACTATATATAAAATATATACATTATATAAAATGTTATACTAATTTGTGAGAATCATTTTTGGAAGGAGAATTGTGTCGGTTTGCAAGTAGGTAGTTTATCGTACACATAATAAATATTTTTATTCATCATTATAGGGAGAATGAGATCATTATAGTTCAGAAACATTAAATAAAAACATATATGTATATTAATAAAAATTATCTTATTATATAATGAATGTATAACAATATTTTATGCTGGTGGAAGAAGTAAAAATAAAAACACTCAATTATGAATGTTGTCTATTCTTCAAAAAACATCATTTAGTTTGAAACAAATGTATTTAAAGGATATATTTATAACCAAAAACTATTCTAGTATATGGTGAGGGAATAAATGGTGTTATTTGAGTAGGTATTGGATGAAATAATGGGGATTTCATTTATATAATGGAGAGGAGAGTGGGTGGCCTTTTATAAGTGGGTGATAGGACCCACTTGGATTTTCTTAAAAGGAAGAATTCCAAACACGTTTTCCAAATTCAAAAAAGGGAGAAAATGGAAAACATTCATCCATTAAATTATATAATCTAAAAATATGGAAATAAAATATTATTTAGTAATATTTTTAGATTATTTTTAACCTTATATTTTTGTTTTAACTATTAATAAACTAGTTTTTAACTTAATCATAATAAATACTTTTTAATATTTTAACTACTCATTGTTGACATAAATTAGTAGAAATTAGTAGATAATATATAAAATAATTATTTTAATTTTTTACTTAAATTTTAAAAATTAATCTCATGTAGAAGAAATGTTTAATTAATGTTTAAACAATCATGCTTGTCGAAAAAATAGTATTTTATAAGTTATTCTTCAATGTATTACAATGTTTTTATATCAAATTACAATATAAAATGGATTTAAATGAGTTAATTATAATTAATAAATATATAATTTAAAAAATTACTATTAAAATCACATTAAAAAAATTATTCGATTAAATGTTTTAAATAAAATGGTAGTATATGATAAAAATAATTATTTTTACTATTCATAAAAAAGTGAAACTTATTATAAAAATATATAAAATTAATTATATGATACTATTTATAAAATGATTTTAAAAAATTTTAAATTTTATTAATATATTTTAGTTATTCAATAAGTATTATCTTTATAATATATGTTCATATCATGAATAAACATACGTTAATAAAAATTGTGTTTTTCAGACTATATTTCCTTCCAAATAAAAAGGATGCTATTTTATTTATAACAAATATATTAACATTAAATTTATTTTAACAATATGTAATAAAATATAATTTTTCAAAATTTAATTACTCCTATTTTCTCCTTATATATTATTAGCATGATTATAATGGCCATGATAATATTTGATGAGTATTGAGTTTTCCTAAATCATGGAGTTTTGTGCATCACAATATATTGAAGAGATTGATTTAAAATTGTAAAATAAATTAATTAATTTCTCATTATTTTACAATATTACCATACAATTAATTTCAACCACAAAATTTCAATCTACATTAAATGGTGAAAATGGGCCAGGTTACTTTTGAATCATTACATTTTTTATTACAAAAGATGCCTCCTCAAACATATTGTTTCTCCACATTACAACAACGAGGTAAGTTTTATTGATTTCTAGAAAAAATTATCTATGATTTAATATCTTCATTATCTTCTTCTTGTATTAATGGAATTTATCTTATTTTACCCCATATAGATTTATTTTTTTCATTGGGTCTTTTATACACATTATGAAGCAGGATATTTGTAACACATTATGTATATAACGTATATTAGGTGGGAGTTATGTTAGTTATGACACCTCTCTAATGAGATCATGGATATCAAAGGGACATATATATATTAAAATATGTTTTTACAAATTACACAACCTCATTGTATTATTACATTGTTAAATATTGTGGTAGAACATATATTATTCCTCAAACTCTAAGTCTCATTAGTGGTTATTAACCTATATTTTCTATTTAATTTGGGTGGATTTAAAATCATGATGAATGGTTTGGAAATTATCTATAATCACCTTAAAAATACCATGTCTCATCATCTCTCACTCTCCAACATAATCATATCATGATGGGGTTAGACACTGCTTCCCATTCAAAACTTCATAAGGTTCCATTTTAATTCATTAATGGAAATAATTAATACATAAGAACTATACTTGGGGAAGGTGTTCATTCCTATATCCTTGGAAATCAATTGAAAAAATCCTTAAAATATACTATAGTGTACGTATGGTTCTCCCAGGCTGACCATCCTTATGAACATGGAATGATGTATGGAAATAGAGTTATATATCTATTGGTTTTAAAGGATTCTCACAAACTATGAGGTAAATATTATATCTCAATCAAATAAAACTGATATTAGAACACCATGAAATTTTAACCTTACCATATATATTTCTTTTTAATTTGTTATTGGTAAATATATTACCTAGTAGAAATAAAATGTGGTTACATTCTAAGATGATCAACTACCATCAAGACGTCGTTATTAACTTTAAAATTCAAAGGCATCCCTCTAATAAAATACGTGGTTATGTTTTCTCATTTCCATACTAGAATGGAAAATATTTTCATCATACTATTAAAAATATTGCATTCATCCATTAATTGGTTTAATACTATGAATCCATATATAAATTCCTCAATATCCCTCTTCTTGTTATCCGATTAGATGTTTTTTCATTATAAATAAATAAATCATTTTTCTTCTCAAATGAATAAATAGGGATGACCAATGATAATTATATTGAATCTACCAATTTAGATCTATTTTTAATGCTACATATATTAATGTTAGCAAATTAATTTCTTAATAATTATCTATTTTGATATTGAGAATTTTTAGTACATATTTTGAAGCACCAATTCCACATACTGGGACTCTGTGATCCTCATAGAAATGGATGAGTGATAAATAATTTGAGAAACATAAGATTAAGATAAATCTATTATTCATATATCCATCGTTTTTTATTATAGTAATATTTTATCCATCTCAATTATCATCATTGTTAAAATATTTACATCCTTTCTAATAATATCAACTTTCCACATTTTTTAAATTCCCAGTTTGGTAATGGATTAAGCAGTCATAGTCCCTGAATATCTCCAACGATAATCAATAGAGTAACCACATACGATTCTAAACTAATTAATTCTTCCTGATATTTTTCATTACACACTACACTTAGTGTATCATACATTATATGCATCATAGTGTTTAAAAAAAAGATACATATTATAAAAATATTAATATTTATCATTATATTTATCTCCTATATATTATTATATCTTGTGTGAATAAAATTAATTATATTAATAACATATATTTTTTCCACATCTATATAACGTAATTTATTTGGTGAATAATTAATTATAAATTAAAATAAAAACAGTTTGAAAAAATAATATTCTTCTCTGAAATACCACTCTTATGAGAACAATCATATTTTAATTCAACAAAAAAACACAATTTTTAATAATTTTAATGAAATTTTTTTATTATATATTCAATAAATTTTTTAACATTCAAATTATGTGTTCTCTAGAGATGAAATTAGAATAATTCTAATTTTACACTTTAAAAATGTTAATTTAAAAAAGTAGATTTTTTACTATTTTTACACCAGTTTTTAGGATAACATTTTACAATTTTAGATAATGTATTAGAACATGGTTATTATCATTTTTGAAATTTTCATTTCAAAATAAGCATACTGTGAATTTTTGACAATGGTTTTAGAAGTGAAATATTTAGATGAATAATAAAAACTATTGTTATTATTAACAATTTTTATTTATTTTAATGCTTTTGAAAACAAAAATATTTTTTACTATTGAAATAAATACCAAATTAACTCTATTATATATCTATTAATACAATTTATTTCATTCAAATTATTATTCATGACAACCTTGGTCTTTATTACCCAACAATTCATTATTTACTACATGATAATACACTTAATACAACATTAATGATTCAGAGTCTAATTTTCATCAGGTAATTATGTAGATTACCCCTTAACCTGATAAATTTATAAAATATCATTTAAAACCTCCTTAAAATGATTCTAATGTTCCCTATATTTTTAAAAAACATGTGATAACCAAGAGAAATAGGAAAGAAATGAGTGAACTATAGATCCCTGTATAAGAATATGAAAAACATAACATGAATAAAGTAATACATGTAATAGAAATATATATTTCTACAAGACATAAAATTTGTGATAATTGTAAACATGAATAATGAGGATTGATTTAACATGATAATATAAAGGCCACATGGGAATGTGGCAACAACCATAAACATGACATCATAAGAATATGTCTTGGTTAACCAACAAGAAATAATACGATAATGTTCTAAAGATGACATATCATACAATATAGATGGAATATAATGAAATTAAAAGATTACACAATTTGGGGGATTTCTATCTAGGTTCACCTATCATTAGAAAATCATGTACATGCATAAGTGTGACACATAGATCATATAAAAAATATATCATATTTAATCACAATTAATCCCTTGGTTAAGGATTGTGGGTTATATAGATGTACATTCCCAAAAAATTATATATAGGTAAATCTATTTTAATACCCTTTAGTGGAAAGGGTATTGGTATACACCTCAAAAATGTTCAGCAATGAAAATCACAAAAAAAAATTGCAACATAACGATAGTATGTGATGATTCAGAAAAAAAGATAAGCAGTTGTCTATAATCACAAAGAAATAGTAATTAAAGTATTATAACTATTTATAAAATAATACATAATGATAATTAGGTAATTTATATACATAAGACTAGGGAAGTTACTAAATAAAAATATTTCTTAGAAATGTTTTTTGAATTTTTTGGTGGAATAGTATGTTTAAATAATTAATCATGGGAGGTATTAATTGGTTTCAAAGGGTTAAATAAAAAAATATAAATCATAAGTGTGGTAATAGGTATATATAATATAATATCAATTCAATTTTAATGGGATAATTATGTGCCCTATATAACTAAGCTTCTTGAATTAATGGATAAATAAAGGATCCATTACAAAATTACTACATATTATTGGATTAATTAAATTATATAATGTGTAATTAGAAATGAAATACCAATAAGAAGAAATAAATTTTACAGTATATAGATATTTATAATATTATTAAATCATTAAGAATATAGATTTTAATGGCTAAATACAATGAAGGTTCTTCAATAGAAAATAAGAGAAAGATGTCACATAAAAAATTTCGGCATATTAAAAAAGTAAGAATATTATGTAATGAGATGAAATAAATGATATATATATATATATTAGGATATAAATTTGAATGTATTGGGATGTTTCTAAATCTATTAGTAAATAACTAATTTACATTAAAAATGACAACTAAAATGATGATTATTGAATAATAAAGTAGATATTAAGGTCCCTTACATTGTGATGGTGATTCCAATAGATAAAGAGTTGCTTGATGAGAGAGTGAGGGAACCATGGAATGAATCTAGAGAGAGGATATTAGAGTAATGATATGATCTATAGTTTATTTAGTGAATAGGAAATACAGCTTCGGTGGTATTACATTGTAACGCCCCGACCCTAGTTACCCAGAGTCGGTGCATTATTACATTACATTGGCATGATCACAAGAAAGATCAAATCTCGAAAGACCGATTGGTTTAGTAGCCTTGGAAACACTAGATATATTCATAAGTCTTACATTACATCATAAAATTAAAAACTACTACAACAACATATTGTCTCCATAATCCACACTCATAACCCCACATAATATCCCTGCAGGTCATTGATAATTTACTTCTTCACTTCCTGGGAAAAATAAAACATAGAAAAGGGGTGAGCTCAAATGCCCAGTAAGGATAACAATATAGCGGAAACTTTCATAAATAAGAATAAACATTTAAGGCAATGTATAACTAAAACAAAATCCTTTCAAACTTGAACTTTCAACATAGTATGGAATAAATAAAATCAAATAATGCCATTTACTTATTCACATGGATATTCTACTAATCGAATAATCACATGCAAAATCAATAACCACTTTCATAATGATGGAATGCATAATGCCAGACTATCATAACCACATAGCCAAGGCCTCGTGCCAAGACTAAAAATAAGATTTTGTCAAGGCCTTGTTCCAAGACACTAGTTTGTCTCATGAGACCTACCGATGCATCGAGGAGCTATAGCGGGCTCCACCCGTCACATATCAAGTCCAGTGCATTCCCATATGAAAAGGTTTAAACATAACATAAACATTCGTATTAAAACTAGCATATGAAATGTCAATAATTTCACCATAAACTATGAATGGTATAAAAATAGCACATCCACAGCCAAACATATCACAAAACCTTTAATACAATATAGAAGTTTTGTATCATAATAAATCAACTTAAAATAAGCGTAAAATCCATCAAAGGATGTTGACATAGATGAAATTAAAACACTTCTTAGAGAAATATCTCTTTATATTTTTGAAATAATTTAAGAGCCATATAAAATAAAACATTTTCTTTGAAAATATTCTTATAAGCTTGTAAGGAATGCTTTAAAGATTTTATAACGGCGGAAAATAACCGCACCCGCCGTATAAGTTAAAAAAACACTCTTACCTTAATTTTGTCGAAAAGGTTAAAAAGGACCTTGTTTTGAAAATGACGGAAAGATTCCTCTTATAAAAAGTCAAACAAGGGTATCATATTCATGTAAATAATAAAAATGTTTTGAAATACATTTTTCAGAAAACATGGATGTGGATGGTAAAGAGATCCCAGTAGATTATTACATATAAACAACCTCGGATAATGAAGAGATTGTGAAATAACCCTTACCTTGAACTTTTCCTTGTTTGGGGTAGGTTAACCTCCTGTATAATGGTGAAATAGTTTTTATTAAACTATACAAGAATCATATACATTAATATGATATCATATATGATCTTTTAATATTGATTTGGTAATAATATCTTAGTATTATCGTTGTTTCGGGTGTTAACTTACTTGTTTTCTTTTATATGTTTTGTTACGTAAGACATGTTGGTAATGGATAGGTTGTATATTATTCATATCCAGAATTATATCAAGTCCTTAAACATCATTTTTAAATCATCAAATGATAATTATTCTTTAATGGATAGGATGGAGAATGAATCTCATCGTGTTCGTGGAGACGATAGTCTGTACGTACGCATGAGCGACAATATCATTCTATTGATATTAAAATAATATATAAATGGATGGTATATCATATATACAGAATCATTAACATGTTATATTTATTATTTACATGAGTTACACATCATTATTATACCCATCCAAATAATAATATATTGAATAACAATTACACCACGACGTGGAGACGGTAAGCCGTACGTACGCACGTATGGTGACATGTTATTCAAAGGGTGGATAGAATACTTAATATGGTTGTACCATATTTATAATAACATCACAGTATATGTGGGATACTGGAGTTATTATTTTAGAATGGTAAGAACAAAGAAAGAAGAAGTGGAAGAAGAAAGGAACTTGAAAAGGGGTGGTGAAAACATTACCTCTTCCTCGGGTTCTTCCTTTTTATTTGATCAAAATGGATCCTTAGGTTGGCTTTATGATCAAACTAAGGCCTCTAGGTTGTAGTGAGGGATGTTGGGAGAGTATTTGGGCAGATTTTGGCCGAACCAAAAGGCTTTTAAGGTGTGAAGAAATGAAAAGGAGGAGTGCCCTTTTATAAGAGGTGTGAGGGGAACCTTTGGAAAAGCTAGAAATATTAGTTTATAATAAATTCATATTCGGTTTCTAATGGCTCCAAAGTTGATTATTCAAAGGTTAAGGTGGGTATAGGTCGAACACCACTCAACCAATAGAATTTAGACAGGTTTGGGTACTTATATTAACCTTATCATTATGTATTAACTCTAAGTTAATTAGTTTCACTTTTACAATGTCTCTTTGTATTTTTATATAATATGGTTAATAAACTTACTATATACATCCAAGCGACCCCCAAGTGGTCCATTAATGATGAACCTATCATGATATAAGTCTCTTGGCCGAACCTTAGATTTTTAGGAATTTAATATCAATTAATAATATAATATTTGTTTTAAGAACTCTTTTATGTCAATTTTGACACTATTCAATAGTTGATTTTTTTGAAACTCATAAAAGATTGATTACATCGAAAAAAGTCAATTAAATCAATCCTAATATATAATATTATCCTAGAAATTTAGTTTAATTCATTAAATGTTTCATATTATATTTATTTGGGTATTTATAATATCAATTATTTTAATTTTTCACTATTATAGTAATTAATTCATCATCACTGTGTCATAAATAAATTAAACTATTTAATGTCTAAAAATTATAAATAAACTATCACTATGTAAGAAATTTTTTTATATTTCTAATGAATATTTATAATATAAAATCCAACATATATAACCCTATGTAAAAATTGTTTTTCTAAAAGATATATGCTTGTGTCATTTTTGTATTCATTTTAACTTAATGAAAATAAAGTGTCCCTATCACCTACAAGTGGCACCATGGGGTCCCAAAATCGACCCAAAGATGCCTATGGTCGAACATGTATCAACCAATAAGTCTATGAGACGTTTTAGGGAAATTTAGTATTATTATAATATTATTTTATAACCCATATTTACCGGATTTACCCTTAACCATGGTAAATAAAATATTTATCGCAGTAATTATTCAAAATGTCTAAAAATAAAAGTTACCTATTTACACAATTTGAACATCCTGATTCCAAATATGGAATCCATTTTTCTAAATTCAAAACACAGAAGTGGCATAAATTAATTTAAAACTAATTCCTGCTGTCAAAACAAAAAGTGTGTTTTTAAGAGATAATAACTATCAAAAGATTGACACTTGTTTATGTTCGGTTTAATTGTAAAATTATGTTCAATGACCAAAATTATATTAAATGGTAAAAATATATTCTAAATATACTTTAAAACCACTCAAATTCATAATTTATCACTATTAATTATTTTGATTAAAAAAGTTGTTTTTAATTAAAATTTAGTAATTTTCACTATTCATCAAAATATGAAAGTTATCCGAAATGTACCAAAATTTCACCTTAGGATAAATTCGATATTCCGAATCCAAAAATGATGTACATTTTGACATATAAAATATATATAATTTCAAAAATTAGGTATTACTATTCATAACGGCTAGTTTGATTGGTTATGGTGTGTTAGAACTCGGTGTTGCGTACAACACACACTATCACATTATTCAAAGAGAAGCGTACCGTAGAAGCTTGGGTTGTTACATTCTCCCCTCCTTCAAATAATTTCGTTCTCGAAATTTCTAGAATACTTATCACATGAAATGACTCGGGTGGTTCTTCATCATAAGTTCCTCGGGTTCCCATGTTTCCTCTTCCATCTTATGGTTTCTCCACAAAACTTTTACCACACGCGTCGTCCAGTTTCTCAGTACTTGTTCTCTCGTATCAAGAATCCTGATGGGCTCTTCGCAATAAGACAGGTCGGGTTCCAGTTCTAATTCCTCATAAGTGAGTACATGCGTTGGGTCAGGCATGTATCTCCTCAACAGAGATACGTGGAACACATCGTGAACTTTGGAGAGACTTGGCGGCATTGCCAATCGGTAAGCTAAAGCCCCAATTCGTTCTAGAATTTCGAAAGGTCCGATGTACCTGGGACTCAATTTACCTTTCTTACCAAAACGTATGACTCCCTTCCACGGAGATACCTTCAGGAAAACATGATCACCGACTTGAAATTCCAAATCCTTCATTCGATTATCGGTATAGCTCTTCTGCCTACTTTGAGCCGCTTTGATGTGATTTTGGATTACCTTCACCTTTTCCACCGTTTCCTCCACCAGTTATGGGCCTACAAGATTTCTTTCACCAACATCATCCCAACAGGTTGGTGTACGACATCTCTTTCCATATAACGCTTCATATGGTGCCATCTGAATACTCGAATGGAAGCTATTGTTATAGGAAAATTCTACCAGAGGTAAATATTGATCCCACATACCCTGAAAGTCAAGTGAGGAAGATCTCAACATGTCTTCTAAGGTTTGAATAGTTCGTTCTGATTGTCCGTCTGTCTGAGGATGGTAAGCAGTGCTCAAATGAAGTTCAGTATCCAAGGATTTCTGAAGAATTTTCCAAAATATTGAAGTAAAACTGGGATCACGATCAGAAACAATCGATATGGGTACTCCATGAAGTCTCACAACTTCATTAATATATATTCTTGCTAGACATTCCAAGGGTAGATCTTCTCTTATAGCATGAAAATGTGCTGACTTGGTAAGACGATCAACAATAACCCAAATTGCATCGTTCCTTCTAGGAGTCTTTGGTAGCCCCATGAAAAATTCCATCGTAATATTGTCCCATTTCCACTCCGGTATGGGAAGAGGTTGCATTACTCCTCCAGGCTGTTTCCTTCCAGCTTTCACTTGTTGACAAACCATTCATCTTGACACAAAATCAGCAATCTCCCTCCTCATGTTGTCCCACCAAAAATGTTCCTTCAAATATCTATACATTTTGGCGCTCCCAGGGTGTATAGAGAAATTTGAACTATGAGCATCATCTAGCAATTCCCTTTTTAGATCAGGTATATCGGGAACACAAAGTCTCTTCCCAAATTTCAAAATTCCATCTTCATACACAAAGTCTCTCAGTCTCCCATCATTCACAGCTTTAATCTTCTTTTGAAATTCTTCATCATCGGTCTGAGTACTCATAACCCTTTATAGTAAAGATGGTTTGGCAACCATTTGAAAAAGAATTGATGTTTTTCCTTCCCTGGTTATTCCCATGTCCATCTTCACTAGATCCATGAAAATTGGATCCCTTTCAATTATTATATTGTTCAAAACTCCATAGTCTTTTCTACTCAAAGAATCTTCCACCTTGTTTTCTTTCCCCGGGTGGTAGTGTATCGTGCAATCATAATCTTTGAGTAATTCAAGCCATCTCCTTTGCCTCATGTTGAGTTCTTTTTGTGAGAAAATATATTTCAAACTCTTGTGATCAGTATAAATCTCACATTTTTCACCATAGAGGTAGTGCCTCCATATCTTCAAAGCAAAGATCATAGCTGCTAACTCGATATCATGAGTAGAATATTTTTTTTCATGAATTTTCAACTATCATGATGCACAGGCAATAACCCTATCATTCTGCATAAGGACACAACCATGTCCTTTCTTCGATGCATCACTATAAATAACGAACCCATCATTCCCCAATGGTAGAGTCAATATAGGATCATTGACTAATATTCTCTTCAGTTATTCGAAACATTCTTCACACTCTTTTGTCCAAACAAATTTAACCCCTTTACGTGTGAGCTTCGTTTATGGGTTAGAAAATCAGGCAAAATTCTGGACGAAACGTCGATAATAACCTGCCAAACCAATAAAACTGCATACCTCAGTTATACTCGTAGGTGCTGGCCATTCTTGGATTTCCTTGGTCTTAGAAGGATCAACAGAGATTCCATATTTAGAGAAAATATAGCTAAGAAAATAAATCTCCTGAAGCCATAATTCACACTTGGTAAACTTCCCATATAATTCATGCATCCTCAGAGTCTTCAAGATAATGCGCAAGTGATTTTCATGATCTTTGTAGGTTTTGGAGTATACCAAGATATCATCAATAAATACCACCACAAATTCATCGAGATACTCCTTGAAAACTCTATTCACCATATCCATGAATACAGAGGGTGGATTAGTCAATCCAAAAGGCATTATAGTAAACTCGTAATGCCCATACCTGGTTCGAAATGTTGTCTTCAGAATGTCTTCCTTCTTTACACACAACTGATGGTATCTGGATCGAAGGTCAATCTTTCAAAAGTATTGATCTCCATGTAGTTGGTCAAATAAATCATCAATACGAGGTAGGGGATACTTGTTCTTTATCGTTATAGCATTGATCTCTCTGTAGTCGATACATAACCTCATAGATCCATCTTTGTTTTTAACAAAACGAACAGGGGCTCCCCATGGAGAAACACTAGGGCGAATAAATCCTTTATTACTCAATTCCTCTAGTTGTTTCTTTAGTTCGACTAACTCTACAGTAGCCATTCTGTAAGGGGTATTCGATATAGGCCTTGATCCAGGCATTAAATCAATGGAAAACTCAACTTCTCGTTCTGGAGGATGTCCAGGTAAATCTTCCGGAAATACATCTACAAATTCTTTCACAACAAGTACATCCTCTATTTGAACATTCCTTTCCTCACCCGCAGTTATTTCATTCTATTCCTCCCCAATAATTGAATTTAGATGAGCTATTGAGGGTGGATCTAAATAAGAATTAGGTGGTGATGATTCTGCTCTAAAAATAAGGTGTTCCTTATCATTATCATCAAGAATCGTAACCGCTTTCTTCTTACAATAAATCTTCGCATCATAGTCCGAAAGACAGTCCATACCAAGGATTATATCAAAATCAATCATAGGTATGACGATGAGATCAGAAGATAATGAACATTTATGTGCTCTAATGGGGACTGATTCGCAAAACCTTGTTGCAATGATACTTCCCTTAGGAGTTTTAACTGACAACTCCCTTGTTAAATCAAATTGTAAATATCTAATTTTCTTAGCAAACTGGGAAGATATGAAACAATGTGATGATCCAGAATCAAATAATGCATTTGATAAACTTGAAGAAACCATTAAATTACCTGTCACCACGTCTTTCGGAGCTTCTACCTCAGCTGTAGTGATAGCATAAGCCTGGCCTTGATCCCTTGGCCTTTTCTAAGGTAAGTTCTCCTGACGCTTAGGACATTCATTTGCATAATGCCTCATCTCCCTGAAATTATATCACTGAACATTGGTAGCTTCCTTCTTCCCCTTGCAATCACGAGCTTGGTGGCCTTTTTCACCACACTTGTAACAGACTCTCATTCCCTTCAAGCAAGTACCAGGGTGTTTCTTCCCGCATTTACCACAGGATGGATATTCAACCTTTCCCTTCTTCCCTTTATTTCCATTCCCAGATTGATCAGCAGGTCTCTTCTTCTCTTTCTTTTCTTTAAAGTCATAAGACTTAGAGAATTCCTTTTCGGTCTTGATAGCACATGAGACAATGTCTTCGTATGACGAGAAGGATTTTGAGACTAATGCTTGACGGAGAAATGGTTTTAACCCATCACAGAAACGATCAATCTTACTTCTTTGGTTACGTATATAATCACCAGCATACCTTGCTAACCTTGTAAAGTTAGCCTCATACTTTGTGACATTCTCATCCTCCTTCTGTCTCAGACATAGAAATTGCCTTTCCGTATCTGCTCGATGGTCGCGAGGAAAGTTTTTTTCTAAAAATAGATCTTTGAACTCCCTCCATTCCATATTTGATACTTCATCATCTTCCTTCGTATTTTGAATCAATGACAACCATTGATCAGCATCTCCAGTGAGGCGGTAAACTGCCATGATAACTTTTTCCCTTTCACTGCTCCCCAAAGCCTGAAATATTTTCTCTAGGGAAAATATCCATTGCTCAGCTACTAAGGGATTTGTACTCCCATTGAACGTTGGTGGTTTTTGCCTCATGAATCGATCTAACATTGATCCTCCACGCTACGGATCAGGGTGATCCATACGGGTAAGGTTATTATTCATAACCTGAGTAAGTTGTCCCAGTATGGTGATTAGCTAATCGGCACAAGTTGCATCAACAGCTCCACTATAATTATCTTGAGCAGGAGGGAAATCACTACATGGAGTGCGTGCAATGATACGGCTTCCATTTCTTCCACTAGGCGCTATTTCTAAACAATGGCATAAACTAGATCAGTTTATGAATCAAAATACATAATCCCATACTTATAAAACAATTAACATAAATTGAACTATTTATGGATATAATCCATAATCATAAAAATGTTTTCATTGAGGAAGTATATACTCATAAACCCTTCATAATGATTTGTAAATAAAATGAGAGTTATCCTAAGAATATCCCCCAGGAGTGTCGTAACCAAGAGTGCAGCAAGGCCCATTGCCGTGCACCAGTTCCCGTTCGAGTCTAGCTCAAAGCGGTGTTTTCGGGTTTTACCCCTAGGTACATCTGTGCCAGAGCTGCCTCTACCTGCTCGTATCCAGAAAGGTATGTATTACTCGGAAAACTCACAAAATCCCTACAATACAAAAATTCTAGGAAGTTCTTCTATACTAATCCTCAAAGTTCATCTTAGGTGTACGTGCTCTAATCAGAGTTTATCTAAATATAGCTTCCAAGGTTTGTACTAAACTTCCTCTGATACCAAATGTAACACCCCGACCCTAGTTACATAGAGTCGGTGCATTATTACATTACATTGGAATGATCACAAGAAAGATCAAATCTCGAAAGACCGATTGGTTTAGTAGCCTTGGAAACACTAGATATATTCATAAGTCTTACATTACATCATAAAATTAAAAACTACTACAACAACATATTGTCTCCATAATCCACACTCATAACCCCACATAATATCCCTGCAGGTCATTCATAATTTACTTCTTCACTTCTTGGGAAAAATAAAACATAGAAAAGGTGTGAGCTCAAATGCCCTGTAAGGATAACAATATAGCAGAAACTTTCATAAATAATAATAAACATTTAAGGCAATGTATAACTAAAACAAAAGCCTTTCAAACTTGAACTTTAAACATAGTATGGCATAAATAAAATGAAATAATGCCATTTACTTAGTCACATGGATATTCTACTAATCGAATAATCACATGCAATATCAATAACCACTTTCATAATGATGGAATGCATAATGCCAGACTATCATAACCACATAGCCAAGGCCTCGTGCCAAGACTACAAATAAGATTTTGTCAAGGCCTTTTACCAAGACACTATTTTGTCTCAAGAGACCTACCGATGCATCGAGGAGCTATAGCGGGCTCCACCCGTCACATATTAAGTCCAATGCATTCCCATATGAAAAGGTTTAAACATAACATAAACATTCGTATTAAAACTAGCATACGAAATGTCAATAATTTCACCACAAAATATGAATGGTATAAAAATAGCACATCCACAGTCAAACATATCACAAAAACTTCAATACAGTATAAAAGTTTTGTATCATAATAAATCAACATCAAATAAGCCTAAAATCCATCAAAGGATGTTGACATAGATGAAATCAAAACACTTTTTAGAGAAATATCTCTTTCTATTTTTGAAATCATTTAAGAGCCATATAAAATAAAACATTTTCTTTGAAAATATTCTTATAAGCTTGTAAGGAATGCTTTGAAGATTTTATAACAGCGGAAAATAACCGCACCCGCCGTATAAGTTAAAAAAACACTCTTACCTTATTTTTGTCGAAAAGGTTAAAAGGACCTTGTTTTGAAAACGATGGAAAGATTCCTCTTATAAAAATTAAAATAGGGGTATCATATTCTTGTAAATAATAAAAATGTTTTGAAATACATTTTTAAGAAAACATGGATGTGGATGGTAAAGAGATCCCAATAGATTATTACATATAAACAACCTCGGATAATGAAGAGATTGTGAAATAACCCCTACCTTGCACTTTTCCTTGTTTGGGGTAGGTTAACCTCCTGTATAATGGTGAAATAATTGTTATCAAATTATAAAAGAATCATATACATTAATATGATATCATATATGATCTTTTAATATTGATTTGGTAATAATATCTTAGTATTATCGTTGTTTCGGGTGTTAACTTACTTGTTTTCTTTTATATGTTTTGTTACATAAGACATGTTTGTAATGGATAGGTTGTATATTATTCATATCCAGAATGATATCAAGTCCTTAAACATAATTTTTAAATCATCAAATGATAATTATACTTGAATGGATACGATGGAGAATGAATCTCATCGCGTTCGTGGAGATGGTAGTCCGTACGTACGCACGAGCGACAATATCATTCTTTTGATATTAAAATAATATATAAATGGATGGTATATCATATATACAGAATCATTAACATGTTATATTTATTATTTACATGAGTTACAAATCATTATTATACCCATCCAAATAATAATATATTGAATAACAATTACACCACGACGTGGAGACGGTAAGCCGTACGTACGCACGTATGGTGATATGTTATTCAAAGGGTGGATAGAATACTGAATATGGTTGTACCATATTTATAATAACATCACAGTATATTTGAGATACTGGAGTTATTATTTTAGAATGGTAAGAACAAAGAAAGAAGAAGAGGAAGAAGAAAGGAACTTGAAAAGGGGTGGTGAAAACATTACCTCTTTTTCGGGTTCTTCCTTTTGATTTGATCAAAAGGGCTCCTTAATATGGCTTTCTGATCAAACTAAGGCCTCTAAGTTGTAGTGAGGGATGTTTTGAGAGTATTTGGGCAGAGTTTGGCCGAACCAAAAGGCTTTGAAGGTGTGAAGAAATGAAAAGGAGGAGTGCCCTTTTATAAGAGGGGTGAGGGGCACCTTTGGAAAAGCTAGAAATATTAGTTTATAATAAATTCCTATTCGGTTTATAATGGCTCAAAAGTTGATTATTCAAAGGTTAAGGTGGGTATAGGTCGAAAACCACTCAACAAATATAATTTAGACAGGTTTGGGTACTTATATTAACCTTATCTTTAAGTATTAACTCTAAGTTAATTAGTTTCACTTTTACAATGTCTCTTTGTATTTTTATATAATATGGTTAATAAACATACTATATACATCCATGCGACCCCCAAGTGGTCCATTAATGATGAACCTATCATGATATAAGTCTCTTGGCTGAACCTTATATTTTTAGGAATTTAATATCAACTAATAATATAATATTTGTTTTAAGAACTCTTTTATGTCAATTTTGACACTATTCAATAGTTGATTTTTGTGAAACTCATAACAGATTTATTACTTCGAACAAAGTCAATTAAATCAATTCTAATAAATCATATTATCCCAGAAAATTAGTTTAATTCATTAAAAGTTTCATATTATATTTATTTGGGTATTTATAATATCAATTATTTTAATTTTTCACTATTATAGTAATTAATTCATCATCACTGTGTCATAAATAAATTAAATTATTTAATGTATAAAAATTATAAATAAACTATCACTATGTAGGAAATCTATTTATCTTTCTAATGAATATTTATAATCTAAAATACAACATATATTACCCTATGTAAAAATTGTTTTTCTAAAATATATATGCTTGTGTCATTTTTGTATTCATTTTAAATTAATTAAAATAAAGTGTCCCTATTACCTACAAGTGGCACCATGGGGTTCCAAAATCGACCCAAAGATGACTATGGTCGAACATGTATCAAAAAATAAGGCTAGACCACGTTTTACGGTAATTTATTATTATTATAATATTATTTTTTAACCCTTATTTACCGGATTTACCCTTAACCATGGTAAATAAAATATTTACCGCAGTAATTATTCAAAATGTCTAAAAATAAAAGTTACCTATTTAAAAAATTTGAACATACTGATTCCAAATATGGAATCCATTTTTCTAAATTCAAAACACAGAAGTGGCAGAAATTAATTTAAAATTAATTCCCACTGTCAATACAAAAAGCGTGTTTTTAAGAGATAATAACTATCAAAAGATTGACACGTGTTTATGTTCGGTTTAATTGTAAAATTATGTCCAGTGACCAAAATTATATTAAATGGTAAAAATATATTCTAAATATACTTTAAAACTACTCAAATTCATAATTTATCACTATTAATTATTTTGATTAAAAAAGTTGTTTTTAATTAAAATTTAGTAATTTTCACTATTCATCAAAATATGAAAGTTATCCGAAATGTACCAAAATTTCACCTTAGGCTAAATTCGATATTCCGAATACAAAAATGAAGTACATTTTGAAATATAAAATATATATAATTTCAAAAAGTAGGTATTACTATTCATAGCGGCTAGTTTGATTGGTTATGGTGTGTTAGAACTCGGTGTTGCGTACAACACACGCTGTCACATTATTCAAAGAGAAGCGTACCGTAGAAGCTTGGGGTGTTACATACATAACAAGAGAGAGGAATGTTTTTATTATTTCCCTATCATTGATTTTTGAATTTATTTAAAAAAGTAATCGGAACCACAATAAATCATGGTTTCCACATTATTTCAAAAATATGATTTTTCCATTTTTTTTGAAAGGCCATGTGCTGAACTATATTAAATATTACACTAAGATATATTGAAGTGAGTCGTGTTTATAATGAAAAAAATTTAAACCTTTAAATATAATTTAAGTATTAGTGGATACATAAATAAATCATAAAAATATTAAAATAGAATTTTTTAAATAGTAAAATAATTTATTTTTGTGGATATCATTTATATAATTTATTAAATCACAATTTGGCTTTTATTATGTCACAATACACATAGTATTTTATGCAGTATTTAATTTTTACCTATTAATTTAATTATCTCAAAAAATTCTGATAAAATCGCCATTTGATATTTGTTAAAATATTATTCATAAAATAAAATTCTTATTTTAAAAATAACTTTGTAAATTTGTTTATTTTCCATTTTAAAATTATAAATGACATTTGTGGAGAAACTGTGGATTTTTTACAATAATAGTTTTTAAACCCTATTAAAAATTATGCATGACATCATAAAAATTATAATATATTTTAAAATATTAAAAAAATATAATAGTATTATATTATTAAAATATAATATAATTTTACAATATATTATTTCAAAATAATCATTTTTAAATAATATTTCATATTAAAAAAAACAATATTTCATATTTATTGTATTAAAATAAAAAATATATCAAAATCATTACTTAATAATTTTTAATGTAAAAATAAAATATAAAAAATATTATCTTTTATTAATTTTACAATTAAATTTATATGTTAATACTAAGATTACTACTCATTTTATTAGAAAGTATGTTAAACATATATTATTAATTAAATTTTATGATTCTAAACATTTTATATATTTTAAAAAATAAAATTCACAAAATATGTATAATTTCATTTAAAAACATTCAAGCTAAATGAAAGATGATTTTCCTAAAGATAAATTTTATTGAAGAAATGATGATTTATTATTAACACTATAGTCAATAAAAATCATTATATAAATTTAAAATAGTAAATACTAAAATATAATATATTCATATAATTTAAATAATCGCTAATTAGTTGATAATTATTAAAATTAAAATGGAGAAACATAACGCATCATAAAATAGTTTGTTCGAAAAATTCTCTTATGATCCCCAAAGTAAAGTTATTATAAAATCTAGAATAAATATGATTTAAATTTAATTAATTGGATTAAATATAAAAAAATATTATTAAGTTACATTTAAATATAATTAAAACAATAATGGTTCAATTACATTACTTAATTAATCAAATAAATTAGTGATTTATAAAAATTTGGTTATTTATACAACGCACTGATAAAATCATTATTTTATAAAAGAGATCCAAATTTAAACCAAATTTAATTTTTATCAAATGATTTAAAAATATATTTTTGTTTAATAAAATTAAATTTATAAATTTTTTGGGGCAATATTATAATATTATTTCACAAAAGGAAATAAATCACATTTCTTAAGAATGAATATTTTGATTAACAAGAATACATTAACAAAAATTGTGTTATTATTTACAAAAAATGCATCAATAAATATTTTAGTATGAAATATATATATATATATATATATCAAAATGTATTAATTATTATTCATTCCCAAAAATAAAATATATAGGTTATGAAGTATGTTTTTAAATTATCATGTTTTGTTTGGGATTAGTGCAACCTATCACATACACTATAAGGAATAATTCTCTCTTTTAAATACATAGTGTGTTACAATATCATGTTTTATTTTTATATAAAATATTTTTAATAATTTGAAATATTTGTATTCAAAAACATTATTTCTTATCGTGTGAGCACGATTAATTTGAAATTAGAATTTTACACTTCATTAAATGTCTTATGGAATAAATGATTCAATAATTGGAATCATAAATAATATTATTATCTAGAAAGGTCATTATAATATTGGACCACGAATATTTGTAAAATATTTAAATATTATCTTCCATGGATAATGTAAAATTATTTTCAACAGGGGATTAAACTAATAATATTTAAGATAAATAGAACAAAATAGTTTTTCAACACCCATTTGATGGCTTTATTTCATCTTTATATCTTATAGGATCAATAATGTCCCATTTAATAGAATTCATTTTGATAAAAAAAATTGATAAATAATTTTTAAAAAATTTACAAGTTTCCCAGTCACCACACTTATTTAAGGACACCCAATATTTTCTCATACTAATATATCCAAAATTCATTGGTTTAGAAAAAAACTACCCAATTCACATAATTTAATCTATTATCTAATCCTAGAAGAATAGATTCGTCATAAATAAAACTAAATAATTATTTTTTTTTGAAATCTAAACGATGATGTCTGAAGTGGAGGTAACATCGTTAATCATGAGTATTATTTTATATATTCCTTTACCTCCTTCATTTATAATTAAACCACGATTTTATAGTAATACAAATAACCTCTATATACAATGATATTATTAAATTAATGTCATAACCAATATACATCTCCTCTACCTTCAAAAGGGTTAAAAATCATCATTCCTATATAAAATTGAATAATTCCTCCCAAATCGATGCTATTATATTTCCATAACCACCTCCAACATCTCGATATAATGATGGATTAATCATATATATATATATATTATATTTATTCTTCTTGAATAATGATATTATATGTTCAGTCCTATATTCTATTACATGGTAGTACGATAATGTCATTTCTATGTATGTTTGAATTCGTACTCACGATGTTATGTTATTAGTTCATGCTTTGGTTGGATGTTAACAATAGTGGGTTTAATTATAATAATTTAAATGTATGAAAAAATATTTTATAATTGAAATTTATGAGATTCCTTTTATAAAAATATATTATTTTACGAGGTTTAGATATTTTTCCTTTGACATTTAATGTCGTGAATATCATTATTTTCATAATATTATATTCTCTATTTAATTTTTCTTATATTATGCATGTTTCAATTCAATGTTATAAAATTATTATGTGTTTAATGTATTGACATCATATTTTATCATGGTTGTTTATGATAAATTTTCCTATAATGAAAAATTAAAATATATCTCTCAAAAAACCCATTGTTTTCTGTTACAGTGGTTATTTCAGGAGAATACTTGTAATTCATTCAATTTGCCTCTGTTTATTTACTCATAAATTTGAAATAATTCATGTAATAAATATCTTCATTGTTTCTCTATATTTTCGAAATAAAATTATAAAAAAATGTTTCCTATATTTATTTCCAACTTATTTGTAACATTTTTATAGTTATTTGTTAAATACCTTTTTACATATGTTTTATTTATTATATATATTTTTTAAAGGAATCATAATATAATTTTTAAAAAATTACCAATTTGAATTTTATCAAAATTGTTAATGGAATATATGTTTCAACGTAGAGGGAATGAAAAAATATTTTCTAACATTATATTCTTATCATCATTTAAATGAATAATTTTTATATCTACTATGTTATTTTAAAAGAATTTAATTTCAAAAATGTTTTATTAATATTTATATTTAAACAAACCTCTCAAAATAAAAAGTATATTTTCCTCAAAAAATGTATTTAGTGACAATGAAAGCATCCTATTTTATGTTTGAAAATTTATTATTAATGAAAATGGTTTTTAATTTTTTGTTATATTTTAATTTCATTTTCAATGTTGGTAAGTTATATTCCACATGAAATGTTTCATGTGATCTTTCAAAAATATTTTTCCATCTACGATGATGTCATTTATTGCATGTAATACTTTTCCAAGGATAAGATTGAATGATACCATCCTTATTGTTACAATATATGGTTAATTTTTATGTTGCTAAATTTTTTATTGAATCGATATATATTTTATTAGTTATTTCGTAGTAAATATATAAAAAAAATTAATATCATTTAATTGTTAGTGGTTATGATGTGATGATATGACTAATGTTTTGTGGTATTGGGTCACTCATAATTATGGGTTTCATTATGAGATGGGTGGTACCAATATATTTTTTCAATGTATTGGACAAATCATTATATATCATGACATAAAAATAGGAAGCAATTTTATTTTTTTGATCCCCAATGGAAAAAAAGTCCACTCCTAATACACTATGGGAAAATGGTGTCTCTCATTCCCCACTGGGACATATGTGATAATTGTTTTTCATATTTTTGATGTTATTGTTGGATAAACTAAAAATATTAAATCTTTTTATATATTTATGGTGTATTAGTACTATGAAATGAGATTATAATTCTTGATTTATCACATTTATGGATAATATTTTCTTAAATCATAAATTTTTATGATGGGAATCATGTTTATTATCTTTAAAAGGTTGGGTATGAACTTCCTACGTTATGTAAATGATCACACACCCTTATCCTTATATTATTTTTTCATATAATATTATCCTGATATCTCATATTTTTACCATTACGGAGTATCTAAGATCACCAATTATTATGTTTCCGTTCTACGGTTATGAATAATTGTTTATTTATGGTTTTCATATGATTGGAACTATATGAAATGATTCATGAGAGAGTTGATGATAATTATTAATGAAGTAAGATGATTCGTCTTCCAGACTAAAAAGACAATAAAATATCAGGATCCTATAAAATGTGTTTATGAAATGTGTTGAATATTCATCTAAATGGTAGTGATATTTATGTATGAAAATCATGGGATATTAATGGGGTAGAGTAATAAAAGTCAAATTATAATATTTTAGTGAGGAAAGGGGGAATTTTATAATGAATATGTTGAAAAAGTATAAAATATAATGATTATATCCTTCTTCAATGCCTATAAGTTTAATTTTTATATTGAAGAAATGTTTTTGAATCCCATGTACTATTCTTGGGTTATGATAGGTTGAATTGATAAAATGAATATGAATCCAGTTATCATTACATGGGTTATCCTATAATGATATGATAAATGTTTTATAAATACTGTATCACCTAATAATGTTTTTTATTATGATATTTGTGGTGAAAATATATCACTTCTGTTTTTGGGTAGTACATTATATCACATGAGATAATATTGTGACACATGTTATTGATATTGATCCATTGTGGGATATGTATGCATTAGGATCAAATAGTATATTGGGTTCATCCACATCTACAAAGGGAAACAGGTAAGGATTCATGATCCACTATGTTGGTGGTCTTGATATTTAACATTGAATTATGATATGTTCATTATATATTTATGATGTATACATACTTTTAGTAAACGATACTATTGTTAATTATTATTTTATGATGCTTTCTAAATTTATAATCTATTAATTATGAAATGATAATGTTTTATTCCATGTCTCATATATATGATCTAAGATAGGATTTTTATGATCATCCTACGTTATGTTCACGATTACATACCCTTATTCTTGTATTTCTATTTAAATTAATCATAGACTAATATATCCAATGTTTACCCATATTGATCATCTAATAACAACATTTCTTATGATTCTTCCCTAGGTTATGAAGAATTATTTTTTTATGTTATGCATAAGATGATACATTGTGAGAAGATATTTTTTGGAGGTATTGATGATCTTTCAAGAAATAATAAGATTCTGTTTATAGTCTCCAAAATTCACATACCTTTTATAGTCTATGGGCACATTTTTATGAAATTAATTCAATATTAATCATAATAAAATGTGATTATTTGGAATAAAAACATGTATTTTTATAGATGTTTTCATTGTAATTTTTTGTTATCCATTTGAAATAAGTATGGAAAAAATTAGTGAAATCTGTTGGGATATTTATAAGTACATGTCTATGTATGTCTCTAAAGATAATTCAATGTATTTTCCACATTATAAAAAATTTATATGAAATTTGGTTATGGATATTTCAAGTGGTTCCCTTGATATAACATTCATGTTTGGTTACAAAAGGTTAATTTTGATCTTTAATAATTGTACAAGAGGGTAATCTGCAACACCCTTAAAATATAATGTTAAAACATTGTACTTGATACCGTGTATGACCCACAACACCAAGAACATAAGGTAATATAATATACCAATAAATTTAAAAATATTTACTATTTTGAATTAATAAAATTTATTTTATAGCTTTAAATGCATGCGACACTAAGTTAATGTACGTCGTACACAACAATGACTTTCTTCGGTGGCTTATGTTACATAGAAGACTATGTTTTTCCAACTAATAATATATTATTAAAAAATTATTTTTTAATATTAAAATATATAAAATTTCATTATTAAATAGCATTATAAAACATATGAAAATATATGGTTTACAAAAATATAAAAGTAATTAATTAAATAAAAATTAATTAGGAATGAATATAAGAACTCAATGAAAATAAAGGGAAAATTTTTTAGAATACTAATTTTATGTTAAAAAAGGTGTTTTAAGATATTTGATTAAATTATTTACAATATTTGAATTGTATTTATGAATTATATATTTTATATATCTACTCAAGTATTTTTTACATTTAATATAAAGATTTTATAGACATAAGATTTGAACAAACCAATTTGTACACATAAAAACCTATAATTTAATAATTGATCTTTTAATGACTAGTAATGATGAACTAATATTAAATCCAATTTTGGGAACATTAATATATCATATACTTCAAAATAAAAATTATATTTGAATGTGGAACACAAATAATATGTTTGGGATGATTTTATTTTATTTTTAATGTTTCATTAATTAATTAATAATTAAAAATAATAAACATTAATTCAAAATTGGTTTGACATATAAGATATTTATAAAGGTAAATTATATTTTTTACTACATTGAATGTCTAATTAGATCAATTACTTATGAATTTATACATTTTAGCTAATTAGAATAAAATTCACATTGAAATTGTATATGAAAACCTAGGAAACATGTTAACATTTTTACATAAAAAATAAACATTTTTATCATGTTTGCGATATTAAATTTGAATTAATTTTTTCCAATATAGTGATTATAATTTTTAAAAATGTATAAAATATTATTAAGAAAAATAATTAATAATTTATAATAATTTCAACATAATTTTTTACTAAAAATATTAGTGAATGTGATTAAATTTAATTTCCTTGATTTAGAAAAAACCCCCTTAACAAGGCGATATATCATAATCTTATTGGCCCAAATGACCAAGAGATGTGTCCAAAAAATATTTAATAGAAATATTTTTACCCTATTCTAAAATTTATTTAATGTTTTTTTATTTCTGGAGCCACTTAATAAGAGATAAAGATTGGTTGAATTTCCCACATCCAAAATTTAAAATAGTCCAACTCATCCTCCATTATAAAAAGTCACTCACACCTCCAACTTCCCCATACCTCCCATGACACTTTTTCATTACCATGTTATAAAAAAAAGCTACTAAAAATACCATTCCTTATTCATGAAGCCATACCTTTCCCAAAAATCCATCTATGTATTACCATTGGTGCAAATTAAAAGGGGTTACTAGAATATGATGTAATAAACTACCTCATGCTCATTAGATTTTATTCCATTATCGACATCCCTCTAAAATTTTATTTTTAAATTGTTATATAATAATAAATTATCTGAAATATACTTATATTTTATACGTACACTTAAACACACTTCCATCAAATGGGTAAAAATATTATTGTTTATGTGTATAGTGAACTAAAGCCTTACCAATCAATGTTTTCTATTCATCCATTACCACCTATCATGGTGGGAATTATGATGTAAACATAGTTTATATATTATATATATGATACTTATTATATATATAAAATTATAAAATTATTTTATTAAACATGCCCTCATACATACCATTTTTTTAAAATACAATAACATCGTTTGGGAATGTGGGGACTACCACCTCCCCAAAGCAAAAATATTTATTCATATTTTTCATGGAATCAATAATAGATGTTTCTAATAAACATATATAAATTATATAAAATATATATTAAACTAGATTTATAATATAAATAATTATTTTTTAATTTTAATTATTTTAATATGATAAAGAAATAAAATTATTGTCTTGGCATACATATGGCCGACCATATCTATGAATGGTACATTATATTTATTATCGAAAAATGTTATATATTTTTATAAATAGAAAAATACTAGATTTATATGATATTTATGTAATGTTTTAAATTCTGTATATTTTTATTCCATGATTGAAAAAATATTTTAATAAAATAACCAGTCAAAACAAACTCGAACGACTTGGAGATTAACACCCAAAATAGTGAAAATAATTAAATTTTGTTATCAAAGAATTAGTAAGATATTATAAACATGAAAATAGATCTTAAATAAGTTAATAAATCAGATAAAACAATTATATATGGGGATAAATTCTATTCATATAAATATAAATTCATGGTAATTGGTTTTGTCTAAATTTACATTCCATAGAGACTTATTTATCATTATGAACCTAGTTTATTTTATATGATGTAAATACTACCCTTTTAATTGATATATCAGGATTATATGTATTATCATGATACATTATTTTTAATTTAACTTTATTACCTCTTGGTTATTTTTATTAAATTTTTTCAAATTTGAATGCGACACTTTGGAATGTTGAAAGATGACTCAGGAACGTTTTTATTTATTATCATTGTAGTCACACTTATTGTTTTCTAATTGTTAACCATCTCTAAAAACATTAAATTTATTTTTTTGAACCTAATTTCTTATATTTGATGTATATAATAAAAATTATTTTATGTAATATCATGATACATCCATTGTTTATGATATTTTGAGTTTTATTTTTAATTATTTCATCTTAAGGGATTTGAGTTGAAATTTACCAAGTGGGAAAGAATTTCATAACCAAATTTACATTCATTAGGTTATACTTCTACCAAATGGTCATTAAAAATATTTGATAATTTTTATAACTATTTTGAATATATATTGATATATTTCCACATCTTTTTTTATTTAAAATTTATAAACATAATTTACTCTTTGATTTATTGTCACTTCAACTTTCTAATATTTTAAATGATTTACGATACAATCACTTTTCATTCAAGATTTTTCCATTAAATTTTTTATCAGTTATTTTTTTTATAATTTTCTACAAAACTACTTCTTTTTATTCTCCTCTAGTTATTCATGTCCTTAATCATTTAATATAATCATTTTTCAATATTTGGAACTATTTTATTTTATTTTTTAAGAAAAAACTAGTTGAGTTCCATCTTTGTGAAAGTACTATTTTCTTGAATGAAAACTATTTTATAAACAAAATAATAATTTTAAACATTTAAATATTATTTAGAAATTAAACTTTTAAATTTTTTCTCTTACTAATGTCTTTAATGGAATCTTGTTGTTTTTTTCATGATAAGGAAATTTCATTCCTTTTTACCATAAAAAGAAATATTCTTTTTTACCTCATACGAAATTTATAGATTTACACAAAATTATTTCATTGGACATTCCTCTACATGTTATAAAGGGTAACATTTATATAAAATGTTTTAAAAAATTTAATTTCAAAGAAGATGATTTTCAAAATGATTTCAGAAATAAAAAAAAGAATATTTTCCCCAGAAACGTTTTAAAGTGATGTTTTATTTATATTCATCAATAAAAACATTTATTTTTACACCACATTGGATAAATTGTAATAATTCTATATTTATTCTTTATTTGGAATTGTTTTTATTGATGCATCCTATGAGAATATGAACATTCTCTACATTGATCCCTTTTTGATTCCCCTTGACAAATTCAATTTCCTATGATCTTAAGACATTGCATTTTCCTAAATTACAAGTATCATTTTCCATTGATGTGTCTATTTCCTAGTTCATATAAAATTTTTACATAGGGTGATTACTTTGACTTCTTATATCATGAATCCCTGTATTCTCATGATTTTATACCTTTTATTTATTATTATTCCATCATGGGGATTGTGATTCAAATGCTTCAATGTGGTATAGAGAACATTGAATTTTTAAAAATTAATTTCATTAAGAATAGTTTTATTGATCATTTAATGGTATTTATTTTCACAAAAATCAACATCCCTTGTTACTACTTTTCCTCCAATGGGGAGTTATTAATAAATTTTTATCTTTTATTCAATTTGAATATTCGATGAGTAATATTTTTATTCTCATTATTAAATATGATTATTTATTTTGATGGTCATGACATGGGTGGGGGAACTGTTAATGATATCTCATAAATTCATAATTAGTCTGACGAGATGAATGAGTTTCCAAAATTAGATGGTTGTATACATGATATTTTCAACCATCATGTGGAATTTCTTGATTGTAATTGTTCCATGTACCTAGGAATCATGGAATCCAAAAATTATGAATTTCACTCCCTTAGTTTTAGTTCTTATTCATCCTTGATAATTCCCTTCTACATTTATTTGTTCAAATTTCATTTTTAGTTAATTTATTGAATGTCATGTGTTTCAGTTCATCACCATTCAAAATTTATTTTTACCATTATTTTTATTCGAATGGAATGTGTTTATTATTATTAATTTGTTATATTGTATAAGCACTTAATTATATGTTTTTTTATTATATGATTTGTGTGTCTAGTTATTTAAAATTTCATAATGATTATTCTCATTGATTCATTATTTCATTCTCTATACATTACCATTATTAAGAATTTAATCATTCCATTATTTGGTTTCCTTTCCCTATGAATTGAAAAAAATAAAAATATGAAATATATATTGTGATATACTATATGTAATAAACTTATCCTGGAACAAAATTATTTTTTGTAATTAGTGAATTCATTTGTAATTCAAGGAAACTTTCTCAATCTAGTTTTCCAAGGAGACTAAACAATTAGGTCATTCATGACTTGGTTAATTGAGACCATGCTAATGTAACGGTAGTAAAAACTAGTTCAAAATTACTAGGGTCAGGTCGCTACATTTTGTATCAGATGAATTTTAGTAGCAACCATAAAGACTTGATATAGGAAAACATAGATTAGATAACATATCCCTATAGTATAATATTAGTATAGGTATAGAATAATATCATAAAATTTATGAATGAAATATATTATGTGGGACTTCCTTGAAATACATCCCAGTATGGATACTACAAGTGGATGTGGTTCTAACAAAAATTTTACTATGAGTAACAACACTTCCAAGTTGCATCGAACATAACTAGGAATAACCTGCAACATGACAATGATCCTTCTTGGGCACCTGGTTTGGAACTCCAAGGGCGTATTCTTAAGACAATTAACATTTTATTTAAAAAATGTTATAAATGATTTTAATATATAGTGAAAATGATAAAACATGGTTAAAATTTAAATTAAATAAGGTCTTATGTTTAAAAAAATTGATGAAATATTTATTTTTTGAGGGTGTATTGAAAGCCTTAGTAAAAAAATTATTTTTTCAATAATATTATTAAAATTTTTTCCATCATGATTTTTTGAAATAAAATTGGGATTATAATAATATAGATTTAGAAAATGATAGATTATATTTTGGGTGATAACCCATAAAATCCAGAAAGGTCTCATGTATTGAACCCATGACCAAAAAATTATAATTGTTTCATAATAAAAACTAACTTATAAAATATCATGGTTTATATTTCATTGTTTTTAGTTAAAAAATTTGACAGATAAATTATGATGATATAACATTACATTTAAATTTTATGATTATATATTAACATATTAACTATGTTTGTAGTGGATAATTGATAGATACCAATAGTTAGAATTTTTACCCTTTAATAGTCTTCATGGAGAGTTTAAAGTGTATATTAATGATTTAGGCATCAATGTTTTCTAGGATACCCATTTCATGATGTATGGAATAAATTAGAATTTGATTTAATCACAACCAAAATATCAAATAATTATTTTGAAATTAAAACATATAACTTATGTAAATTTATTTTTCTTTCTTTGGTAGTAATGGAATATGTCAACAAGAGAAAAAAGATCTTAAAAAATTGTTGTTCTAATACCATATTGTTTTAACCAATGGGCTTATAAATTATTAAATATTTATATATTTGGTACAATAATTATTCTATTGATCAAGAAATTTTTTATTTATGACCTCATTCAATCCCTATAAATATTCTTTTCCTTTGATTTACATATCTCTACTTTCTACTATTGATCATCTAATTAGATATTGTGTTATTTGTTATTCCATGTGACCATTGTACATATAAAACTCTCTTTTTAGGCTATATATTATAAATATTTATCAAATTTTGGGATTTCAAACATATGAAATATCTAAAAATATATCCCCATGATTTGGATTAAATTTAAAGGATGAAATTTAATTAATGTTGGGATAATATAACACTCTAAAAATAAAATGTATAAAGATATTATATGATTGAGTGTATTATATGTAATAACAAGTATCTAGGGAAATATAATATATTGATAATTTATAATATACTATGTATTTTCAATTAAAATAAATTTATTTTTTTTTATTTTAATTGATGACACACAGATTTAATGTATATCTTACTCAACAACTAATTTATTCAATAGCATTTGTTACATGCAAGACCATGTTTTTTAAACATTAATATATAATTAAAATGTAATTATTTAATATTGTAAGATATAAAATATTATTTATGAATTCTCCTAAATAACTTCTGAAAACATATGGCTTAAAATATATATTACTAATTATTTTTTTCAGATTAATTAGTAATAAATATAAGATCCAATTTGAAAAATGAAGGAAATATTTTATAGAAATAAATTTTCTGATCATTATCGTGTTTTATCATTATAAATTAAATTATTTTAAATTATTTTTGTGGTATTAATGAAATATATATATATTATATTATTTAAAATATATTTTAATTTTATCAAATAAATTCGATGGACATAACATTAGAAGAAATAAACTTTTCCACTTAAAACCTATATATTTATAATGGAATTTTTTATACCTTTTATAGGGGAGGATATTTTAAATAAAATATTTTTATCTCATATTAATATTTTATGTAAATAAAATATTTGAAATAAGTACAAAAAAACTAGGTAATGGTGAATTTTTGGTATTTTTTTCTGAAGTTTCATTTTTTAATGGATTGTGGAAAATAATGAATTTTAATTCAAAATTAATTTTTCATATAGTTTATTTATAAGAATAAATTATATTTTAATCTTGTTTTAAATTTTAATAACATATCTTTTATAGGATTTACTATAATTGGTTTCATTATAGTCAAATTCACATTGAAATTGGACATAAAAACATAACATACATTAGAAAGTTTTTACTTTAAAACCCTACTTTATCTTCCCGTATATAGAATTAAATATAAATTAATTTATTCAACATATGTTATTATAATTTGTAAAACTAAATTCCATATTTTGAATGAGAATAATTTGTTATTTATAATAGGTTCAACATAGTTCTTGACAAAAAATATTCGTGAAAATGACAAGAGAACTATATAAAATACATTAGATTGACATATTTATAACAGATAATCACTTGAACCTATTTATTTCCATCATTGGTGCCCCTATAAATAGGAAGACATGGGTGAAATTAAATTTTCCAAAATTTAAAAGAGTGACACTCCTCCTCCACTATAAAAATGAACTCACCCCTCCCACATCCTCACACCACTTGAGCCACATTGTCTAAACCAATATATTCCAAAATAGCTCCACATCATCCCTCCACTTATAAAATAATCCAAAAAATTGGTATAAATCAATCCAAGAATATCCTTTGGTGTAATTAAAATTGAGTTACCTAAATAAGAGGTAACAAACATCCTCAGACTCTTTAGTATTATTTTAATTATCCATCAAAAACACTTCTAATTCCATTATTATATTAAATCAAAACTATAAAAATATTATGATATATTTTTTATTATAATTTTGTAACTACACTTTCACACACATTCATCTAATGTATAAAAAACATAGGTTTTACGTGTACGATGATGTACCGCCTCGCAAGATGATATCGTTTGTTATAACACTACCGCCAATCATGGTGAGGATTATGAAGTGGAGAATTTTTATTTAGGATATTTATGATAGTTATTATTTTCTCATTATTATTTAATTATTTTATAACACATACCTTTATACTTTACATTTTGTGTAAATACAATAACATCATTTTTTGAAGTTTGGACTACCGCCAACCCAATGCGATGTGGTTCGTTCAAGATATTCCTTAATGGTATAAAGGATGATGTTAATAATCATGTGTAACATATATTAAATATATATTATGCTATAACAAAAAAAGAAATTTTTATCATTTAATTTTCAATTTTTCTAGTTTACCATGAATTTAATGTAGCATTAATGCATAAGCACAACCTACCATCTCCATTAACAGTTCACGTCATTTATTATCTACAAATTTTATAGATTACTATAGATAAATTTATAATTATAATATATACGATAATTAAATAATGTTTTCAATTATAGTGATGATTAATAGATGATCTAAATAATAATAATGACAAGTAATACATCCAAAAATGCTTAAAAGACTAGGCAATTAAAATAGTAATATTGAAAATAATGAAATATTGTTATCAAATGGGTAAAAATAAATTATAAAAATTAATATGGTTTTGAAAAAAGTTATCAATTGTTTTTAAATCGTTATAAATGAGGTTATATACCTTTCATGATATATCAAATTGATGTTAATGGATTCTCGTCAATTTAAATTCCATTGGTACAAATTTATGGTTATGAACCTAATTTCTTTTAAATGGTAAATATACTCCCTTTTGAAAAGTTATATGATGAATATTTTTATTCTAATAATATTCCAATTTTAATTTCATGTATTTACATCATTCATATTAATATTAAAATGTTTCAATGTGTTATGGTACACTTTGAATTTTTAGAGATTATTCTCTTTAAAAAGGTTTTTAAGGATTATCATTATTATCTCACTTTCTTTTGGGATTTTTTACATTATCATGAAATGATTAATTTATTTTTTTCACCTATTATATTATATATAGTTTACATAATTCCAATTTTTAATATAATATCATGATTCATTCATTATTCATGATATTTTGTGTTTTTCGTTGAATTATTTCATCAAAGTGGATTTCAGTTAACTATTTCCAAGTAGAAAAATATTTCATAACCCAGTTAATTTCATTGGGTTATGCTATTACCTCATTATCGTTAATTTTATATGATTATTTTTTTATCTATAATAATTGTATTTTATGTATTTCCACTATATTATTTGTAGTTACAGTTAATACACATAATACACTCTTTAATTGATTTTGACTTCAACATTATAATTATTTCAAGGATTTAGTTTGCAATCTCATTCTATCTAGAATTGTTTAGACACGAATTTTTATCATAGGTAATTATTGGATTATTTTCCAATAATCCGTTTCATTTTATTATCCTATTTTTATTAGTGTGCTTTATGATGTAATTTTTTTATTTTTCAAATCATTTGTACGTATAATGTTTTATAATTTTTTTTAAGAAACTCAGTATTCATCCACCCTTAGTCAGAGAACCTGTTCTCTTCTAAAAAATAGTGTATTAGTATTTGTTCAAAAATGATTTTAACCTTTAAAAATGATTTATCACAATATTTACCATTTTAACTTTTACCAATGTTTTCAAGGGAATCATTATGTTGATTTGTAGGCAAGGAATTTTTATAACCTTTTTACTGTGAAAATGAATGTTTTTACCTTGTGTGGCATGTACAAATTTACCCTCCCTCATTCCCTTGAATATTACACTTCATGTTATAATGTTTTTTTAAATAAAATGTTTTAAAAATGTTATTTTCAAGGAAATGTATTTTCAAAGATTTTTCAATATTAAAAAGTTTATTTTCCCCAAAAATGTTTTTAAATTATCTTTTATTTATATTAATCAAATACATTAACCATTTATTTTTTCTCCTCATGGGATACATTGTATATATTCCATCCGTATTCTTCCTCTAGAAGGTATTTGAATAAATTTTCCATGTGTGTTATTGAAATTCACTCCCTTTATCCCTTTTTAGTACCCTTGGAATATTTTATTTTTTATGATAATTATCCATTGAATTTCACTTAGTCATCCATATCATTTTTCATTGAAAAGTTTATTTCTAAAAATATATATTAATTTAAATATTATACTTACCATGAAATGTAATGTCATGAGTCTCATTATTGTTATACTATTATAAGTTTTTTTCCATTATTCCTTCAGGGTGATTATAATTCAATGCTTTCAAGATGGTATTAGACACATTTAAATGATTACAAATTATTTTAATGAAGAATACTTTTATGAAACATTTAATAGTATTTACATTCATAAACATCAATAACTCATGATTTTTACTAATTATATGATATATAATTATTGCTAAAAAAATATCATCTATTCTCTTTGAATATTTGATAAGTAATATTATTTATTTTCTTATTTGGATATAAATATTTCATTAACCAGGAACGATGCTGGTCAGACCTAGTTATATATATCCCCTCAATGAAATTGTAATGTCATGAGACTAATTAGTTGTTAAAATTAGATGGTTTTATACCAATTATTAAAAAACATTTGGTGAAAGGTATTTATAGTAATGTTTCCCAATAACATGAAAATATTGAGTGGAATAATTATGAATTTCCAACATTTAGATTTATTTATTATTCAACCATGAGATTATATACTGAAAAATCAATGGGTAGAAATAATTTTAAATTAAGGGTTTAAAATTAACCTCTTTCAATTTTTTTATCATTCCATATTTATTATGTCTTACTAGTTATTTTAATTCCATGTTTTCCCACATATAAATTTTCCATATTTTTAATGCACTTCCTTCTCATATTGTTGATTACGTGGTATGTGTGTTCAGTTATTTTCCATAAGATTATTTTTTTATTTATTTGTTATTTATCCCACTATAAAAACCCGTTACTGAGAAATTTATATCAATATTAATTGGTTTAATTTTACTAGTAATCCATAAAGAGAACTTTAAAATATATTATGGTTACAATAGATGGAATAATGTTATCCTTTAAAGAAAAAAACAATGTTGTATCCAGTGTAATAATTAGTAATACAAGACTCGTGTATGTATCCCATTTACCAGGACTAATAAACTCTTTAGTCCATTGAGATTATATTACTTATAATAAAGCCAATGTAATAGTATTAAACACCAGATATGGGCTTTGGGGGTTGGGCACTACATAATAACATTTAAATGGGCACATTGAGTTTTAATTTATTTTTACCTTGTTTACAAAAATGGGAAATGCAAAACACATGGTTTTGAAAATCCCCATGGATATAGTATTAAAATTAAAAATATCATTATGAACAATCACGACAAAAATATATAAAGAAAATTAATGAAAATGGATAAACCTAATATATTATATATTAAAAATAAGGGGTTAAGATTATGACATTAAACAAGTAATATATTTTGATTATACGATTTCCCACTTTGAGTTTGTTTCTCACAATATGATTCTTGATTTTAGTCAATGAAAAAAGTAAGGAAAAACTAGATAAAATTTTAAAGTGATAGATAATGTTCTTCTATGAAACCTAATGGTATAAAAATAGGGTTGGAGCATATTTTGATTATTCATAATCATTTATCTTGATATGTGATTAAAAACACGAACATTAACAAACATTAGGTCTGACCAATAATGATATAGATTAATTTGGTTGGGGGATTTGGTGGTGGAGACCATAGAGTAATGAAGAATCCATTTTTTATTTTTGAGAATGTGGGAATATGTACCCAAGTGAATGCCTTAGTGGAATGGGAAAATGATTTGAGTGTGTAAAATATGTACACAGTGTATATAATTATGTAGTATAAATGAATGTTTTGGTTCAATAAATGTATGAGAACACTAGTGGTCTTAATATCTCATTGATTGATGAAGGTTTCAAATGTAGAAATCATCAGTATTATGTAAACCATATCACTATGGAAAAACATCTTATAGGGAATCATCAAGGTGCTATGAGTCATGGTTATACTAATAATAATAATAAGACTAACAATGACATATGAAAGTTTGGGGTTTTTTGGAACAATATTTTTATTCTAAACATGGGAATAATGATTAAATTGAGGTGTATAAATGTTATGAAATTATTCATATTACATATTGTATGAATGATATATTAAATAATTAAATTATTAACCCTATTTAATATTTCAATATTTATATGGGATGATTAATGTATTTATCCATTGAAATTAGAGAATTATGTTATATGAATCAAGATATATATAAGGACTAGTTAGTATATGTTTTCAATAAGGATATGGAAATATATATGCAATGGTGATGGTGACCTATATAGGTGATTTTTTGGAAATAATATATTTTGTTTAATATAATATAACCCTTAATATTTTTATGATTTTGAGAAAATGGTGTTTATTTTAGATAAAGATATGATTGATATGAATAAAAATGGTTATTTAAGTTGACTATGAACATGATTAATTGTTTTTGGGAAATTGGTTTATTTATAATTGACGGTTGTCACATAATTATTATATTGATGTAATATTTTAATATATATTTTAGTTTATTCAATAATGTTGATTTATTCATTTTCTTCATTACGATTTTATTGTAATTATAGTCATTACCACGATTCAAGAAAATGTATGAATATGGTAATGAGATATTTGGTATTATTCAATAAATATATACATTAGGATATTTCCGGTATTAATAATAATTTCAATTATATATATTTATTAACATTATTTATATATTTTTTAATTTTCTATGGGTTTTACTGTTAACCACTTATGAAATAGTTTATTTTGAATTCTGTGTGTGGTTAATGATTCCGTTTTTATTTTGAAATATGAGGATTTATGTGCAACTTGGGCTAGGAATTTTGTTTTTGATAAAAAATAAGGATATAAGTAATTACATATAAATCATTTATGGATGTTATTTTGTTCTCTAGACATGAAAAAGTCAACTTGTAGAGTAAGAGATGAAGTGAAAATTGGTGAAGACACAACAAAATAGGGAGACAAATATAATTAAATGTAATGAAATAAGGATTTTATATCTTCTCTAGAATATCCCCAACATTAGGAAAAAGTTGGTAATATAAATAAATTTGTTGTTGCCATAAATTTTTATGAAATCATTGATATTTTTAACAAATCTTTTTTATGAATTTTTGGTTGTTTACTTTATCATGTCAAGTTTCTTTATCACACATAATCTTTATTTGGGAGTCTGTTTTATCTTCAATGTCAATGTTTTGGTATCACAACTATATTCTTCTAGTTTGAAACATATTATTTGTTATTATATATAACCTTCAATCATCACATTCCCTCTTTTTAATTGGATGTCTGATTAACCTATTTTGAGATTTGGGAATCCCACATTGGTATTTTTTAATGTTGAAACCTTGATTATGGTGATAAATATCAAATTTTGATGATCTATTTTATTTAAAGGGAAATCATGTTACATCATGTGATTTTTTGAAATTTTTTTTAAAAATTAAATTAAAATTTTTGATATTTTTCACTACATGTAACACTAATAGTATCTTTTAGTACATGAAACAATGAGTTTAAACAAAATATGACATACTATTAAAATAAAATTATTTAATATGACAGGTATCATGTATCCAATTTAATAGTGTAAATGAATATTAATAAATAATTTATGAAAATATATGGTTTGAAAATTTATATAATGTGGATTCTCTTCTGACTAAGTTATTATAAATGAAAATAATAACTATTTCAAAATAAATTAATGTTTTTTGGAAAAAAATATTAATGAAAATATAAAAACATTATCTAATTTATTAAATAAACAATTATTATTGATTTATTTAAATGATATTCATATATTTTTTATTCAACAAAATTTTTAACATTCATCTTATGGCTTTCTAAGACAAAATATTAGAATATACCCAATTTTATGCTTAAATGTTTTGTTGATTTGTAAACAATACTAGTTTTTATTATTATTTATCATTTTTGAAGGATTTTAAAAACATAAAAATTATTTAAATATGGTTTTATAAAAATATGTTCTATTATGCATCAATTAATCAAATTTAGTTCATAAAAATAAAAATAATTTTGAATTTTTATTTAAAATTATTTTAAACATTTGATCAAAGTCACTTTGAAAAATATATTTCTTGTCACAACTATAGGATTATTTTCAAATTATTTTTTTTAATTCATTGGATTGAATTAGTTAAAAATAATTCAATTTTTTAAATTATTAGAATTTATAATATATAATGAAGTCACCATATATTTTTACCAAAATATATAGTAAAATCATTAATAAAAAATCACTCTTAAGGTAAAAAATGTGTTAACAATGTGGTTGAATTGAAAAACCTAAAAGAAAAAAATCACCCAAAACATTTTCAAATAGATTTCTATATAAAATATATTCAACATATCAATCATAGTTTGATAATTAACATTTTTTTTAATTTTTAGAATCTTAAAAACAATGTTAAATCATTTTCTTTTCAAATATTAAAAGCTTCACCCTCACCTAACATATAAAAGGCCACTCAGTCCTTCCAACATCACACTTCAAAAAAAAGTCAATCAATAACATCCCAAATCACATTAATAATTCCTTACACACATCCTACAAGACATATTTTTTTCATACCAATCCATGAATCCTTTTAGCTCTACTCGATAAATGTTATTTCAATAATAGGTAACATCCATAATTTGGTGTTTTCATTAATTTTATCCCCCACCTTATTAAATTAAAATTAAAAATTAATGATATAATAAAATTTTATATATAATATAATTATATTTTATTATGTTAATTACATAAACTAAATATCTATCCTCATTCATCAAATGTTTTACTATATTATAATTCGTGTGTACATTATACTCCCTCCTTGCACATAGATATTCTATATATTTATTTTTAAAATATAATTAGAAGATATAATGATCAACTTTTTATTTATGTATAACATTTTTTATTTTATTATACTTATAGAGTAATTATATCACCGTTTATTTCATTTCTTCCTTTCATTAGGAATTTGATATCTTCGTTCTTCTGTATGGTTGTCTATAACAACACGAAGTGATTAGATTCATTCATGAATTACATGGAAGTTAATAGTGTTGGATTTATAAAAAATATTTCATTTATATGATATAAATGTTATTATTTAATTATAATAAATTATTTACATTTATTTTTTCTATTCATAGGGTAAATCTTAATAATATTCATGGGTTTTTACGAACAATTATCTCCTTGAATAGTTTGTATTATTTGCTCTCTCAAAATTTTATTGGCCAAGATGAATAAATTTATAAATAATATATATTATATTTATATAATTTATAACATTGTAGTGATTGTGGAACCTATATAAAAATTTGATGATCAAAAATTAAAAATCGACACATAAATGAAAACCAAAAAAGTTATTACATGAAACACGACCTTAAAATTGAATTGTTAATAAATAGGAAATAAAAATGTCATATATAAATAATATATGATATTATATATATATATGTGTGTGGTTTAATAATTTATTTTAAATCCATAAATTTTTTATACATGATTTTTTTATGGTATGAAGGAATTAATGACATATAGTAATGGATTTCAGTATCACTTTTTACTATTCATAGACACATTGTTTATTCACCACCTATTTATTTTATGTAGTTTATAAACAATCCATGAATTTATTTTATGGTAATTATCATAAAATATTGGTATTTAAATACCCCTCTAATTATCACTCTTTCAGTAGGCTTTTGGTTCAAATGTTACAAATATATTAAGGAATTTTAGTCTCAATTTTCCTTCTTTGAGACATATATAATATTATTAACCCATATTATTTTAAGAGTCCCTAAATAAATTATATATCAAGAATATCCCTTTCTAATCATATTATATTTTTAATTTAATTTTATTCCATCCTGGGTATTATTATTTAGTGTTACCAAAAGTGTTGATATTATTTAGTGGCAATATCATCATATATTTGGAATGTTTGTAACCCTGCTTAAAATAAGGAAATCATATTATATATATCTTAATAAAAACATTATTTTTTATCATATGGTCATTTCCAGAGAATACATGGTTTCCCATCAATTTTCTCTCATTGTTTACTTAAGATTTCAAAATAATGTTTTTATAAAAAATCATTTTTAGATATCTCTTTCATTGAAATCCTTTTTTCATTGAAAACATGATCTTATTAAATTATTAATTTATCTTTTTTAAAAAATATTTGTAACATTTTTTTTATAACAAATTTAATAAATTTTCATATAAGTTTTTATTTTTACAATCTTCTTTAATAAAATCATCATTTAATTTTCCAACCAACACATATTTGTGTTTCATTGAAAATGTGAAAGACACATTTTTTTATCATGTATGAAATAAATGGAATCAAAGACCAACAGGCGTATTATTTCCTATAAATATTTCTAAATATGATTTCCAGGATATTTCAATAGATAATTATTTTCTATAAAATATATGTTTTAATATTTTTGATAAGAAATTCAATTTTCCTTGTGAAATTATTTAAATTACTTTTAATGTTACCATTATATATTTCCATGTTTATTATTAAATAAACCGATTTTGGAATTTCCTCTGTATTAAAACGTTTTTTTCTAGTGGAGAGGGTATATACCACATGAAATATTCAATGTGATCTTTGAATATAATTTTCTATTCAGGATGACATCTATTGATGCCACTTATAATTTTCTAGTGATATGATTAAATGAAACCATCCACATTACTCCAATAAACGGTTTACATTGATGTGGTATAAATATTTATGAACCCAATTTATAATTTATCTATTATAATATGGTGAATTAATGAAATTTTAATGATACCTATTTTCATAAAATGGTTTCTTTAGATGATGTGATTAAGGATTATTGTATTATAGCACACAAATGTATGGTCTTCATTATTTTATTAGTAGGACCTATATCTCCCTCCAATTAATTGGGTAAAGCATTATATATAATGAGATAAAGATGTGAAACAAGTTGTTAATATCCATTTACTATGTGAAATAGGGAAATCATGATCCACTATGTTAAATAAGTGTTTCATAATCCCCCATATGAAATAACTGATATGTCTTGATTCAAAAAATTTATTATCATTGTTTTTTACCTAGACATGTGAAATGGGTTTTCACTATTTATGATGGATCCAAACCATTATGATTTCTTCTTATGGTTATTTATTGATTTATGATTATTTTTCACTCTTATAGTAAATTTTAGTTGAAATGGTTATTTTATTATACATTACACAGGATTATGATCTATGATAGGATGTGGAAGAAATAAATAGTCTCTGTTCATATTGAAATTCCATTATTTTTATCTTATGATTTCATGTGATCATAGATTTGTATATAGTATACATAACCTTACTGTGGATCTAAGCCTCACCCATTGATATTTTTCCTTCTACAGGTTATGAGGAGTGTTTTATGGAGTGTATTCACAAGATGGGTACTATGTGAGACTATACTTTTGGGTGATTTTGATGATATTTCCTCAAAATAAGAACAATATGTTTTTAATCTAGAACTACAATAAAAAATTGTTGTCATCGGGAATGTTTTTATAAAATAAATTAAATATTCAGAATAATGGTATGATATTTATTAATATAATCATGATTATTTATAGATAGTTTATGTAATGATTATTCTGTTTTAATATTTGTTTTAGGATAATGTGATACATATATATATCACTAATTTATCAATTGAGATAATTTCACCATAAATGACACAAAAATATCAAAATAACTAACTCTAAAAAATGTGTTGTATAGTTATTCTCATGAAATTTAATAATCCATAAGGAGTATTCCATTATGTTATCATTATTTATTTTTAAAAATCTAACCCCTTTTTATGAATCATCCATTTATACCACAAAATGGTCACCAATTCAGGATAGTGTAAGTAAAATTGTATTGACACCCCTCTTTTCAAACTACATAAATCCATTTTCAAATTAACTAGTCTAAAAAATTACTATTATTCATGTTATCATGAATATATTTTTTAATAATCCTGATTTTTTTAAAAGGTCTTTAATACATAGATATTCCAGGGAAAATATGGATCTGTGTTACTGAAGCTGGTCTAGGTTAGTCGTTGATTCCCATTGTCATAAAATATTCTATAGATATCCCATTTCTGGTGATAACATAAAATAATTACACTTCCTTTATTGTGAAATAAAATTTAATATAATTTGAATATATATTCTCTGATCTCAATGCCTTTAGCACAATATTCAGATATTTATATCACTCCACCTTTGTCTTAGAGTATATTATAATATCATCTATAAATCCATTTAATAATATTTTGAGGTAATTCCTATTGGGTATATTAATTATTTCTATAAATATTTTAATAGAATATCTTTGTCTAAAAGGAATCAAAATATACTCATAGTGTCTAACCATTGTTTGAAATTATATTTTGAAATTAAATTTCTTCTTTACTAATAATCTATTATATCATGACTGAAGGTTCACCTTAAAAATTTAATGAGACCCACCTTGTTTACTAAATATATAATAAATTTGTATAAGGGGATAAATGTTCATTAGTGTGTGCCTTTTTTATATGGAAAATCAATACATACGAACATTTAACAATATTTCATCTTGATTAATATTACTAGTGAAACCCATAGTGAAGAACTTGGGCATATGAATCCTTTTTCCGAATGTATTTTTTTTCTTCAGAGTATCCAATAATTAAAAAATATAAATAATATATTTATTTTATGATATTTTCAATGATCCATGTGTATTATTAAGTGAAAATTTATGCTATTGGATAATATGAATACTTGAAAACTATTTAAGAAAAAAAAAACGGTATAATTCATCCCAAAGGTAACATCCTCAATCAAATTATTTTTTTATTGTCTCATATATTTTAGAATGATAATCATGAATATATGAAAATAAGATCTGTGATTTAGATGATGATAAAAAATGTGATTCATCCTCCTCCTTCTAACTTATTTTTAATTGGATGGTGATTCGTGATTCGTAGGATGATTTTCATATCTCATAATTTTATGATGGAATTATATTAAAAAGTAAATACATGCATAAAATTACATAATATTATTCTCCAGGATATATCACTAAAATTTATGAAATTGATGTATAGAAAATATGGAATGGTGATGTGTTATATGTTTAGGACATAATAATTTAAAAATCTTAAAACATAACATATATATCATTCTCTATGATTTGAGGTGGTGAATGAATAGTTATATCAAACTTCTGTGATATGAAGTAATTCATAGAACCTAAATCAAAAAATACATTCCCAATTCATGAATGAATAAAAAAATACCTATCACAACTTCATTTTTAGGATCCACCGCACTAGTTATAATGGAATTATGTATCCCATTCTCTATAATTCATCGACGTTTTTATTGTTTTTTATTATCAACAATACTTAACATAGAGCATTATTTTTCATTTTTTTATTCCATACAGTTGTATCATTTGAAAAAAGGATGATGGTTAGTGGGAGTATTCCTTTTATCCACCACATTGGTGGGGTTATCTTATTATAAATCAATTGTTAGTTTACCTTCCTTTAGGAACATAAGGAACTTCTTTTCCCTCTTTTTATAATTTCCACGATTCTTCGTCCAAGACATTCGAAAATTGGGATGCTGTAATTTCATTCCATCGTTAGATTTATCTATCATGGCGGAATATTTAAGATCAATTTTCTACTTCTTATTATGATGAGATCCTTTATATTTTATGATCTCTATCTCTAATTGCACAGAACATTGCTATTTTTTCGATGCCTGAAATCACCAAATCATTTCCCAAAAGTTGATTTAGACCACTATAGAAGAAATAAACTTTAATTTCATTGTAATTGATGACATAGAAGTTTATGATATACAAGTTAGTGAGTTTTATTCTTATTACCCAATAGATTCCACATGCAATTTATTGAGGAAATGTATATCCATCTCCATTTTATGTAGTACAATGTGATGAAATTATTTCTCAAAAATAATTTGGAATTCATTCCACTCCATGTATTTTATATCTTCCCAACTAATTGTATTTTTTATCCACATCCACCATTTCTGTTCTTCTCCTATTATACGGTAAACAACAAACATAAACTTTTATTACCTATTCTTGTCACATAAATGAGTTATTTTAAAGGTAAATATCATTTAATTTTCTTTCTTTATTTTTCATGGGGTTTTCCCATGATTTTTTGGTGGAAAAGGTCAGTTTTCCTAATATAGGCCAAACAATGAGCCTATTTCTAGATTTAAAAACCAATTTTTTTTCTTTTATAACTCATTTATTTTTTAACATATTTCCCCATTTTCACTTCACAAATGTATTAACCTAAATTAATAACACCACAATCTCAATAATGACCCTTTAATAATCTATAAATATGTTGTATTTGGGTTATTAATTAAATAATTATGCCAGCCCAAAAGCTCATTTTTAGTTTCTTTTTATATTGTTTTGTTCATATCATATTATGTTTTTATGATTTTTTGGTGATTCCTAGTCTCAACCAAGCCCACTAACCCCAAGCGCACCTCCGCTTTCATTTCCCCCTCTTTGGAGCTCGTATGCCTCGCGAATTAGAGTATAACATCTTTGGATTTCTAAAATCGTCTAGATTTGAGGAGTTAACATTTTTCCATGACAACTCCTTTAATTCTTACTATATTCCCCCATTTTAGTTCTCAAATTACTTTATAATCCTTAGTAGAACCCCAAATGCGTTTTTGGTTGTCTATAAAATTATCAACTAGTGTATTTGGGGCAATTTCATCAAGATCCCTCAAGTACGTGGGTCTCCTTACTTCATTAAATTAGCTTATAGTTCATTCCCTTTGCATGGTGTTTCTCCCTTATTAACGATGTCCCTTATTCCCAATAAGTACGGTTTCAAACCAAGGGTTTTATATGGATTTCTGTGGTCTATTATTCTAGTATTAGGCTTGATATAAGTCCCATGTGTCATGGCAGTGGTGCAGTTGAATTTTCGCACCAATATTCTAGTGTTTTGAAACATTTCATAGGATATTTCATGTATAATCACTGATATATGAGTTATATTATCTGAATTTATATTTTATGACACTTATCCATCATCATACATGTTGTGAAATCATTTTTTTGTTACTTTTGTTAAGAAATTTATTTTAAGGTATCAGTTTTGTGTTAAACATGGCATTTTGGTTGCTTATTTTATGTTATGAAAAATCTTATTATGTTATAACTGATGAAATGGGTTTTTAGAATTGTTTTGGGTGCTAAAAATTCTATTTTTATGAATATTGGAATGCACATGATTTTCAAAGTGGGGATTTAAGGGATTTTGTGTGCAAAAACATTGTTCTATTTTATGAAGTTATATTTATCGAAATCCTAATGATTTTATTGATTGGTGTTTGTGGTGAAAAATATGTGTAGATGTTGTTTTTATTTTATTTTGACCAGAACAAATGTTTTTATGTGATAATGGATTTTTGAATCATTAGATAGTAGTTTTATCTCAAAGGGTGAAGCCCATGTATCTAGGAGGGTGAATATGTACTAGTATGCTAGTGATCCAAATGGTTTTTATCCCGGTTTAAATAAGATATATTGATAACAAAAACACTATTATAACTATATTGATGATAATTGTGGACCACTAAAATCTGGGTATGTTCCCTACTAGTGGCTCACACATGAAAAAAAATTCTTCTATGGTTACTTTACACCAAAGTACGAGGTACATGGGGCTCAAAACTAACTAGTTCATAGGGGTGTTCCTAAGATTAGTTCCCATTGACTATTATATAATTATCATGGGTCATATGGTGTTTTTTATGGAAAATATAGTTTCTTACAAGATTTACATAAATGTTCTCACTCATGGAAAATTCCATTTGAAAACTGTTTACATTTTAAATTTTCATTCTTCAGAAATTATTTCCACCATTTTATGCTTATCAAAACTATAATTATTTTAATCTTGTATTGATTAATATATGGATTATCATTGTGTAATCCTATAGTTATTAGGATCACACCCTACATACACCCATTGGGTGTTTGTAGAATTGGTAATGTTTGACAGAGGAAAAGGATAGGCTTTGGGTAATTGTGGTTCGGGCAGTTAGTTCCCTTCCATGGTGGGGCATTGTGGAGACAACTTGTAGGCTATTATACCTTGTCATGTGGAGTCATTGGTGATGTTTTTATACCATTTTTTATTTTATTGGTCCTCTTGTATTATGTTAATACTTTTGTGTTTAGTTCTAGATTTTGTTTAAATCTTTTTTGTTTTGAATTTTTCAGATCTGGTTTATAGATTAGTTTTTATGATTTGTATTTCCATATAAAGTTAAATTGTTTAAAACCTAAATATATGATTCCCGGGAACGTGTGCTAACTCATGGGGATATGGAACACCCATTGGGCCTTTCACGGGATAGGTTTGGCATCGGTTTTGATGGAAACCTTATTTGGTTCATGGAAAAATGGTATCATTGGATTATAAAATTTTTGGGTTTTATTATTATTATTGGATGAGTTGGGCTAGAAATGAGACAAGGCTGTTTGGACTCGATTTTTTGGTCCTAAGGAGGGTTATTGGACCTCACCTCTCTTACCATAACTTGAGTCATCATGTGATATTGTAATTGTTTATTTGGCTTCACTTCATGGTGAGATGTTTGGGAAACTGAATATAGGTAGACAATGTGTGGGGGTGGGGTAGTTATTTTTTTATACATTGTAATGAGTTTGGATTATTTATATTTGATTTCATTGATTATATTATTATAATTGTTATATATATTTATTTTATGACTTATTCCTTTTTGTAACAACATTCCTCCCCAAAAAGGTCACATACACCCACGCAAGGATGATAGAGAGAGTGCTTCCACAACACTTGATCAGAGGCTAGCAAAGTTTGTGGTTCAAGCTCTCTATGAACAAGGACATGGACTAGATCTTGATCCAAATCATGTCGGAGAAAATGATTCTTGACCTAGGTATGAAATGACCCATGTGTTCTTGAAAAATAATCTTCCTACTTTCTGAGGTAACATAAAACCCCAAAATGTAGAGGAATGGATCGAACAGATCGAGCGCATGTTTGAGTGTGTGGAAAGAACTGAGGAGGCCAGGGTAATGTGTGCCTCTTTTCTATTCTAGAGTCCTAGCCATAGGTGGTGGGAAGCGATACATAAATATGGGATGAATGAGGTGATGCGCTGGGGAGACTTCAAGGATGTCTTCGATGAACAATACTACACTGATGTCCTGGCTTATACTAGATCCCATGAGATCAGGGATCTTTTTCATAGGGATATTACTATGATGGATTCTGCTAATCTTTTCACTGATATTTGTTCAGTATTCTCTTGAAATCATCTATAATAATCATGAAAAGTTATAGATTATTTAGAATGGATTACGACCAGATATATACTCCATGTATTTTTTGTTTAAGGTGAGGACCTATGTTGAGGCTGTTGATCAGCCATGCATGATAGTGATTGAATGGAAAGGGGGGATATTTCTTCTAGGAAAATATCAGTAGTGGGTAGTGACATCTGTTCAGATAATAAAAAAATGGGAGGAATAAGGGAAGAAGGGAGGTTGTATTTTAGGACACTCTTCTATGTAGTTCTCATATGTGTGTTCTGATGCGTGATCAGTCATGTCCCACCAGTGCAGGAGACTAGGGAACATCTGACTATCATTCCCACTTCTTCCAAAAACCTATTATCAATGCTGAGGTATGGGTCACATAAAGCACTTTTGCGGGGTGGCACATCCACTTCAAATAGGGCAGGATCAGTTGCTTTAATATGAGTGCCAGCATAGTCAGAACCGTTGAGGATGTGGGGATCTCGATTTAGTGGATGTGGTGGTAGGGGTGGGTCATCTTTTGGGAAGATAAAATTTAGGGAAAAACCATATTTTTGTAGTCTTCCATAGGTAGAGACCAGAAATCTCCATACGGTGGATTAGACACCAGTAGGATCAGAGGTGGGACAGTCGACATTTTGAGGTACCAATTTGATCGCATCTTCTATAAATACTACACTTTTTGATATTGGTGAATTTGGTTCATTAATTAATGACCATTTGTTAGACATGAGGAATTTTCCAATTGAGTTTTTGTATATTGCAATGGAGTTGGTGACACCACTGGGAAAGAAGAAAGAGAAGGGTCTTAGGTTCCCATCATGTGCACTTTCTGTGTCTGGGGTTTTGATGGAGTAGGACATCTTGGTGGTATATATTGAAATGTTTTACATAATACTTGGCATGGATTTGTTAGTAAACTTTCAAGATCACATAGATTGTTATAGGTTGTGGGTCAGTTTCATGGCACCTGATGGGAGTCATCGGGTTTGTTGTGGGGAATGGGATCTTCAGTCGAGTCTCGAGGGACCTCCCCTCTAAGAGTTTGGAGATGTTTTTTAGTTATCATCACTCACGATAGAGGAATAGGGTAATTCTACTGATGGTGAACTATCCCATGAAGCTGATGAGTTTCGAGAGGATTTTTTGATTATTTTTTGGTTTTTCACCCAGATCAAGATATGGAGTTGTGGATTGATCTTGTGCCGTGAAAAGAACAGATATCTCATACCTCATATCGCATGACAAACACTGATCTAAGGGAAATAAGGATATAGATATATGACATAGAATCCAAAAGATTCATTTGCCTAAGAATATCTCATTGGGATGCTCCAGTGTTGTTCGTGAAAAAGGATGACAGATCCCTCACGTAGTGAATTGACTACCATAAGTTTAATAATGTAACAATTACGAACAAATATAATTTTCCCCAAATATATGACTTGTCTGATCAGTTGAAGGGTTCATGGTGTTTTTTGAAAATAGACATGAGTTTAAGCTATCATCAACCAATGGCGAATGAGGTAGATATCCCAAAGACATCCTTCTGAACCAGGTACAACCACTTTGAGTACTTTTTCATGCCCTTCGGATTGACCAATTCCCCAACAGACTTTATGGACTCATGAACATGGTGTTCCATCAGTATCTCGATTCATTTTTTATGGTATTTTTGGATTAATTCGTAGTTTATTTTGTATCCAAGGAAGAACATGACAATCACATGAATATTATTATGGGAAAATTGTGATAGCATCACCTTATTTCAATGTTTTGAAAAGTAACATTCTGTGTAGGGTATTGAAATTTATGGGGTATGTGATCTCAGAGTGGAGGGCTTCAGTAGACCCTAAAAAGAACATTGCTATTATTTCATGTGAGAATCCAAAGATCGCATACGAGATCATGAGTTTCCTCATCCTGGCTAGATACTACAGGAGGATTGTTTGAGATTCCTCTGGGTTGGATTCTCACATTAACACACTCACCCAAAAATGTGTGAAGTTTGTATGGGGCCTAGAATGAATGGCATCCTTCAAGGAACTGAATAGGTGGTTGACTATACCCATGTTATAATTTTTCCAATGGTCTTAAAGGTGTATGTGGTGTATAATGATGCTTCAAGTAAGGGTATTGTGTGCATGCTTATACAGGACGATCAGGTGGTGGTGTATGTCTCTTGCCAACTCCAACCACATGAAAATATTTACCCGACCCATGAATTGGATTTATCAGTTTTGTTTAACATTTGATTAAATGGAATCACTACATCTTTGGGGAGCATTTGTTGGTCTACTCTGATCACCAAATCATGGTATATATCTTCTCACATAAGGACTTCAACATGAGGCATCGTTGTTGAATCGAGTACATGAAGGTGTTTTAATTTGACATTTTTATACCCCATGATAGGGTAACATTATAGATGATTCCTTATGAAGATGAGTTCCAGTCCATGCTTTAAGGGATATATGTGAATAGTGGACTCTGATGGAACTATATGCTCAATTCTCTAGGGAGACAAAAGAACATATAAGAGTTGCATTCGTGGCGAGAAATTAGTTGACTCCTTATATCTTGTACTTCATTCAGTGGGAATAAACTACTAATGAGCATTTTCAGTGGTCGATGTAGTTGGTTCCTAGTAGGGAGAATTCCTTTGATTATTCCGCGTCTCTTGAGGGTATCTGGTGCTTCAACGGTGGTTTAGTGGTATCGTTATCTCTACAAAAGGTAGTCAAGTAGGATAGCCACCAATCATAGTGGGTTATCCATCCATGTGCCACCAATATATATTATGATGTCCTTCGGTAGTTCTGGTTTCCCTGTGTGATAAATGGAATTGCGAACTTCGTGTCGAGATGATACACATGACTATAAGTGAAAAAAGAGCATCAATTTCCCTCTATTTTTCTACAACCATTACACATTCTTACCTAGAAGTACGATGAGGTTTACATGGTCCTCATTGTTGGATCACCTCGTTCAATTCAAGGTAATAATGCCATTTGGTTGGTGATTGATCATCTACCAAAATCAACCCACTTCATTTTGAATAGGGACACAACTAAAGTGGATGGGTTGGGTGGTTTGTATCTTAAAGATGTGGTAAGGATCCATGGTGTGCTGTCAGATGTTGTCTCGGATAGACGCCCTCATTTCTCTTATTGTTTTTGGGTTGGCATTCAAGAGGCCTCGGGGTCTCAGATTAAGATGACCACAACATTCCATTCTCAAATGTACGGTCAGACCTAGTGGGCGAATTAGATTCTTGTACGACATGCTCCATGAATGTGTTCATGACGTTAGAGTTTCTGTGGATATCCATATCATATTTTTGAGCATTCTAATAATAATTATTACTAGTCCTCTATTCAAATGAATCCATTAGAGGCGCTCTATAGTTGGCCTTGTCAGTCCTACTATGGTGGGATGAGGTTGGTGAGACCTCAATGCTGGTGCCAAGTCTGGTGCATGATACGTCTGAGATGTTTAAGATGATTATGCAGCACTTGTTGACAGCTCAGAGTTTCCATAAATCATATTTTGATTAGAGGCGGTGAGACCTAGAGTTTTGTGTGGGTGACATGTTATTATTGAATGTGGGCCCAGGTTTGGGCCATTTTAATTTGGTAAATATAGGGAAGTTAATGTTGCATTATGTCAAACCATATATGTTCATTGAGTATATTTTCAAGGTGGAATACAGGTTAGACTTACCTTCTCAGTTGACATCCATCCATGTCGTCTACTATGTCTCCTAGTTGAATAAATACAACTCAGTTCTATCCCATGTACTGAATTGGGAGGAGTAGGATATAGGGCCTGATTTATCATTTTTTGAGAATCCAGGACTAATAGTAGACTTCTATGAAAATTCCATTTAGGGAAAGTCTATTCCACTAGTCATGATTCTTTGGCAGCATGGGAATGATACACATGAGACATGAGAGCAGATGATGTGGGTTGAGATCGAGTACCCATTCTGGTTTTCCGATCAATATGAAGTTGACATTATAGGTTGGAAAGACATTCATGGTTGGGAAAATTGTCAGATTGATGAAATATTTTAAATGAACATTTCATTTATTTTTTTTCTTTCTTTTTTATGGAGTTTTCTCATGCATTTTTAGAGAAAATTGTGAGGTTTCGTGATTTGGGCCAAACAGTGACCCAATTCTCCAGATTTAAAAACCAATTTTCATTCATTTATAACTCTATCATTTTTCAATCTTTTCACCCATTCAACATTACAAATGGCCTCCCATGACCTATTAACCCCAAATTCACAATATAGATCCTTTGGGTATCCATAAATATGGTAGATATGAGTTTTTACTTATGAAATTGGGCAATCCCTGAAATGCAATTCCTGTTAAAAAAATTATTTAGTTAATATATTATTCAAATTTTATGTTTTTTTAGTGATTATAATTCTCACCCAAGCCCACTGAACCCCATAACTCCCCCATTCTCTTTTCCTACTGTTTTGAGATTGTATGCATCATGAATTAGGGAATAACATCTTAGGAATTCTAAAATAGTCCATATTTGAACATGCAACTACTTTTCTTCAATACTCTTTGAATTATAACTCTCTTCCCCCCATTTTTTTCTCACATGACCTTATAATCCTTATTCCAACCTCACATTCATTTTTTACTATTTGGAAGTTCATCTACTGGTGTATTTGGTGAAATTTATTCAAGTTCCCTCTTGTATGTCGATCTTCTTCCTTCATTAAATTTTCATAATTTTCGTACATTTTCATGGGGTTTCGTAAATTATTCGTGAGGTTCATTATGTATAGAAAATAGGGTTTCGAACCTAGGTTTTTATTTTGGGTTTTTTGGTCTATTATTTTGGTTTTAGGCTTGATATAAGTACCTTGAGGTGCGGTAGTGGTTTGGTTGAATTTCTGCACAATGATTCAAATGTATTGGTACTTTTGGTTGGTGATTCCATGTTAAATTAATGCTAGATGAGTTATATTTTCTGAATTCTTATTTTTATCACACATATCCTTCACCAAAATTTATTCAAAATCTGGTTTGGGTAATATTTATTAATAAAATGATTTTTATAAACCATATTTCTGTTAAATTGGGTGTTTTACTTTCCTATTTTATGTTTTTAAAAATGTGGTTGTTTTATAACACTTGTAATGGGTCTATATAAATTTTTTGGTTGCTTTAAATTATTTTATCATGAATATGGTATGAAAAGTGGGGTTTTAATCGTATTTAGTACGAAAACCATTATTCTGTATTGTGATGTTATTTTATTGAAATTCTAATTGTTTTATTGACTGGTGTAAGTGGTGGAAAACACGTTGTTGACACCGAAAAGATGTCCGTAACACTTGGAGGAAGATTCGAAATGACGAAGTGAAGTCATATTCGGAATCAGAGGCCCGAACCGGAGGACCAAGAAGTGGTGCGCGAAATAAAGGAGGATCCGCGTGAAAAAATGTTCTGCGCGTGAAGTCCTCCCGGGATTCATGGAATCGCGCCGGTGAGGTGCGCAATAATTGCTGGCCCCGGTTCTCCACTGCTTGATATTGCGCGCAAGCGGTTCCTGGTGCGGAAAATTTCACGCTCCGCCTATGTTCCGTGCCCGAGGTCACCTATAAATATGAGGTGACCCCGAACGGTTTGGGGTTTGAGGAATCTGAAGCGACTCTCGTGCGTGAAATTCGGCTCCCCCCACGTGAAATATGGCATTCAGGTAATCTCTCATTTCATGCAACCTTGCCTCGGAGTTCACCTTTGCGCGCAACTCCACCGGCTTCAGTGAATTCGCTCCCTCCCTCAAGTTCCAACCGTGCGCGCAATTCGCGTCCTGTGCGCGCAATACCCTGCCTTGCGAGCAAAACCCTGCAAGTAATTCCCATTTCGCACGCAATTCCATTTTCTCCAATTGTGCACCATCCCGGTGTTTTGCGCGCAAACCTTCCCTTTTGCGCGCAAAGCCCGGGACCTCTCACCTTGACGCCCCTTGGCTACCCCCTGCACCGGCACCTGATGTCTCCCCTGCCGGGCCTGCGCGCCATGCGTTGTTTTCCCATACGTCCTTCCAGGCTCGTACAAAGTAACCTTAAGGTCCCCTGGGCCATGTTTCCCATTGCGTTGCTTTGTCTTATGCTTCTCCGCATAGGCACGCTAACAGGTATTGATTCTTCGCATAGCCACACTAATGTGGACCCCCCGGTGGTTTGCCTGCGGCCCCCACTGCTCTTTGTCACACCACGGGCCTCCACCTTGGAGTAATCCCCGGCACCAAGGGCCGCTAACCATGAGTAAGCCCATGTTCCCTCTTTGGGCCGCTCAACGCATAAGCCCCATTCCGCTTCTCACGGACGCACCCTTCGCGACGTGATCGTCTGGTCCCTGCTGCCTCTTGTTTCCCACAACGAGCATGAATCACGTGGGCTTAGAGTGCGCATCGACCATGACATCCTCTATGGGCCTTCCCAGAGCGTAAGCCCCATCCCAGCGAACTACGTGGACTTTGATCCGTGCTAACGCATGGTACGTAGGAAGCCTCCACGAGGTTCAAGCCCACCACCGAGTTGTTCCGACCTCTTTACGTCGGTTCACTACCCACCATGGGCCGCCTCAGAGCGTAAGCCCCACATGTCCTCGTCCCGCATGACGTTAAACTCTATGCCCTCGTCCCACATGACGTTAAACTGTATGCCCTCGTCCCGCATGACGTTAAACTGTACTCCTTCTCTAGGGCCTCCCTAGAGCGTAAGCCCAATGCCTCACTCCACCATCCATCCTGATCCTTACCCGGGCCGCCTCATCCCGGTGGGTTCATGCTATCCCATTCCACTCCGTAGCATCCAGGAAGCTGCCCACGTGCTAGCCCCAACGTCGGTGTCCCCCACCAGGGGCCCTTCAATCTGATCCGTCTACGCAAGACGTTAAACTTGTGGCATACCCCGTGTCAAACATGGGAAGATGAGGAAAACCTCAGATGTTACACATTCCCTGCATTTGATGTGGGATTCCTCTGGCTTCCTCACCCTCGAAAAGCCCTGTAATGAGGGACCGAAGACCGACATGCCGAAGACGCCCTAACGTGACCATTCTCCTCACCAAAGGTTGCTGCCCCAACAAGACCCTTGGAGCATCTTGACAGATGCAGCGTAATTAATCGGTGTCCATGTAGATATGGCACTGGGAATGAGCTTCACGAACCCATCTTAAATCTATGAGGGAGACCCGTACTAGGTGATGAGCTTCGAGGAGGAATCCACGCAAGGAAGAACTGACATCCCATCATCCCAATTTCGATCAAGGAGCAGACGTCCCTGAACAAGGAATGGATGCTGCCCGCCTTTGGAAAGCGGGAATGCGGGGCCACAAGCAGCGCGTCCTCCGCGCAGGCAGATGCGCGCGCCCCGACGAAAGCGTTGGAAACAAAAAATGGTGAACCCGACGTGAAGCTCTTCTCCTCAACACAGGGAATGGTAGCCATCAGGGAATCAGAAGAATAGCATGTCACCAGGTCCGGGTAACCCTCACCGGGATGGAAGCCCACCAGGGGTCGAGGCCGTCAGGGCGTTGACTACTCCGTTCTGCGACTCCGCCACCATGGATCCCTCTCGCCGACCATGGAAGAAGGAATGACGCAGGGCCTTGGTCATTGATCTCTTTTCCTGTTGGTGCTAATGATTTCATTTCCCTGCATCCAGGAATCAGACAACTGCATTCGGAGCTCGATCGCCACCTGCCCACCGGCGCGGGGGGAGGGGCAGTACCGACGCGGCTACCCCGCGCGGTCCCTCCCATTTCACGGCCGCTCCGACTCCAACCGCTGTAGCAGCCGGGCGCCTGCACCCCCTCTCCCCGTCAGAAGTCATCTAGCGGAGGGTGATCAATGACCTGGTTCGTAGGTATGACAAGGGAGGGGTCATCCCCACCAGGGGCATGGCCCGTTTGGATCTAGAGGTGGCTGTGCCTCACCAGCATTGCTTCCTTCGAGGGCCGCGTAGGGAGCCGCCGCTCCCCACGCCGACGTTCAACTGCTTCGGGAGTCTGTCCCTGGAGCGCCTTGACACATCCCTCCCCTACGCCACTGAGGTGGGGAATGTCCGGGTCCACCCAATCGGCGGTCCATCCCATGGGTCAACGACAAGAACCCCCGCCAGGTCGTGTTGACGTCTCCGCCCGACATTCCGAGCCGAGGAGCAGGCAATATTCATGCCCGCACCTCCGGTTTCGTCCCATCTAACTCGGCACCAGCATCGGGCGCGAGCGGGAGAGAATGCCTGTCCTGGGGCATCAACATCAGCAACCACTATGGCCCGAGCCACTGCTGACTCCCGTTACCAGACCCCCGCACACGTTGAGCAGGGGCAGCCACGTGCCCGACTGGGATCGAAACCTCGACCGCCCTACATGCAAGTTGGGTCGAGTCTCCCGGTCGCGGGCACTGGTGATGGCCACTGCAGACCAATCCGCGGTAGTGCCCCTCACCATGAAGGCTCATTCCGTGCTTCCAATCTGGAAAGCCGAAAGCTTGATCGTGACGGCTATGCTCTGGGTATGACTCCTTCCAGCGCCCGCTTCATGGGGTATGAGGCCACTCCCCCTACTATCGGCCGCGAGCATGGAGCCGTTGTGTATCCAGTCGCCCACTCACATGGAGGTCCTCCTCTTGTCCCTTTCGACATCTTTCCCAGTGCTTCTCACACCACGGCCCTCGGTCCCCTCTGCCCCAGCTCCATTGTGGTCGGGGGACCCTATGACGGAAATCGTCCCTAACCTGGCCGAGCGTCGTCGCCCTAGGAGGAATGTTAGTGGAGTCCGAACGGAAATTAGACATGTCTGTTTCTCAGATTATGAGGTAGAGTACGACTCGACGATGGATCCTTCCCCCCCAACCCTTCGAGTCGAGGGCAGGGATGGGGACGTGACATGTCAGTCTCGTACTCCCCAAATGCGAGGTCCATATGATCCCCTCCTACCGTCGAAGGTATATCCAGGTGGACGAGGACTTGGCATACCACCGAGGGTCAAGCCTGCAGTTGCCGCTGGCTTCCATGGAAGAACCTCCCGCCCCAATTAGGGAGGGTGAGGAGCTTTTCTGGGGACCTACAGAAGAATTGTGAGGCGATACACCATTGGCGGGCACCAGCGCTGTGACAGGAGGCCCGTTCTCCGGCCTATCCTATCGCGACGTGGCAGTCAGGGGACTACAACCCCGGGAGAATGACCCAGGGCTCGGTGGCCGATTGGCATGTTCGCCGTAGTCCCCACCGGCCAGCCCACCGCCCCGGCGGCCTACCTCGGCACCATTGTCAATTCCCCGATTTTCCTCGGTGGATGAGCAGGTTCGACAGGATCCGGACCCCGAACCGGAGCCGTGGAGCTTCTGGACTGTTCTTGCAGCGGGCCACTTCCTTGAGAAGTTTTGGCCGGTCACAGAATCAGATTTTGATGTGCCGGAGTCACTCACCCCGAGAGAGTTTGAATGATTCCGCCAGATTCTCCAGGTGACTCACTCCCGCCTCCGCCATCAGCTAGCACCTTATCCCGAGAGCCAAACGCATCTCGAGGAGATTGGTGAGCAGTGTCGCCGGGTTGACCTAGCAGCACTCCCCGCGGTCTAGTACCCCAAGTCACTGGACCACCACGAGGCCCTCCTGCAACATTGCGTTCAGAGTTTTCAAGTACTCCACAGAGTTATCGAGGAATCCACCCCCCACGCGCACGTCCGCATATGGGGGTAGTACGCTGCTCTCCTCTTCTGTTCGATCCACCGACAGCCTGATCCGCTGGGCAACCCTGAGGGAACGTCGCCAAGGGCAGTCGCGGCCAACATGGATGACCTTTCAGATGAGGGAAACATTGTGGAGCCCTTTGACGGGGACTCACCCCCAGAGGATAGGCCGCTACTGGACCCATCTGGGAGGATTACTCGCCAACAGAGGAGCCTCCTAGGTCTTCGTGTACCCACGGAGGCACTGACACTTGGTCGAAACATCGGCAAGGGTAAAGAGCTCGTTGGGTCTGTCAAACTCGCCGACCCATCTGCCTCAGTGCAGAAGTTAGAAAAAGATCCCGAGAAGGCCGCGCTATGCCAGCAGCTAGATAAGCAAAAGTGGCTGGTTGATGAGCTCTTGGCTGAACGCATTGCAGAGTGGCAGCCTGACTATGGTGCTCCTAGACCAGGACAACAGGGGAAGGACCATCAACCCCTTGCTGAGATTCCCCCGGACAATTGTGACTGTGTCGTGTTCGCTGACAGGGGGACGCTGGAACATATGTCAAGAGGGCGCGATATGTTTCGCCGAACCCTCCCGAGCGGTGAAACAACCTGGGTGACCCTACTTAGTTACCTCTCGCCGCTCCGAGAGTCGCTCCACCAGCTGCCCTGCGAGCCGCTGAGCGCGACTAATGTATCATGGAGCCAGGCAACACGCTTTTCGTTAGAGATCCCCGTCAGGACAGTACTCCGCACCCAAATGATCTGATGGAAGTACCCATCGCTCGCATGGAGGCCCTGGAAACTCGGCAGGTGGCAATCCCGCCAGATGGCAAGCCGTACCCAGCATGGGTGGATGACATGCCAACCCCGCGAGGATTCAAGAACCCCACGTTTTCCCCCTTTAACTGGACCAGAGACACGCCTCAACACTTGGCCCACAATAACTCGAGGTGCGGGCCTATGTTAGGGACTCCAGTGAAGCAGGAGGCTGCCAAGCTCCGGTGCATAGTTCAGACACTATAAGGACCAACATTCGTCTGGTACAGCCAGCTCCCTATTGGATCGGTGACTAGCTGGGAGGAACTTCACCGGCAATTCCTCTACCAGTTCAGTTCCACAACACGGAAGACGAACATTGCAGACCTCTTCAGGTGCAAGCAAAGGCCCAACGAGTGAGTCGCGGACTTCATCGCCCGGTGGAAGGGGCTCACGTACTCCCTTGACATGCCACTGACTCAGGAGAAATTACTGACAATGTGTGTAGGGAATTTCAGGTTGGATTTGGTTACTTCCTTGATCATGAAGAATTACCCTAGAGGGTTCCGGGACTTCTTGGACAAGGCTCAGCGCCTCGAAGAAGCCCTGCAATAGGCCAGTCAGGCACGCCTGCTACCTCCTGTAATCTCTGCAAGAAGAGCCGCCATAGCCGAGCCCGCTGTTGTGGCCCAGATCGAGGCCTCCAGACAGCTAGAGTTGCTGCCAGTGAGGCCAGCTCAGCAGGCTCGTAAGGGTCCACCCCCACAGGCACAGCCTCCGGCCCAACAGCAACGGCCTCAAAATCAGCAGGCGCCTCCGCGTAACGCACCGCCGCCACCTAGGCGAGGTAATCTAGCTCCGCCTCCTCGGCCTGCTCTTCTGGACCTTGGTCATGGTCAGCCCCCAAGAGTCCCCTTTCTAGATATAAATAATCGGCCTTACTCGTTTGGCGAGGCCCAGATCCCCAGTTATTTCTGTAGCGCCTTGGAGTAGAGGATCGTGTGGCTGCCTGAGTGTCGGAAGCCAGAAGAGGCGTGTCTCACTGATCACCCCAACTACTACCCTTACCACCAGATCTTGGGGCACACCATCAGGAATTGCTATGTGTTCAAGGACTGGCTCCAAGACCAGATTGACAACAACATAGTCAGGTTGGGCCCAGCCGCAGCACAGGTGGTAGGTGTCTTCGTGGGATCAGATGGAAGCAGCGACGACGGGGATGGGTGGGAACAGGTTTCCGACCGTGAGTCCCAGAAGTATAATGACTGGATGGTCCATAGGACGGTCGCCCATTCCCATGGCATTATCTGTTCCCACCTGAGTCATCCAGAGCCCTCAGAGTCTGCGAGCGCCGCTTTGGCTTCGTCGTCCCAGCCTACTTCTTCCTAGAAGAGTAGGCGGCGACGCAAGAAGAATGAACACGCCCTGCCATTGCCATCATCTTCTCACACGCTTGGCGATTTCAGGCCCCCAGAGATGGGGATCCCTCCGAGACCCCGTCAGGTAGTGGATGATTCCTCGAGGGAGAGCATGGGGTACACTTCGGTTAACACCGTAGAGTTGGTAAATCCCTTTTTGGCTCCCGACGATGAGGAGCGCCAGGCGAATCTCCCGGGCAGCCCGGGGTACGCTTCGGTTAACACCGTAGAGATGGTAAATCCCTTTTTGGCTCCCGACGATGAGGAGAGCCAGGAGAATCTCCCGGGCAGCCCAGGGTACGCTTCAGTTAACACTGTAGAGTTGGTAAATCCCTTTTTGGCTCCCGACGATGAGGAGCGCCAGGAGAATGTCCCGGGCAGCCCAGGGTACGCTTCGATTAACAACGTAGAGTTGGTAAACCCATTTTTGGATCCCGACGATGAGGAGCGCCAGGGGAATCTCCTGGGAATCCCGGGGTACGCTATGGTTATCACCATAGAGTTGGTAAATCCCTTTTTGGCTCCTGACGATCAGGAGAGCCAGGCGAATCTCCCCAATGTTCCCAGCTGTCGCCAACGTCAATGGAGCCATGGCTACGTGAATCACCAGGGCATGGCAGTCATCACCCCCAGTCAGGCCGTGTACACTATCGAGACCTGGCAGCAGGCCCGATATAGAGAGCAGCACTCGCGGCTCCCTCAACTGGTGACAACAGGTTCCCTTCCACCCCCGTTTGTGTTGCTGGATCCGGTGGAATCGCCTTGCCCACGTCGCAACAAGTCCAGCCCTACCACTGGACAACTACGGCCTTCCGATCCTGGCATGACAGTCACCTCCCAGGCTTCAGCTAGTGCACAGTGGGACGTTCCTAGTACTAGTCAGTCGCCGGTCCCGCCAGCAGGACCCGTCATGCCCCTAATCACAGAGCGACCTCTTGTAAGAAGAAGCTCGCGTTTGGTGCGAAAGTATGATGTCCTGAAGCAACTGGCTGGTATTCTTCAAGTATTTCCATCCTTGAGGCCCTTCTCCTGTCGTCCGAAATGCGTGAGGCGCTCGCTAAGGCTCTAAGGAGCCCCCTCCAGTTCGAAACGGAGGTAGCGGCCACAGAAGCCTTCCAACCGAGGTGATCGGGGACACCGAATGTTAGGTGGTTTTCTCGTTTTCCAGGGAAGATGAAGACCTTCCCATACAGGGGAACATCCGCCCGTTGTACATTTCCGACCAGTTCAATGGCGTGGAAGTTCGTCGCTATCTTTTCGACACGGGTTCTGGGATTAACTTGATCCCAACTCGGACACTGCGAAAACTGGGGTTGTCCGAGGATGATTTAACTCCCACCGTCCTCAAAATACAGGGGTATGACAGGACCGAGCAAACTCCACTGGGCAAGATTCGTCTGAAGACCTAGTTCGGTGGCTTAGTTTCCAATACTGAATTCATGGTTGTCTCTTAGGACACTGCCTACAACGCATTGATGGGTAGGCCATGGCTCCATCTGCACGCGGCGGTTCCCTCATCATACCACCAGTGCCTCAAATACTCCCTTAAGGGATGAGTGGGTGTGCTCCAAGGAGATGCGTCTCTGTTTTCCTCTTGTGAAGCCCGTTACCTGGACGCTAACTATTACAAGAGCAAGACAAGCAAATCCTGGTAGGTGAGGTTGATCCCGCCGCTGTCGCAAGTGATCCCTGGGCTGGTCTGGATGACGCATATGTCTTCCCGATCCATCGGTTGGAAGCTATAACTCCTAATATGGGAGAGTGCTTTGTTGTCTCGAGTACCAGAGGAAGGCATATTTACAGGTCTAAGCGACGGCGGGAGATCACCTCGTACTCTTACACCAATCAGGCTCAGGTGATCCCCGAGCCTCCTACCCTTGTGCAATATCGGGACGTTGGGCTCATGGAAACAGCGGTACGTCATATGTATCTGTTTCGCCAAGCTGGAATCAACCGACTCAAGCCAACGCGTCACCACTGCCTTGATTTCGTATAGCGTGGCCCCTTGGGCCGAAGGCCGGATGGGATTGGATCGACCGCCTTCGTCGCCATGGTCTCCGCGGTGCATGAGTCTCCGGTTGGGATGACCTCCGCCGCCCAATCCAGTGCCAGCTCCCCATCAGGGTCGAGCAGACCCAAAACGGCTCCCCCCATGGATGATCCTTCCTCATGAAGAGAAGAATACCTAGACGATGCTCCTCCCGCATTTGAGGAGGGTGTCTCCCCCACGGTCGACGAGCTAGTACAGGTGGACCTCGGCAGTGAGGCGGACCTGAGACCTCCATTGGTCAGTGCCGCTATGCCTCCCGAGGAACGACAACAGTACATAGACTTCCTCAGATAGCACCGTGATGTGTTTGCCTGGAGTTATGACGAGATTTCGGGACTAGATACCCAGGTAGTCGTCCACTGCCTTTGCCTCCCAGCAAACCATTGTAGGTTCAAGCAGCCTCTCAGGAAAATGCACCCTCTACATGGTGCCATGGTTGAGGCCAAAGTTGAAAATATCATTAAGGCCAACTTCATCAAGGAAGTTTAGTATCCCAGGTGGCTAGCCAACATTGTGCCCGTCAGGAAGAAGAACGGGCAGATCAGGGTCTGCATCGACTTCCGCGATCTTAATCGCCACTGTCTGAAGGATGACTTTCCCCTTCCAGTGACAGATCTGTTGATCGATGCGACGGCCGGGTTCCAAGCCCCATCCTTCATGGATGGTTACTCTGGGTACAACCAGATCTGGATGGCCCCCGAGGATGAAGAGTTCACTGCCTTCAGGGCCCCCCCAGGGTACCTTTGCTACCGGGTTATACCCTTCGGCCTGAAGAATGCGGGTGCCACCTATCAGCGGGCTATGCACCGCATATTCAAGAAAATCCTCTGGAAACTGGTGGAATTCTTCGTCGAAGACCTGGTGGTTAAATCTCGTCAGCACCGGGACCATCTCAAAGACCTGGAGAAAGTGTTCGGCTTCTTTCCGTTCTAGCCACTTGAAGATGAACTCATTGAAATGTGCCTTCGGGGTCACCTCCGGAAAGTTTCTTGGTTTCATTGTGAGATATCAAGGTATCGAGATCGACCCCGAGAAGATCAAGTCCATCAGTCAGATGCCTCCCCCAAGTAATATTCGGGAGCTTCGAGGCCTCCAAGGCCATTTAGCCTACATACGCCGATTCATTTTGAATATTGCTGAAATGTGTAAGCCCTTCTCCCGGCTCATGAAGAAAGGTTCCACCTACGGGTGGGATGAAGAGTGTCAGACCGCTATTGAGGAGATCAAGCAGTATCTGCTTTAACCTCCGGTCCTGATGCCACCTGTTCCCGGAAGGCCGCTGGTCCTTTATGTGACTGCCCTGGAGTAATCCCTCGGTGCCCTTCTCACCCAGAAGAACAATGAGGGAACAAGGAATAGCCTCTACTACCTCAGCCGCCGGATCCTCGAAATGGAGATTAGATATTCTGCTATCGAGAAGAGCTGCCTGGCGCTCGTATTCTTCGTACAGAAATTATGGCACTACTTTCAGCACCAGGAGGTACAGTTGGTCTCTCGGGTAGACCCATTGAAACACATCCTGAGCCGGCCTATGTTGACCGGCCGATTGGCACGCTGGGCGGTGATCCTCTAGCAGTTCAACATTAGGTTCGTACCTCATAAGGCCGTCAAAGTGCAGGCGTTGGCAGACTTCTTCGCCGCCCACCCTACCTCTATGGACTATCCACTGGATTCGGGATTTCCTGATGAGGCAATCCTCTCAGTCGATCACGCCATCCCACACTGGCAGATGCACTTTGATGGTGCCTCCTGAAGCCCTACTGATAGAAGGCTCAATGATCCTAGGCTTAACAGAGTGGGACTGGGTATCATTTTCATCACTCGAGAGCAAGACGTTCTTCCATTTTCTTTCTTGTTTCCAGAAGGATGCACCAACAATGAGGAAGAATATCATGACCTCATCACTGGCCTCGAGTTGGCTTTGGAGGTTAACGTGCCCCGTCTGTGTGTGAAAGGGGACTCCGAGCTGGTCATCAGGAAGGCTAACAGTGACTATACTGTCAGGAATCCAGAACTCATGCCATTTCTGGAGTGCACCCTCCATCTAATGGCTAAGCTCACCTCCCGACCAGATGTCGTTCACGTTCCCCGATCGTAGAACAGTCGAGCAGATGATTTGGATAGCCTGGCCGCATCACTCGCGGAGCCCGGACAGGATGAACTAATAATCCATGTGGCACACCAGAGAGTCATTACTCCTATTATCCCGGCTCCTGATATCCCAGAGGGCGATCGTGGCCCGTGAGTGAACCATCTCACCGCTGGTGCACTTGCGTCAGGACCCCTCGGGGTTCCAGGCGTGGTGATCAGAACAGTTCCTGACTGGAGGACGCCCCTGGTTGAGTATCTCCAGCACGACCATCTTCTGATGGATCGAGTGGAACGAGAATGAATCTGGTGCCATGCGCCGCAGTTCACCCTTCATAGCGGTCCCAGCCGTGAGTAGCTTCTTTACAGGCGTGGGTTTGACGGTGTTCTCCTCTGTTGTCTTCAAGGAGTTGAGATCCCACAGGTCATGCAGGAAGTGCACGCTAGTTCCTGTGGCTCCCACCAGGCCGGTTCAAAGTTGTCCCACTAGATTCGGAGGTTGGGATACTTCTGGCCCTCCATGATCCACGACTACATTGAGTAGGCCAAGAGGTGTCATGCATGGCATGTTCATGCTAACTTTGTGAATAGGACACCGGAGCCTCTCCATACCACTATGTATTCTTGTCCCTTTGCAGTCTGGGGTTGGATGTCGTAGGGCCTTACCCGCCGGCGATGTCCCGTCAGTGCCGGTTCATCTTGACCATTACAGATTTCTTCTCAAAGTGGGCAGAGGCATCCCCACTCAGGGAAGTCAAGGCTGGTTCTATCGTCGACTTCGTGAGCTCTAATATCATCCACCGATTTGGAATACCTCACGCAATCCTCATAGATAACGGAACCAACTTCCGAGTGGCCGAGCTGAAAATATTGTACACCCAGTACAACATTCTCTCTAACCACACCTCCCGTTATCATGCGTAGGAAAATGGACAGATTGAGGCGTTTAACAAAACCCTCTCTAACATTTTGTAGAAAATGGTGGGTCAGAACAAGAAAAGTTGGCCGGACAAGCTCCCCAACGCCCTCTGGGCTTATATGACGACGACTCGCAATTCCACCCAGGTGACTCCGTATTCACTGGTTTACGAAGCTGAGGCAGTCCTACCCATCGAGGTCCAGCTGTCCTCATTGCGCATGGCGGTCTACGACCAGCAAGCACCGGATAGAGCTACCGAGATCCGTCTAGCAGGGTTGGAAGCGCTGGATGGAAGTAGGCTTCGCGCTCTACACAACTTGGAGAGGCATCAGAGCTTGATGGCTCGAGCTTTCGATAAGAACGTTCGCCTCCGCTCCTTCCTGCATGGGGACATGGTGCTGGCTCTTAGAGCGCCAATGATTCCCGGCAGGAGGCTGCCCAAGTTGGAGCCTAAGTGGGAGGGACCTTTTATTGTCCACAAGGTCTATCCCAATGGCTCATATTCCCTGGTAACCATGGATGGTGAGCGCATCACTCCTCCCACCAACGCCAGGTTCCTCAAGAAGTACTTTGCCTAGGTTCCATGGTACGGCATGACCTTAAACTGTATGGTCCAGCACGACCGTAAACTGCACCTCGGTCAGAGATCTAACACCTAAAAATAAGATCCATATCTCATCCCGTATGACGTTAAACTGTATTTCGTCCCGCTTGATGTTAAATTGTATTTCGTCCAAACATGACGTTAAACTGTATTCCAAGAACTACGTGTGGCTTGATTCTCATCCTAATGAGATACGTAGGAACGCCCAGACATTTCGTCTTGGGTCCAGCCCCAGGAGTTACCAAACTCCGCCCTTTCACCTCGGTCCGAGCTCTAAGACCTAAAACTAAGAACCATATTTTGTCCAACATGACGTTAAACTGTACTTCAAGAACTACGTCTCGCATGATTACCATCCTCATGGGATATGTAGGAACACCCAAACCTTTCGTCTTTGGGTCCAACTTGAGGTCCACTATCACGTCTGTCACACCTCTGGGACCTTGACCACAGGATCGCGTAGCATGGTATGGGATTATTTCCTCATTCACGTCGGGTTTTCAATAGCTGCACCACGCGCACCCTGTCCTCAGGATTTATCCCTCTTATGTCCAAAGGCATTAGAAGACGCTTTCAAGAACAACGTGTGGCTTGATTCCCATCCTTATGGGATATGTAGGACCGCCTGAATACCTAGATGTCAGGTCCACCCCCATCTCTTAGGAGATCCCACGATCTCCCGGTTCTGAGGGTGTTTGGCATTACGCCCCCTCTTTTGCCAGGGGATCCACCATCTTATGGTCGCTCTCGTTCTGATCCCTCGGACCCTTTCCAGTGGTCTG